>JABUIW010000028.1:10483188-10639696 GCA_013363375.1 Menidia beryllina | reverse complement strand
AAAGAAAGAAAGAAAGAAAGAAAGAAAGAAAGAAAGAAAGAAAGAAAAGATGGAATAACCTGCCACAGGAAAATCTCAATTCCCCCCAAATCTCAACGTGCACACACCCGTCCAATTTCTGTGGCCATGGCAACTATCAGAGATTATTGCTCCCAGTCAGCACTGCACGGCTGTTACACGAAATAAGCTTCTCCGTGTTTAAGGCCTACACACAATCGCACCACAGACACGCTCACGCCCACGAGCACGTGCTCATGCGTAAACACACACACACGCACAGACACCCCCAAAACGCACACACACTGAACTGCCTGCTCATACAGCATGCATACACTCCCAGTGTGTTCCGATTTTCCTGTCACACACACACACACACACACACACACGCACACACACACGTACACACACGCACGCGCGGATTTAATCCCTCTCTTTGTAGCCTCAGAAACTAAACTGGTCGCCCCAGCAACCAATCTTAAAGTCCTGTGGATGGAAAGAAAAAAGGGAGATATTTTCAGTCGATTTATTTCAACATTGATCGTTTTTGAGAGAATTTAATGTTACTTACAAAAAAAAAACTATTTCAGTTTTTTGGATCGTTTCAGGGTTTTATGATTTTGGAGAATTGATCTACGTCATGTATTTATGGTTCTTTTTGGGAAAAGTCTAGTCTATTAGGCCATTCATTTTTTCTTTTATTTTTTGATGGCACATTTGATAAGGGGGCTGCGTGTGTTTTTCTTGTTTGCGTTTGTTTGCGCGCGTGCATGTGACATTTCCACTGTTCTGGCGTTAGCCCGGAGACCATGCATGTGCTGGGGGAGGGAAAAACGCCTCAAGGACCTTTCCGTGTTCCTCGCCGTCCTACACACCCGTCCACACGCACATATCCTCAGACACAGATGACGCACAGACACTCACTAATA
Organism: Menidia beryllina; assembly: GCA_013363375.1. NCBI lineage: Eukaryota > Metazoa > Chordata > Actinopteri > Atheriniformes > Atherinopsidae > Menidia > Menidia beryllina. The sequence continues at coordinate 10,638,770 of JABUIW010000028.1, read as the reverse complement.
AACAGCTCCGGCCTGGACACAAATAGCAGCTGCCAAAGCAGCCCAAGCCAAGCATGAAAATATGCACAACTTTCTCTGTCCTCTGGCTGGATTCTAAATTTAGATCTCTTGTCTGCGTTGTTTATTTTTTGTCTATCATTGTTGCTCGTGAAATATTGTCCCTTATGTCTAAAATATTCCATTCTCTAGTCAGTCGTAATAGGAATAAAACGAAAGCTCAATTAGTTGACTGTAAAAATCTTTTTGCCAGGTTTTCTGTAATTTTTTTTATATATAAAAGGCCACTGAGAGACAAACGCCCTTATTTGTCAGCTTTTCCTGCCGTAGAGGGCTACATTTTTGCAAGCCGACTGCAAAAATGTGATGACAGTTCTGCTCAGCCATGTCACAGCAGATTACGCAGGCAAAGACGAGGTGCTTCCTTTTCACAAGGATTATGGCTGAGGAGGGGCGGAATTCAACTCCTCCCTGATATGTATTTTCGTTTGAATGCAATATATATATATATACTCCCACACGGAGTGAATTATGTGTTGAATTAGTCAATTGTTTTTTTTAAAGCAGTAATGATCGCCTTGGCTCCGTGCAGCTGTTTGTTGAGGGAGCTGTCCGTGGTTCTGTCGGTGCTCCACAGCAGGCCAGATGCAGGATGCTCATCACGTCTGCAACGAGTTGCATCTCTCCACATCTGGAATCAGGCAGTCAAATGAGCAGCAGACTTTCAATTTATGTACATGCCCGAGACATTCTGGACACGATTGTAACCCTTTGAAGATATTTTTTCAACACGATACAGAATTTGAACAAAAGTTAAAAATGAATTGATTTTTTTTTTGTTGATTTGAAAAAAATCTGTGGATCTTTTAGAGAAATCCGCATCTATTCCTGCACGCAGACAAATGAAGCGCCTCTGCTTTGCAGGGAGGTGCAGACTGCATGCTTCATTTCACGAATTTGAGATTGATTTCACATATTAGAATACAGTTGAGTAGGCCAGGCGTAAATTATGTTTTTTTTCCTTGCAAAAAAGGGAGTAAAACATGGGAATAGTTTCCCCCTCAAAAGCTAGGTGGTCAACTTGTGGTGTTAATTATATACGGTCTGTGGTAATAAGCAGTGAGGGAAATTATACGAATTAAAAATAATGTAATCTTAATAAATGAAGCGTAGGAACTGCAGTGGAAAACATGTTTGATCGTGGGTGACGGTGGGTGTTTGTGGGTGGCATTGTGCGTTGACCTGTTGCCAGAGTGCAGGTGAGAGCAGGTGAATGGTTTCGTTGGCGCGTGGTGCCCAAACGCTGCTGCCTTCAAAGGGCCTGAACCGTTTGCTGTTGGTCTCTTTTCTTTACTTTTTTTTTCATGTTCACTCTGCCGGTAAACTCCTGCCGTGGGAGTAAACCTCTCCCTCTCTGCCACCCGTGACAATGCATCTGATGCGCGCACGCGTCGGGAGCGCGAGAGCTGTGCCACTCTATGCGGACACGTGCACGCTCCCCTTACTCCCCCCCACCTCTTTTCTTTCTGGCTGATGCAGAGGTTCCAGCGCTCGCGCTGTCACCAACTGGACTCCAAACTGACAAGACTGTCTGGATCTTATTTTTTAAATTCAAAATTTGATATAATAAGAGCAAATGAGGACACACGTTTGATTTCCCCTCCTGTTTTGAGGCATTTCTTCGTCCAGGCAGATGTCAAGGAGCGCTTTCTTAAGGAATAATATGGATGAAGCCAAGAAGAGGGGCTGAGGATTATTGAAACGCTTTTGGATGAAACGTTTTGGCTGACATCAGAAGCTGGTTATCTCTTACCCTGCGACGACATCGATGAGGCAACAGGCATGATTTTGATGTTGCAGCCAAACAGCAAATAAATCTCACTGCATGCGCTTTTTGCTCTGTAATATCTTTTCTTCGACGTAAGAACGACATTTCTTTGGGATAAAAAAAATGGCTCACCTAATCCGGCACAAGCTCTCGAATAAACTGACCAATGCGGCCCACACGGTGTCAAACAAGTCTCAGGCCAAGGTCAGCGGGGTGTTCGCCCGTTTGGGCTTCCAGGCGGCCACGGATGAGGAGGGTCTGGGTTTCGCCGAGTGCGACGACTTGGATTATGACTACAGGCAAGGGATGCAAATGGATGTCCTCCAGGGAGAAGAGGAAGGGGGAGACGTGGAAGGAGAGGAGGGTCTGGAGGGAGACAGCCACTACCAGAGGGATGGCACCGGCCCCCGGCCCTCCCTGAAGACCGGGGGCTCTCTGGAAGAGGACAAGCCCAAAATCACGTCATGGGAAGCTGGCTGGAACGTGACTAATGCCATTCAGGTAGGCCGTGACTGCTGTCTGCAAGAGGGAGAAAAAAAAAACTGCAGCATGATGCAGGCATTGGGCCTAACTGGACAAAAAGTCACCTTGAAGATTTGTATATTTTAGCTATGAACCATTTCAGGCAAAGAGAACGAGGGCGTCATTGCAGATATGATCAGAATAAATGATGGCGTGTGTCGAGGCGTAAAATAATTTCGAGCGGTCAAATAGCCACAGATAATGAATATACGTTGTTGTTTTTTAAGGTTGTTTTTTTCTCTTTTATATGATTAAATGCTAGCTTCAATTCCACATTTCTTTCGCGGTGTGTGGGTGAATCCATGGCAGTGAGGGCCTTAATATTCATTCATTCAAATCTTTTTATCAGCGAGCTGCAGGCAGGCCTGTTTGACTTTGATAGTACGTGAGGGTGAATGGCACGTGCTTATCGGCATCTCTATCTAATTAAAGTTTTAATCCAAGAAAATGAAAAATTCGTTTCAATACGCCTTTTTAAAATAACGTATCGATTTTTACGCATTCGGCGAAACGTGCTTTCAAAGGGGGGGATTCATTTGCAAAGAAAAAAAAAACAATGAATCAGACTCATTTTCCGGGATTGACATTTTCGTTTGAAGGCAAAAATTCTACGTTATATTCTGTGCCTGTTTCTTATGTAAGACGGGGGCTCAGTGCGCAAACCCTGGCACGCCAGGGCCGGTCGGCCTGTCACTGCGATGTGGGCCCCGTCCATTACCGCTCAGCTGCGCTTCTCTGTCCGCAGGGCATGTTCGTCCTCGGCCTGCCGTACGCCATCCTCCACGGCGGCTACCTCGGCCTCTTCCTCATTATCTTCGCGGCCGTGGTGTGCTGCTACACCGGCAAGATCCTCATCGCCTGTCTGTACGAGGAGAACGAGGACGGCATAAAGGTGCGCGTGAGGGACTCCTACGTGGACATCGCCAACGCCTGCTGCGCGCCCCGCTTCCCCGCGCTGGGCGGCCACGTCGTGAACGTGGCCCAGATCATCGAGCTCATCATGACCTGCATCCTCTACGTGGTGGTGAGCGGTAACCTGATGTACAACAGCTTCCCGGGGTTTCCCGTCTCCCAGAAGGCCTGGTCAGTGGTGGCCACGGTGGCCCTCCTGCCCTGCGCCTTCTTGAAGAACCTCAAAGCTGTGTCCAAGTTCAGCTTGCTCTGCACCCTGGCGCACTTCGTCATCAACATCCTCGTGATCGCCTATTGCCTCTCCAGGGCTCGAGACTGGGCCTGGGAGAAGGTGAAGTTCTACATCGACGTGAAGAAATTCCCCATCTCCATCGGCATCATCGTGTTCAGCTACACCTCCCAGATCTTCCTCCCCTCCCTGGAGGGAAACATGCAGAAGCCCAGTGAGTTCCACTGCATGATGGACTGGACTCACATCTCTGCCTGTGTCCTCAAGGGCCTCTTTGCTCTGGTGGCCTACTTGACATGGGCAGATGCCACCAAAGAGGTCATCACAGATAACCTGCCGTCAACAATCCGAGCGGTGGTCAACATCTTCCTTGTCGCCAAAGCTTTGCTGTCCTACCCATTACCCTTCTTTGCTGCGGTCGAAGTTCTGGAGAAATCCTTTTTCCAGGACGGTGGGCGAGCCTTCTTCCCTGACTGCTACGGCCCGGGTGGGCAGTTGAAGACCTGGGGTCTGGGCCTTCGAATAGCCCTGGTAGTCTTCACCTTGCTCATGGCGGTCTTCGTCCCTCATTTCGCCCTCCTCATGGGTTTAACTGGCAGTCTGACTGGCGCAGGCCTGTGCTTCCTCTTGCCAAGCCTCTTCCACCTCAAGCTCCAGTGGAGAAATCTTCTCTGGCACCATGTCTTCTTTGACGTTGCCATTTTTGTTATCGGGGGCATCTGTGCCATATCTGGCTTCATTCACTCTGTTGAAGGACTGATAGAGGCTTACAGGTACGATATCCACGACTGAGAGCTCCAGAGAGGGCCTCTGTTGAATATTAATGCCCCATAAAAGGACTCAAAGTTCAAGAAAACACATAGACAACTTGATATCCAATTTCATGAGGGGGATTATTTGTGTGAAATGTACATCTTTTTTTATTTTGCCTTCGTCATAATGTGCAATAATAAACTCTACAGTCATAGTGTAAAGTAGTTAATCCTTCCAGAAAAAAAAGTTTGAATGACTGGGCAGAGGAACCGATTCTCCACATGGAAGGGGGTGGTTATGCAGGCCCTAAAAAGCCTCTCCAGGTCTCAGTCTTCTTGCAACGATCCAGTGATAATGTCCAACGTGGGTCTAACGTGAGTGTGTAAGTGTTTTTATCTGGGGAATGATATATGTGGAAAACAATGGAATGAAAATGTTATTGGTTTTTTGAGCTGCTAGGTATCATTAATCCCACTTCAGAGAAAACAGAACGCACCCATCAGCTCAGATGATGCTCCATGAACCATGAATAACTTATGTGTAGTGGTTTGAACTGAATTATTCTTTTCTAATGGTTTTGTGTTTTCTTTCTCATCCTTATGCCAGTCTTGTTGTGGTCCCCGTTGGCTCGTTTGTTTTCTTGGTGTTTCAAGTGTCATTCTGGATGAAGTGAATACGTGCAAGAAAGTGGGTCCTAATTGTGTTATATAACAGTATCTGTCTGATAATATTTTGTTCCTATTGAACTTGTTAATCGTGATTTAATGGAACTAATCATGGTGTGTGAGACAAAGAGTATTTGTTGAATTAAGAGATAAATAAATCAAGTATTTTGTGGCTGGTGATTCTAATGTTTCTTTGCTTGTAGTGAGAGAATGGCTGAGTGGGCAGCAGTCATGATTTGACTGATTTTATTTGTACTTTTCTGTGATCTGCTAAACTTCCTTTTTTTGTTAGTTTTTTTAAAAGGCCAACTTAAGTTTCCTCTCTGGACAGAGATCATATTCTAGATGAGACTGAGGGGCTGGGTGTGGCACAGCATTGAAGACATTCACCAACTCAAATAATTTGGTCTAATAAAGTGATACTGCTCTTGTATAACAGAATTTGACCAAAATGATCCTGTCAAACTTGTATACAATTCTTCAGATCTGGTTTCTCTGCATTTCTGAAGCATTTAACCCAGTTGAAGCCAGGATGTTAAAATGACATGGACTGTTTTTTTTAAGACCTTCAGAAAATACCAATGGCTACATGCACAGTCTGCATTGACTCTCTCAATACACCCTACCTCCAGTTTATGTCAGTCTTTTATGGTCTTAACAGTTTTACTCATATTAGAAAGACAGAACTGAGTCAGAGCAGTTTCTCACACCATCACAACCCACACTCCAATGAAGAAAAACAATTTGACAGCTATTGTCAGATGTCACTGAGTTTCACTTCTCTGTAACAAGGTAAAGGAAGTAAAAGCTGCTTAAAAGTGGACAGGCGAACACAAAGGGTGTTTCAAGGAAGAGAAAGCATCTGGAGCTTCCTTTCAACCGAGTTATTCAGCCTTCACTGCAGGTAATGATGTCTAACGGCACAAATTAGATGGGTTGGCAATCTTTAATTTTTCGTAATTCTTTTTTCCAGAAACTGAGATTGGCTCAGTAGTTCTTTGATTGTCCTGAGCTGCCGTTTTACGTTCACACCTGACCATTCAGCCGCACAGCAGCCGTCGGGGAGACAACAAAATGCTTTCCTTTTTTATAGCACTGCTCATGACTCTGTCTTGCACTTGTGGAGAGAACCCCGCAATACAAGCCACGCTGAACAACAAAGGGCTACAGTATGGTAAGGCAAACTTGAATTGATCATTACTTTCTGTGTTTACACACGTCATGGAATTTCTCATTGTGATGTTTAAAGTTAAACTGAAACTTCTTGGTTTCCCTGTTTGTACCAGGGAAGCATGTAGTGGCCGGACTTATTCAGGAGAAGTTGAAGCATGTCACTTTTCCTGACATAAGCGGCGCGATTGACATTCATTTGGGAAAAATACACTACACATTAACAGGGTAGGATTACATCTGATGTTTTTGAATATGCATTTACATACAAGTCTAAAAATGTTACAAAAATGTAGTCAGTTACTCTTAATCTAGTAAACTCACGTCATGTTTTTCCCCTCTCTCCCCCCAATGTGATCTAGTGTCACAATAACTAAGTGTGACTTTCCAGAGCCTTCTGTGATGTTCTCACAGGAACACAACGGATTGACGGCATCCATCTCAGGCTTCAACGCGGCTCTAACTGGAGGGTGGAGGACAAGCTTTGGCATATTGTAAGTAGTCTACTAGCGTTGGTCTACAATTACCTTGATTTTTAGTGCAGTATTCCCAATAACTTTAACTATTGAGAGGATAGCTATAAACCTGTTGCATTCTGGGGAAAGACTAATGCCCAGGACATCTGATGCAATCTGACCAACCTGCAGTATCTGCAGTATCCGTGTGTTCAAGTTGCACACGGATACCCATGAAGAGATAGTCACACTGGACTTTAAGTTTAAATAAGAAAATATGTCTATTTACATTCAATCTATGTAAAAGTAACGAAATGAATAACAATATAACAGTAGGAACAGTGGGATCTTTGCATTTTAACTTCACAAGTTGCATATCATCAGGAAATATCTTAAAAAAATACTTCCTTGTGACTACATCAAAATTTTCTGTTAACATTCTCAGTAAAAATGAGGAAGTGTTTAGTTTTGGTGATTTCCTGTTCTTCACTTTTGCATCTGCTGAATTTGAAAGTAAAGACAAATAGGATCAGCACACTCAGTTCAAGTGATTTATTGACAACTATTAAACAGTTTTTATCTGTCAATCTCCAGATTTACATGTGTTGTTTGGTCCAACGTTCAGAGCTGTTAGCGGACTGGTGGCAGTATTGTTAGCTCACTTGCCGATTGTATTTTAAGCAAATCTCTTGGTTGGGGGAGTAAGAAATAGGACAAGGAAAGGCTGCTCCCTAAAAAATGTTTTTGATCAGATATATGGTACAATAAAGATCACATGACAGACCTTCAGCACTTTATGTGGATTCATGTGGTCCCCTGCTAAATGACACCAGCACCAATGGTCAGTGTACTTTGTATTTCAGACATGACAGCGGGTCATTCTCTATGGTTATATTTAACTTGGGTGTGACCTCAGAGGTGGCGCTGGGCATGGATGCTAACGGGCATCCGTCTGTCACCAGCATCAGCTGCAACGCCAGAATTGGAGATGCAAATGTTCGTTTCCGTGGGGGAGCCAGGTACTGTAAGAGAGAGAAAAATGGGTTTGGATTAGTGACAATTACACCAAAAACTCACCTTGTTTTTCTTTTTATTAGCTGGGTATTCAATAAATTTGTGGGCTATTTCAAACGGCAAATGATTGAGACAATGGAAAGACAAGTGAGTTTTTTTTCTTTTTTTTGTTGTTTCTTACAAAATTATCTTTACATCTCAGGCTTAGGTTTCAGCAATGTGTCACATTTCCCTTAATACAAACACCATTTCAGTAACACAGAGATTTTTTGTGATGCCGAACAGTGTTTCATTTCCTCCTCAGGTCTGTCCTGTTGTTCATGAAGCCATTGACAGTTTGGAGTACCATCTACAGAGCATGAACGGTATTGCAGCACACCACAGCCTCCCACACAGTGACAGGAATACGAATGGAAAGGCACAGTGTGTCGCTCTAATTTGGACCAATACTAAAAGAAAAGGGGCTTTATAGTTATGTTTTTTAAATGACTAAAACTACATTATTTTATGCCATTTAGTTTCCTATGATGTGGATCAAGTTCTTACTCTTGATCTTCCTCTTAATGACTCGCCCATCGTCAGTGCTTCAAGTCTGAAGTTTGGTCTCAAGGTAACAACACAGATTTAGTTCACATAATTAACATTCTTGTTAAGCTAATAACTTGATCTGTTCTAGTATTACTAAAATTAAAAGTGTAATATTAGCTGAATATGCCAAAATAACAGAGGTGGGTTAGTTTCTATAGCTCTAAATACCCATTTGCATTTCTTTATTTAAAGGGGGAGTTCCACAGTACCAAAACCCATAAAGAGCCACCTTTTGTAGCCAAACCATTCAACCTTACTGAGCAGCCGGGGTACATGGTGTCACTGGGGCTGTCTGAGTTCACCCTAAACTCGGCCTCATATGGATACTTCTCAGCAGGAGCATTGGAGGCCCTCATCAATGACAGCATGGTATGACCAAAGGACGGCACAACTGGTGGAGAGAAGAAATTTAGGCATCAAAGCACTTTTTTATGTCAAGCAGGGATCTCTTTCTTTTGTAAACACATTCATTATTCAGAAATGTTTTTATCAATTCAGATACCTCCCTTTTCTCCTGTCCACCTGAATACCAGTTCAATGGGACTGTTCATTCCTGAGGTAAGATTTGTTCAGAGATGTGTCATTTTTTAAAGTTTGACTGTTGGATCTAATTCTTTCTTTCTTATTATTCAAAAGACTGAAAGTATTGCTCACACTTTTGTAAACAGTGACAGAAGTTTACAGCTGGTAAATACTGACTGTCATATAATCATTTGTAAATGGTTTCTTCAGCTCAGATGAAATGTGCAAAAGTTTACAAAGCTTTTCTTTCTCTTGTTTGTCTCTTCAAAACAAATGATAGAATATTACCTTTTTTTTTACTCCGCCCCCTCCCATAAACTATTATTCCTCTTTTTAGCTTCCAAAACGGTTTCCAGGCCTACCGATGAATCTTCAAGTTTATGCCAGAGAGTCTCCAGTGTTCTCTATCCAGTCTGGTGCTGTTAAACTGGATGTTCGAGTCTGTGTGAAAGCCATTGCCATCGCGCCAAACGGTACCCAGATCCCGCTGTTCAAGCTGAATGCTGTGAGTACAGAAATACCTCTTACATTTCTGTGAAGTTTTGTTCTGACTTGTTTTGGTCTAAATGTGTTCTTGGCTTCAAGTATAGCTAACGGTAACTAATAAAATAATTTTTTTATTGTGGTAATAACACAGGAATACATCTTTTTTTCCCTCTAGGATTCAGAACTCAGTGGTAAAATGTTGATTGCTGATGAATTACTGAAAGGTTCTGTGATGCTGGATAAGTGAGTATTGAAATTCATTTAAAAACTCACCATTGAAACTCCCTTAAATCTCAAAGATTCTCCTCTCTCTCAGTCTGACGCTGGCTCTGGTGTCAAGCGAAGTGGGGCCTGTTAAGGTAAATAGTAGATACGCTCCTCACTTTTTACTGCCCTCCCGTTTTACAGCCCATTTATTTTTGCAGATCGCAGCCTTGGAGAACGCATTAAAGGTGGCACTGACGATTGGGGTCTTACCACAAGTCAATGGTGAGAGTCAGTTGCATCATTTTGTACAATTCAAATCTCTTTCCTGATTGTTTAACTATTCAGACATCAATCATTCTTAAAATTAGTGGATCTTTGTTGAAGTTTTGCTGATCTTTAGGTTTCATTTGCTCATCCTTTACTTAATAAACCAGATTGAAGTATATTTTGAGCTAAAATGAACATTTCTGTTTCAGGTAAACTGGAAAAAGGTTTTATTCTACCCAGAATGAAACACGCACAGCTGGTTAACTCGGTTTTGACGGTGGAGGAGGTCAGTATTGACGAGTATAATCTTGATTCAACTTGTTTTAGAGTAAACCTTTGTGCTGATCGTTGTCTTGCATCCAAACAGGGATTCATAGCAGTATCTTCAGATGCACTGATACTGCCAGGAGGAAGCCTCATCTGACAAATGGTGACCAATGATCTTCAAATCACTTCAGCCCCAACCTATTCAAAACAAAACTTGCTTCATCTGAATCTGCCTTTCTACAGACTTACTGTAAAATATTCTTAACTTTTTTAGGAAACGCATTACTAATGTCAGACATGTACAACTTTCTGTTCAAATCAACTCACTTACAAATGCTAAACTAGTCAAGTACTGTCCAAACTTGTCTCATTAAAATATTACTCAAGTCATCTTTTTTTACTAGAGGTTATTTTTCCCTGTTTGTCCTTGTATGTCCTGTGTGTGGCCCTGCGATGGACTGGCGGACTGTCCAGGGTGTACCCTGCCTCTCGCCCGTTGACCACTGGGATAGGCTCCAGTTCCCCCCGCGACCCCATGAGGGAATAAGCGGCATTGATAATGGATGGATGGTTATTTTTCCCATAGAAAAAACAAACCAGCACAACTAGCCCCCCCCCCCCCCTTCTAAAGATTTTCCACGTAGGCTTCTAAAAGTGATTCAGACTGGACATTCGTCCTGTAGTACACGTGCAGTGTTTGATTAGCACAAAAGATCAGAAACAGCTTTCATGAAACAATGAAATCTCTTTATTCTGAAACATTTCCGTATGCACTTGTTAGATCCTGTTACATGTTCACATTCTTGGAATGTAACACCATCACAAAATAAATAAGTGCCTATTTACAGCCACTGTTTTTAAAATGTTCCCCGTAGAAAAACGTCAAACTTCATGGGACGAGACCTAAACTGGCTGATGGGACAGGAGCAGACTTCAGACAGAATGACAAATAATGAGAGCAGACATCTGTGAACAAGCCTTTGTGTGCAGATACTGGGAGCGAGGAGCATTGGAGAAGACTCGTGCTGGTGCTGAGCTGTGTGACAGGATCACACCTTTAGCTGGGCCTCACCTCCTCTAAATACAAACTTTCAATTCTGCAAATGAGAGAGCTATGGGCAAACACACCAGAGGGTTACATCCAGGTCACCCGAATGTTTTTTTTAGTTTAGTTTTTCTTTTTTTTTTTAAATCGATGTTGACATGGAGGGCAAAAATGTAGCACCTGAGAGTCCTCAATGAGATAAGAAGGGGAAATATGTAAAAGCCAAACTTCCACTTGCCCAACACGAGCTGGTAGGTTATCAGAAAGTTTAACAGCCTTTGTCAGTGTTCACCATTACAAACAACAGGAAAAACTAGTCTGACAAGACAGGAAAATAAAGCAGTAAACACATACAAAGAGAGTTTGTTATATTAAAAAAAGAGCTTTACTAAAGTGTTGGGGAATATTAAAATGCTGTGATGTAGTTATTTGAATCTTTACATCATATGTTGGCACAGTCAGTTACATCGCATACATTCACAGCCCATCACAACCTGGTGAATGCCCACACACACACACACACACACACAACATTCACATCAATATCCATCCAAGTCCGTCTGCCAAGTTAGGTAGACATGCTGAAAATAAGTTACACATTCAAGTATAAACATTCTTAAACTGAAACACTGAACTCCACAGCACATCATCACTGTAAAATGCAAAGTGACTTCGAAAAGTCAAGTACTTTCTAAATCGAAAACGTGACCAGAAAAATTCTGAGAATGCAGCGGTGGAGATCTGCCGCTTTAAGCCGAGAGCTGGAGGAGGCAGACGCTGCTTTGAGCCTGCTGTCGTAAAAAGACTCTGCTGCCCTCTCGCAAACCCACCGCAGAGAGAAGAGGCCTGCTGTCAGAACGGCCCGATTTACCTCACGCCCAGATCTAAGGAGTTACAGCGCCACTTCAGAACACCCAGGGACCCGCATTTCTGTCCCGGATCTACTCTGACAGGAGACGAGTTCATGACAGGAGTGCTAATACACATCCTGATAGCACAAATCTGGCCTCATGTGATGTCTGGCCGAGTCCTTTGGTAACTTACAGTTTCCCATACTTTGAGCTATTCTCCGAACCAAATCGTGCTGGTAGCTTGATGTTCAGACATTTTGGCCAGGTCTAAAGTTAAAGGCGAGGTCCATAAACGTACAAAAAGGGAACCTCAGCTGTACTGAACCGCTTAGCAAAGCTTTGAAATTACAATGACACGTTAGAGACGAAGGTGAGTCTGATGGATACGGTGACACCGATGAGAAGATGTGGAGGCACAGTGTGATTTTTAAAGACCCTTCACATCACAAGACAAAGTCCTATGAGCTTCAAGTGCAGTCCGATTCAACCCTGTTTGTTCTAGGTTTTTTTTGTTTCTTTTTTTAAACTGTCATCAGCTCAACAGTCCTCGTCCCCCCCCACAGAGACAAATGGAGACTCGTCAGCACAGACTGCTGAGGAGGGACAAACCGTATTCCTGTGGGAAAACAAAACAACGACAAACAAATAAAGGAGTTGCTGATGGAGCTGCGGTTTCTTAGGCTGTGTTGGCAGATGAGATAAGACGTCCCCTTTGAGGGGAAGGGCTGAGAGGTCCATCGGTTCATGATGGCGGATCAAGTCCAGGGGAGGCTGGTATCATTTATCCGCAACAGCTGCTGCCATGGGAACGCGCATGGAGCCCCGAGCAGTGGCTGCCAGCTCCTCTATTTCGGTGTTTAATCGTCTGATGACCCACTCCATCGCCTCTCGGCCCTGCCACAGCAAAGTTTTACAAATGCAAGTCAGTAAAAGCCGATAAAAAAAAAAGATTCATAGTTAAAGTCAGTAATGAGGAGACTTTAAAGCAGTGCCAACCTTGCCAGCGTTAACAGATATGGTCTTAGCCATGAGACCCTCGAGATAGCTGCTCAGACTGATGCCTTTCACGCTGATCAAAGCTTCTTGGGTCAGCACCGTCCTGAGCACACCAGTTAAATGCAGGTCATCAGTCACTCAGTCCAAAATACATTTAACCATTAATAAATAGTAGAAATAAAAATTTTAAACAAATAAATGGTACAAAAATTGAGCACCAAAAATTCTCAAGCAAGTCACAGAGGTCAACGCATGACAAAAAAAAAAAAAGACAACATGTTTGATAGTGTTCAAAGAAAAACGGATCACCTACTTTTCAGGGTCCTGTGGATGTGGCTTGTACGTCAACTTTTCATCCACAGACACAAGGTTTGTAAAAGAGATCTGGTTGGAAAACATGAAACTGAAATTAATCACTTGTTCTTGCCACTATTGCAGTCTTCTAGTGTATCAATTATTCAAATGACTCGAATATTTAAGGGTCCTCTCTTAGGGAGGACAAGTTATTGAAAGCTAACTATACCAAAATTGTGTGAGACTATTGTGTAAAAATGCTGAGGCTATCAAAAAGCAAAGTATCAATCTGAATACAGGTCATGAAAAAAATCTTCACCCTGTGGACACAGCCAGGAAGCTAAGTGAATGGTTGCGACTACTCAATGAAAGTCAGATGCAACAGAGTAAGGAATCAACCATCTGAAGGGGTCTGAAATCTCAGAACCCACTTCAACAAATTTAGCATTTAGAGTGTAGCTGAATGACACAGGATACTTTGCTAGTCCTGATCTGGATTTGGCAAATAACAGGGGAAAAAAGTTATTAATAGTATAATTTATGTTGGTTTGAGCTGAGGTGAGGATGGGTCCACTTATGGCTACAACCAAGCCGCAGTCCGACTTACGTTTGTAGACTGGAGCTCAAATGTTTTCTCTTTGGGGTCCACCACCGAGTGTTCCTGGACGTAAGTGCATGTTCTTGTAACCCCAATCATCTTCGGGAAAAGAAAACAAGTCAAACTTTTTGTTTAAATTTGGGGTCCCTTTACAGGTTTTGTCCCCTCTCGTGGTCTAACTTACAGATTTAGCCATGGCCGGGAGCCCCCACTCAGTGCTGAGCAGTCTGGTGCTGTGTAACCGTCCTTCTGGGTCAACGCTTCTGTCAAGGACATCTACACCAAACACACCGGGGTTCATGGGGTTGGGGTACTTCTGCATCGCTGCCTTGGTCACCGTCTCCCAGGGATGGCTAAAACAAGACACCGATTATAAAACTGAAAACTCCTCAAGAATAATGACCATGCATTAGCTTTAAATGTAATTGATTAATCAATCATTTAATGACCCCATCACTGGGTTTAATCTAAATGGGGGATTTAAAGAACTATTTAGATATAAATACAAAAAAATAAAACACCGACTACGACACTGCTAATATAAGAAGGTCGTTTTGTTTTGAGAAGTAAATATTAAGGATTTGTTTGTTTAAATCTGCATTACACATCGACCCTTGTGTCCGCCGGATTTCATTAATTTGAACGTAGTCACTCAGACGGGGACTGAAGCAGACCACATTGCAGTAAAAAAAAAAAATTATTGAGGTTTTTTTTTCCTTAAAGTGGGTCAGAACCGCACTGTGTCAAACAATTGCGAAACGAGTCAATGCCAGGCACCGACATCCACGAGCAGGAACGCCCCCTCCGTACTGCGCAGACTCCCTGCATCACTACGTACAAGCTTACCAAGAAACTTCTAGAAACGGACAACAGAGAACCAACCATTGTTCCGCATCTATGAGTGTTCGGCGTCTAAAGAGACGCAGTATACAAACAAACCCTGGCATTACAAGGCTGAGTCTCGGGTGCAAAGGCAGACAGGCACCCCGGCAGTTATGTAATGCCGAAGAGGCACATATCACGGGTGGATTTTGATCCCGTGGTTTATGCAAGACGCGACAACACGTTAACGACTCCCGTAACTTTCTAGCAAAAGCGTGTGGATTTAAAACATACTAATGTTTTTTTAGTCAGCGTTTACAAGAGCCCACAGCAAAAGTAAGCTTGAATGTTAGCAGGTTAATGCGAACTTCCGAGTTAACCAACTGTTTGCTTTCACCGTAAAAAATAAATAAATAAAATCACACAGAGACGCGTTTAAACTATATTCTACTACATTGCACTTTTTAACAAGACTGATAAATACCCAGTCACAAATGGTGAGTAGGTAACGTTCAGCAGGGTCTCTTCATGCTGAGTTACCTAACTTATCCGCCACCTTAGCAGCAAAGGAGGCTAACAGGAAACCACCAGGAGTGATTATAAAACTGGAAAACCGCTACACAGCAGACGCACCTGTTATAGTCACGTTTTTACCGAATAGTACACTCACTTGAAAATATGCTCTGACGCCCAGATCTTCATTTTTCAGGCTTTTCTGACAGAGCTCGGGGACCGGCGACTTTGTAGCAGCGTGACCGACGCGACGAAGAAGGAAGGCGGTTGAAGGAGACAGCTATAAAGGGTGGAGCTACGGTGCTCCCTCTGGTGGCATGAACAGCCACTGCAACCCCTCATCCAGAAAGATTTGTCTTTTATTTATTGATTTATTGACTGATTTATTTGTTTGTTCATTTAATGCACCTCAGGCAATGTCCTAAAACTAATTGTCGTTCACATAATAATATTTCAATCAAATAAATTAGACTAAAACCCCAGATCGTCAATTTTTTTAATCCAGTTCCATTTAATACACAAACATGTTATTTTTCATTTTGTTTAGCTGATGTAAAGAATATTTATCATTCACACTGAAGGTGACATGTATTTCCTTTGTTATGAGTTTCTGCCTAGGGGCGGGATGAGAAGCATTATAGGTGCCAATCATGCATAGACAGCGTTCTGATTGGGTCGAGCGAAACGAACGTATCTTAAGTGACGCCATCACGCATACGTACGACCTGTCCTTGAAGCTACAACAGAAGCAAGATGGTCGCATACTGGAGACAAGCAGGCCTAAGGTTGTAAAACAAAATAAATGTACATTTGTAGAGAGAAGTCTCTGTGGTAAATGTTGATTTAGTACTTAGTAGTATATTTGTTTGGAATAGCAAAGTGTTTGACTTTTTTTTCATTGAATATTTGAAAGAGCTACATTGCTAGTTAGCCTTGATAGCTTCACATGTTTAACCTACAGGTCTGACTGTAACTTGTAATTAAACGCAATAAGGCCCTTTTCTAATAGATTTTTTAATTGTGGTCAAGTACACTAGCGTCGTCAAATTTGTCAGATTCAACATATTTGTTGAATAATGTCTTTTGAACTGTGTTTAACAAGTGTGTCCTCTCTGCAGCTACATTCGCTTCTCTGCTGTCTGCGCTAACGCTGTGCGGGCTGCAATGAAGCCACAGTTCAAAGCCGAGGCTTTAAGGGCTGCTGAAGCCAGCGTTAAAGTGATCAAACCCAAAAAAGCATGTAAGTTGTTTTTTAAAATATTTTTTTATACCTAAACCATATGAATTGCTCTTGGCTCTTCGTAGCAGAGTCTCTGTTAACGGAACTTTACAAAAAGAGTGTGACTTACCTTGTTAAAAGGTACATATGCAGTTGTTGGAGTGGATGGCGTCACACCTTACGCACATTTACACATTGCCCCAGTTTCCATCAGGTTGTCTTCTTCAGGTGTAGCTTCAGTTTTCAGATTATCTAAATGTAGAGTGGCCTATTCTGTGACTGGTAATCATGAAGTGTCTTGAGGTGAAGTGATCTCAAGATGTAGAAAATCTGTTGTTGAATAAAAAAATCAGATGCCCATGAATGCAGCATGCATGCTTTTTTTCTCTGCTTTTGTTCTTTGTATGTTTCAAGGATCACTTTTCATTTTTAGTTTTTAATTATTAACATGAAAGTGACATTTTGCTCAAAAGTGTGTCCTGTAAAGCTTAGTTTAAATTGGCACATACGCTGGTGATGTAATTGATGTCTAGGGGGCTGTGTAATGGGCTGTATGAGATGGTGATGTGCACCTGCTCATTTTGAATTCACCAGTCAACTTTATAGTTTGGAAACATTCACTTCTGAACCTTATTGAGACATATTGAGAGACTGATCATGTATATATCCCAAATCATCTGGTCTGTCTGAATCAGATATTTCCAATAATGTGGTTTTGCGCTGATCAAATGATTGCACCTCATGTGTGAAGACAGTTTGATCATTTGCACATAACCCCATAGACTAACTGCTTCTGTGTTGTTAGCTAGACCATGCCTGTTTTATGAGCATATTGTTTCTAATATTGTTGTACTTCTGCTCTGTTTTTCAACTAGGATGTGAAACTGGGATGTAGATATTTTTCCAGGGGTTGTGAGGTCCTGTCACCATCCTGTCGCTCGTAATGTGGAAACGAAAGAAACTGCACGTTGGATAACATCAAGATATGTCAAATTTTGGGGACCTGAATGAAACATCTGTTTTTTCATTTGTAATTAAAGTTGTATTAAAGAGAAATATTGGAAATGTACTGTCTCTATCTGTTGTCAGTGAATATAAAGTAAAGCACTGCAAAATGAGACACTGAAACATTTTTGTCTAACAAGTCTTTTTTTATTTAAGTCAATTAATGCTGCAGTTTTTTATAGTAATATACAGAAACATGGTATTTACAGAGGTGTGTATGGGTCCATCTGATTTGTCCTAAAAGAACTGAGGCCTGAGAATGTGATGGCATGTCTGCTAAAGACCTAAAAACCTCTGAAGGAAAAACATGCATTCCCCTGTTAACCACTGGCAGGGAGTATAACCCATACAACAGCAGTGTAGACTGTTTTATCAACCCTAAACTCTAACAAGTGACTGGTCTATATTCTAAAGATTAACAATTTTATCAGCTTGCTTTTGTATTTGATAACATCAGGCACATTTACATCTGAATACGAATCAGCCTGGAAGGATGTTTCACAGTACAAGAATGTGAGGACTTTTAATGCTTTACTTTTCCAACTTCAAGATCAAGTTTTCCCTAACACAGATTTTTGTATTGGAAGAGTAAATGTCAAAATAGGGATCTAAAAGAGAATTTATACTTCAGCAGGATCTAGAATTACAGTTTGAATATTTTCTAACATTTTCACATTGCTGTCTTATTTGTGCTTTTTTTACTTGCTGGAATACTTGCACTCTTAGCAACAGGAGTTCAAACTGGACACTAACATCTCATATGAACAGATGATATGCTGCTAAACTCAGCTGTCTTTCTTCTCTCTGGTCATCTTGATCATGGTCTCTGGTGATCGGAAGAGGAAAATGAGTTTCTCGACCATTGTCTCTTCTAACTCCATCTCTCCCGTCTCCCGCACTACAAAAATGTCTGTGCAGAGCTTCAGGACTCTGTCAACACACGGCAATTCTTCAAACATGATGGATCGTGATATCCCATTGAAGAATTCCCTCACAAACTTTCCAATGACAAGCACCACAGACATGTAGAGGCCTACGATGCTGTGAAGGAAGGACAGTATACCAAAAGATTTTACAGTGATTTTCATATGTTTAAAAGTGCTGTAAGAGCTCTAAAAAACAAATTCAGTCATTTCAAAGGTCTGTATTTGGAAAGTAATGAAAAGAAGTACTAAAATACATAATACAATTATCAATTAACCAGCCATCACATTATACTCAGAATTGTTCTGGTTCTACAAAGAGTTGTTCAAATTTGTTATATCTGATGAGTTAATTTCTTTTTAACTTACCCATGTCCAGCCAAAAAGCCCACACTGGATGGGCTGACTTTGTCATTGAACACCACAATCTCTATGCTGTGACATTTCTGCTTGGAGGTGGTGACACCTGGGGAGCATTCTTCCACCACCCACCACTGGTCTGCGTCCTTGTCCGCCCTGTCGACCTGTTGGAGTTTGATTGACATGGGTCTGTAGAAAGCCAGAGTCGGATGGTCTGAGGGCTCTGAGGGAAAACAAACTGGTATTACATTTATTCCCACACTTAACTAAGGAGTAATAGAAGCAAATTGATTATTTTAACTGCACAGATCTTCAAAGCCTTTTGATATGAATTTAAACACAATTTACAGATTTGTATTTTTTTTAACTATAACAAATACTGAATACTGAAAATAAATTTGAGGAAAACAAAAAAAGATGTGTATACTCATTAAAGGTGCAGGGCAAGATGTATACCATTCGCCCTAATACTATCTACTGCAAGACAACCGATTCTGTTAGATTTTATTATAAATTTGTTGCACATTTCAAAGCATTCTGAAGACTAAAGCGTGGCCCTTAAATTATGGCTTGTCAGATCAATGATCTTTTTTTTTATACCAAATGTACTATCATTTTTGGAAATGGAGGACATTTCATAGAAAAAGTATAAATTTCAAATAAATAATTACCAACCTACTATCATCCTGGTTGCCATTTTGGACTCTTGTCCCCTGGGACCCCTGATGTACTTTGGCAACAGGGAGTTAATTATCCTGAAGGACAGAAAATCATTGGTTAGCATAGCTTGTTGTAGATGAAAAAGTCCTTCCTATGTCCCATACAAGAACCCACTGTGGCCTTACACCACCTTTCCCTGAAGATCAGTTGGTATTGACTGAGATCTGTAAGGAAAGGCTGATCTTTATAATGCAGTACAGCGCATAATGTGTTTGACTCCCACTGGTTTTGACCACAGTATGGATCATTGCAGACCTTGCAGTGGTTGAAAAAGACAAAATAGGAAAAACAAGTCAAATAATGCAGCTTGTGTATCAGCTGAGACTCACACAGGTTTGCTGCTGTTTCCTTTCAGCATTTTGACAATCCCATCCCTCAGGGCCTTGTCGCTAAACTTCACTGTGTGTTCTCCCAAGGCCTCGACATTCATTGAAATGGACGCATTCCTGAGGAGAGGACCACCCCAAACACGGTCAGGTTTATTCATGTGTCTTATATGTGCATTATATGCCTTAGGAGGAAAACATTGTCATCAACATTTCAAACTGCTGTTATTTTTACATGTTTGAGCCAAAGAGCAGTGATTTTTATGTGGAAGATCTATGGATAAAAGAAGTGATACTTGAGTCTATTAGGTGACACTCTGCTTATTAAATACAGCGACACACACAGTCTGACCTAAGCAGGGTCCAGCGCAGGGTGATATATATGTGAGAGGAGTTGCTCAGCTCCTCTATCATGGCCGCTCGGCTGGCTGGGCTAATGCTCCACAACAGACTAGCATCACTTTTGATCTTTGCTGCAACAATATCCTCAGCTTCATAGTTCATCAGAAACTGCATGGAACCCTGGAAGACAGAGTAAATGGGATCTGATTACATTAAACGTTTCAACAAATGCCACCACTGACTATAAGATACATAATTATGAAATAGATCAGCTAGTAACATTTCTGTAATTGTTATCACTGTGTGACCGACATGTCTTAAGTCAAATCTGGTCCCTCCAATGGTAATTGGTAGTGTTACATTCAGGGTTGTGTGATTATCTTTTTTTAAGGTTTGATTATAGTTAAGTAAATTGCTGGCCTAGACCTAGTTGCAAATCATTTCTATAATTTTGCAGGTAAAGAAAGAGCATCTCACGGGGTGGGTAGCATAAAGTTTGGTGAGTCTGTTAAATCCAGCCTCTGTGTACGCCACCAAGTTCTGCTCCTGGGCACTCATAGTGAACAGAGGCTGTGTAGGACAGACAGAGAAAAACATTAACCCTTTCAACAAAGCAATATTCATACATGAAACAGAATGTGTCAGCTTAACAAATGATACCAGCACATAACAGCCCCCTTTGGACTGTGACACGTGAAAGAATATCAGCAAATAAACATTTAAAAGGATAAACACTGTTTTTCACTCTGACCTCATATCCTGAAACGCTGAGTTGGATGGAGACATCCACCGGTTGATTGGTCACGCCAGCAGCTGACTGGACCAGAGACATGAAGAGTAGAGGAAACCAGATGATGCTGATGAGAGCGAAGATGATGAACCCTCCCATCCCGTACTTCACCACCTTCTTCTTCTTCTGCCCTGGAGTATGGGGATATTTCTGGAAATTGTATAAATAAATTTCAGTTTATCTGTTCGGTCCCCCACTCCACCCCACCACCCCTCCAAAAGAATTTTAAAAAACAGATGACGTATATCACTCATTTAGTAGATAAATATAGGATTTTTTTGTGGCAGCCCAACACAGAGTTGCCTTTAATGTGGATTTTTAATCAGGTAAAAAAAATATCAATATGATCTTAATTTATAGGCATGTGTTTGAGGACCAAATGGAATTTTAATATACGTAGAAAAAGTAAAGGCTTGAAATAAATGTTCTCACTTTCTCGGACTCCCGACTGCACTTGAGGATAAATATGTTTGCATAAATGTCCTCAACACAAATCCAGCTGGACAGAGACAGGGTGGTGTCAGTCCAAACCCAGTCCATCACCGCCCTTAGCTCCGTCAGGAAGGGCACCATCCGAAAACTGGAGGAGAAGCAAAAATCATAAGGAAGACGCACAATGATGAAAAAGAACGAAAGTCATGTCATGTGGAGGTGAGTATTAAAATGTTGCTTGTTTTTGTACCCTTGGAAGAGGAAAAGATTCAGGTAGTTGTAGTTCTTGGTGAGAAAGTTGCCCAGGATGCGATTTGGATAGCCACATTTGATCTGGTAGGCTGACAGGCCAAAGTAGATGCACTTTACAAAGTACCACAGCTGAGCCATTGGGTTCACGTTGAACCTCCTGCAACAAAGAGCGACAAGATCGATTTCACCATTTTGTTTGAACTGTTTTTGGATTTTACATCAGTAGATTCTGACATGAAATATGACCCAAGTTACAAAAACCTTAATCAAAGACGAGCATTTTACCAGTTTATATCTGAGCATTAAGAACAATTTGGGAGCAGTACAAACAAGCTTTGTGTCTAGGGGATGAACTCTGACCTCTCTGTGACGCCAGGGAGGATGAAGAACATCCAGAAGTGTATGCCGAAGACCAGAACCACCTGGAAAACACACTTTCCAAGTAGAGACTTCTTCAGGTACAGCGCCCGGTCGACTATCATGGTACCAAACTGCATGAGCAGCATGACCAGAAAGGCTTGGGGAACCTGGTCCTCTGACAGAGACTCAGTGATGTCGACTGCTGAAGAATATTTCTGGAGAGTCAGAAATTAGCCTCATTGAGTCATAATGTTCAACTGGACAGTTCAACTGTGAATGTATGTCACAGTAAGAAGCAGTGGTGTGTGTGTGTTGTCAAGGTATACCCCAAAAGCCCCGTGTCCATATATGGTAATGATGAAATTGACAACATCAATGAGAAACATCAGGGCGTAGACATCACACACAGGACTGTACTCTGGGTGGATGATGTCGTAGAAAAACTGTCTTATAGGTAAGTAGATGTGAAGAGCTCTGCAGAAAGGGGAGAGAATTCATTATGCCTTTTCAGAGTGCACAGATTGGAAAACAACATTCAGCATTGTAAGGAAGAGAAAGTATGATGAACTTGTGACTAAACAGTAAATATACGGACTTACACTTCTATGATGGCAGCTTTGGCCTGGAGCATCCCTTCTCTGACCTGCTGTCTGATCCTCTGCTTCCTGGTCAGCGGAGTAGCGTGCCGTCTCTTTCTCTTGCTATTACGTTTTTTTGGCTTCATTTCTATGATAGTAAAAAAAAAAAAAAAAAGTCAAAAAGATCTCAGGGAATTTTAGGCATAAAATACTGACGAATGACAAATCAAACAAATTTAGAAGAGTAGCTTAGAAGGGTAAACAATAACATAACGTTAAAGTAAAGATTTTCTGAATTCCTACCGTCAGATTCGTCTTTATTTTGTCTCCGGAATATGGATATGGTGGAGGCCTGGAGGGGGAGGAACCTCAGCCGACGCGGGCGTGTCTCCTGGCTGCCAGCCTTATCCGTCATCTTCTTCTTGTCTACTTTCTTCTTAAGCTTCTTGAAGAAATCAGGCATCTCAACCTCCTTATTGTCCCACAGCCCGTGACACTGTACAGCAAAGGACACAACATAAAAAATATTTATATAAATTCAAATATCTACACAATGATTTAGTATTCATCATGTATTAGTTAATTTTTAGGATTACCTTCAGAATGGACCGGTGAAAGAACAGAGCGAGCAGCTGAATGAGGTCAAACAGGACGTAGCCATCTTTTTTCTCCACTCCGATTATGTTTGGCAGCGCAAAGGGCTGCTCGGCATTCATGCCACGGTAAGCAGAGGTGGTCCAGGGAAAGAAACCAAACTGGAAAAAATACTTCACCACAACAGTCATCTGAAACAAGGAGAGGACAGACAGCCTAAATGGATGTGAATGAGTTATCATCATAACAATAGCTGGTCATCACAGCTGAACTCCTTATAAGAAAAGTGACCATCACCTGTGCATGACACAAAAATTGAACAATAACGGGGAAACGAATAATATCAATCAGCAAGGGGTCGTACTAGTTCACAGTAGGTGAGGTCACGGCCATCAGGGTTATGTGTCGTATCCAGAGTTCTCAATTTTTCATATGTTTAATTTTTTGGATGTATTCTACTTGTAAATTTACATGTGTATGTAATATCTTCATATATTTTAGATTTGTTTAAAACAGGCAAGGAACTGTGTCCGATATTCATGTTTTGTAACCTAAATCTGAAACTTTTTGAAAGAATAAAAAAGAGAATCTGTCCTTTTCATGACAACAAATGACAATCAAGGTTGAAAAAAGGATTTTAGTGAGTCCTTTAAACCGTGAATAAATCCCAATAAGTTCAGGGTTACACCAATCATGTAGCAAGTCGACAATCCACCTGACCCAGATTGGATTTAGAAAGAATTATTTAATTCTAAAAGGTCATAACACGCACTGTAATTTAAAAAAATAAAAGGATTTTTCCTTTTTTTCTCGTGACCTACCTCTGTGTAGATGATAGCTGTCATCCAGAAGCGTTTGGTGGGCCGGGGCACAGACAGCATGGCCCAGAGGAAGATCAGAATTGGCAAGATGATGGAGAGGAACGACGCCGACACCATGTGGTTGAGAAGGATGACAAAGTAGCACAGCATCTCCGACTTGGACACCATGGTGTTGTACAGGGCAAAGAGCACCTTCAGCGGCCTCGGCAGCGTGGAATAAAACTTATCAGACTCAGAGATCTCGTCGTTTTCAAACATGCTGCAGAAAAGAGGGAGATGAGAGGGAAAATAAATCATGATGCACATCAAAAGTCGGTATATCCCACAGCTAACACTCGTTGATAAAAAGATTCCTCAAAAAAGTGCACCAACTTGTTGAGCAGCAGCTCGCTGGCAGTGAGGTTCCTTGTTTCCTGACTCAGCGGTCTGGGGGAATCTGGGAGATCGAGACTTCTGTCTCCATAGCTCTCCCCCATATCCTGTGACATGCACTCTGCATGGCCGATGTACTCGTCCTCATCCAGCTCGACTCTCTCCAACTCGATATCCTCTGGATGGGCATCTTTCTCCTCTTCTTCATAGTCTTGCTCAGACTTCCTCTCACTCTCGTCATCCTTTTCATCCTCCTCTAGCTCATCGTCTCCTTCGTGAGCAGCTGCATCTGAAAGGCTTTTGAAGAAATAAATTGACCTCAGTTTCAAGAATGATTGTGACAATAAAAAAAAGAACCATGAAAAAAACACAAAAAGCAGACAAAATGCAGAGGAAATTGAGTAATTCGGAAATAAATGTTTGTGTAAATCACAGCTGAGGATGTAAAAAATAACAGCAAATAATTGCCAAACTGTTAAGTTGTCCTGCAAAAGAGCTTAAGGTACAGTCGTACCGGATGTTTCTGCTTTTTTCCACAACATATTTCTAAAATATTATAGCTGGACTTAAATGCATTATAAAATCTTTTTTTCTTTTACTCCAGTGGAGGTTCATCAGTTTCCATGGAGGTGAAGTCGATGTTGGCCTCTTTCAGGAGTCTTCGTCTGAGCTGACAAGCGGTGGGCTGCAGAGCGGGAGGATCGTCCAGCTCCTCCTGTGTTGGCTGTCGGGACCCCAGCATGGTCTCATCTGTCATACAGCTGGAGGGGAGCAAGTAGAAGAAAGTATGTGACTGTGCAAGGTCTGATAGAGGGTGGGGGGATTCCAGCCTTCTCTAGTCCAGCCCCACATCACACCATTTAACCTTACAGATTCACTCAGAGTTCAGAAACCTGCCTAGAAAAGCTGCTGCCCCAGGACATTTTGGAGGCTTGGTTCTTCAGCTTGGCATAAGCATGATGTGAGGAGGGGGCATCTGGAGGGGTTGAGGGGGGGGGGGCAGAGTGTCGAGGCCATCCAGAGATGACATCGTATTCTGACGGGATATCCAGTTTTCATAGAACTGCTTCACACTCTCCTGACTCACTTCTTTGCCCTAGAGAGTGAGAGAGAGATGGTACTGGAAGGAATAGTCCTTAAAGACACTACAGATGGAGAATTTCCTGTCTGCCCACCTTCTTTTGCTGCTGGTTGAGCAGCGCTCGCTCAAAGCACAGAACTTTGGAAATGTCTAAGCTGTCTTTGCAGAATGAGTTCAGACCATCTGTTAAGTCATCAGCGAGAGATTGGAGGAGCACCCAGCTGAACTTTAGCATGCTAATGATGCGCTGCAGGATGTTTTCTGCAAAAAGAGGGAGCATGAGCAAAAAAAGGTTTTGAGTTTTATGGTAGCTTCTTTGAAATGCAGACATAAGAGCGACGTGTTTGAGGTGAAGCAGTTCAATGGAGTAGTTCATTGTCATTCTATGACCGTTTGTTTTTTTTCTTCTTTTTTTATACCTTTTTCCTCTTCTTCCTCCGGCACATTATTTTCTTCCAGTTCATCCTCACTGGAGTCTGCTCTTTCAATGCCTAAGAAAAAATGCATATGTTAATTGATATCACAATTGAATAAGATTTTAAGTGCACCCTGTTTACTTCCGTGATAGATGATGACGAATGCTACTGCAATAATAAGGTGAACATCGTTAAGATAAATAATAACTGGGCACGGCAAGACTGTTGAAATATGTCTTATCAGAAAGATCATTGTTATCTTGAAACATTACAGCAGTATTTGAGGCACTGATGTGGTGTTTGAGCTTGACACAATATAAGTGTATCATATTTAACTCCATAATACACTAACATACAGTGGGGACTAAAAATCTGATTCTCACATTTGCTTTTGATTAAGTAAAAAAAAAATCAAGTCCATTTAATAAGATACATTTGATTATTTTTACTTTTGTACAAACATCTAATTTTCTATCAACTATTTTTTTGCATTTTTCAACTTTCGTTTTTGTTGAATAAATCAGATGGAGTAGTGCATCTTCAGTTGTTACTCTGAGGTTGTGTTTATCTTGCATTCATTGTTGGAACCAGATTAACTTCTATCATGTCCTGGAACTTCTATTAAGTATGTCATCTGCAATGAGTAAAAATAAGAAGTTATTATTTATAATTTCCCACCCTGCTGCCTCTGAAGCTCTCTTTTTGCCTTCTTTTTCTCCTCTTTCTTTATTTTTTTCTTTTCCTTCTTCAGGTCCTTCAGAGCCGACTTGGAGCTTGTGACCCAAGCATTGTAAGCCAACTTGGACATGAAAGACACAAATCATAATTTATTTCTGAACAGCACAGATTATTTTCCCCCGCAAACTCCTACAGTTTCTGAAAGCACCGGCACCTACCTGAAATGCTGACTTCTTCTTTGGAGGTTCCTCCTCTTCTTTATTCTCTGTAACTTTTTCTTCCTCCTCCTCACTTTCACTCTCAAACAGGTGGTAGCCACAGTTGTTTTCCACTGTTTTAAACACAGCAAGTTAGAAACCTTGACTCTGCCGAGCCTGGTCAAAGTTTCTCATTCTCCACTGCAGAAGGTAAGCAACCCGAAAAACGGATCTAAAACTGTTGTTAGCATGTTATAAAACAACTCAGGGTGACATTATCCTTCCGACAAGAGGAGGATTTATATGAGGAGGACAATCCTCAATCAAACGTTGGAACAGCGCTGCTTGTTATTGTGTCATGATGCTGCTCACCTCCAGGCTGAGAGACCCAAGGCTTCCACCACTTTCCTGCGTCTAGCTTTGCCTTTTCGTCATCGTCTGGAAAAAAATTTTGTTGATGTATTACAGATATTTGAACACAGACTATTTTATACTTAGTAAGTGACTTTTTTTATTTTTTTTATTCATCTTTACCAAAAAGCCAAAAGTTGACATTCAGAGACACGAAAAGCATTAGTAATTTTAAACCTTTTTTTTCTTGACCAGCATGAATCAGTAGAATTAAGATTTGTCAGCCTCATTGAGGAGTGCTGGGGTTCACTTACCCTCCTGTATCTGGGTGCTAAACTTTGGAGATGCATGATCTTACTTTATTTTGAAATTGGATGGGGTACTTAATTCACGTAACGCAAACTTTTTGAAACTGTGAAAAACTTAATTTAACTTGGATATAAAGAGATCAACAGCATTGTAATTGTGCCTTTCATAATAGGTTTTATTGAAAAGACGTTTACACGGTCGGAAGAGTAGAAGCTGCAAACAGATGTTGTGTTACCTTGTGCCACCTGCTCTGGGTCTGCAGGAAGCCCTGCATCGTCTGCCTCTGCAGGTCGACTCTTCTGTTTAGATTTAATCTTCTCCATCCTGCAGGAAGAGGAGAGAAGGGTTGATTACTCTCAGTTTACTCTTTCGAGAAGATAAATGGGAGACAGAGAGAGGGGAAATATGCTGGTCATCACCATAAACTGGATCCATTAATTGATTTATTCACTGTTTTACTGTACAGTCTTACTGTCTCTTCAGTGTCTCAACGGATTTCTTCTCCATCTCCAGTCTGGCTGCTACCTGTTTTTTCACTTTGGCCTCAAACAGCTCAGCACCTCTGAGAGACGCAAACAGAAATTCACATAAATGTGACTGTTGCTGGCACCATGCAGGATTTCCACGCTGCTTGTGTTTTATCTGTTTTGCCATCAGTTTCAGGTCACCTTGTTGCAACTATTGGTAGCTGTTTTACTGCTACTTTATCTCATTACCATTACTACATAAGCCTTCAATAAGGGCCAACCTAAGGCAATAACAAGAAAAAGTATTTAGCATTTCCTGATCCTGCTGTAGGACATCAGCTCATAAATAGTTAATCTATAATCCTGGAAGCTTTAGGATCAAAAGTAAGGAAAATGTGAAAGTTGTTACACACTTAAATAATAATTTCTTAGTTTGTTTCTTTTCAGTTATTTTTTTTTTTCTTATGTTGAAACATTGACGCTACTGATTGTTTTGTCATTTGTTTGCATGCAAAAGCTTATGTAAAGGTTTGTCTACCAGCAGACTAAAGCGCAGACCTTGAGGCCAATATTTTAGAGGACTTGAGGTCAGACACCACATAAAGGAAGTAGTAGCTTAGGAAGACCCTCCTTTGGGCCAGGAGGACGGTGAAACAGATGGCATCCCAGACAATGCCCGCCTCCCCCTCTGGCAGTTCACACTCCTCGTCAGGCTCCGCTGAGACACGCAAAAGGAGAAAAGACATAAAATATTAAATATGCGACAAGTAAAAGTCGACTGGATAAAAACTTTAAAACAAGCACCCTTAGCGGTGAAGTGCAAAATATTCCTTTTGCAGCCTACACACAAATACCCAGAAACAATTCAAACTAAGGATGGCACATATTTTCCACATTATCTACTTAAGTGTTTTTCGCCTCTAACTGCTTTCTGAGACCCGACGCACATTTAAGATGTTTGAAAAAGAGTCTGTCGAAGATCTTTGAAGTCATGATAGCAAAGTTCTGTTCATACTATCTTGGCACAGAGTACTTAACATTCAAAAGTCATACGAGACAATAGAATTCATGAAATATAAATCGCCCAACTGTACACCAGTTTTATTCATTCCTCTGTTTCTGTCCAACACACTTAAAGCTCCGTACACAGCCACACAGACCGGTGTAAATGGTACAGACACTCACGGACGTCATAGCCTTTGATGGTGCAGAACATGCTGAAGGCTTGGATTAACCAACAGCTGCTCTTCAACAGGCTGTCCAGATAGGCGCAAGAACCGAGCTGAAAAACAGGCAGAAAATTAAATCAAATTCCCACAGTCTTCTGAAAAAATAAAGAGATACGTGTTTTCAATTCTTCAGCATGCCACAAAACAAAAGCTGAGCCTCCCTGCTCCCTGCGGCCACTTACTGACAGCAGGTTTTTCATGGCGATCACAAAACCGGTGTAACCGATGAGCCAGTCCCACAGTTTCAGGATGTATCTGACCGGCTGCATCAACACGCTGCTGCCAAACAACATGAAGTAGAAACAGGCCACCAGGTATCCCAGACAGAAGATGTTTATCCGTGTCGTGCCAGTGATGAAGATGAGGCAGAGTACCATCCAGAAGAAATAGCTGAAAACAAACACCTTCACCATGTCGAGGTAGCACCTGAAGAAATAACAGACAGTCACACTCACTTTGAAAAAGAGATTCAGGGTACAGAGTGTACAGAGTTTGGCGTCTTTCTGGTTATCTCTTCTGAGCATACCAGCTCTCTGTGACACTCTATGAGACATGTTAGGTTTAGCTAATGGATGGATGTACATTTTATTGGTGTTACATCCGATGCAGACTCCCAGTAAAAGCAAGATAGTAAAACTTAAGCGCAAATGCACCTGGAAATGGGGTTAGCCCATGAGCGCTTATCTAGCATTTTCAGTTTGTTAGAGCAGCTTTCATGAGTTTGATAACGTACATAATGAGTAATCTAGCAAACCTTTAATGCTCCTGAAATCACCACAAAGCAGCATTATGGACTCCCAATTCTCAACCTGCAGTATAACTTACTAAGCAGGAAGCTGTTGGAGAGGATATACTCAGTGCTGCAATATAGGGTTCATCCTATTTTCCATGAGTTAATTCAAGCTGCTCATTCAAGATAAGAATTGAACTAGACCCATTAAATACAGCTGGGAAAAAAACTGAAACAAAGTATAAAACATTTGTTAGAAATAGGCTGTAAGAAGGCATTTTTTAATAATAAAAAACCCAAAAAAGAACTCATACTGACAGTATAGTTGCATATTTCAAAGAGGGTTGAAAACAAAAATAGATATTTCCTTTGTTACTTAGCTCATTTAATACAACTGGGGCATTAAAGTAAAAAGCAACCAAGCTTCAATTGCTTTTTCAAATATGAAGAAAATCCATAACGAAGATTTGAAAAATATAATAGTCAAATAAAACTATTTTGAACACAGTGTCAAATAACTATAATTATAAAGTTCATCTTAATTTAAAAGAAACATTACACTGAGTTGATTTACATTTTGAACATGCACTTTATATTTAGCATAGAGGATGATTAAAACGAACATAGAAAAGACTACAGTTGAAGTGGAGATTTCAGACCTGCAGTGAAGGAAGTTGTTAACAGGAATGAACTGGTTGAAGGAACATGGATCCAAACTACGACTGATCTCAACATTATCACCAGCAAGCAGCCGCACAGCTGCTCGGTTCTCCTCCATGAACACCTGCCACTGCAGAGACGAGCAAAGCAACAGGAGGTGGTCGTCTGCAGAGAGTGGGAGAGAGTCATAGTCAGAGGAAGAGCATGGGACATCGAGAACAGAGAAGAAAAGAAAGGAAAAAGCAGGGAAAATAAAAATTTCACTTTGATTCATAAACTTACAGAAAATGAAGGATGGGTCAGGGTTCATTGCAAAGTCAGGCAGGTAGAACCACTTAATAACATTTGAGGTCAAAGGCTGAAGAGCAGTTCTCCAGGGATAATCTTCCAAAAAAGTGTAACAGAAGTCAGTGACAGGAAATGATTTACTGCAGGCAAAGAGACCTCACAATGGAGTTTTCTTCTGGCATTTTCTTTATTTATGCATTATTTCTAATCTATCTATTTCTATCAACAATTCCACATACTACAGAAAAAATGAAGGAGCAGGATGGAAATTATACATACAAAAAGGCACAAGCTGCTAAAACGTTCTTACCAACACAGAAAGCAGGAGGGATGCCGATGCAGAGCAGGTACTGAAAAACCATGAGCCCGGCTGTGAAGCAGCAGTATTTATGCCACACCTCTCCAATGGCCTTCCTGCGACGCCGAAACAGGACCACCATGAAGGCACAGGAATGAAGGAGGGCGTAGAAATCCATCCTCTGGCCAATCACGTTCACTGCCACGATCAAACTGATCTGTGTGTACGTACAAAGAGGTCAGATGTGTAGAAATAAACAAAACCAAATGTGAACACATGCACTGCAGCCTGTATGAAAGTACCTCAAGTCCAAATTTGTAGAAACCGAAGTTGATGAAGTATTTGATACAGGGCAGGATGCCATGATCAAGGTGCTGCCTGGTGATACCCTGAAAGATGATGCTGAAGGGTGGAGGCTTCAGGTCATTACGGAGACGGAAGTAGAGCTGGTGTCGGTGGACTGTTGCCTCGAACAAAAGCAACCCTAGTACCATGAGATGGTTCTACAACACAGAAAAGAAACTGAACTAGATTCATGGTTTTATTTGAAGACTTTGTGAAATGGTGCATATTCTTTAAAGGCATCATATTTTTGAGCATGAATTATTATTTCATTCTCCTGTATATCAGTGTATGTGATGTGTTATGTTTATAAATTGTTTTGTGACTCTATTTAATTAGGAAAAATGCAAGCAACTGTGAAATGTGACAACCAAGGTCATCCTCGGCTTCCTGCATTGTTCGCCTCATCTCACCCTTAAGCAGGGGAGGATTCTGCCTTCACACTTGCGCAGAGCTCCACACCAGTAGACAGGGTCAACAGGCTCAATGTAGAGAATGGATCTCCTGAGCAGCTCCATCATGTTTCCCCTCAGCTCAGCTCCATCATCCAACCCCGAGCTGTTGGAGGGGAGCAAACCCTGAAATTTCAATACAAGCAAGTGGGATTAATGGTAAAAATCTAATAGCTCTAAAGTACTTTATCAGTTCTCTAAAATTGAGAGTGTATAACTGAACAGCATGACAGAAGTTCGGATTGTTTAAACAAACTTTTTCAGATACACAAATTAGTATAAGTTGAATTTGACTTTATGTGTGTGTCATTTGCACATGCAAATAATTAGTACAGAATTTATTTAAAAGCGCTAAAACAACATACATCCCAACCTGCAAACGCACACGAAAACAAACTTGCAAACAACCCAAGCCAAACTCACCGCAGTGCAGTTGGAGGAGTAATCCAGAGGTTTGATGACTTTGAGCTGGTAAAACATCTTGCACACGACCATGACACAGGCCCACACGGCAGAGATACTGGATGCCCAAGGCCGTAACCGTGGGAACGGGAGCGCAAACACCCAAAGAACCAGAAAAAGGAAGTTCATGAGCGAAACCTGCGAAAAGGAAATAGGTTTTAGTTGTTTTCTTTTCACAATTAAGTTGTCTGTTTATGTTAAATTGGTGGTTGCGGGCTCAAGGTTGACAGGCTTTGCATACACAGGTCCAACAGCTCACCTCTTGTAGTGACACCCAGATGATGCCAGATGACACAATTTTGAGGCTGTGGAGTTCCATCAGCCGCCAGCACAGCTCCTGTAGTCTGTCAAGTCCACACAGGGCCTGAATAAGCAGCAGACTTGCGCGATCCACGATCACGATCCACTTGTCCTCACGACTACTTGGCAGAGTTTCTAAAAGGCAAAAGTGGCCATAACAGAATGCCACAGGACATCGCAAACAAAATACAAATTCAGGACATAACATGAAACTTGACTGTTTACTGCCTCCATAAGCAGCAGACAGAATAAGGTTTGTACAAGATGATTCATTCAGCTGTTGTCTAGTTGGTAGAGAGCCTGTCGATATATAGTAATGTAATATCATTTAATTTTCCAACGCCAAACGGATCCAACAGTAGGTAACTTGAGACCCATTTTGGATCCTTGGCAGTAGTTACCCTCTGGTGGAATCTCCTCCTGCGCTTCAGCTCCTGTCTCAGAGGGCGTGTGTAGTTCAATGCTGTCCAGAGTCTCCTGACTTCTGCCATTCCCATTCTGCTCCTTCACAAGTCTGTTGGGCACATACATTTCTTATCATTTCTTTGGGAACCACGTTATTGCTGTTCTTCAGTAATTTTATGATGATGTAGAAAATGACAGTTCGAGAGCAGTTTTAATCAATAAGTTGAAATAAATTTACTTGTGGGTTTTAGTTTGCAGAATGTTCAAGAGCAGGGAAATGACAGTCAAAGAATAACAGTGGGAGAAGAAAGAAATGAGCCCTACCTTTTCTGAAACTTCTCAATGTTTTCTTTAATTCTGGTAATGAAAAGACAGAAATGAAAAATGGATAGTCATTAATTCCCAAATAATTATTATTATAATAGAAAACACTGAATTCATCTTAAAATGCAGTAAACATCTCTCAGGCTGATTATATTCTGATCAACCACTTTCCTTATGTATATATAGAAAATTCATGCAACATTCAGAGGACTGAATGATGTACTTTTATCTAATACTTGACTTTTTATGATCAATTTCCAACTTATCTAAAGCTCCTGTAGGTTAGACAATCTTCAAAGTTTTTCAAAATTAATTTCTAAAATCATCCATTGTGGCAATTTTTTGACATATGAATCTCGCTTTTACAGTATGTAATTTGCCCTTGAACCAAAGATGTAGCACCAACCATTGACCTATGACAGTGACAAATGTTGCTATAAGACATAGGAAATCTGCTGTTTGATAACTTGTGAATGGATGCATGAAAACATGAGCAGGTCATTTGGTGTGATTTATCTCATAAACTCAAACTGAGCCGAAAATAATGCATCTTTTCAGTTATTTTCTCTTAAATGCCAAGTAATTTGAATAGACAAATAGCTACCCTCAACCAAAAAAGATTCATGGCAGTATTTCAGGCAGTGAAACAAATTCACCCTCATATTAAATGAGTTTATATGCCAGTAATACAAGGTTAGATCCAATAAGTCTCATGTGCCCTCCACACATCAATACGCAATCTGATTAACAGCTTTGTTGAGGTTTCTGGGTCATCCATTGACCCATCTTAGATCAGGACTCTGGTTTGGAGCTCTTTGATGCTGAGGTTAGACACCGAAGGCAGCTTGTTGATTTTTGAGGATGAAGTGGTACAAATAAAAAACTCAGAAGAGCAGAAACTACATATCTTGATTCAAACAGTTTCTCCCTTACATTTATGATGCTCCATATGGGCCTGATAAACTGATAGTAAGTTATCTAAAGAGTACCACACAATGACAGAAATTATAATCACATAAAGTGCATTAGTGCTGAGTTTTCAAGGCTCCAGAAATTTCGGGTGGTTTACAATTTCCTTCTTATACCAGATATTCAACACACTTTCAGCGTTATGAATTGGCTATTTCATGCAACAATGACAAACAGCAAATCTTATAAATCATGGTATTTAATGAAATTCATTCATTGGGAAAGAAAGTCGCTATATTTTTCAACATTAAGGATGATTATCACATTTCAAACATCTTATTTTGGATGATATGGTTTTTGCATCATCCCATTATCTGGCCAACAATAGAATAAAGAAAACCATAAATGCTATGTCAATCTGCAGACAGGGAAAGTATTAGGGCATAATGTTTACCTTATGGTAAATTATGCAATCATAGATATAAATCCATCACTGGGAAGTAAATCCTACAATGCAAATCCTAAAATGGAACTCTCAAATTGAGTAGTTTAACATATGAAAATAAAACAGCTAAAAATGAACTAGAACATTATCTATAAAACTATATGCTAATTTTTTACATCAAAACCTTCATTAAACTTCATATAAAAATAATACACAATACAATGCATATATCAATATGAAAATTGCATATATTTTCCCTGATTCCAGTTAATCCTCCCCTGGGCTGCTGTCTCTTCCAAATTCATTAATACCTCAAATTGGAGAAAAGGCTTGGCATCAACCTAAAACAGATCCAAAAAAAGGCTCTGCCACTTCCTCTATCTCTTCGTATTCAGCATAGCACTGAACAAAGAACAACATTTTTTAAATGATTTCCCAGTTAAGCATATTGCATGGATAAATCAGTTAAAAGCTGCTTTGCATTTATGGCTTTATACACTGCAGCAACTTACATACTTGATCTCAAAGAGTCTCCATTTTTCCCTTACTCACATAGGGCATTTCCTGATGTTTAAAATCAATAAGCAGCCCATCAATTTAAAATGGAGAAGATTAACCAGCCTGGGGCACCATTTTACTGGCAGCTCTCGCATAACTTTTCAACTCCACAAACACACATGATTCACTAACTCTACCGCCGATAAGATACACAAGCGGGATGAAAATTACACATGTACTTATTGGAGCCAAGAAAACTATTCTGATAGATTTTTTTATTTATGTCTCACCAACACAGGATTCCCATTCAATAACAAAATCCAACAACACATTAGACATCAAGTTAGACAACTATCAGACATTCATTTCCAAAGCTCAGTAAATGTATGCTTTCAAAGTTATTAACACTTTTACTTCCTGCCCAGCTGCAAAATAAATAGGAAAATGTATTAACGGGTGTTTTCATTTCCATTACCGAACATTTGTAATGCTGATTTGCACTAAACAGTACATTGTGATGATCTGCAAACATGGCGTTTTACAAGAAGGTAAAAGTACTACTTACACGTCAGAGATTACATTGACTGAACTTCTTAGTTCTTCCTTCCTGTGAAGTGAATGGGTTAGACAAACAAATGATGTTTTTTAAAAGGGCAGAGAACAGCCATTATGACCCTAGAACTGCTTACAGTAACCACAACATCTGTTCTTTTTAACCTGCACAAAATAAAAACCATCCTTTATCAGTAACTTTACTTATACATGAAATAAGACGTATTATAGCAATGGTGAAGCTTTTCAATGAGAACATCAGTAATCTCTAATGAATTTTCTACACAGTCTTTATATCAGTAGCTTTTCCTTCGCATACGCACCTGGAAGTTGGTCGAATAGGTACATTGTCCAGGTCCGTAAGAGTCAGGAAGTCTGTGTTAAAGTAATGCAGCTGGAGGATACAAGCCAACAAGAATGCAGCGGGAAGCAGAATGCGTGCAAACAGCTCCACAGTGCTGTACCTTTCCAAACCCAGATCACGGAGCCTGGGAAGTCAAGCGGGAGCAGGGTATAACAGACTCTGTCATAAGGTTTTGGTCAAATTAAGATTCAGATAGCCCTAGAAATAAAAATCTATTTATGGGCAACTAAATGTGTAATAATAAAAAAAAACTAAGTCAACAAAGACTCACCCTTCTTCTGACATGCCCATGATTTGTCTAAACAGAGCAGAGACGCTCCTGAACTGGTACATATAGATGAGTATCAACACCAGCATGGAGTAACCCACCACCACAGCCCAGAACTTCTTCAGAACCCGCCGCCAGACATCATAACGGATCTGTGGGTAGACAGGAGATCTGAAATGTTCTCTCTGCTTGGATATGGTGAAAAATTAAAGAACCTCCATCACATTCAGTGTAACTCAATATACTGCTTCCATGTGTTTAAGTGTTGGTGTATGGATTACTTAAAAGAACATGGGCGAACAGGGTTTTACTTCCTGAGGTAAAATATGAAAAACACATCAACTAAATTACATCCTCAACATAATAAATAACAGTGTTGCCTCAAACCCCTCATCCATGTGATATGTAACACCAGGGGGCTGCTGATGCTGTCCACACAGACAAATAACGTTGTCTCATGTCATCTCTGTAGCCATTAGGCCTTCCTGTAAGTGCCCAGCATCCCTCTAAAAGGTCAGCAGAAACATAATAGGGGGAGAAAAAAAAACAGGGAAACAGCAGCAAAATATGATTGTGCATGTGCGTATTAGTCATAATCAATACTTTTAGTTGAAAAAAAGTATTGATGAGGGGTGCACTGTCTGCTTGTTGTGCTTGTTCCCAGAGCATCAACCAGAGTGAGGCATAGTCTGAATATTTCATGCTCAAAGAACAGCTTAATGATTTACCGGTAAGAATTCTGGAGTAAACACGGTAAAAGATTAAACAAAATTTACTGTGGCTCTCACAGTTCTGCAGCGTTGTAACTGTGGAAGTTTATTTCCTGTCTGTTTATTGACCCAATTTAACGTTTATCAGAATAGACGGTCATAATAGACATAGAGAAAACTGTTTCACTCACAACTACTTTATGTCAAAGAGTGATTGAAAAATATGGACATGAACAATTTGAATGGCATTGTGAAGCAATACGTTTAGAAGGGCAGGGAATTTGTGTTAGAACGTTTGAAAAGTAAATATGTGTAGCATAAAACATTCAGCGGCAAAACGGAGATAAAGATTAATCTTTAAGTTACCACCAAAATGAATAATGAACCGTTTGATCTAATTCACTAACCTGGTAGAGAACAACACAGAGCAGCAGGAGGACAATGTAGAGGATTTTGTAGACCACCACCTGAGTGAATGAAATAACGATTTATGACAGACAGTTACTCTGATGTGCACAAACATTCCAGAGGAAAAATCTAAATTACAACACAAATAAATAACTGATTTCAACGTTTCATAGGACACCTTTCCAGAGAAGCTGACGACAAAGAACATGGAGTAGCAGAAGATGATCCAGTATTTTACCAGCATCCCTTTTAAACCTGATATCAGCATTGCTACCAAAGGTGAAGGTGGACTTTCCTCTGCTGAAATGGAGGAAAGACAGAGAAAAGGAATGATGGAATGAAGTAAACTGAGAAAAAGAGCAAGAGTAGAAAAGAAAGACTAAGAAGGAATAAATACAAAGCAGACAGAGTATTTAGAAAGGATTTTTATCAATGCAAAAATGATTTCACTGTTTCACTCTTTTTTTCTCTTCTACGAGTCATAGTAATCTGAAAATGAGTTACAAGGTATGACTTTGACTTCATTTAGAGACTCCTCCTTCGCTCTCCGCTCCTCCTGTCTTTCCTTCAGCTGCTGGCGAAACATCAGCCAAAAGTTGAAGCTGTAGAAGACCTGCGGCAGAAGTGTTCATGAGCAGCTCTGAGTTTCAGTGGAAAGTTGTGTCTAATTTTTAAAATGGTGTCACATGTTTTACACAGTCTCAGGATCATCATGTCAATGCTCACAGAGTCTTTTTACGATGCTGCTTTAAGTGCGAGTCAAGAAATAAAGTAAAAAATCCTTCCGAAATCTTTTTTTAACATCGAAATAGTAGCATTTGTTGCCTGCTCTTGATCCAGAAAACCAAATCTACTTTTCATGATCTGGTTATTATGGACACAGATTACATGTTAAATTTAAATATTTCAGTATTTCAGAGTTACAGGCTTTAGTAGCTGAAAACACTCAGTATTAAAAGTACAGACGCTGGTTTGGTGCTTCCTTATATCCTAAACATCAGGAGTAAAAGTGTATGATCATCACTTTAAAAGTTACTTTAGTTTTTTTTGTACCTATTTGTTTTCCAGATATATTAGTGTGTGTGTGAATGGGTGAATAAGGTGCATTAACTTAAAGCACTTTGTAGAAAGGCGCTTTATGGAGTTCAGTACGTTTTATTTTATTAGTTTACGGGCAGTTCTGCCACATCCAAGATGGCGGACTCGTTGACTTATCGCTGCAACGGACGAACAACGGTACGGAGCTACCGGAGGGGGCTTCTGACAAGGGGGTAGGAGATGCCGAGTGCCAACATACGAAATAATCTGAGCAAAATTATTCTTTTCCAAGGTTTTCAACTTGCACAGCCAAATAGACCTTGCATTGCTCACCTTGGCTCCCAGGTGGATGCAGGGTGCAGGATGATAGCTGTTCAGGTCAAAGTCTACTATCACCGCCGGGGGAAGCCCGGGGTACAGCTCTGCCCGACTCAGACGCAGCCCACTCAGGAAGCCCAGCACCACAAGTACAGTGCCATAGATTGCGAGAAAAGGGGCCGACATCATGGCATACCGCCGCCGGTCCCGCATCATCCAAATGATGCAGGACCACACAAGCAGGGCAAAGGTCAGCCAGTTGTTGTAGGTGATACTCCACACCTAGATAGAAAGATACATTTTTTCAAGGATATTGGTACAATAATGCACCTGGTCTTTTACAACATTTTTAAAGTTTGCATTTAAGTAGTTAAATGCAGTCCATCTCTTTTAAGTTAAATCAACAAACAAAGTTTACTTTTGGATTGCTGCTCCCCAGATTTTGTCAGGCTGAAATACTGACAAGTAAAACACTTATTAGTCAGCACTTTAGATTAAGTTCAGTTTATGCCTAACCATCATGATGATCAGGGCGCTGACGTAGCTGTGTTTTTGCAACAGCCGCCCGAAGACAACCAGACCACTCGGACCAGAAGGAGGAGCTGACGTCTCAGTCTGACTCTTTGAAAACTCCTCACTCCTCTCACCTGCTTCTTCCTCACTTTCGGTCACTAGAAAGAGAGATTTTAAAAAAACTAAATTAAAGAAATACCATGAAAATAAACAAAATCAGGCAAATTATGAAAAAAAATATAATTCTACAATACCTGTTCCCTTTGTCAGCAGTTTAATGTAAATATTAACAGTGTGATGTATGTTATGATTACCCTGTGAAGGAGAGTCTTTGCCCTCATAATGTGATGGTTGATAACAGTTTGTGTAGCCTGCTCCTTCTAACAGATATCCGAAGCTGTTGCTGTGTTTGTTTTGCCAAGATTCTCCAGATATCAAGATCACCGGCTGAAGGGAGAGAGCACATATCACAGTAAGACATTTCTATCCAATACTAATATACTGAGGCAAACTTATAATCAGTCTAAGAAAATATAATATTTTCAGCTGTAAACTACCTCGTCAGGCAGATAGGTGTCTTCATCTGTGCTGCTCAGCAGCTGAAAACAGAAGCATCTTGAGTTGACTTTAATATATCATTGAATATAGATTAAGGACGCCAAATCGAACAAAAAAAACACTATTATAAGAGAAACATCTTTAACTCTTGAACATAGGGCAAAATTACAAAGACACTTTTCTTTTTTATCAACATTCTTGGTCCAGAACCCTCCTGTTGAAATTTTAGGACCTAGGAGTCGCTGCCAACATTTCAGCAAAATGTATTTTAATGATATTTTGACTCAATTATGATTAAGAAAAGAACTGTTCATGTTTGGGGGTCACCTCTTGCTTATCTCCTGAGATGTAGAGGACTTTGGAGAAGCTTGGGGGAACCTCTGGACTTTCCAATGGACTCTCAGGTTTGTCATCATCAGCATTATCCTGAAAAGCACAATAGATATTAAAAGCCCATCGTGTGAGTTAAATGAATCTGAATGCTGTCCATGGGTCGCCACTGTTAGTCCTCTGTTGGTAGCTGCAGTCGCAATAATCAAAGGCTGGCAGCCTCAAAATGCCTTGGGGAGTATGGATACATTGCAGAGCTATAAATATGATTTCAAATAGTCATTTTCAATGTGCTGAGAAATATTTTTGACCTCTTTGGTAACTTGGCAGTAAAAACTGGAACAGAGAGGACTTCAGGGTTACGCTGCGTCATGATGTGTTCATATAAGGTTTTCCAAAGCCGTCACAAACCTCAGTGATGCAGGCCCACTTATGCAGAAGAGCCACAAGCGTGTAGTAGAGCAGCAGAAGAACCAAAGGATTGATGAAGTCAGGCCAGCTGACATGTGGGTGCAGACCAAGAGTGTGCGGGTGTAAAATGCTGGTTCTGATCACTCCTGTTAAGCCAAACAACCTGGGGAGGAGTGCAAGAGGATGGCAGAAATGGATAAGTAACGAAGAGAAAACTGGATCAAGAATACAAAGCTATCTTATAAACAATTTGACTTTGAAGGCAAAAATATTCAAATGAACGTTAAGAATAAGTAAAATTCAAATACTTATTAAGCTTACTGCTGTCCAGACAAATGTATTAAGTAAATCTGACAAAAGGACAAATTATGTTATCATCTCAATTTTCTAAATGTACATGTACTAAATTTGTTTATCCTGAAACAATTATAGATAATGGAAGTAATGAAAAAATAAACATGGATTTACCACACCTGGCATAGACATCATCAGGTGGTACAATCTGTTGGGACAGGGGCAGCTGATAGAGGTACAGAGCCAGAAGGTGTCCTCCACTAAAAATGACCATCATCACACACATGGAGCTGAAAAGTAGCAGACTGATGGAGTGGCTGAATATCCACCACCACACTAGACCTAGAAACACCCCAAAGTACACTCCAGAAGTAAGTGATGGCAGCGTGATCCCTGCAGACACACATTCACCAAAGGATAAAAACAGACACATTACATTAAATCTATGGACATTTCCAAGTTTCATTGCGTCTGCATGTCTTTGACAGCTTTTGCCCTGTGCTGCACCTGCCAGCCCCAGCAGTAGAGTCACCACTACTTTCCCGGCTGTGTTCATGATAGCTGACAGCAGCACTCTCAGGCCGGCCGCAAACACGATCAGCTTCTGGATGAACTGTGGCGGGCCCGACTGAACCGGCGCCGTTGTTACCTCCGAGCTGTCAAACGACGATGCCTCAAGTTCACTCTCTTCCTCTGATTCTGTTTCAGAGGATTCCACATCCTGCAAGAACCACAGAACAATCAGGCCGAGATCCCGTTTCATTATCAACAGACCCAAAGAGTGATTACTTGTTTTGTGTGTGATTACTTCAGGGTTTGGGGCTGGGATTCCATTTTCATGAAGGCTGACTTGGGGCGGAGGGCGTAGTAGTTTTTTGCACAACATCAGTATGAACAGAGTCGAGGAAAGGACGATCACATCCGGAGCCAGGAGACGCAGCACGTTTACAGCGTCAACACCACTGAATCTAACAACAAGATACAAAAAATTGGTGTTATAACAATGGGGAGTTAACAGCAGTTATCGTAATAACAGTTAAAAGCCTCCATATTTAAGTTATGTTAAAGGTTGTTTGTTTATAGTCACCAGAATAATACATATAAAATTATTTTTTTTAAATAATCCGGATGGCAGCATGTTTTCATACCTTACAATGCCCAAATGGTAGAGGAAATCTTCCCAGATGCCACTCCCTGTTAAAAGAAAATCAAGATAATTTTTTCAATTAGTCCTTATTTCAAGTTTTTTAAAACTATTTTACAGTCAAATTTTATTTTGTTGTTGATGTCTGATTCGAGCTGTTTTTACCATTTGGAGGGATATAGGCGAAAGGTATCTGCATGAAGCACTGCAGCATCAGGAAGGTCAAGCTGATGTAGACGATCAACCGAAGGAACAGACCCGTTCTGCCTTAAGAGGAAAAAGATAGTGAACAACCTTTCAACGTTGTCCGACTGGTAAACTAAGGAGAAGTTGTACATATGGCTGTTACAATCAGCATGGATTTGTTGTTCCTTTACAGAAATGAATACATGCCACATGCACTTATGATGGCATTTGGATTTTCATTCTTCTTTTTCTGTTGTACTTTAAAATGTATTTCCCAATTTCAAGTCCCATGTTGTACTGAGTAACAAGGTTGTTAAATTTTCTATAAACTTTACACACAGCGACTGATCCCGTATTTCTCCCCACATCATTTAGACATTTGGCATGTAAGTTGGGTTGGTTATTTTTGTTTGCTTCAGAGGGTTTGAGGTCAAATCCAGTCGATGAACAGTAAATCTAACTCACACATAAAACTATTCAAGGCATTTCTGTTCTGAAATCTCTCGATGAGTGCTGTGAGATTATGTTACTTTTTTAAACTCTCAAACGGGGTAGATGTGTAGATAATTTGGTTAGAAATTCAAATAAATGAACCATTATATGATGCTTGTCTAGAGTTTCACTCTTGTAATCAAAATGTTGGAGACACAGAGCATTAACAGCTTATGTGGCTCAACATTAGCTGAGCCAGCAAATGTGTTGTTGTTGTTCAACATTTTTACTAAAAGCATTGTTTCACTTAATCACCTCAGCTTCCCAAGAAGGAAGTTACACAGTCGCATGCAGAGACTCCTAAGTGTAGGTGGCTGCTCAAAAACACACTTTACACACACTTCATCACTTAGTCCAAAGAGAGCTGAATGATTTTAGGGAGATGAAAATAACTGGAATCCGTGATGCTGAAAGCTACGAAGTTTTAAGATGGAGGGCAACGTAGAGAAAAAAAAAATGCTGGCAGAATGCTGACATCACATCTTTTAATTCCGTGCTGTAATTACCAGGCTATGCATAATTGATTTGATCAGTTCAACCGCTTCCCTTTTACAAAGTACTTTGAGGGAGGGGTACTGATACCTTAATTCATGAGACTGCAGTGATCAATACGGAGAGGGAACACACACACTCGCTATAGACATTTATTGTCCAACCCTATATATCAGTGCTTTACTACACCAGTCTTAACAACTTTAAAGTTATCGGTAATCACTTCTGTATCACTGAGAAGTAATCAATAGAAAGAATGAGAAAAAACAAGTATAAGCATAATAAACTGTAACAGGTCCAAAAAGACAGTGTAACATTACAAGAAAAGCAATTCTACATGATGACTGAACTGAAGTAAAAATGTTTAATGTTAGTCGGCCCTTTGTGATTAAGTATTTACCCCTTAACTAGAAATGCACAGAAATGTCTGTGACTACCTGCCATGTTCCACTAACCATCCATTTTCTATATCTGTTTATTCTTAGTAGGGTCTTAAATAAATCTTTTTTGTGGACATGAATTTAATTAAAGAACATCCTGATAAGGCTTCATGCCGAAGAACAGCAAATCCAGTAGCTATTAAAATACCTAAATCTGGCATGGTTAGACTTTTTCCATTGCCTTAAATCAGTTTTAATCAGAAAGCTCAGTGTCTTACACAGGATGTCTTCAGAGCCCCTTACTCATCCCTCTTTTTGGTATTTCTTTCTATTGAGCATTGTATTTAACTGCTCTATTACAACAGGAGTTACTGAAACAAAAGTAAAATAAAAGTCACAACTCACCTGACTATGCATTGTTTTGATTTACATTTACTACATCGGCAAATAGATAATAACACAATGAAAAATCTGTTTTTTTTCAATGTATTACTAATACTTTGGGGAGGGGGGAGACACTTTTGAAATCAGATAACTCCTAAATATAACTAACCAAATATGTTCCTACACCTCACTAGTGCTTCGCA
This sequence comes from Menidia beryllina, assembly GCA_013363375.1. Taxonomy (NCBI): domain Eukaryota; kingdom Metazoa; phylum Chordata; class Actinopteri; order Atheriniformes; family Atherinopsidae; genus Menidia; species Menidia beryllina. The sequence continues at coordinate 10,594,789 of JABUIW010000028.1, read as the reverse complement.
TGATGAGAAATGGAAAATACCTTTAAAATAATATGAATCATAAAAAACTCTTTGTTCCAGCAGTTTATGGTGTTTGGAAAGAAATGGGCATAATGTCTGCGTGTACATGGGTCAAAAGGGAGAGTCAGAGGACACAAATTCCATGTTATCCTGTGATGCTTTAAAGCATTGTGTTTTTCGGTTATTTTTTGCTTAGAGTAGCGAAATTGTTTAAGATTCTGTAAAACATGACTGTAATTGGGATTTAACAGGATTAACCGGCGAAAGAATCTCAGTGACTGTCAACTCTGTCATTAAAGTTTGCATCCAAACTAATCATTTGATCCCCATTTCCAAGAGAAGACATGGAAAATCATGAATATAACCCCTCTCACCTTTCAGGGTGACAAGGCTGGGATTCGGCAGCAGTGGCAAGGTGAGCAAAAACCCAAAGTACACCACTGACAGGGCATTGTAGCGGAATGAAGATGCTGTGGTGCAAAGGAAAGCACAATGTGTTAATCAGAAATGGTCCACTGTTTTTCATTTGACCGCTGAAAAAATTGAAACTCGATACTGGCATTTCGGTTCTGTTCTGGATGTCTCATATAAGTTAATATAAATGATCTGTTTAAAAAAACACAGCATTGTTGCAGAATGGTATAAATGCACAGTAAAGCACTAGTAAAAGAGTAAGAATGAAAAACTATGTGGTTTGTTTGGTTCTTTTTGTTAACTTTGTCATTACTTTGTTCCCTTCAAAATGCTGAGGGATGAGAAATATACTGCTAAAAGGAAAAATATGTTAATTCTTTCCTTTAAGAATCATCCTACATTGGGGTGAAAAGATTAAAGCTAGTTCGTACAATTATTCATCCAAAAATATGCAGTGATATGTGTTAATATCGCATTTCTCTAGATGTGTGAATAGATCATCAACATTTATAATTTCATCAACTGGTAAAAAGGAGATTGCAAAACATGTGACTATAGAGCTAAAATAAATGTTTCGTACAGAAAGTGTCTATTTAAATGAGTGTTTGTTAGTTAGCGTGGTCCACTGTTAATTATTATAAAATATACTGGGTTCCTAACAACTTTGCAGCTAAATTCATGTCTTCTGCTATCACTGGGATACTAAGATCTAAAATAGCTTTTTACAAGAAACACTTATTGCCCTATGAAGTTTCCTATGCCCCTGTGGGGCTATATTTCTATCAGGAACAATTCCTATGAGTAAAATATTTCAGCAGACTCACCGGTTAGCAGGAACAGTGGTAGAAGTAAGTTATAGAGCATCCCGACCACAAGGTCGCTGGCCATGTCTCTTGCTGTGTCAGAGACACCTCTGCAGCTCCTACATGCACTCTCACTTAGTGGATAAAAGTCTTTGAAATATGGAGGGAAAATTCACCCCGCACACACATTTTTAAGCAAAAACAATTATCAAACCTTTGTCAAAACATCTCATCGAAGCAGCAGTGACTTCAACACTCTCAAATAGTCACAGGGTAGAAATATCAGTTCATAAAAAAGAAAAAGATGAAAGCAGCTCTTTGATGAAAGCCAGAACACGGTGGAATATCTTGATCCAAAATTGTGCACTGTGAGTCTGGTGACTCCCTTTGCTCTTTGCTTGTGTCTCTGTCACACCCTCTCTTCCCTCCCTTACCTCACTCTCTGCTTATATCAGATTTAATGTGCTCTAACTCAACATCTCTGATACAGTGCTCATGTAGCACTAATCTCACACAGGACAGCAGCCAGCTTCATCGCTCAGCTGGAACATATGCTTACACCATCAATATAGGCAACGATTCTTTTAATATAATAGCACTGTGATGGTAATAAAAAAAAAAGGAAAAGCTATTTCGGAGGGGTGCATGTTTATGTTTCAACATGCTGAATCTCAACATTGATCAAAAAGTTTTGATTCAAATACTGTCTTTTTCACCTCGTGGAGAAACCCAGACAGATACTCACACACTGCTATTATTTGGAACCTCATGGTTGTATCAGGCTGGCTCATCATATTTGCACTGTTGGGCTAAGGGAAGTGTATCTAATATTCATGGCAGTGAGGCCATTAAAGAGCTAGTGTGACTACAGAGGAATGATCAATGCAAACATAGAGACAAACAACATTAACTTTGTGCCAATGTGCAGTAAGGGACAGATTTATAGAATTTCAGACCAAATTTTTTGTAATGTTTGATCAAATTGTATATTTTGGGGTGTTTTTGCTGTAAAAGGTTTGAACAGATGAAGCAGTGTGATTTAAAAAGTGCAAAACATACAGCATCAGTAACAACATTTCTAAGAATTAAGTCAATTACTATTCTTATTAGATAATGCCTTGATGATGATATTGTTTTTAATGTTACTTTAATGCACAGGATTTGAAATGTGATTGAGAATGGCAGTTGTGAAACTGGTGCAGAAAAAAAAACTCTCAAAAGCAAACAAAAATCAAATAATACATTACGATATTTTTTTAAAAAAAGGGGGAAAGCATTGCAGTTTGTCAGGGTCATCGATTCATTGTGACGGACCACACTTTGTTTCCAAGAAACCTTCAATGGCTGTGTTATCTACTCTTCAAATTCTAATCAAGCTGGGGAAAGGCAAACGCCATTACCTTGTTTAGACAGCTTTGGAAATGACAGCACAATGAATAAGGAGAAAACTAAACATCTTAAACGCAAAAAAAGAAAGATGAAGGAGGTTTGCTGCCATTGTAAGCTAGCGGGTCTTAATGAGAGTATAAAGGTGTCAAAATATTCAATTGATCTAGAAATATGTACTAGAATAGAATAACAGCGTGTGATAGAGATTAAAGTGAAATATATCACTGTATGAAAATAATTTAGCGACAGTAGTTGTCCAAGAAGCATGAAAGGGAAAAACACTTGACAAAACAGGAAATGACGTAGTACGTCCAACGTCATCACGTCGAAAAATAAAAAGGTGAACGTTTCTACAAGTTACAAAATCATCAGGATTATGACGTTTAGCGAGTCATTTTTTAAGTTTCGATTCATCATGAAACCTTATTTACTGGTTCAACTTTTCTGACAAACAAAAATAATCAGTAGTTACTATTCATCATTATTGTTACTATGAAGTGCTGTTTACTGGAAAGAGTAGAGTTGAACATACTTTTTCGCATCCTCTAACTGGGATGAAGAAGGATCCTTTGTTTATCTTTATTTTGATTCAAATATAAATTAAATGTAAAGTTATTATAAACTTATACAAGTAATTGTGTATGGGAAAACTATTTTGAATAGCTTTTTCGCTGATCAAACCATTGCCAATGTAAAAAATGTCTACAGCTTACATGATGTCAAGTCCCGGTGTTGTGCAGTGAATGACGGACGCGACGACAGCTGAAGTAGTCTCAACTTTTATATAGTTAAACTTGTATCCACATCTTACTGAGCCGTAACGTGCTCCAAAACGTAAACAATACTACCCACAAGCCCCCGAGGCCAAACCCCAAATCCCATTGGCTGTCCAAACACTGGGTGATCATGGGACGCGTAGTCCCATATACTACATCCCCCTTCTTAGTAAGGCACAGTGGTAAACACACACTTAGGTATCTTACTGTAACAATATTTAACCACAATAAGTCTTAAACATATAATATATCATATAATTTGCAGGATACTCATTTTGTTGTTTTTAAAGTTAAACTAGGCATAAAGATGAACACCTAAACATCAGACAAAATGAGTGAACTTAGAAATAATAAACTGAGTATTTAAAGAGTGATATCTTGGTATATGTGACTAGACAGTAAAGGGTAATTCCTAATAACTTCAGTCGGTGGTTATTTCTGAGAGTACATAATCCTTTAGTTTAGACGGCAGTCTCAGGTTTCTTCCACTTCTCGATGTGCTGTGTGTCTGTGCTGTGGAGGGCTCAGGAACAGGATCAGGATATGGCTCCGGGTCCTGCACAGACGCATTGTCTTCCTCGCTGTCCACATGCTCACTGTCCTGGTCATAATCAGAAGCAGGGCCTGTGATGCAATTGTCTCTGTGCACAGCCACCCTGTCAGGCCTAAGATGCCTGCGGTTTCTTCGGTATTGTGCCCCTGCTGGTGTGATGATGTCATAGGATCTTGGCTCATCCCTGGCTCTCTCCACTATTGCCGGCTGCCATCCTTTGGTAGTTTTCATGCACACCCTCTCACCCTCCTTGAAGGGAGGGAGTGGTAATGCTGCTTTGTCATATGTCCTCTTCTGCTGAAGCTGTCTCTGCAGCAGGCGCTGTTTGACATTTTCAGGTGTCACCGGCAGAAGGATCTTCTTGCTCGCTGGAAGATCAGAGCGAAGGATACGCCCCATGAGCAGTTGTGCAGGTGAGTATTTCAAGCCAGTGAGTGGTGTATTCCGTAAGTGCAGGAGGGCCATGTGAGGATCTATCCCTGTCTGTGATGTAGCCTTCAGCATGTTTTTTACTGTTTGGACTGTCCTCTCTGCCAGTCCATTCGACTGTGGGTAGGCTGGACTGGAATGCGTGATTTTAAAGCCCCACTCCTTTGCAAACTGGGCCATCTCGGCGCTGGCGAATGGTACGTGGTCTGCAATCAGTTCAGTTGGTATGCCATGCCTCGCAAAGACACCCTTGAATTTCGCTATGACAACACCAGAGGTCTTGTTGGAGAGCCTCAGCACCTCAGGATATTTGGAGAAGTAATCCACTACTAGCAAAAAGGCACGGCCCTGGAACTCAAAGATGTCGGCTGCTATTTTTGCCCATGGTGTGTCAGGCACGGCATGAGGCAGGAGAGGCTCTTTTTGATTGTCAGGCAGCTTTTCTTGACATGTCGGGCATGATTCCACCATCCGCATCACATCTGCCGTCAGACCTGGCCAGTACATCAGGGCTCTGGCATGTGCAAGGGAGCGCTGGATGCCCTGGTGTGCAGTATGCAGCCTCTTTAGCATCTCAGGTCTAAAGCCTCTGGGGATTACCATACGGAGATTGATCAGGAGCAGCCCATCCTCAATGTACATGTCATTCTTGGCATGCCAGTATGGGTGTGCTGCTGGCGGCAGGCTCTTCTTTCTGTCCGGCCAGCCCTCTTTGTGCAGTTTCATCAGTGTCTGCAACTCACCGTCACTCGCTGTTGCAGCTCTCAGTTGATCCATGATCGGGCCACTCAGAGGCTCCTGTGGTCTGATGTCATACACCACCTTTTCATCGCCAAGGACAGCATCCTCTGGTGTGGTTGAAGGGAGGGCAGCCCGCGAAAGCGTGTCAGCCACCAACATGTCCTTGCCAGGAGTATATACAATGTCTATGTCATACTTCTGCAGCTGAAGAAGCATTCTTTGCAGGCGCGCAGGTGCTCTGCCGATGGGCTTGGTGATGATAGCCTCAAGCGGCTTGTGATCAGACTGGACTTTGACCCTAACACCATAGACATACTGGTGAAATTTCTTTAGAGCAAACACTATGGCAAGAAGTTCCTTTTCAATCTGTGCATAGTTCTGCTCAGCTGCGGTGAGTGCCCTAGAAGCAAAAGCTACTGGACGCTTGGCCTGCATCAACACAGCGCCAAGGCCATCTTTTGAGGCGTCGGCCTGTATTTCGATCTCCTCCCGTGGATTGAAGAATTTCAGTAGGGGGGCGCAGGAGATTGCAGCCTTCAGCTTGTCCAGTGCCGCCTGGTGCTCTGGTTGCCACTGCCAGATAATGTCCTTTCTGAGGAGCATCCTTAGCGGTGCGGTCAGCGTTGCCTCATGTGGAATGTACTGAGCCAGGAATCGTGTCATGCCCAGAAGTCTTTGTAGGCCCTTTTTGTCTGCTGGTGGGGGCATCTTGTTTATTGCTGCAACCTTCGAATCATCAGCTCTGACCCCTTGAGCACTAATGATGTGCCCCATGTATTTAACTTCACTCACCATATACTGAATCTTGTCTGCGTTGAACCTGATGTTCAGCTTTGTAGCTCTGTCCATTACCTGCTGCAGTGTCTGATCGTGTTCGTCTTTCGTGGCAGCTGCTATGATCATGTCATCCGCTATGATGTGAACTCCAGTTATGTCGCCAAAGCTTTCCGTGTTGATACGCTGAAATACCTCACTGGCACTTTTGATGCCGAATGGTAGGCGTGTAAACTGGTATCTCCCCCATGGGGTATTGAATGTGCACAGATCAGCTGACTCTTCATCCAGTTTAATCTGCCAATAGCCGTCTTTCTCGTCAAGGATTGTGAAGAATTTCATGCCCGCCAGTCTGCACTGCACATCTTCTGGTGTTGGTATGGAATAGTGCTGGCGGAGCACAGCCCTGTTAAGGTCCCTTGGGTCCAGGCACACTCGTAGACTGCCATTTTTCTTTTCAGTTATGACTAGACTGCTCACCCATGGTGTCGGCTTGGTCACCTTACGGCACACACCCCTCAGTTCCTGGACGTCCAATGTCTCCTTCAGTCTGTCCAGCACCGCAAAGGGAATCTTCCGGCATCCATGGACCACCGGCGGTATTTTTGGATCTACATGGATGTGATGGTCACCTGGAAACTGGCCAAGGCCTTTGAACACACTGGCATAGCGCTGAAGCAATTCAGATTTGGTCCTAGGTGGAGCTTGTTGGGTCACTGTGTTTATTTTCTTGACTAGGTTGAGCCGCACACAAGCCTCCCGGCCTAGTATGGGTGTGTCAGAGGTGTCAGTAACATAGAATCGCAAGTGGGCCTGTTTGTCTCTGGAGTGCACCTGTACTGTTAGTACACCTTTGGGTTTGATGCGGGAGCCACCATACGCTATCAGGACAGTGTCTGTCTCTGCCATTTTGCCTGGACAGGTGAGGGAATTGGCTATTGCTTGGGGAAGCACATTGGCCTCAGCCCCTGTGTCAAGTTTGAAGCTGACCGTCTGACCTCCAAGACGCAGCGTCGTGCGCCACGCCGTGTCTTTTGGGCGAGACTGCGCTCGGTTGACGGCACCAATGAATAAAGCATCAACCTCCACACTCTCTGTGTCAACAGGCGCAATATCGGCGGCTGAACGACAGACTGCTGCAAAGTGGTTCTTTCTTCCACATTTCCGGCACTCAACATTGAATGCTGGGCAGTTCCTTGGCCTGTGTGACTTTCCACATCTGTCGCAGTTACGCTCTCCGGTTGTTCGCATTGCTCGTGGTTTCTGCTGGGGCGCCTGCTGTTGGCGATGCTGCTCTACAGCGAGTACAGATTGTTCCAAGTCACCCGACATCAATTTAGCCTGAGCTGTAATGACTTCTTTTGCACGACAAATGTCAATGGCCTTCGTAAGAGTTAACTCTGGAATAGATAATAGTTTCTCCCTAAGTCTGGTGTTTGACACACTGAACACAATTTTGTCTCTTATCATTAGGTCCTCAGTTTGTTTGAACTCACATGTGCGCGCCTTCTGTCTCAATTCAGTGACAAATTTGTCAATGCTGGTGTGTTCATTGAATTGGTGCGTCCAGAACTGATGTCTTTCAAAAACAGTATTTTTCCGTGGTGCACAGTACGTTTCAAAAGCCATCATCACCTCTGCCATAGTCTTATTTGCAGCATCTGCATACGTAATCTCCAACGTATTATAGATTTCCAATGCATCCTCGCCTATGCAATGTAACAGCACCGCTATTTTGCGCTCTTCCGTTTCGTCATCGAGTCCGCTTGCTGCGAGATACAGGCGCAGTCTTTGCTCCCATTTTCGCCAATTTTCTGCAAGGTTCCCTGTCAGCAGCAAAGGCGACGGCTGTGTGAACGACTGCATCATCTCTTACTTTTATCCGCTGAGTGTCTCTCACAGATCCGAAGCTCCGGGCAGAGTAACAAAGCTAGCGTGGAGTGTCGTTGGGGCAGCCAGCCTTCTGTGCTTGTTGCTTATGCTCCCTCCTTGTTAACGCTGTAAAGCGCCACTTCTGACACCATGTCAAGTCCCGGTGTTGTGCAGTGAATGACGGACGCGACGACAGCTGAAGTAGTCTCAACTTTTATATAGTTAAACTTGTATCCACATCTTACTGAGCCGTAACGTGCTCCAAAACGTAAACAATACTACCCACAAGCCCCCGAGGCCAAACCCCAAATCCCATTGGCTGTCCAAACACTGGGTGATCATGGGACGCGTAGTCCCATATACTACACATGAGAAAAAGTTTTTCATGTGCACAGAATGGACAGATGAGCTTTTAGTAAAATGCAGATAATCTGTCCCATGGAAGTGGGTGTAGAAAATGGTTTTATGGATATATTGTGGGTTTCAGGGTAAAATCAATGCAATGCAAGTCAAGCATTGCTTTGTATTGGTTGCAGTTCTTGTTTGTTTTTTATACTTAAAGGCATTCTTTCCAGTTCAATGTTAATTTCCTCTTGTTCAGTTGTCACGATCCAATGACCTTTCCACTGGCTTGGGATGGTAGCGAGGTCATTCTTTTATTTCAGTATTCCATATTAGGGGTTAAATTCTCCATTTAATCATAAAAAATAGTCACACTGTTTCTGTCCTTCAAAGATCTAACTATGCTAATAAATTCCTTGTGTGTTTATCTGTTGATTACTACAGATGGTAATTCCCTGTGGGTAGATAAACCCCCTGCCTCAGTGAGAGCATTTTAAAAGATACGCTCAATTACTCCTCAGCAGCAGTAAATCTGAATTGGTTATGATGAGAGTGAGTGCTGAGTAGGCTGTCAAAATTTCATGACACAGCACTTTACAAAAGAAAGGTTGCCGATGTACATTCAAAAGGTATCGGGCGAAGAAATCAAGAATGTATCGATTAGGTATTTATGAGACAAATTATAAAAAAGGTTGTGAAACTACAGAAATTTCTCTTCATATCAGGAATACGATCCAATGTCCATTTGATTCTAAATTTGGGTCTTAGATTTGCCTTAGAGTAATATCTGTTGAGACTTGGTGCCAGTGAAAAAAAAACAATGAATGATTTTTGAAAATTGAAAGCACAATACATTTCAAGTCAGATATGAACACAGTAATCTTCCTAATTGGTCACTTGCAAAGCCTAAACAAATTATTTTTATCTAAACTGGACTATAAATTAGATTTTGGGTGGAAAATGTGCAAACACTTTTGAAATACTACATCTTGGACACAGTTTTCATTTAAAAACTATCTAATAGAATTAATTTCTAGTACACATTTCTGTTTTCTTTTCAATGCTGTCAAAAAACAGCTTTGTTGTTTAATGAGATAAACTGGCAACAAATGAACGTGCAGTTCATAATTAGAAAAATGCTGCCATCTAGTGTTTAAAAGACTTAACAATAACAGAGCTCTTGAAATCCACATTTTAAGATATTTACAGCGTAACTAGTTTAGAAAAGCAACATCAATTAACCTCTCAACACGATTTATGCCACATTTGAAAATATAGTAAATATTGTAACTATCTATTTAAAGAGGGTTTGATGAATTTGAGGGAAATTCAATTCTGTTAGTAATGATGATTACACCCCTCCTCTGATAATTAATCTCATAATCTAAGTGAAATCTGTGATTAGTAGTCGTCTTAACAATAAAACCATCACATTTTGGTTAATCTTCCACTTCCAAATATTCTTATATGTTCCTATGAATGCACATTGATTAAAGTGATATTATATGCAATAAATTAATATGTTTATTAATGGTATGAATAGTATCTGTGTTAATAACTTCCTAAAATCTCTGAAATTACAGTGACATTTTCACTTCCCCATTTCATTCATAGAAATGGGGAGTGTTTATGTTTTCATTAAGTTTGTTTAAAGTGCAATAGTTATTGTCAGGTGATTTAACAAAATTATTAATATTTTTCTCGTCTATGTTGTCTTCCTATGCACTGTCCTCTAAAATCAAGTTTTAGGAATTTTCCTAAGCTATTACAGTTTTAGTTTAAAACATGATGAAACAATCGTAGCTGATTATTTTAATTCTTACACTTCATACGTTTAAAGTGTATCAGCACAGGTTTTTAATCTTAAAGTGAGACTTTAGCTTTATTTAATTCACAGCTTAAAAACTTAATTCACCCTGCATGTGTGTATACTGGGACGAAAGGGACAAAAGATCTCATTAAATGGTGAAGCTGAGGTGAATTGTATCTCAATTCAACTGAGCACAAATCAGTGAAAAGTGTTCTGTAATGATGATAAACAGTTTATGTATCTGTGAGATTGGAGACCTGTCAAATGTAACCTTTACACAATTGATGGTCTTTAATCCCAACTAAATCAGACAGAAACAGAAATTCTATTGTTGTTGCTTTGAATCCCGTTGCCTATCAGATAATAAACACAATAAACACCACATTTAATGTAATTTATGACTGCCAGGTGAAACCTGAAGAATGCAGTATAACAGAGAAATTTCCCAGGATAAATGAAGCATATCTTATCTTGATATAAAAAACAACACACTGTATTATCTCAACAGCAATTAGAAATGGTCATTCATGCTTTCCCATGGTAATTTAAGCTTTCTCACACTTAAACTTCTGTAACTCCAGCAATTATTGCGTAAAACACACAGATTTCCTCCTCGTTGACAAGGTTTTGAACACTATGGCTCCAGAATACGACAGCGAACTTTTAACGCCTTATATTTCCTCAGGTTTTTGATAGTCCTATTCTTTCCTAGTTCTGTACTGCCTTGGGTCGCCTGTGATATGGTGTTCCTCTAAAAGTCAGGCTGGCAAATGACTTAAATCAAAGCTGCAGACTAATCTCTTTATGAAGTAATTTTGTATTTCCTATAGTTTGTAGATGATTCAGTTATGAAATTACACTGAAAAAAAAGTCGGCAAAACAGTTTAGCAAATGTTGTTTTCTCGCTTAAAATTTTGCCTGATTTATTTGGCCCTTGTGGTGCCCAGAAATGGCTTTGTGACACATGTTTTACGGGGTAGGAAAATGTCCTTGTGAGCTAAACAAATGTTAACTTTATGCCTTACCCATATGCAAAATCGTCTTTATTCAGTGGTGGCCTGCATTTGAATCTGTAAAGTTTTAGAATGAATACAGATTTGTCTGGTTAGCCACTGGGCTGGCATTTTGCCAGTATGACTTAATAGTATTTACGTTGGTATAGTGTTCTGTCACAGTTTACAGGGATTTATTCTCCAAAATGACCATTTAATGATCATTTGCAATTCTGTGGCACGTTTGAGCGAGGAAATCGTGAAACCACGACACTTATTTGACAGCATTAGTCACTTAATACATTCCATGTTTTTATCATTAACGTGATATAGATTCTGAGGGGAGGCTACTAAGTGAATTAGTTCCATCTGCTCCTCTTAAAGGGGTATTTACACGACACATCAGATATTCTAATCCAGAAAAGGCTGGCAGGTTTCTCCCACTAAAGTTTGGCATTGTTGAAGAAGTTTCCCTTTGAAAGCTCACCGACTTTTCCCACCTCGCTCTGAACCAGAAAGCTCCCCGAGCCCCCTGGACCCGTGCTGTGCGGGACTACCACCCCTCCTGCGGAGCTTTTTCTTCGAAGAGGGCGCCGTTTTCTGCGCACGGCGGCGCCGCTGACGTAGCTCCGCACCCCGGCCACGTGACCCCGCGCGGCGGCCACGTGACTCTGCGCGGCGGCCTCTCCTCTCCTCCTCTCCCCTCGGTCCTTCCTTCCCAGGGTTCAATGAGCGCCGTGTGGCCCCACCCCGCGTCTCTCCAGCGCCGTCTATCTCCTCAATGTAGGCTACTATTCTCGGAGGGGGGAGAAAAGCGGCTGAGAAAGGGAGAAAAAAGAATTACCTCCAAGAAATTGGTCATTGCTGCCTTTCACCTTCCTCGACCGGCGGCCGGGAGAGGAGCGGCCTTCGCGGTGGGAATGTGCTGCTACAACAACCCCATTTTTCTGAATGTAAATGCACATGTAGTGTGAAGCCTGTAGCCTGTTTACCCACTTCGGATTCAAGGGGGGGGGGATATATGTTCGTGTTCGTTCGGATGACAAGACTGTAGCCGTGTAAACATCCACAGGCCGTGAGTAGAGGCTGGACCCGCCGAGCCTGACAGCGGGGGTTGATTTTTCATCTGCAAGAAACGTGGATACATTTCGAGGGATTCTTACGTCTTGGTCACGTTTTCTTTTTCTTTTGTCATTAAAAAAAAAAAAGAGCCCCCCCCCCCCCCCACCCCCTCCACCCGTGAAGCGATTAATCGGAGCTGACCCTGGAATTTAGAGAAAAAGAGACTATCGGTGCGCAGTTTTTGGAGGCTCGTCGGTGATGTGAGGGGCTGATAACACATTTCGGCAACAAAAGCGGAGGGGCAGGGAGAAGAAGGCCCTCCGGAGGAGGAAAAAAAACCCAGCAAAGGGAACTGCCATTGCGAATAAGGAGGACAAATCGAGGGGGGGGGAGATAACTGGATCGTTTCGGGCTCGGAGGCGGTTGGCGATCCGGACGGAAAGACGAGCAAAGCCGCAGTGAGTCGGGAGCCCGTCTTGGCCCGGTTTTGATGCGGAGGCTCAGGAGGAGCCGCGGATGACGACGGAAGCGACGGCGGTATCACACATGTAGCTCGCGCGGCTGTAAATATTATTTCCCTTCCTGTCGTCCCGCCGGGTTTCCCCGACGAAGACAGCCGTCGGGGAGGCAGATAACAAAAAAAAAACACACACACACAACAAAACCGAGACCTGGTCTGAGTGCACACCTATGGAAATGTTTATTACGAAAAGGCGACGCGGGGAGCAGCCACCGCGCCACCGCACGCGCGAGCCTTCCGGACGCCCCGGGCTGGGCTGCTTGTGACGGGCGGCAGTGAAGACGCGAGACCCGGGCTTTCGGAGATGCAAACGAGGCTTTCCGCGCTGCCTCCGTTCGAGGTGAAATCCCGCTTTTTTGGTATCGTAACGAGACGCTGTGGATTATAGTTGTTTTCATCCAGTCGACGCGGGGGCCAAGAGTTTGGACGAACTAAACCAGCGCTTTGCTGCAATTTGAAGGAGGTGGGGGGGGGGGAGAGAGAACAGAAAAGGAGTGAAAAAGAAAAAAAAGAAGCCCGAGCAGGATTTCAGCAAACTGAGAAGGCGGCCTCCGTGTCGTCAGCAACAGTATCCTGCCCTTTTTCTGACAGCAAAGTACGCTTTATGGACACATAATTTTCTCCGGATCGGTCTTTGGAGCAGGCCCGGAACGTTTTACGGTGTAAATGTGGGTAACATCGTCGCCAAATCTGCGGGCTGAACGAGGGATCTAGACTATTTTCTTTTATTTATTTATTTACTTTTCTTTCTACATACCCCCCAACCCCACCCCCTCCACTACTTCTTCTTCCACCACCTCTTCCTCCTCCCCTGGACCCCCTTTTTTCTTTTTTCTTGCGGGAAGATGGGTTGTTTGGGCAACAGTAAGACCGAAGACCAGAGAAATGAGGAGAAGGCACAAAGAGAAGCAAACAAAAAGATAGAGAGGCAGCTCCAGAAAGACAAACAGATATACAGAGCTACACACAGACTACTACTTTTAGGTGAGTTATGGCCTCTTTCTTCTTCTTTTTTGTTTTGCTGATGAGCTTTAGGAACAGGACCTCTGGCTTTGCCCAGTTGGCTCTGCCTCCTTCGCTGCATGTAACCTTCTGGGATGTTGTTTTGGGGAACATTGTCAACAGTGTGCCTGCCATTGCATAAGGCTAAAAAAGCAGCCCTGTGCTGGGCTTTCAGCATGTTGCTGTCAGCTTAATAGTCTGCATCTGTCAACACCAAAACACGCCGGACTCCACTGGTTGCCTGCCACAACGCAGGCAGCCACTGAGATGCATCCAAACGGGCTGTATCGATACGCACCAATCCCCTATGCCCCATCCAAACTGAGCGAATGCTCACTCGACACGAATGATGTGCTAAATCCGGCCCTTATCCTGCAGAAGGTGCGAAAAGTTGTCTAAACAAACAGTAGTTGAACATCTCCTGCCAGCTCACGGGTGTGTGTTTTAAATAGTTCCATTAAATGGAACATGGCTGTTAAACTTAAACTCAAAACAGCGGAGCTTAGTTAATGGAGAAACTTGTCTGTGTAGCTATTATTTGGCTGTTTGTGTGTGGTGGTGGGCTGAGTCTGTGACATTACATAAGAGCTCCTAACTCCCCTTTTCCCTCCATGCATGTCTCTTTGCAGGTGTACAGGTTTGAGGTGTTCTGTGTACAAATCATAACATTTTGTTCATCTACTGCCGGTGAGGCCACAGGGTTGATGACAAGCTGGTGTTTATGTTGGGGAGGAAGTTACCTCGACTCAAAGAAAGCAGGACAAGAGCCACATGAAAAGCGAAACAATGATGTGTGGCCCAAAGTTGGCTCCCGTTTTTTTGTAAATAACGTGCCGTTTGTAGAGCTGCGGGCCCCTTGTATCTCAGTGTCTTCACATTTTTAATGTATGAATACTACAGGGTCGCCAACCAGTTCAGCTCAGCACAGCTGGCAAAAGTGCGCTGGACTCTGTGTTTAGTTTTTATACACGCTGAGAATCGGTGTCTCTGTCATAACAGAGCCGACAGGTGACTGGTTTCAGTAGCCACCTGAAACCAAAACATGGAAATTTTTTCTCTTTGCGTTTGTCATGTCGGACTTTTTTCTTTTCTTTTTTTTTGCTTTTCTTTTTTGTAGTGAGTTTGGTTGGCAAACAAATGTCTGTCAATTATCTAACAGAGCCAAACTCGTGGCATTCCAGTGCACAAAGTTTAAATATGCTCATCGGTGATGTTTGCCGCCCGACCCGGTTGGAGTTTACCATTCTTAACCGGCCGCTACATTAGGCTGTCAGTTTAACTGGATTAACCATCATCTCATTAGTCTGTTAATAGGATTTTGGCCCGTGTTAGCAGGGTGTGTTTTACTTGCCGTGCAGCAACTGGAAGCGGAGTAATAGAGCAACATGTAATCTACTAAATGGCACAGGATCAACTGAACCTGTCCCCTCCGTGGCAAAGACGGCACACATCATAATGGATGCCCTGAATGTCGGTGTGTGAATGCAAAACGTCCGTGAAGATGACTTGTTTGTCCCGTAAACTTTAAATTGGGGACTAATCGAGTGACCCCGCCTCCAAAATCTTTCAGCCAAATATTGTCCTGTGCTGTGGTTCATTTCCTGATGTTGCCACATTGTAGGAGAGGGCTTTTAGCCTAAGGAGTAGCTAATTCTGAGGAAAAGTAACTAGGATGAATTTGAGATTTTTTTTCAGCTCATAACTGAGGGAACTTGATAAACCTGCTCTTGCAAGAGCAATGATTATGCAGTGACTATAATTTAAAGGAAAAAGTCCTGCATGCACGATGCTTTGCAAATGTTGGTCGGCTGGTGACACACTTCTACAGTTATCTGTCCTCAAGTTGCCATATATACTTATACCTGTAGTTTGACATTTGGCGTAGAGTTCACGACTTTGATGATCTTAGATAATGATCATCGAGGAATTTTTGTCATCGTCATCAATTCTTTGGAGCCGTCAAGTTAAGCGAGCAGCCGAATGGGTCAGAACTTTGTCTGACGCCGCCACATCTCATCTAAGCAGAGGAGAAACAAGTCCTTAAATGTGTTTTTTAGGTTTTTAAAGTCCACCAAATTAGCACCACTGTCAGTTAATTTTTTTCTTTATTTAGCAGTACAGTGTGAATAACCATATCCACGCATACAGTGTATATACGTGTGTGTGCATAGAATAGGCAGCCATCAATATGAAGATCTGGAATAGCTCCCTTTTGCTTTGGAAAAACTCTGCATTAGCTTAAATGGCTTGTGAGGATTGATGTTTGTGTTTAAGTGGTGATTTTCTAAACTCACATTTGGACTCAGAAAATTACGACTCAAAATATTTTGATCCTTTGTGTAATTCATTGAATTTTTCAAAAGTTTATTAATTTCTAAGCTTTACTTTAGTTGTAAAATTTGAAAAATTATGGAAATGACAAACGGCTGACGTTAAAAAAAAAAAAGAAAAGAAAAAGAAGATATGAAAAGGTGTTGGGCTTTTCAACAAAGCTACAGCTCATAAAAACTGAGCTTTGGGTTTCTAATTCTTCTCATAGCTGTGCATACAACAGGTTTGACATTACGGAGCCAGAGCTGTGAGTTTCATTTTCACAGCAGATGCACGTTTGGGGACCTGCAGCTTCCAGCTAGCAGGGCCACATGCTGGCACTTTCAGTTTGTTGGCAAACAGACGCATTTGGTTCGAGCTGCATTCAGGGCCGTGCAGAAGGCCCTGTGCTCCAAACCTAAAGGGGCCATGTTCTACGCCCAGATTACGTTCTGTAATGTGAATTTGTGTGCGTTTTGTTTTAGGAGCTCAAGCATCGTGCAAGAAATACTTTCAGTGTTCAGGGTGACCAGCTCGTGTGTTTTCTTGTCGAAAAGGTGTGGCAGCTTTGAACGCTAAGCAGCGGACTGGTGGTTCAGGATCTTGGAGAAAGGTTGGCCCCGGTTGTTCCGTGGGTTTAAGCTGTCCCAGTGTCGGCAGCCTTTTTGTGTTCTCGGAGAACAGGGGCGACTCTACAGCCAGGACTCCATGGGAGCTGATTTTTTTAAAAGAAGTCCTTGCTCTTCTGGTCACTGAAGGCAGTACTTCTCCCTTCACCACATGATTGGGTCGCTGTGGTGTCGAAGAAGGAATCTTGGACATCACCCTTACGATTTACTAGTATTCAACAGTCAGTCGGCCGTAGTACAGTCCATAGTGTTGACTGCCTTTACAGCCCACCAGTATTTCCTCCTTTAGACATGAAGTCACATAATAAGCTTGCTTGGTTTAAAACTGTTCTCTGCTTCAGTGAAACTTCAGATGAAAGCTCCACTGTCTGAAGGGTGACATAAGGCCTTCCAACATTATGCAAACTAAAACCAGGGCTGGAAAATGTCCATGGCGGACAGAGATGCCCCTCTTACAATCAGGCACTGTCATCAGTAGCAGGCAAAACGGAACAGAAAAGGATTCCATTCCATTCAGAAAAGTCAGATGTTATTTAATCTAGACATTAACGTGAGGGATATTCCAGTTATTGTTCCAGATATGACGTGCAGAAGTGTTGCTGTCTGTGTCCACTTGTCCAAAACATTATTCGGAACATATTCAGCCAGCACCAGGCGCTCTTTAGACAGGTACACTGCCTGTGTCGGCACACAGGAAGCAGGACATCTGTGGGCAGGCCTACTGTGGACTGGTATTTCAGATAAGCTACTAGCCATAGCCTATCTTTGTGAGCGTGTATTCCTGTCGTTCTGTCTCTCATCAGTAAAATCTCACTCTCTTTCCACAGGAGCTGGGGAGTCGGGAAAAAGCACGATAGTCAAACAGATGAGGATCCTACATGTCAACGGCTTCAATGCAGAGTGAGTATGAATCAAAGCTGAGATGGAACGCCGCTCGACGTTACAGGGCGCGCGCTTCGTTCTCTGGAGGTCAATAATCACTCCAACCTGTGGAAAACTTTCCGTCTGGCCTGAATAGTCAGTGATGCTTCTGTTGACAGTGAGGGGACTTCAGTCTTTATTCGTCTTGGCCCTTTTTCCACCTGGTCAAGTCAACAAGGTTTCTGAGCAACGCCACTGCAGATTTCTGCACGCAGCCTAAGATGTGCGGGCCTCAGCTGTACTCCAGCTCTGGACGAGTAGCACTTTTTGGAAAAATGCACGAGTTCCTGCACTGGTGCATGCGTACCTACAGATGACATTGTGTCATGTTCTTACAAACACAGTTTTTTCCTCCCTCACCCGCGTGCACGATCAGCTCGGCGCACCTGATCGTTGCGTCCCTTGTAAATGTACTGCGGCTGTAATGGAGCTGGGCCCGGCATATTTCGGATGAAATAGCAAAGTCACATCAGTGTCAAACAGCGTAGCAAAGAGCTGGCATTGCCACACACGGTGACAAAGGTGTACCGCCTCAGATCTGCCAAAGACCCATCTCAGGATTCTGTGATTCGATATGACCTGCCTTAGCGGAATGGATTTAGTCCAGAGTGACCAGCAGAAGACGTGCGGCCACGCAGCGACTTCTCTAGATTTGTAAATCGGCACGTTGTGGATCAGGCTGGCTTCAGCGAAGCAGAAATGGAGATTTCCTTCTCCGCAACTGAGGCCTGCTGCAGTGAGTTAGGTATTCAGTGATATTTAGCTTCCTCTGTGTTAACATCTGATGGCTTTAGTTTTTAGCGAGGCGATCCCATGAAAAGCGAGTGTCAGTGTGGGATAAAGCAGCCGATTTAGTTACTCCAGCCTCGGGCTCAGAATCAATTTGTGGCTGAGCCTTTAAGTTAGTATTTTACTATAGTTTGAATGTTCAGCTCCATGACGTCAGGTGCATGAACAACATTATCCAGGAAAGGGAAATGTTTTTCACCAGAGGCCAGAGATGGTTTTCCTTCAGCTTTAGCTCCCACGTCAGAAGAATTTTCAAGTCTGTCAGGCCTGTTGAAAAATCTGTTGAAATTTTTTAGCTGCGTCCCCGAGTTTGTCTTTTCTCTCTCAAATCGAACCACAGTAAAAACAAGCATCTTAAATTAATTCAGTGAAAGTGGTTCAGACTGTTTTTTTGTCCCCCCCCTCCAAAATGACTTTGCAAAGAGAATGAGTAAAAAGGAGATTTTTCTCTTTTTGCTTCTCTTGGGTGTCTGAACCACATCCCCTACTTGTGCCTTGCTTCTCTAAGAGGAGTCTGGTGGCAGTCATGTATTGGTCGGGGACGGAAGCATCTTTGCAAGGTTAGATTAGAAAATCAGCACCTAAGGCGGACTGGAGCATATGACCCAGTGCGTGACTCCACAACACTGAGCTGTGTGTGTTTGTGTGTCTCTGAGAATGAGTCTGAAAACACACGTCTGTTCGTGTTCTGCGAAGAGATGCACAGACTGCTGTTTTTTTTTAATTCAGATTAACTGAGAGCATTCAGTTTTCTTTCTTTTAGATTTTTGTTTGAATTTGAAATTCAATGTTAGCACTATTGATATTATTAAAACATTGACAAACACGTGTGGTAACGTCACTATTTCCCCCAAACATGGCGTCAGATTGCAGCTCTTCGTCAATTTCATTTCAAATATAATGTATTTCAGAGTTCTGCACTAATGTGTTCTATGAAAGTTATCAGAATTTTGTAACATTTCTATTCTGTCAGCCATAGGATTATCAATGTTGTTAGTTTGCACGGCAGTTCAAGACAAAATACTGTTAAACCAAAAAGGTTCAAGCTCGTGAAATAGCCGTCAAATTAGAGTCTGGCTCAAGCATAGATGGCAACTTTGCAGAACACACAAAAAAAAAGAATAAAACAAGAAGCACCCAACATCTGGTTATTTATTGGGGTCGTGTTTAGAGTTTTCATGACACTGTCATGTTTCTGCCGCCAGTGTTTCACAGCATAACCTTCTTAATGAGAACCCTTCCACGCTGTTAATGAACTTCCTAATGGGCTTCGTCAGTGTCTTTCAAGCTCTAAAGGCCCCTCTGCTGGCACAACAGAAACGCTCAGCTGACATCACACACAAACGCAGTCGCGTTAGACCCAGAATAGGGCGGATTTTGAAGCAGGTGCGTCTGAGCAAGACAACATGCGTGTCCAGCTGTGACTGGGCAATCGGAACCATCAAATAGAATCAGTCGGTATGTTTTCGATGCAAACTTTCCCGCCATTTAATTGACCTACTCTCTTTGTCTCAGCATACAAGCACTGGAGGGGAATCCATTTATGTCTGACTCCACAGCTTTCATGGCAATATAACAATTTGGGTACTGGGCCTTTTCTAGTTGACCTGTTGTGTCAGCAACTGAAACAACTGATCAACGCTTTAGTTGGTGGCAGATTGTTACCATGTTGGGCACAGGGTCCGACCACTAAAGTACCATAATGATTTTGAGTTTTTCAGAGATGAGACGCATGCTGTCTTGCGATGATTCTGTGGTCACCAGACTTTTCTTGTGACCACAGAACCTGTCGTAGCTTCTTCGGCCTGTGTATTACTGAGCAGAAAAGCATTCAGACCTCTATGGAAAACCTAAATATTACAGATTTTAACTAACTCATTAAGACATCCCACACTAAAGATGTGTAGCGTGACATAAATGCACCAAAATGGGGTTCGTTTATGATTGCACTGAAAGACTTAACATGAACGGGGTGATTGGTGCGCTGAAGTCAAACGGTTTGTTCCTGGAAGACTCACGGTCTCTGCTGCCGGTGAAATTAAGGAAAATGAACGAGCGACCGGCTCATTCCTGCAGAGTCTTTTAACAATGATTACTGAGCTGTTCTTGGGAAAGCAGCTGGGCTCCAGCCTCACCACTGGAGCTTTGAAGTGGTCGAAACGGCTGAATTTGAACAATATGTCTCATGCCCACAAAACTTGAAAATGAGCTGTAGAGAGCTTGTTCCTCAACGCTTTTCCCAAAACTTTTCTTTAAAAATGCAAATGCGCCATTAGTTAATGAGCGATTTGCGTTATTGCACATTCAGTAAAAAACTCCCCAGCATGTATTAATCTGTCTGAAGCCAAACAAAGACAGTTGTTCATACCGCATATAAAAGACGGGGCAAAATCTGTTAAGCTGGTAGCTTTTGAGGATACATGACGGGAAAGATTGTTGTGGGCCTGAGCGCTGTCGGATAATGTTACAGCTAAACCACGAAACAAAAAGAAGAGGGGAAAAAAATGACTGGGAAGGAGAGGCACAGAAGCAAACGGTCTCAAGACTGGAGAGTGTAAACACACAGCCATGTGATTTATAATGACTATCAGGTTGAAAATGTAAACAGGGCCTTCTCAATCTCCCTTCTAACCTGATAAACTCTGTCTTACCCCTCCTTTTCACTCTTTTCTCTCCCCTCTGTTTGTCGGAGCAGATTGACCTCACAGGTGGTTTGTTTTATTGAACTTTTTTTTTTAAGGGAAATTAATACCAGACATGCGGGAGAGCAAACGTTCAACGTGTTGCATGTATAAATGTGAATAGCGTTATGGCAGCATGGCTGCTTCTTGGCAGGTTGAATGCATCTGCAGTTTGTTTAAAATAATATTTGCACTATCCTCGTTGAACTAAATTGATCGACTCATTGCTTAGATATGGCATATTACAGCGCATTTGTCCTAAAGAGTCGTACCTGCACCAAACGCTGAGCTCCATCTCGCCCGTCGGCACTGATGTAGAACTATTGTAAACAAAATGCGCTGTTGTCCTGGCTGGCTCAAGGTGAAAGATACACTAGCTGGCACTCTGGTTGCCTTTATTAGAAACATTTCTGTCACAGAGAGTCCCAAATGTCTTGGAAACACAGCTATCATTCACAGCAGACATAATTTCTCCACCACACGTGCCAACGAAGGTCTGTTTACCCCTTTCAGATCGAAAACAAACTGTGTGCAGTGCACTCTGTGCACAGTGTGGATATCCTCGTCTACCTTTTCCGTAAAATGCCTTGCCTACACTGTTCACCTAACTAAAGGGTTTGAGTAAAGGGATTATGCCTGTTTCCTTTCGGCAGATATGAATCAGCCGGACAGATTTTCGTCTTTTGTCCCGACAGCGCGGGGTTTAGGAATCCTAAGCAGAAATGATAGAATGTCATATACTGTCCATGATGAGCATTGTACTCAAATTTCTCCTTTATAGCTTTTGCTTCATGTTGAAGAATGTTAGTAACATTTGTGGCACTTTTTTCCCTTTCCCATATTGATCCATTCATGATGAAATGAATTATAGTGGTTCTTCTTGTATATTAGTCATTAATGGATCTGTGCGTTTTGCTGTTTCTGCTGCACACCAACAGCCGCCATCACAACTATCCCCTTCTCTTTTCTATCTTAGAGAAAAGAAGCAGAAAATTCAAGACATCAAAAATAACATTAAAGAGGCTATTGAGGTAAGTGTCTGTGTTCCTTATCAATGCTTTCAGATCCTTAAACCAGAGTCAATTTACCATTTTAGATAAATGTGAAGCCATGATTTTGTCAAAACTAAATAGATAAAACTAGTCCTATCTTGCGTGTTGTTGTATCTCATCTGGGTTTGTGTCTTTGTGGCAGACTATTGTAACAGCCATGAGCACCCTGACACCACCAGTGCAGTTGGCAAGTCCACAGAACCAGTACCGGATCGACTACATCCTCAACTTTGTCAACCAGAAGGACTTTGAGTTTCCATCTGTGAGTAGCACAGTAATACCACAGACACACAAAACCAGACATATTCTGTTTGGAGAAATGTTTCTCTGCAATCCTGTTTTTGCTCTGGTGGTCATACAGTACACGCCATCTATGAGAGCGGTACAGGGATCCCTCGCTATTTCGCATTATTTTAATAAATATTAATGTATCGCTGCATTTTCGCTAGTTTACCATTTTCTGCCGTACTCATGCGTAGCACGTGTTGAACAGTAATGTATGTATTTGACATATTTTGCATTGAACATCACAAAATATATTAAAAATATTCCACTCTAAAACTAAAAGAATACCGTCCAGTAGTGAGTAAATAACGCCTTAACCCTGCATATGAATACACAGCGGCCCCTTGAGATGCTACTTGCCGACATGAGATTTTACACAACACATGATTGGTTGACTGATGGAAGTGACCAACCAGAGAATGCTAAATGAACATTTAAGGCGAGTTTGAAAAGAAACGGGTACAGTGGGAGAGTGTTATGTAGAGTAGAAGTGTGTGGAGAGGGCTTTTAAAAACTTTAAATATTGTATAAATACTAAAATTATGTATAGATATTAAAGTAAATTTAGCATCACTACTTTGCGGTTTTTCACTTATCCCGGGGGGTCCGCGAACCTAACAACCGCGATCAGTGAGGGATCAGTCAGATCTATGTGACACCTGATGGCTCTGACTCTGATGCAGGTCAGTGTGGCAAAGTTCAGTGTACTGTTTTACCGGTTGTGGAGCAAAGCTCCACTACCTGCACTCTCCAAGCAGTGATGAGCCAGGCGCTTTTACCAAACCTTTTCACTTTGCCGCCTCAAAAACAAGGGGATGAACAGCTTCGTTAGATTTAGGATCTGCTTCTCACCCCCTGCTCGACTCCGATGTCACGCTGCTGTTGGGATCATACATTTGCAACAAGTCAAGGAATCCCCGGTGGTGTCTGAGTTCCGACAAGGGACCACATTACCGACACAGAGGTTCACTAATGACCCCCCCCCCCGGGCCTTGCTGGTGTGGGTTTTGTGTTCTCAGTGGGGCGTTCCCATTTACTAATTGTTCGGGCCAAGAGAATACACTGCAGAGGCTCTGTGCTGATCCACAGCCACCTGTGGGACCGCGCTTCCTTCAGTTAGCAATTCACTCACCTGTTATAAAATGTGGTCATGGAGGCATCTTCTCACCAGTGTTAAAATTACATCACACCGAAAAGTGTTTTCATTGTTGGTCCAACCTGAAATATCACGGCGCTCAACAGCAGATTAGAAGTGTGGACCAGTTTGAATAGGTGTGGCGCTTTGCAGCAGAGGAGAAGCGCTGCTGCCACCGGTTTCCCCTTTTGCTTTTAATCAGCGTTGGGATCTCTTTATAGGCGTAGCTTAATTCTACTTATGAGATGTATTTTCAAAGCAAGTCTTTTAAATCTGTGATGTAGATAAAGATGGAACACTGCATTGAGATACCATGCCATCATGACACATTAACAATGGAGTGAGTGACAAGAGAGGTATGTCATATATAGAGTAGCAACACGCCAGTGACTCAAGCCATAAATTAACAAACAGTTAGAAAGAATAATAAACATTTGACTGCAAAATGAATGTAGAAAAACTTTTCACACTGTGTGAGCCACTGCCTGTACTACATGCTGTCGAATCCAAGGAAAGTGTGCAGGACAATAGTTTTTCCTGTCTCACCCTCCCCTTGATACATGTGTATTTAATGGATAAATAAATCAATTCATAGTTAAATTAGTAGATAACGATTACGAGGGCGGCATAGAGCCCAACCCTTCAAAGTGAAGAGAGACACACCGGGATGCTATAAGTAGAGCGCACAGCAGGCCTCCAGGGTAAGGTGAGGTCATCGGTGCTTTTAGTTGTATTTATATCCGTTACTTTCATTTTTCAGTCCCCTGTATACCCAGACAGGAAAGAGCAAACCCAGAGGATGATGGTCACCAACAAGTCTGCCTCCAGATCTGGAAAAAGGATTCTGTTTATGAGGAGCCTAGCAGATTATATAAGCTTCTTTTTTTAAAAGCCAGAGAATAACGAAGACCCAACCCTCTTTCTACACACTATCTCTCAGCAGGAGCCCCACTAAGCAACCCTGGGCCCCATTACACGTTGACTTTAGACAGGACAGAATGAATTGATCATATAAATCAATTGAACGTAACCAACCAATTATTCAGACCTAAGCAAGCTACTGACCAGTCAACAAAGCAATGAATTAACTGAATAAACAAATGAATAAAAGGGACAGAGAACTGGGCTTGGGGCAGGGATTAAACATACCGCACAGTCATTATGATTAGAGTAATGATAATTTCATTGATTACAGTACATGTGAATTGAAAAAGCAGTAGTTATGAAAGGGTTCACAATATTTGGACAGAAACATCCAGACATCGTGACTTACTTCTTAACATGGTGGTTTTTGGGCTCACACTCTTTTGTGAGCTCACTTCATCCTGCTGTTATAGGAGCTTGATGTTGGATTCTCCCGTCCTGTGCTTTGAGTTGCACAGTTTGTTGCTGTTCGTCATCATTTGACTGTTTGGCTTTACCTGTTTGGTTGGTTGAGTTGTTTTTGACGAGCACTGCATACTTTCTTAGTCACAAAAAGAGAGTGGTGGTATCTAGCTTGTCACTGGAAAGGCACGCTAAGGATGGCGAATAGGATCCAAGAGGAGATTTTGTGCAATCTGCAGGGAAACTTTGTTTTTAGATTTTTTTAAATAATTGTCTCCGTGTGAATTTTAGGCATTTGAAATTGACTGAACTGGAATTGATTTGAATATAATGGTACGACCATGAATCTGATTTGAGTTGGCCTGAATTGACAATTGTTATGTGACGTTATATAAATAATGCTGAATTTAAGTTGTTTTTTTTTGTTTGTGTCTGTTGTTTTAGTGTACTTTTAGTCTTAATTCAACAATATCCGATTTACTGACCCCCACACAAGTTTTCTTCTGGAAGAGCAGCTCAGGTTTAAGGATGCTATCAGTGGTTAAGTTAATTTAGTGGGAACATTGCCCCAATCAGTAGAGAGCAGTCAAATCATGTAAAGAGATGGAAATCTGTGCCAACACACAGGCCTCTGTGTGTGTTGTCTGCAGTTATCTTTCATTTGGGGTTTGTGAACAAATGGCCAGCATTAAAGAGCGATTGACACCTGTTTGTTTTTTTTCATCACGGGGATTTGTGAGCAGAAGTTTAGCTACTTTCAACCCACTTCACTAAAACGTTCTAAAGGCATGGATTAACCATGGAGATATGTTTTTTTTTATGAACAACAAACTGAAATTAGGCTTTCATGAAATCAGTTGACAGATTTTCAGAAAGTTGAAGTGCATCAGTATCAATGGATGGGGTTGTTTTTTTTTGTTTTGTTTTTTGTAGCTTAGCAACAACTTAGCTGATGATGTCACTCTCGGCAGGTAACTCTTGTGCAAGATGACGTGAGCACTGAACACCCTCCCCGCTCACTGTTAACCTCCAGTTAGTCGTTTAGCTGGTGCCTTCCTGATATTCCTCCACCTTCCTTGTAAGGCGTCCAAGCTGGACCTTTTTCTTTTCTTCTTGACAGAGCTCTCAAACTTTGCATGACCATCGGAGAAAAGATGGTTTCCACTCCTCCTTCCTTTCTCTCCACTTTTGTTCCTGCTTTACATCTTAGGCGCCCCCTCTTGATTTGGTGTCTTATTCCTGGCATTACTTTGGCTTTTGAAAGCTTGGTCAGCTGCTCCCACATGCAAACAACTTTCCTGTTACTATGGTTACGGGTCAAGGACAGATGCAAATGAAAAAGAATTATGAAGAGAAATGCTTTCAGCAGGGCACCGAACAGCCCAGTGGGGGAAAACAACGTTTAAAGAAATCATTGTTTGCACAGAAAAGAGCTTCCCCTATTTCAGGTTATGAGGAACATAAATGAGGATGGTGGACATATGCAGCACACACTGTGGATGATCTTTGTCACTGTGTTGTTGCCGTGTTTATTTATTTATTTTCTACTGACTTTTCACCTCCCTGTAGTGAAGGAGAAAAAGTGACTTAAATCCCCGTTCAGCGTCGGCGTGTCCGTCTGTGATGGCTCTGCGTGGAGAGGTGCCTCTCTTTGCCTTCACCCCTATTTACTTTGGCATACATGTACACAGTCACAACGTACGCTGCGTGTGGTGTCAACAAATACCCCACCGACCTCAGTCACACATCATGGACAGCAGGCAACCTTGTCATATTTTTCCTGCCATGTCGGTCTTAATAGGTGCACAGTCAACAGAGAATGTCGCCTCTACTTGTGGATACATGACCTGTCCATGATTGATTGTGCATTGGCACGAGCTGTTAGTCGACCTGTTGATCAAGAAAACGCCTGTGTGTGTAAACTAATATTTCCACTATCATCAGACAGCTTTGTGTGGTGTCTGTGCTATGTGTTTTGTTTTTCTTTTCACCGTTGATTTGATGGCACCAGTAAATATTCTCAACAAAAATTGGGGGATGTGTTGCTTTGTGAGCCTCCTTTCGGCCTTCTCTCCCTCACATATTTCGGTGTCCTTGTCCCCTCTCAGGAGTTTTATGATCATGCAAAGACACTGTGGCAGGACGAAGGA
The DNA here is from genome assembly GCA_013363375.1 of Menidia beryllina. Classification (NCBI taxonomy): domain Eukaryota; kingdom Metazoa; phylum Chordata; class Actinopteri; order Atheriniformes; family Atherinopsidae; genus Menidia; species Menidia beryllina. The sequence continues at coordinate 10,568,032 of JABUIW010000028.1, read as the reverse complement.
GTCCAGGCGTGCTACGAAAGATCCAACGAGTACCAGCTGATCGACTGTGCACAGTAGTAAGTGTCCGTCTTCCCGCTGAGCTTCACAATCGCATAACTTTTTCTTTTAGTGGCTTTGTTCTTTACTATAGCTGCTCAAAAAAAGCTTTGCAGATCATACTTTTGCTTTGTTTTATACAGCGAGCACACAGCCCCAGCTCCTGTAGCTGTATATATGTTTGTGAACTGGTTTGTGAACACTGCTGGATTTAGTTTGCCTTTTTTTTTCGTTTTTTTTTACAGAATTAATGTGGATTTCCTGAATTGCCATGCATGTCCTGACTTTTAGTCGTGGTCACATGATATGGATGATACGGGTTTTCAGGGTGTAACTCATGATCATTTTCATTACTGATTGCCTAACATAATAATGACTCGAGAAACCAGTTAAGCTACAACTGAATGTTTGTGGTTTTTTCTTTATGGCTGTAGACAAAGTTAAGGAGACAGACCTGAAACCTGTTCACGAAACCCTAAGACATATTTTAAAACCTGCCTCGGAATGTCCTATTTGATCAGTTGCTTATTTGTATCATTATAGCAGGAAGATTTTTGTTAAATCTTTTGAGAAAGCATTAGTCCTAGCTTGCAATCAAAGGGAGTCGGTTATCCAGATTTGATTGGCGTTGTCCAAGTTAAGAACACAGAAGTTGGAATTTCCATTCATGACAATCATCTTGCAGTCAAATGTCAATAATGTCTGGGCTCATAAATCCATATAATTGTTTCTGGTAAGCGGGCTTGGATTTCACCCTGTGATGTAGGGGGTAAAACAACAGAGCTTCCCCCCCTCTGGAAATGATCAGCTGAGATAGCGAGCACAGCACAGCTGGTCAGTTCACATCTCAAAAGAACTCAGCCCGATACCGGCTCAGTGGAGTCAAACACGTCACCCCCTGGTGACCATCGAAACTCACCCCCCAGCACCATCTGATTCCTGTTAGTTTCTGAAAAAGGGATGGATCATGTGATCAAATCGAGCTGAGTCAGACAGGTTCTGATGCATCTTGTTCATTAATGCAGTTACTGGATAACTACATTACTGGTGGATTAAATAACCACCTCATTCATAATACTTGCTATATTTCGAGACATGTCATAATTTCCCAGAAGTTATATTCTCACAATATTTGATAAAACAAATAATTTAATCTGTGAGTGAATCATACGGGGCTGCATGTTCAATATATGGAATGCAGGTTTCAGTGTCTTGACAGTGTCTTGACAGTGTCTCTTGGTATTATATTTTCTATCTAAACCAAAAAAAAATCTAGTGTAAATTGAGCTGCCTCAGGAAGCTTGAAAAAGTTATTTTCTTCATCAACTTTCTTGTGTGCAATTTGCAGGTTTTATTGTGCTTTTGACCATTGTTAGATCCTTTGTAAAGACATCTGTCACCCAGTTTTTTTCAATGTTAACCACCTGCTGTGGAGTTTAAATTGCACAATTGATCAACCTGAGAACGACACCACAATACTGTATGGTACCAGAATCTGAATGATGTGCTACAAACTCAGTTCCAAGTCGTAAATGGTTCATGTGAAACGGCCTGGCTCTTTAGTAGCATCTAGTGGCAGCCATTAAGTATCGCTAAACCCTTTAAACCCACCAACTGCTTTCAGAAATATTTAAGACTGCATATGTAAGATATTACTTTGAGTTGCGCTCTAAGGTACATGCTAAGAGTCTAACATTGAGTCAGTACTGTGGCAGCACCCACATTAACAACAAGTTCCTCCAATGAAAAAACTGGATAGGCTAAATATTTTAGCTCATCACTGGCTGTATATGCACCTCTCTGAGAGGTGTGACATTTTATCTCCCGAAAAGATTATTTATTCCAATAATTATGCACCAGGTCAGTCTCAGTTAACCAAGTTCAGACAAGACTAATTTATGATGGTGGTCTTAAACATATAATGATGTATTGACTCAAATGATTGACACTCTCACGAGGGTTTGAAGGCTGTTCTCAACAGGACTGATGGCAGAGTCGGGCCTGGAGACTGTTTCGAAAGCTAAAGCAGTAAAATAGTTAAGGAGTCATGTAACAACAGCGGTTTGTAGTGTTTGGGAGCAAACATGGCCGAGGCTGAGTCATCTCCAGATAAGAGGATGTTTGGGGGTGGGGGGTGTTTGAGGAGGATGCCTCTACCTCAGATCTGTAGTACGAGCCTGTCGTCCTCGGCTGCTTTTCCCCACTAATTCACCCTTAGTTGATTTAACGTGTGTCATGTTGACCAGCAAATTCTTTACGCCTTCAAGAGTTTAAAAAGGGAAAAAATCATTAAAAAAAGAAGTGTTTCCTTCAGGTGGTTGAGATGGTACAGTCCACCGTTTTGTTCCCTCCCCGTCTTGCTCACACATTCAGCAAAAAACACTATCTCATCCTGCTCTGGCTTTCGTTCACTCCTCCGTCTTCCGTCTCTCCATCTCCCGTCTGTCTTCTCTCTGGAGCAACTCCAGCTGCACAAGATTGGGAGCTGATAGACTATTAATAGCGCCTGTGGTTGGGTCTCCATGGTTACCGTGCTGCAGGCCAGGGCGCCAGAGAGCTATTTTTGAAATCTGCTCTGTAATGTTAGACAGACGCCACTACGCTTTCATCCCGTCTCCGTCCCTCTGTCCTTCTCGATATGTTTATTTAAACAGGATCGGAGAACAAGCTTCATTTTTGTTTTTGTTTCATAGTCGCGTCGTGTCCATTCATGCCTCAGAGATGCCTCCCCTCAAATGTAAATGCACAACAGCAAACACGATTATTCAGTAGTAAATGTGCCCTTTAAGTTAAACGGCCCACATACTGTCCACTCCAGGACTGGTCGTGTGTAGGAGGGCTGGATTTTGTCTTGCAAAGCCTAAAGATCTTTCAGTATATATGCAAAAGTGGCTGAAATGTGTTTTCACAAAGGATTGTTTTTCGAAACGTGTATGCTGATCACTTTTGGTTTCAGAAAACTGAAAAAATGCTGTAGTCTTTTTTTTCTCTTTGAATTTCAGCTTATGAGCACTGGGGATGCAACTTTACAATAAACATCTTTACAACAGTGTCACACAATATGTGCAAGTTGTCAATTCAAGATTTGAATAACTGTGTCTCTGTCTTGTTTCTGTCCCCCCAGTTTTCTAGATAAGATCGACATTGTGAAACAGAGTGACTACACTCCGTCAGATCAGGTGTGTTGATGCCTCTGAGGTATTTCAAGTTGAATAGTGCATCAATTCTATTTTTGATCTTCTATTTTACTGCTATTTTATTGCTATTCTTTTTTAATTAGTGTGGTTGAAATGGAAAGATTTACAGTAACAAGTGTGCTGAAGGAGACTTTTTATGTTAAATCTAAACGACAGCCTTGGTGGGATGTTATAACCTATTAGAATTAATATTATCCAGCCTGTAAAAGGTTAATCTTGTTGTTGTTATTTTATCCCCCAAAGATTCTGCAAAAGGCCTAAAAGTGAACACAGAAAACGAGAAGAAAACCAAAAGTGTTTCCCTTCATTCTAGAAAATAAGTCTGGCTGAAAATCCATATATTTTTATCAGTTTCTAACTTTTTGCGTCATTCGGACAGGATTTGCTTCGGTGCAGAGTACTGACTTCAGGGATCTTTGAGACAAGATTCCAAGTGGACAAAGTTAATTTCCAGTAAGTAAGATAAATGAAAGTAGGCATTGAGTTGAACCTGTATGCGGCATTTTCTTGCATAACAGGATTCTGTGACTCGGGATATACACAAATGAATGAGTGAAGAAATTGATATAATTTTCTCCACGGGATGGCAGTGTTTTACATCTTTGCACCACTGTCTCCTTTGATCCACACAGCATGTTTGATGTCGGCGGTCAAAGAGACGAACGACGGAAATGGATTCAGTGCTTTAACGGTAATATCTCTGCGCTTCTGCCGCCCTTGCTTTGCATAGTTTTATTCTCTCAGCGTGTCTCATTCAACTCTGTTTCTCCCTTGTCCTCAGATGTAACGGCCATCATCTTCGTAGTGGCCAGTAGCAGTTACAACATGGTGATCCGAGAGGACAATCAGACCAACCGTTTACAGGAGGCCCTCAATCTCTTCAAGAACATCTGGAACAACAGGTGAAGGAGCACACTTTGTCTGCCTGACAACACACAGGCATTTTAGTGTATTTATTATTTGAATTATGTTTGTGTGAAAACAAGAATCGCTCGTCTAAAAAATTAAAAAAATTATAAGATAAGGGACCAATGTGTTTTATTTGATCGTCGTTTTTCCACTAATTTCCTCCAAATCGCAAATCGATCCCAGCTCCAGTGGTATTTATGTGGCTCACTTAAAACAGCAGCCAACCCAAAGTGCTCTGTATTTAGAACAAACAAAGAGCAAGACTAAAAAAGATGACCCGCAATTTTGAAGAAATTTGAATTATGAGTTTTGGTGGAAAAAGCTAAATGTATCCAATGTAGAGGGCTGTATGTCCAGCGCTCTAAAATTAATTTCTGATAAGGAAATTACAACAATTCTTCATTTTTGGCAGTAATTCCACATCACTGCATACATTTCTCTCAAGATATTTTAAAAAGTGCGCCACAGTCCTCAGATCCATTCAAGTTTTGCTTCATGTCAGATAACAAGTCTGCAACATTTTCTCTTTTCCCGCTAACGTAGTTTTTTTTCTTTATTATACTTCTGCTCCACTTGTTCAGTTGATTCAAAATTTGGAAAAATATAGGATTTTTTTCTCATTTAACTGAATGATTCCCTCTTAACCCATGCTATCTTTTTTCTTCTTTAGGTGGCTGCGGACCATTTCTGTCATTTTGTTCCTAAATAAACAGGACCTGCTTGCAGAGAAAGTGCTGGCAGGAAAATCCAAAATTGAGGAATACTTCCCTGAATTTGCGCGTTACTTCACACCCGATGATGGTGAGCCCTCCCCACACTTTGATCCTCACCTGAAGGCTTTGACCCTCTGCCACCATCAACAGTATTACGTTTGTTACAGTTTTGTCTCCACAGTACAGCGAACTATTTGTGAGGTTTTGTCGGCAATTATTTGTCATTTGTGATTATTTGTTATTCAAAACCAGTCTGTTTAGATTCTCAGTCTTTTATAATCCAATCTAATGACTTAAAGCCCCCCCCCCCGTTTTTGTGGTTACCATTTCCAAGTTTTTGGCATTAGAAATTCCTGGTAATGGTGAAGCTTTCTTTTAGACAGAATACATTAGGCAATAAAGCATGTTTATTTTCATTTGAAGGAGAACTACCATTAAAACACATGAATAAAATCTAATGGAGCAAAACCAGGTGTATAATAAGTGTATTGGCCACAAGACGTCATAATTAATAAACCTTTATGTTACTCGGTTTACGCTCACTAATCAGAATTAAACTCACTGTGTGAGATCTATTTGTACTCGTATTGCCTCAGTTTTTATATTATAGTATGTTTGGTCTGATTTCTTCCAATGTTTTACGTGACAGCGACACCAGAGCCTGGAGAAGATCCTCGTGTTACAAGGGCAAAATACTTCATAAGAGATGAATTCCTGGTAAGTGAAGAGGCATGACTTTTTGTAATTCTATCAACTAAATATGGAATAAGAAGAAACGGCTGTGTGCATGTGTTGCACACACCAGCGTAGCTGCCTTTGGGGTTCAGAGCACACTGCGAACATCTTTGTTTCCTTTCTCCTCCAACAGAGGATCAGCACGGCAAGCGGGGACGGCAGGCACTATTGTTACCCCCACTTCACCTGTGCCGTGGACACGGAAAACATCCGCCGCGTCTTCAATGACTGTCGAGACATCATCCAGCGGATGCACCTGCGGCAGTACGAGCTGTTGTGATGGGAGAGGAAAGGAGCTCACCAAAAACCCCAACGCAGATCGGACTCCAGAAAAAACACTGAACCCGGACGTGTGTGACCTCCCGCGACAGAGCTGGGGCCGAAATGCACACCAACATACACACATGCGCGCACACAAACACACAGACACACTTTCAGCAGACACAGCCTGAACCCAGAACTGCCCCTGATGCAAACTCTATGCCTGATGAAGATGAAGGGGCTTCAGGGGTTTCAGAGGCTCACACACAAACAGACTCTGATCTGCAGATCTTCGCCCTCAGCGTATTCACCCTGAGCTCTTGACCTTGACATCATGTAATGTCTCCCATACATGTTACCTTCATCTTTCTGAGAGCCCAGAGTGGCCCCATCTGGACCGGGTTTCCTGCGGTTGAGATTGTGTGACTTTTTTTCTTTTTTTTCCCTCTCCCTTGTCGATGAAAAACCAAGAGAGCTAAAACTTCAATGCAACATAAAAAGAGATAACTGTTGAATTACTGCAAAAAGAGAATAAATGTGTCACGACTGATCAGCTGAACACTGTATCTAACACACGAAAAAAAAAAAGAAAAACACAAGCACTGTGCTCAGGACTCAACTTGAATTGTGTTCACCAAACCTTCGTATCATTTACAGACATCTTTAGACCCGACCACCGGCTCTCTTGCACAGAAAAGTATCACACCTGCTTATTGTTGGACAGCATGACCAGGGTGCACCTGGAGGCGTTCTGCTCTGCCGGCAAGCGGCAGGCTCGTCGAGGTGCCCACTAAATTATCCCGAAGGGCTTTGAGATTAACTGGATCCAGTGGCTGTTCAGCCGAGCCCCAAGGAGCAGCGTTACCACCAACTCAACAGACCGTGGGTGTGTGTGTGTGTGTTTGTGAAACTTCAGGGTGGGCAGGGCTAAAAAAAACAAAACAAAAACACACAAAAAAAAATGGACACGTGACTCTGTGAATTTCTCTGACGAAGTTTGGAAATATTAGACAGGGACGACAACGACTTCTCCACAGAACTGCTTTGCCACCCGACTCTGCCTTGTTGGTAACGGAGCAAAATGTGAGGAGGATATATTGAATTCAAAACACACACAAAAAAAAGAAACAAAAATGCCAACTTTTATGGAATTTAAATGGAGGGTGAAAGCATCCTTCTACAGTACAGTACCGTATAAGTTAAAGAGAACTTTCATCCTGTTTTACTGTCTCCACAGCTGTTTTTGTCTGTGTAGACCTTTGTGCCATTGTGCCCTTGTGCGCTCTTTCTTTATCTTTACTCTGTCATTCTCTGCCTTTTTCCACGTCTGATACCTTTGCTCACTCTCCACCTTCGTCCCCGCCCCCTGTCATTTTCCTCTCTCGCCTCCTCCCCTCCTGGCGCCACCTTTCCATTTGCATTCTCCTGGCGGTGTTTATTTGTTCTTGGAGAAAATTGAATATAATAATCCTGGACTATGAAAAGATGACGACAGCAACCAGAATTATTACTATTATTAATATTAATTTTTGTATTCAAGTGGTTAAACAACCTGCTCGTACCTCCCCACTGTTCCTCCCCTATTATTCCTCCATCTCCCCCCCTGACCCCTTGCTCCTTTGTATGTTTGTCTTTACTTTACTGCTGAACTATTATTCTTGTACAGACTGTAAAATGTATTATTTTGTACAACTTTATCGAAAAAAAAAACTTTTAGAAGATCCCTGTGCCTTGATCACGACTGTACGTGTGTAATGAGCTAAAGTGGGTGTCATACTGCGCTGTATAGCTTGGCCAATCTCCCCTCCCTAACTTCCTGCCTCCCTCGCTTCCTCCCTCACTTTCTTTATTACTCCCTCTGTTTCTCTATCTTGCTCTTTCCTCTGTCCTCGCTCTACTTCCTTGAAGATAGCAGGCAACCATTTGTAGCTTTTGTAGTTTAATTTCTCTTCCCCCTGTCCTTCCCATTTTCTCGTTATGATTTAAATGTCTATTTTTTGATCCATATACCCCAAAAAGATAAATATATGAAATGTATATGGGTTTTAAAAAAAGTATTTTATTAGAATCAAATGAACCTTGACAAATTGTACACTTGATAGTGTGCGTATTGCTATAACTTAAATCCTTTCAACTGAAGTTGTGTTCAGGTTTCTTTTGTTTTCCTATGTTGTCCTCTGCAAAGAATATTTGGAGGAATCACACACAAGGTGACGGATACACATTTTTTTTTCCAGTCTCGAAAAATATTCTCGCTGCTAAATGCTAAAAAAAGGCCAAAAAAATCTGACAAAAAAGAAATGGAGTTCCTTTTCTGGAAGGGCCCAGGGGTGTTCTTAATGCCTCTCTCAGAGAGGGAGTCTGCAAGTTATTGACATCACCAAACTCATGATCCCAATAGCAATTTATGGCCTCAACTTTTTTGAAAAGCTCTACAAATTGAAGTTGGCTTTGTCTGAGGCAGACAGGTCTGACAGTTTGGAATCAACGGGACACACTACCTTCTCTCATTGACTGCATTTTTTTTTCTATTGCAAACTAATCCATAAATTCTCTTTTGTCGGAAGAGATGTTGTAAATCAATGCTAGAGGAAGTGAAGCTTCCTGTTCGTTTACCCGTCATTTCCTCTTAAGATGTGTTTATTGGAACAAAAATTGCATTTGTATGGTCTGTTTCGGACTGGGGAGCGTTCGAATTTGACCTAACGGAAAAATGATGGGAAAAGATTTAAAATCGTGGATTAATCTGCAGAGTACATTTAACAAAAAAATTGTTTTTTTTTTAAGGATAAATTAAGCTATTTATTTTCTTCAGTGTTACAGTAGAAACACCATTTTTCAGAGATGCCAAATATATTGGGCTGAAATTTGGTCGTGTATAAAAGTGCGTATTGGTCATCAATATGACGTTTGCATCTTACTGAATGTTACAGCTTGAAAGAGCACTGGGATTTGAGGTTGTTTTTTTTTTTACTCCAGACTTTTATCATTTCTTCCCTTGTGCACAAAAATAACTAATGGGTTATTGTTTTTCTCTAAGCTGTGTAAGGGCCACTTGTGCCAACCCAACTTGAAAACCTTCTTAAAAAATAAGATTTTATAGAAACCGTTTCAGATTTGAAATGAGGGCCGTGGAACTGAAAGATCTGCGCCAAGTGGAGCTGATGACAATGGCTCAATGTCATTCCAGCCTGAGTTATGTTGCACTTCATGTGGATAGGACCTTTTTTTTCATTTGGACATCTCTTTTTTGCATTGACTGTACAGAGGGTAGATTGGGCTCCACAGTAACCTGCCACCCAGTGTCCAGAGTATCATTTTTATAAGGTAAAATGTGATCTCTAAGGTCACAAACGGCATTCAAATGAACAGCATGACTCCTGGTTTAGTGGACTGTACACATATCAGCAGTAAAGATGTTCAACACATTTCATGAACCTTATCACTTCGATTTAAACTGACAACCCCATCAACTGTTTGGCTAAATGTCAAAACCTGTCTTTCAGTGGGAGTTTGTTTACCTTCAGAACACATTTATAAGCTGTGTTCAGAGAAGTCAGATATTTGTGTTTTAAAGAAAAAAATGACCTTGTATAGTATAGTCTAAATAAATTAACTTATAATCTTCTAAATCCTTTATTCTGAAGTATTTGACCAATTCTAGTCTCCAGAATCCAAACCCAGTCTTTATTCAATTTTATGTATGGCTCAAGTCTTCCAGGTCCCCTATGAAACTAAATTAAGAATATAACTGGAGCTTTTGTCAGGAAATAAACCACGTTCTAAGTAATTAGGGAGAATAAGTCCTCCAGTATGTAACAATTGAAATCATTAGAACTTACTGAAATATTTTTAATTGAAAAACTGAATGGGGAATGATCTAGTGAGAAAGACACAACAGGTGTATTTTCAACTATGGCAGCTATGAGGTGTCTCATTTTGATTATTTAGATTGAAACAAAAATCACAAATGTATAAACACAAATGTATGCTTTCAAAAGCAAACAAATAGTTATATGTCCAACTGACAAGTGAAATGCAGGAAGAAAAAAATAAATACACAAAGTATATTTGAACAAATTATATTTACGTGAAGCACACTTGTACCACTTTTCTGAGAGGAAGGATTTCTTTATCTAAATAGTATTTTAACCAAATGCTTTCACCATCATCAGTTTCAGAGTATAAAATCAATAACTACACTCTGGCACCTTGCGTCAACCTCTGGCAGATACTACCGGAAGTGCCATCTAGGTGCCACTGCCACGAGTTGAGCTTGCTGTCTTTCGCCACCTGACTTCCTGGTCTAGCTCCGCCTCTATAGCATTACGTCGTCACTCCTCCCCTCGTCTACGCTGCTAGCAGAGTTAGCAATAGCACTCTAGCCCCCAGCAGCTGTCGGTGGCAGTCAGTCAGCCTGTCAGTCCGAGTGGTGGTGCATTTGTAAAGCTCACTTCTTCCCGTTGATAAACGGGTAGGGCCGGATTGTTTTCTTCGGGAGCCAACCGCTTCCAACGGGCCACTAGCGGTACATTATCGTTGTCCTCGCTGTCACGACAGGAAGACGCCCTGGGACATGGCCAGACCAGAACAAGTCCTGGTGCTAGAGCCACAACACGAACTGAAATTCAGAGGTAAAACTGAACCTGAGGCTTGGGGCCGGAGTTGGGTAGCTAGCAGGAGTAGTTAATAATATATTGTGTTGGTATCTATGTGCCAAGCGTCGGCTAGTGCTACCGCTGTTTTTCAGAAAAACGAACGAAGTTAGCTGAAGTCTGCATTGTGAGTACGACAGTTGTGGCGACGACGCTAACTAGCTTACTGGCTCGGCAGCATTTAGCTAATCTAACTAGCAGGGCAAACTGCTAGCTGTCATTGCAGCGTCAGGGCAGGCCCACCGTGCCGTTTCTCCACATCTCTCACCATCTTTTTCGACTTTGGTTTTAATATAGTGACAACATGTGAAACACCTTTATGCGCTGTTTTCGTTTTCTTACGAATTCTTACCGACTATGTTGTCATCACACGCCTTGAGAGAACTGACAGTTCTAGCACATTCTACGTTCCGAATGTTATTACTAAACCATAATACATGCTAATTTCACTAATACAAGCTAACAAACCGCTTCTGCTGCTATGCAACCCGAATTCTTTACCAGCTTTTCTGGATGCAGATGAACCGATTATGAAAATGCAGATTGTGAAAGTGTGCCATGGATTATCGGTGTTTTATTAGATAATTGCCTTTGGGTGTCCTGTTGAGGTAGAAATGGGTCAAGTGGTTGCCTAGCTTGACGGGATCAGTACAGTACTGAGCTGTTCACTGATTATTGTAGAGCTTTCTCCGACTGCAAAGATAAGCCAAGTCAGGGGAAGATGCATACACCCACTCAGCTACTGATGCTCAGTCTGAGAGATCAGGGCAAAAGGCAGTGAGGTTGTTTGTCCAGTATACATTTTGATGATCAAGCTCAAGTTATTCAAGTAGTGTGATGGGAAAGAAACTATGTAAGACATACTAGAAAAGATCAATATCAGAGCTTAAACAGTCATTTAGGAATGTATTTTGCAGCATCCAGTTTGAGATTGAGGGCGGGGCATGAATAATGCTTTGGTACATGTTGCTGCTCTTTCCACCACTTTCATGTTTGATGGGCAATGTTTGCAATTGTTATGGAGCCTTATAAGCCCGACAACCTCATCCTTTCAGGCATGCCACTCTTGCATGCAGTTAATGAAACGAGTGACTTAAGCTTTTTGCACAAATGGCACCCAAAGTAATAGGACAAATGTGTAAAGACACACACAGCGACTTCAGTGACTGGGTTTTTGTGTCCCCTTCAGGCCCATTTACAGATGTTGTCACCGCTACTTTGAAGCTCACCAACCCCACAGATAGAAATGTGTGTTTCAAAGTCAAGACGACTGCACCTCGTAGATACTGTGTGCGCCCAAACAGTGGCATCATCGACGCTGGGACCTCCATCAATGTTTCTGGTTTGTAATAATTTTTGTAATAGATCTGAAAAGTTCAGTGACACATTGTGCTTTAAGAAGTCATGCAGAAGACAACTAGTTAACAATGATACAATTAGATAAATCTGAACTTTAAAAAAGGTAAAATATTTAATAATTTTAATTTTTGCAAGTAAAGCAGTAAGAAGCATTTATTTTCTATATCCTTTTAAGCTGAAAGCTAAAACCGACTCTCTGTGTTACACCTAACTGGCATCTACATATTTATTCTAGATGAATACAGAAAGTTTTTCCCAAATCCTGTGATCGTGCAGTGATCGTGTTATGTTTCTTTTTGTCTCACTCAGTTATGCTGCAGCCTTTTGATTATGACCCCAACGAGAAGAGCAAACACAAATTCATGGTGCAGTCCATGCTGGCTCCTTATGACATGACTGATATGGAAGGAGTTGTAAGTTTCTGAGCACACAATGTATTTTGGCTGTTTTATTTAGTAAATTATGTTTCTGAATTCTAAATGAATTTGGATCAAAGTTAAATCTATTCCATTTTTAAATAAAAATGGTCATTATGAGCAAGTGATAATGTATTGAGTCATAGCTTGCATAGTAGTGTCTCACTTTAAGAAATAGACTAACTCTTTAAAATTTCACCTACATTTTGTCCCACCGTGATAAAACACATGTCACATTTGTAAACTTTTTGTTATTTTGTCTTAATGATCTTGTCTACAGTGGAAGGAGGCAAAGCCTGAGGAGCTGATGGATTCAAAGTTGAGATGTTCATTTGAGATGCCTCTAGAAAATGACAAAACTGTAAGTATAAATTCATCTCTACCATAAATTGGGCTTAGTTGTGTTACTGCAAGTATTTGTGTCAATTGTATTTAAACAGTGTAATAGACACAAGCACACTGTTGTTACACTTTGTTTATTAGTTCATTGTCAAATGGTTTATTTCAGTAAAGTACCTTTTTCCATTTGGTGTTATTCTGATATCCATCCAAATGCATCACTTTGACGTCCATTACATGGTTTATTTGTTCGTTTATGATATATTTATGTACTTTCATCTCCCTCCCTGCCACATAAATCTATGTGTCATCATTCCTCCTCCTTTGTGCTCATCCCACCAACCACCCCCACCTTGATTCTTTCTCCACAGCATGAGAGCGAAAGCAACAAAACTGTGTCTTCCTCTGTTAAGACTGAACACTCTGTGCTGCCCAAGTCGGCCAGCGCCTCGCTGGACGACGGAGAGGGCAAGAAGATCATGGAGGAGTGCAAGCGGCTTCAGGGGGAGGTGCATAGGCTACGGGAAGAAAACAAACAGATGAGGGTGAGACGTACTAAAAAAGAAGAGCCTGTGTCACTTTGCTTTTTCTTTGGCTTGTTATGACTTCCTTCTGTTGTGTATATCAGACAGGTGTAGTTTTCTTTTCTTTTTTTCCTTCAACCCATAAATATCTGAATCATCTGAAATATGATACTTTGGTAAGTTTGTGTGAAATTAGTTTAAATCCTGTTCAGACCTGTGACTCTTCATCGTATGAGAAAGTAGCAGAAACGTCTGAGGTCAACCTGTCTTAAGCTCGGCTCATCGTTTCCCTCTATATGATTGGTGAATCGAAAACTGTCTTTGCTGGGCTGTAATTTACTTATTTTAATCACATCAAACACATTTTTGAGCACATGCCCCAGAAAGATTTGGCACACGCAGATTTTTATATTTCATTGCAAGTGGGAGGAAGCTGTGGTAGCTCATTCTCATGGATTAAATTACTCTCCCTAAGAAAGGAATGATCAGGTAAAATGTATGGATATTGATATTTTGCTCTTTGCTCATTGTGCAGTTTTTATAATAATTTGTTCAGCTATGAGAGTTACTCAGAGAGAGCCTGGTGGGATTTCTGTTCAGTTCTGGACCATCACAGTCCACTGCTGGTCGCTGCTTTCAGCTGGCTGCCACTGATTTTCCGTTTGAGATGTTTTTTTTGTTTGTTTGTTTTTTTTGGATGATCTTAATTGGGTTTTAGAATTTTTTTGTGATGTGCTGTGTGTTTGCGCAGTTGTCACTCACTCTTCTATTCATGTTGTGGAACCGATGTCCCGAATGCCGCCTTGTTTTTTTCTGCATATTTTAAAGCAACAGCGAGTTTGTGTGCTGAGCCGCTCTGCTTTTCTTCCCTGCTCTTTTTCCTCACAGGAGGATGATGGTCCGCGGAAGAGAAAGGTGACATCAGGGGCTTCCCCTCACACCTCTAACACCATGGCCACCACAGCCATGAGGGACGAAGGCCTGAGCGCCCGCGTCCTGGCGCTCTGCTTGCTCTTCTTTGTGATCGGAGCCATCATTGGCAAGTTGGTCCTGTGAGACAGACGGACAGAGCACAGTGACAGACGGGCGGACGGGCAGCGTGCTCGGCACGACGCGTGTTAATGACGGCAACGGGGATGTCTTCTTGGTTTATGTTGATCTGTTCCCTTGTTTTCTTTAGCAGTTAAGGCAATGTATCCTGATGGTGTGTTTGGATGGAAAATAATGCAAAGTGTTAAAAGAAAACAAAGGAAGGCAATCCCAAGTGAAACCACGAGTGTGAGCGTTTTTGTCCAAGGTCCAGCTTTTTTTCTGCTGCTTTTTTTTTCCATTTCTTTTTTTTTCTGTGAAATAGTCACCGTGTTTGATCCGTTCTTTCCGTCCATCTCTCCTTCTTCCATGACCTTCCCCAACTTGCACAGGTAATAATTAGTGGTGTGTGGAAGTGGCTTCACACTGGCTGAATGTTTAAAGTCTTTTATTGATTTTTAAGTTCTAAAGCTCTTCACTCATGCTCTCTCTAACTTCTGATCTCTTCCATTTATAACTGAAAATATTCAAGGAGAGGTGAACACAGCTGATCAGTAAAAGCTTTTTTCTAAAGTCAAACTTAATGTACTGTCTACTTGACGGTTTGTGGTTTAAAACACACGCACACATATATATATATATATGGAAGAAGCTGCATGCATGTGTTTTGTTTGTTTTTTTTTCCCCTTTCTTTGCCTCCTCCAGGAGTGCCGATGTGACTGACTGTGGATGTTTTGAAAGTGAGGAGACCACAAACGGGGAAATCACAGTCGGTTCTAGGGCAAAAGAGGGCTGCTTTAAAAAAAATCAACTGAGCAGACTTCCTGTAACAAAAAAAGAAAAATAGAATAGGGGGTATTTTTGGAAAGCAAGATTAAAAACTTTAAGGCATTGTCCAGAACAAGGAATCTGTTGTCAGTATTCCATTATAGGCTGTCAATGATATTAAAACTCAGATCGAGATTAAGGGTTGCACATTGAAATTACATTAAAAAACAAAAAAAAAACAAAGCTTGAGTTCTATTATAAACAAACAAAAAAAACTAAACTTGCCCATCAAACACACTTTTACAGTTGGATTAACGATATGTAACATTTTGCCCACAGAGGATTTATTTGGTGTCCTCTTGCTGTTTATTTTTGTTTCACCTGTATCCCCACATAGTCAAAATGCTTCTGTTATTTATATTATTCAATTGCATAATATTCCACTGTGCACTCCTCAGCCTGCATGAACTGGCCTGGATTCATTATGATTATTATTTTACTTTTGAGTGTTTGGAATTATATAACAAAACACACAACTACAAAACAAAAAAAGCTGTATTTGAAGAAGGGACCACCTTGAGTCTTCATTAGTTTTTCCCAAGACTTCAGTTTGTTGTTTTATTTCCGTTTGACCATCTTTTCCCTCTGTTTGCCTCACAGCTGTGGTAGTTGTGAGAAAACCGCTGTATTGTGTTGCCTATCACATGACCATCTCTGCACACTCGGTTGTTTAAAAAAAAAAAACAGTCAAAGAAACGTCCTTTTTTTTGTTGCCTGAGGAGCTCTGGGAGTAGAAATGAGGGCTGACCGATGAAAACGCACTACATTTAAGAAAAGAAAAAAAAGGCATCAGCGCTTCAGATCACGCCTGACCAGAAAGTCACAACCATGCAGTCACACAGTCATTGGATACTCTTTTATATGTACATAAAATGCTCAAAATGACAACTGGCAAAGTTATTAACATACTGTAGTAAAGAAAGGAAGTAACTGAACAACCACCATGGGTCATGTAGCATCATACTGAATTAAAATACATAAACCCCCAACTTTGTTTCCTCTCAAACTTTTTCCATACTCAGTTTTGGTGTGAGATAAGATAAAACCCATATAAATAAAGTTTTATGCTCCAATTTATGTGGTCTCAATAAATCAAGGGCAAATGTTATAACTAAGTGAACCTTTAAGGGCTTGTGTGTTGATCACATGAATAAGGCTTAGTTTTATTTATATAAGAAATATAGCACAAGCATTCACTGAAAGAAGAAGGGGTCAAGTTGCTGCCCCTTTGTTAAAGACACTAGTCATTAAGATAAGAATGACATTGAATGAGATTATAGCAAGAATGTGTTTAAAAGCAGTGTTGGATTGGAAGTCTTCGTTTTCTGATGCCAAACGTAATGTTTAGTCAAGTCATCCCCAACAAATTGTTGGCTCTCATCAATGTGTCTTTTTTTTTAGAGTTGCTTAATAGGACTTTTAACATTTCCAACCTAAGTTCAGTTCCGGGTGTCCTCGCCTTAAAGAGAAAACTGTACGTGTTGAAATCGTTTATTTGGGTTGCAGTTGCGGCAGATGTCCAACAGATGGAGACAAACGTAAAAAAAGGCAACGCCCACCGCTGTCTAGCAACTGGCGTCATTGGGCCTTATCCAGGAAGTAGAAAAACATCAACAATCCTTCCAGGTTTAGGCTAGGAAGGGCTGTCGGGCTAGCGCAGCAGCGGGTGGCTTAGGACAAGCTTCAATTCCCAATTGGTTTGTTTTGGCTATTACTTATATAGAAAAGGTTTTGTATTATTTTAGCCATGTCATTGTTTGGCAAGATATTTGGAGGGGGAGGAAAGGGTGGGAAAGGACCGAGTCCACAGGAGGCGATCCAGAAACTCCGGGAGACGGAGGAGATGCTAACGAAAAAACAGGAATTTCTAGAGAAAAAAATCGAACAGGAGCTGCAAATCGCGAAGAAAAACGGCACGAAAAACAAAAGAGGTGAGATATGGGGGCGTCGTTCTCCTCTGTTTCGCGTCCGACGCGTCTGGAAATATCAGGTCAACCATCAAAAGCCAAACGTTAGCTCGCATGTTAGCCGAGTTGGCTAAGTTTCCCGAGCTGTCGTAACTGTTGGCAGCCGTTTATCACGTCCAGTGGTTGCCACCCAAGATAGTCGGACATGCCCGGATTTGTATATGATTACTGGGTTTTATTAACTTATTTTTACGGAGAAAACACTACTGTACTCTTTCCCCAAAACATAGCGGGTTGTTTCTGATTTTTGGGTGATAAAAGTTAGTTGGTTAGTTCAGTGTGGCGCAGATCCTCTTGACAGACTGGCTGTAAAGGTACTGACAGGACAAGGGTTGAGCTGTCAGAGGAGGCCATATTTTGCACCTTGTAAAGGAAATCTAGTGTATACTTCGGTGTGTACAAAAAATAGATAAATAAATTGTCTAAACTGAAATGGCTGACCCCGCAGACTGAGAAACAAACTCATATTTTATCCCTTAGGTGATGCTAAAAGACATGTTCCACTTATTTCTTCTCACTGACCATCTCTGATACAGTATAACAGCAGTTTGGTTAGTTAAAAAATATTAATGTGTCTTGATATAGATTGTTTTAAACAGCAGGTGATCTCTGGAATAAAAAAAAGCCATTGTTTTAACTTGGATGCTTTGGGACACATTTGCTTTAGGCTGACCGTTTCCTGCTTTGGCCGGACAAAAGTTGATAGAACGGCTGAACCCAGACACACTGGACGCTGAGGTTGTGGTCATGGGACAATGCAGTTTATTCTTTCTACCCACAGCAGCAGATATATTTTACTGTACTGTGTAGACTTTTATCCATCCATGCCCTGATCATCCTTACGGATTAAAAGCAGATAAAAGGCATCTGGACGTTTTGTTCCTGTTCAATGGGAGTTTTTGAGTTGTTTCTGCTCCTAATGTACCTATACTTTGGACAGCAGTGAAATACCTGGGACTTCCCCCCAGTTAGTTTGAAATGACAAAAAGAAGTGAAACCCCTTCAGCTGACAAAAAGAGGACCTGTTGCTCCTAAAATGTCCTGGTTGGGTCTATTGTTTTTTTAAGATGACGGGTTCTTTTTAACCATACATTTTCTGTTATAACATTTTTTATAGTTCCAGCCTTTTAAATCGTTAAATGATTGTAATTAAAGGGCCTGGCTCCTTTTCTCCCCTCAGCGGCGTTGCAGGCTTTGAAAAGAAAGAAGAGGTACGAGAAGCAACTGGCCCAGATTGACGGCACGCTGTCAACCATCGAGTTCCAGAGGGAGGCTCTGGAGAACGCCAATACCAACACGGAAGTGCTCAAGAACATGGGCTTCGCTGCCAAAGCCATGAAGTCTGCCCATGAAAACATGTAAGGACCATCAGCCAGTCATGGATCAGGAATCTGACCAGCTGGCCTAAAATCAAGACTGTAGGAAAATAATGTTTGAAATGGAACAAACGTGGCAGATATTTTCAACCTGCACTCTTTTGATATGAGACGGATAACATCAATATTTAAATGCAGATTTCTTAGTGTCATGGCTCATACCTCAGTTTTCTAAGTTTGGGAAATAACTGTTTTTGATTGCTGTTTCAGGGACATCGACAAGGTGGACGACCTGATGCAGGACATTACAGAGCAGCAGGAGCTGGCTCAGGAGATCTCCGATGCTATCTCTAAACCTGTTGGCTTTGGAGAGGAGTTTGACGAGGTGGGTGAAGCTATTCAGGCAGTCGACAGACATATGTCTTTGTGTTTTTCTACATCTGAGCCGTTCAGCTGTGATATCTGCTTTAAATCCCATTTTTGGATCTCTGCAAGGATGTGTTTTTATTTATTTACTTGTTTTTAATGAATAAAACAAATATTTATCTTGTCTAAACATGGACTAAATGAGTCATAAGGGGAGTTTTTTTAGATTCATTGATCATAGAAAAGGGGCTGAGGAGTGGTAGTGACGCTGTTAATCTGGGAGTTCACAGTTCAGTCTCAAACCTTTGAACAACCCCATTTATGAAACAGCAGGCCACGACAGTCAGTCCACCTCAGAGTTTCTTATGTCATTACTCCACCTGTTCAATCGGCCTTAGTTTTGAATGGTCTCTTATTCATAGCCTGCCCTCCTCAGCTAACAGTGTTTAGTCACTGGGACAATCTGGCCTGCTCTGAATACACTCCTTCTCAAACTCACAGTCAAGTGACTTTAAGAATTTGGATTTAGCTGGAAATCAGATGTTTTCTTCTGTTGGTATTTAGATTCCAGGCCACCAAGACTGGAAAAAAAAGATACATCTGTGTTTTGTTTACCACCTTAAGATTCCTGTTGGTGTTCACTCATGTTGCTGATTGCCTTTTCTCTCTCAGGACGAGCTGCTGGCGGAGCTGGATGAGCTGGAACAGGAAGAGCTGGACAAAAACCTGCTGGAGATCGGGGGGCCAGAGACTGTCCCCCTGCCCAACGTGCCTTCTACTTCATTACCTTCCAGACCTGGTAAGGGGTCCTTTAAGAATGATCTACCTCAGAACTTTGACTGCAGCTGGTTTGACGGGTTTAATAGCTCTTATTTGTCTCTTTTCACCTCCTTCTCATAGCCAATAAAGAGGAGGACGAGGACGACATGGATGACCTGCAGCGCTGGGCGGAAGCCATGTAAAAGCAGCATCTGCCACATCATACCTGCATCAGAGAGGGAAGAAGAAGAAACTAGGGGGACGAATGGACTTCTGAGATGTTGAGTGTTTTTGTGTGTCTGAGGAGAGTTGACTGTCTACTTTGTGTAACACTAAGAATAAGCATCAATGCTGTAGTCTTTCATTACTTGTCCCTTACACAAATCTGCTGACCCGTGGGTGCTCTGCGCACACGAGCCAGTCGGGGTCTTTTATATTGAAGCTCTGTCATTGTACCTTTGCAAAGTCACTTAATTATTTTTACCCCCAGTTTTAATACAGTGCTAGCACTTCCAGGTCGTTGTACCAGGCAGGAACATTTCAGTGGCAGCGGAGTTTATGTTCTGAACTCTCCAGCAATTTCCAGATGTTGTTGGCATCGCTAGATTTGGGGGAATTTTCATGGAAGCTAAATCCTTAAACTTGTATTTCCAGCCTTTGTATTTGTGCCGTTTAAGTTGCTGATTTAGTTTTTTTTTTTTTTTTTTTTTCCTGAAAAATAACAACCCAATATTTTGGCAATTGAAGCATGCACGAGGTGAAGAATCTACAGAGCTGGCAGTCCTAACGTCTTCATTTCCGGCTGTGTGCTTTGCCCTTCCCTTTCCCTTAGCTTGGCCTTTTCCCTGCTATCATCATTTCAGTGACTTTCCCTCAAAAGGTGCCCTCACCAGTGGTTCTTTTTCTTTTTTTTGTGTAAATATCCAAATTGTGTGCTTTTTTTTTCTCACAAACTGTACTTCTGCCGTCGGCGAGAGGTTCAGTTTGAGGTGTGTGAAGCATGCAACAATGGGAAGCCACAACACAGATAAAAGTGCACGGTTAGAAAGAAAGATATCCAACCTGACACTTTCATCCTGCCCTGTCTGTTTTGATCCTTCTCATAACGGTTTTGTTTCAAATTGTATATTGTTAAAAAAAAATAGTAATAATAAACTATTGTCACGACTTATTAACTGCATCCAGATGGAGATGGTGGTTTATGAGAAATAGATTACAGTCAATCTACAACATCAGCATTTTGGAGTTTAAAGAGCTCATTCTTTTAGTTTATTAAAGTCATGATGTATGTTTTTTACATAGAGAAAGGACTTAACACTCGGACAGATGGACAAGCATGTTTGCATTTCTATGTTTTATTTATCCTGATGAGATATTATTTGCAAAATCATTAAAAGGGTTTTCAATTCTTTTGCTGTAGTGGAAGCTTTATCTTTCCAACTGTTCACAAACTATGTCAAATAACATTTTTATTATAGATTAATAACTGTTGAAAAGATAAGATAGATTAAAACTGAAAGAACTTTACTTGAGTTTATGCAAAAAATACAAAACCATAGAATACCTACATAATGTGTTAATATATACAGCTTGCCAAAGAGCAGGTGTAAGTCAGTTAGTGAGGAATAAAATATTTTGGCAAATGCCACAGTGAGCCTGAAAGACGGTTCTCTATGTCTAAGAACAGTTCTATATAATGGAAGAATATAGCAATAACTATCAACACTCAATATGTTAAGTGTTTTACTTAACCTTCGAGCTTTTCTCATTTTTATTACTTCAAAAACGGCAGCATTTCACTGACTCTTCTACTAATTTGGATGTGAAAAAACATCAAGCCACAACGACAAGTCCAAAAACTCCAATAAGATATTTAGTGGGTCCTTTAATAGCATTACGACAAGTTGACACAACATTTCTGGGCATCTTTTAGAAACCTGTTTTCAACAGTTTTTGAGTGAGGGTTTTGGTCATGAATACCACTAACCTTAAAGCGTTGTCGCAAAGCAATTGCGTCAGGATTGGGCGACCTCGCGCATGGGCAGTGCAGTTCATCGCTGATGCAAGAAATTTTCGGCGAAAAGGTGTGCTATTAAAGAAGGGATAAAAGTTGTCAGATTTCGGTCTTTGTCAACCAGCAAACATGTCAGGAGACGAGGTAAGTCTTCACGCGTTGCTTGCTGTTTCAGCCGCCATTGTGTGTACAGTTTCCGGTTGTTTTTAGATGAACGCTTGAGCTGCTTTGGCATTGAGGATGAGTGGGCCTCCGCACCGCTGTTCTCCTCCCTGTCCGCAGCAGCTCACATGGCTGTGGCCGGGCTAATAGCCGCCCGCCTCGTCGGATTTACGAGAAATCAGCTATTGTATCGCTGTACTGCGGACTATAATTACATGCAAAATAGTTACCGTGACGTTGGCTTATGAATTTGCCGAGTCTCCGCAGCTCGACGACTCAAACTTCGCGGTTAACGTTTGTTAATTGCGTCTTTAACCGTTAGTGCCTCTGTTAGCAAAAACAGGCTACGCAGAATTAGCTCGACATTTATTCCAGATAGAAGTTGAATTTAGATCAAAACAAAGCCGTGATTATAAACGTTCACGAGAAACGCCGGCTTTTTGACAGTAAACGACACAATGTATCTTAAGAGTCTAATAATAGTGGTTCACAGTAAAAAAAATTCGATAAGGAAGTACATGTCTTACTGAAAGCTCACTGTTTCACAGAGTTGCAACATTTCTCCAAGACAGCAGCTTGCATGTCTTCATTTTTGAATTTTTATGGCCAGTATTGCTATCATACCTACCATACATTTTGTTAAATGGTTTAAAGAAGGATAAGACGGGACAGGGGGAGACATATTGCTCAGTTAGCTAGAGTTCCAATCGAATAATGTACAGCATGACCCATCTCAATATCTGGAATTTTCTTGGCAATTTCTTCGCATAAATAATAATTTGTCATTTGTATTCATTTCAATTTATACCTTAGTTAATATAAAATGAGCATGTGTTTTAGGGAAATGGTATGTTTGTAGGGAGATAATGCATTAACAAGATGTTTAAAACAAACCACTGTTTCTTCTATTGATTTAAGGTCTTGATTAATTTAATCTGAGATTAGCGTTAACCAGCATGTCATGCTCTTTTCAGCCGCTGTAAATCATATTCTTCTCTCTTTTCAGATGATTTTTGATCCCAACATGACCAAGAAGAAAAAGAAGAAGAAGAAGCCTTTCATGCTGGATGAAGAAGGAGGAGAAGGCATGGGAGGAGAAGAGGCCAAAGAGGTGGAAGCCAAGGAGGCAGAGCCAGAATTTGGCGATGACAGGGAGATGGATCCTGATGAAGATGAAGGCAAAAAGAAAGGTGCTAATGACAGCAAAGGGGTTGTTCCTTCAAATTGTTGTTCATGGATTTGACACATTGATTTGCCCTTAAATTAGCAGTAGGCTAATATAAACATTTTGGGATAAATTGTTTTCTCCTCTCTAGAAATGTCTGATGATTTGAATGACCTGAACTTCTTCAACCAGAAGAAAAAGAAGAAGAAACCCAAGAAAGTATTTGAGAGTGAAGTAGAAGAAGGACTAAAGGTCAGATTTTCCCCAGTAACTTCCCTCCTTATTGGTTTTATCGTTTGCATTATAATTTTACAGTGCCAAATTGGCCCACTCAATTTCTTCATCTGGATTTAGGATATATTCACTAAATTTAATGTTGAACTTGTTCTGAAACAGGAGCTGAAAATTGAGGGGGAGCAAATTGAACCAGTGGAAGAGGACGGTCTGGATCTGGTGCTTCCCACTAAGAAGAAGAGGCAAAAGAAGGTTGACTTTGAGGAGGGGGAGCCACTGGAAAAAGATGATGGTAGAAATCAATTATTTCCCGCTTTTGAAATAAAGATAAGATGGTATCGGTGAGTTTATTGGTAATGTCAGTCATTAAGCAGAATATGTGGCAAAACTACAGTATGTTGCATCATGATATTTTAGGTGTGTTTAATGTCCTAATATCTGCAATTGCTTAAAAAATAAAATTGTGTTAGCAGGTATGAACATTTTGGCACAAGCGATATGGTTTGGGTATGATAAAAATGTAAGGGCTGTAATGGGAACAAAAATGTATGGTTTAAAGGACATGCATCATACTCTTGCAGCTCTGGAGGATGATGAGAGCAAGAACAGCGACGGCATTTCCTTCAGCTCCTCCACAGGACCGGCCTGGGCTGGCTCGGAAAGAGACTACACTTATGATGAGGTAGGCCGTCTTAACCGCCGGGAAGCGTCTGCGTCCGGCACACCAACAGCTGTGCTTATGCAGACAGCAGGACAAATTAATGGAAAAATGCCTCTGTGAGTTGGTGTAACTCACCTCTGTCTCTGCCTCAGCTTCTAAACAGAGTCTTCAACATCATGAGGGAGAAGAATCCAGATATGGTGGCCGGAGAGAAGAGGAAGTTTGTGATGAAGCCTCCGCAGGTGGTCCGAGTTGGAACCAAAAAAACCTCATTCGTCAACTTCACAGACATCTGTAAACTGTAAGGCACACAGACACACACGCTCTGTATTTTTGGAGTGTGTGAAAGTCTTTCATATGAACCTGTTCTTCATGCTCTTTACAGGTTGCATCGTCAGCCTAAACATCTCCTCGCTTTCCTGCTGGCTGAGCTGGGAACAAGGTTTGCTGCTGAATAATTAATTTGTTGTGGAAAGAAGAGCCCCCTTTCCCGTACACTGAAATGAAAATCTTTTCCTCCTTTCTACTTGCAGTGGCTCTATAGATGGAAATAACCAGCTTGTGATCAAAGGCAGATTTCAACAGAAACAGATAGAAAATGTTTTGAGAAGATACATCAGTAAGTAGAAAATACACAAATAATTTATGGTTGTCATTTTACCATCATATCTACATAAAGTTTTGACTAAAAACCTTTGGATCAAAACTCCTAAATTCCTTTCTGAATTTTACCTGTTTGAAAATGTGATATGTATTGTTTACCAATCATCCTTCCAAGGAGGGTGCTGTAATTTTGTTTCTCAATTTCATCTCTTTTTCTCCCTGCAGAGGAATATGTGACGTGTCACACTTGCCGCTCCCCAGAGACCATCCTGCAGAAGGACACTCGTCTCTATTTCCTGCAGTGCGAGACGTGCCACTCCCGCTGCTCCGTCGCCAGCATCAAGACCGGCTTCCAGGCTGTGACCGGCAAGAGGGCACAGCTCCGCGCCAAAGCCAACTAAAGGCCACAACACCTGGGCTCCCGACCTCTGTCGGCCCCCTATTTCCCCTCAGAGGGCTGGAGCTGGGGTCGGGTGCTTCCCTGATTTGCTAAAAGGACTCTCTGAACTGCGGGAGGGTTTGGATGTGGTTTTAGTTGGTGATGGCCTGACGGGGTGAGCAGGGAATGAGAGTGTGTGTTAAACCGGTGACAGATGGCGTTCAGGAACAGTCAGCAGATGATATTCACCACATTTACTGTTGGATTGAATGCATTTGGTTCGCTGTTTTGATGAGGAACCCTCCACCTCGTAGGTTTTTACCATTTGCTGTGACTCTTGATTCCACCAAGAAAAACCTGATTTACTAAGCTTGCATCTTCTTTTCTTTGTTTTCTCCTTTTACACCACACACCAGACAAGAAGGCTTCAGTGAAAATATAATTGAATACGACCACACAACCAGCTGCATTGTCTAAACTAAGCTGTAACAGAGCTCAGGTGCTCTGTTAATTGTAGCATTGGTTGCTTGTTAATTCTTGACCTCAATGTTGCTTAACTAAAAGTTGCCTTCTTGTTTCTGGTTTGCCCCAAACTGCAAAACGATCTGTCTAATTTTCTCTGCCCAGGCTCGTCATCAACAAAAAATTAAGTTTCCATACTGGAGTGCATTTGTCAGTGAGGCTCCAAACTCTGATCGGCTTGTGATTTTTGGATTTATCAGCCAACGACTGGCTGATTAACGAGAGCTCTGTTAAAAATGATTACTTAGGAAGGTTCCAAGTGAGACAGAAAAAGAAACTAGTGTTTTTGTAGTATGGATTATTTCCAAACAGCACATTATTTTGAATCAATTTTTGATTTGTGGAGTTTGAAAAAATCAGTGAAAATGATCAGGTTCTCTTGAGCTGATGGCAGGCCCTAAAAGAAAACAAGCCTTTGAAGCACGCAGTTCAAGCGATTTTCCTTCCGGCTGGTTATTTTCCAGTGAGAAATTTACACCACAATCGATGCAGAATATGTGATGTTGGACACATTACATTGGTTCTGCTCTTATTTGAGAGTAATGTTGATAAGGTCTGACTGGAATCATTTTAAAATCTGGTTTTTACATAAATAAAATATTCTACTCTCTCTCCACTACTTTCTCTCCTTGTATCTGTGCTCACTCAACACGAGTATCATACTTAACTGATAAAATCAAAACAATTTTGTTTGTTTTTATGTATTTGACATTGTAACCTATGGTGGAGGAGCTGTGGTGAGACTAAACATGAACCACTGGCAATGCATTTGTAGTTCTAACATGCCACATATGGACGTTTTTTATTTTCCAATATGCGACTATTAATAAGTGAATGTAATTAACAGGTGCTACACTTTCATAGAAATTGAGTATGAGGTTTCAGAAATACTTTAATAATCCCAGAGGGAGATTTACTTTTTGTATAATGCTGACATTTCAGTTTTGTGTCTTCATTATGCTCATAGAACACTGGGGAGATCGTTCATTGTACAGGCACATTCCATTCATGAAGCCCAAATCCAGTTACTAATGATCAATTTGAGCTTTTAAGTTGAAAATCCAGTGCCGGAAACCCTCCACCGTCAGCTTTAAGTTGATTGGTTGGCTTCTGTTGATAGACGCTTCCAGCAGACGGAGGAGGAGCTAACAGCGAAGCTCAGCGCTAGTTAACTTGTCCTAGCTTGATACCGAGCCGTTGGAACAGTCGAGAACAATTTCGGGTAGAAAAACAACCATAAAAACATGCCTCGAGTTTACATTGGACGACTTAGTTACCATGTCCGAGAGAAAGATATTCAGCGTTTTTTTAGCGGGTATGGAAAACTGATGGAGATTGATCTGAAAAACGGGTGAGTTTCTGATTAAGATTTTACAAGTACATTCGCGTTGTAGCCGTACCTGTAGTCGACGTCCAATTATACACCCTGATAACTAACACAAATACTCAATGTGCAGCTTGCTCCGGTAGTCCAATTACCTATTTTTGATCAGACGATTTTCGTATTGGACAAAAAATTTATTTATATGTATGTTTAGAAAGCTTTGTTCTCGGCTGGTGTGGCAAATGTCGCATGGCCAACATGGCGCCTCAATACTTGCTGCGTCGAGGGGCTAACGTGGTATCTAGCTGACAAGTTCCTGGAAGCAGTGCTGTACTACACTATCCACAGTTCATTGACTCTCTAATGTTGCTCATTACTTTGTGCTTCTTGTAGGTACGGATTTGTGGAATTTGAAGACAACCGGGACGCTGACGATGCCGTGTACGAGCTGAACGGGAAGGAGCTGTGCGGGGAGCGGGTGATCGTGGAACATGCCCGGGGCCCGCGGAGAGACCGAGATGGCTACGGTGGGGGTTACTGGGGTGATGGGCGCAGTAAGTGCAGTCTATTACAAGATACCCTTTCTTTCCCTTTCCCCCAGGCTGAGGTGTCGATGTGGACTGCACAGAGAGCAGTTAACATATATGTAGTATCGCTTAACGTATGTTGAGTTGGGTTATTTCTAGAGTTGTTACGGTTTGAATGCCGTTATTCTTGAAGTTAACTACTCACTTGAGCAATGTATCGTGGCTCTCATTTGCTAAATTTTAGGTATCATCTCAGGAGTGATGCAGTCTTCATCTTAGATTTTGTGATAATTTACAAGTTCACCCAGAGGCTAGTTTTCTCTTTCGTGTCATTTTTCAGTCGGTCTCATAACGCTGAACAGTTTTGGCTGAGGGTTGCTGGCCTGCAGATTTTTGTTCCTCCCAATCTTAAAAACCTTCTGGACTGATTATGGTTTACTTTTGGGAAAGAGCAACTAACTGCAAGCCAGTGTGAGTTACATTTGCTAGAGTAACGTGGTAAACATTTTGTTCAGCAGACCACAAATGCCACAATTACAATTTAATTTACATTTAAAATCAGTTTATTTAATTAGGGTTTATTATGTAAGCCATGCATTGACTTTTTTATTTTCTTTTTTTACTTACGGTACATCAGAAAATGATGTTAAGCACAGTTAATATCTTCAAGCGTAGTATCTGCTGAATCTTTTAGACTAATCTAACCTTTTTTGTGAAATGTGCATTGTTAATTTTTGGCATATATTATATATTAAACATTAACGAAAGTCCTTGATGTTTCAATTTGAAAGAGTCCAGTTGCGGGCTGAGGCTGAGAGTCCATTGAGGCTAAAGATGACTGGCTAAGATGACTGCCTGTCCCGTTTGGCCTTGGCTTTCACCTTACAATGTGTGTGTGACCTTTGCCCCCTTGATCCTTGGCTGACCTAACCGGAAGCCATGATGACAGCAGCCTTTTGCCAATAGACCAGGGGTGATGGTGAGGATTGCCATTGGTTTCTATGTTGACAGCAAACATGAGTGGATCGGCTCTAGATAAGAACTTACAATCAAAAGAAATGTTGTAAGTGCAAAACTGGGAAAGAGAATTTCAGACATTTGGTCAAATAAGAAATTACACTTGTCAAAGGTGTATAAATGATACCATTTACCCTCAATTTGATTGACCATTGTTCTTATCCGAAACCTTTTATGGATGCCTCCCTTTGTTTGTGTTACAGGCTTCAGAGGTCTTGAAAGAACATCACTGTCCATTTGTTTATGCAGCTAAAGCATCATTGTGTGATGAGCTGGAGTAAGGCGGGCTTTGTCCTGCTGGAAACAGATGCAGTGGTGTTCTTTGCAGCAGAGAGAAACTTCCCATTGTGAAGACAAACCTTAAAGAGCCCATGCAGTGGCTCGTAGACACTTTACCTGAATCTTTGTGGTTGAAAATGGGATCAGAGGGACTCCTTTCTATTAAGTTAAAATTTATTCCCGCTGGAGTTTGATCTGGCCTGTGTTCAGTAGATAGCCCAGACCAGTAGTACTCTTGTCTCTTGTCAGTTATGCTTTTTTCTAGCTTTTTTTGTGTTGTTTCTTAAAGGTAGTGGTGGTTATAGCAGCAGGAGCCGCACTGGCAGGGACAAGTATGGACCCCCAGTTCGCACAGAGTACCGTCTCATCGTGGAGAACTTGTCCAGCCGCTGTAGTTGGCAGGACCTCAAGGTGAAAAAATACTTAATTTCTTCTTCATCATTGACCAGAATCGAATTTGCACACTGTGTTTCTGAATGCTTTGTTTTCCGTTTCTGCCAGGACTTTATGCGTCAGGCAGGCGAGGTGACGTATGCCGACGCCCACAAGGAGCGCACCAATGAGGGGGTGATTGAGTTCCGGAGCCACTCCGACATGAAGAGGGCCCTGGACAAGCTGGATGGCACGGACATTAATGGGCGCAAGATTCGGCTGGTGGAGGACCGCCCCCGCAGGCGGCGATCCTACTCTGGCAGCCGCTCCAGGTATGACTGCGCATTCACATCACACATCCACCACCAGGTGCTGTTTTAACTGCGTTTTTTTCGCCAGATCTCGTAGTCGTCGCCGCTCCCGCAGTGGAAGCCGCAGGAGTTCCAGAAGCCGCTCCAGATCCCGCTCCAGGTCAGAGTGGAAGACGGTTTTGTAACTTAGAGGAGAAAGTGTTTACCAAAAGATGGGATTAAATGCTTTGTTTTTAGGTGTCCCACGACGTTCTTAAAAGTTTTCTTCTCTGTTTCCCTAGGTCTCGTTCCCGTAGTGACAAAAGACGTCGCAATTCCCGCTCTAGGTCTGGAAGAAAGTCTCGCTCCAGGTCAGGCGACAGGAAATCGCGCTCTCGGAAAAGCCGATCGCGTTCTCGATCTCGCAAGTCCAAGTCTCGCTCCCGCTCTGGTGGCCGAAAAACCAAGTCTCGCTCTCGTTCCGGAGACCGAAAATCCAAGTCTCGCTCCCGCTCTGGTGGCCGAAAATCCAAGTCTCGCTCCCACTCTGGTGACCGAAAATCCAAGTCTCGCTCCCGCTCTGGCGACCGAAAATCCAAGTCTCGCTCCCGTTCCGGAGACCGAAAATCAAAGTCTCGTTCGAATAGCCGCTCCAAGGGCAAGTCTGAACGGGATTCCCGTAGTAGGTCAAAGGAGATGTCTACTGATAAGAAGTCTCGCAGTCGTTCAGCGTCTCCTGTCGAGAACGGAAAAGAGGATTGCGCTGCCAAGTCAGCCTCCCGCTCCCCGTCCCCACAGGAAGGTGATCGTCGCTCTAATTCAAGAGAGAAGCGTTCAGCTTCTCGCTCCAAGTCCCGATCCAGATCCAAGTCTAAGTCCCGTTCACGGTCCAGATCAGCCTCTCGAGATTAGAAGTGGGATGTCTGTTTTATGGTGGAGCTTGTTTATCATGCTGTACATAGTGAGCAGTGTCGTAACAACTGGCCTCTGCTTCCTGACATCTTTGCTTTTCTCCTTTTGATTGTGCACGTCAAACATTTCACAGTTAGATACTCATCTTAAGGGTCAGCGGGTTTTTTTCCACATTTATTTTACTCCTTGTGATAACAAAATCGTCTAAATGTCGAAATACACGTGAAGGTTGCATCTAAGTTTCCGCTGTCCTTTCTGTCGTCCCATATTTTTCATGCTAGTCTGCTTTCATTAAAATCTGCCTCCAGTTTGATTTGAGTTAGGTACCCTCCATTGTATGAGACCTCCGATTTCAACAGATATTCAGGTAATTTCATTCTTTTGACTGGACTTGGTTCTCAGTCCATTAATGTTTGAACTACATCTGTGTTTTTATACTCATTTTGCCCACATTTGTAGGAGAAAAGTAATATTTGTCCACAATACAGGAGCAGTTCTCAGTTTGAGCCTCAGTTTCTTTAGCAAGGAAGTGGTCTATCCTGGTAACAACAATTTAATCTGGGATGCAAGGGCCAGTACAGCAGAATTGGATATTTAAAAGAAAAAAAGGGTTTGTTATGTTGTAAGAACTTGTGGTTGGATTGTTATGGTCCCTTTTTAACCTCTTGTACATAAACTTTAATTGGGACAAAAATGATTGTTGCTTCCTTTGGAGCTTTTTTTTTTTGTCTTTTTTGGTCATTTATTTAATTTTTCTTAACCCTTTTTCTTCGCTAGGTTCTCTTCTGGGTGGCTGTATTTGCCTTTTCCCCCACTCGATTTAGTTTCAGTGCCTCATATTTAGTTAATTTCCTGCTTTGCTGGTTTCAGGACTGGTACAGCCCGTAGCTTTTTGCCTGTATGATAGTGTGCGTTATTACTGGAGTTCTTGAAATTGAACGATGCACACGTTAACATCTGGATGAAAATCAATCTTTCAAAAGGTGTCCATTTTCCATTTAAACTTTTGTTTTCCCTCTGCCAGAATGAGATCAACTGGAATGTGTTTTTTTTTTTATGTCCAATAAAAAATCCTAATTCTTTGTTGCTTTCTGTCGGTTAATTTGAAGATGGGGCGGGGGGGGGTGTAGACTGCAGCATCGACATGACCTATATCCAGCTAATTATATAATAAATGCTCTGTCATTAAGAGATGGGGGACTGGAAGAAGTGAATATTTCGTCAGTATGATGTTGATGTAAAAAATTTTTCCCAGGAAGTAAGACAACATGATAAACCACAGCTTAATCAGCTAGCCGCTTACGTTTTTTAACAAATCGTAGGTGATATTGGGAATCCTGGTTCAGAAATGTTTTGGCGTTACAATAAAAACCAAACGGTGACTGTACTGTGGATGTGCGCATGCGCAGTCCAAGCCGCGGAGCCGCAGGAGATCAGCGCTGGTAAGCCAAATATCAGTTCCTGAAATCTGCGAACCCGAATTAATTTTACATTTTTAACTCCTGAAATACTGCAAAACAGAATTATCTACAAGTTTCACCGCCTTTACGACAAAAAATGTCAATTTGTGTGTGTGTTTTTAAAAAAATATCTTTTCCATTGAGGTAAAGCGTATTAGCATAATGGATGTAATCAACCACAAAGCTTTCAATCATCATACATGAATTCCATAAAGGAGGGTGGTTATTAGACGTAGCGGTATAATGCACATATTTCTAATATGCGCGGTTGCGCCCGGATTCATGTCTACAACGTTTGACGTTGTCAAGCTGCTGAAATAATGCTCATTTAGTGGATATTCTCACCGAATTGTTGGCAAGGTTAATATTTCAAAAATGGGTATTTCACCGGAATTGATACAGTTTCTTTACACATTTTTTGCCTCATGGATTTCAGATCCTCCGCCATTTTAACTGAAATGCTGTATTTTAGTATGTGTGTATGTGGACTTGAAAGCTTGCGCGTAAATATTGGTGTGTCACTATTGTTGCCTCCTTTCACTGGAGGTGATGAAAAAAAGGGCAGTTAGAACAAAAAGTCGCACCTTCACAGCTGTTTTTACTCAAGTAAGACTGGTTTAAAGAATAAGTTAGATAAAAGTTCAGGGTAAATTTGATTAACACTTGAAGTACTTTTTGTTTACACTAAGCTCATAAT
Organism: Menidia beryllina; assembly: GCA_013363375.1. Taxonomy (NCBI): domain Eukaryota; kingdom Metazoa; phylum Chordata; class Actinopteri; order Atheriniformes; family Atherinopsidae; genus Menidia; species Menidia beryllina. The sequence continues at coordinate 10,536,005 of JABUIW010000028.1, read as the reverse complement.
TAAGAATACAATGTTTTGATTGTATTCAACAAGCTCTTTTGAAACTAGATAAATCCTGAAATATTAAGCCTATCGCCCTCTCTCTAAGCAATCCCTGCTGTTTTGGTAACTTTAGTTTTTCCTCTTTTACAGTGTTCCAGCACAACAGACAGGGACACAGACATGAGTGCCAAAGTAAACCTGGAGGCTCCATCCAAAGAACCCGACTCCACTCTTATTGACCCGTCGACCCCGTCTGCCAACGAGACCATCCTTATCTGCGGCACTGATGGTATGGCCAAGAAGACGCGACCCCAGCCCCACACCACCACCACGGCTCTGCTCCTCCCAGGTGAGCTCAGGCCAGAGGGTTCACCGAAAACCTGCTGCCCTCACAGGGATTTTTTATGAGCCGACAAAATTTGTTGAGCACCAAAACGACCTGACCTCTGAACCACTTCTAGTGATGTAAAAGAGTCATGACGACACAAGACCAGTAGTGTCAGAGTGGAAATCTATAAAGTATTTAACATGCTGCTAAAGATTTGATTTTTTTACAGATGAATCAAATTAATATGATATGAATTAGAGGCCATTAACTGGTATTTTGGCATGTGTGATAATAATGGTGATAAGAGTTTTCACTCTCTTTCTCTTTACAGATATATATATATATAAATAGGTGTTAACGTGCGTCAAAGATAAACTTCCAGGTCAATATAGAAAAAATGACAATAATCAAAACTTTGAGTAAATATATAAAGGCTATGTATTTGAACAAGTAGTAGATGTGGTAAAACCACATATATGAAACATGACATTAAAGTATTAATATAGTATTTTAACCAGGTGGATTAAAGGGAAAACATTTCTTCATATGTGTTCTTTTTTGGGGAAATCTTTTTACTTTTTACTATTTCTTTTGTGCAAACTTATTAACACATTAGGTTAAAAGTTGAGTTATTTAAAAGGGCTGTCTTTTCAGCCCCTGCCCATCAGAAGATGGAGGTGACTCCAGCCGTTGCCGTGGGAACCCCAGGTAAAGCCACCAGGGTTAACGAGATAACTGCGCCTGCCCTGACTGCGCAGGTGGGCGGGGCTTGTAGCATCGTCCACGTCCTCGAGTGGAAGGAGGGGATGGCCATCCTGCCCAGTAGCAACCTGAAGGTAAATGATGTTTCTAAGTTGGAAAAAGAGTTTCCCCTTTACAGACAGCAGACCACGTAAGATGAACAAATGGTTCTGATCTTCTGATAAAAACCCACTGCCATGTCAGCTTTTTATTCAACATCAGGACAAAGAAAACTACACTTGTAGCCACCAACTTCTTGTGTGATTGCAGTTAACATTTGAGATTTTCTTCAGAGAGCACTTTATTTTCTTGTCTTGATAATGAGTGCGAACTAGTTAAATAAAGATTCTGCCAGAAAATTTCCTGAATATCATTGATAGTCTGGAGTGGAAAAGAACCAGCCGGTGAGCACGGAAGCTCCTGTAAGCATCTCTTATGTTGTGTCTGCTCAGCTAATGGCTTGGCGGAGAGTACGGTTTGTGTTGACAGATGATTCCTGGTATGTGTTGTAGTTCTGTGTGAGTGATGTTGGAGCCCTGAGCACGCTGATCACCCCAGGGACAACTAGCGGCGCCACTGAACCAGCAGCTGGGACTTCTGGGAGATCCACTGATGCAGAAAGTGTGCCAGACAAACCAGGTAGAAGTGCAGTTATATAAGGTTGGAAAACTAAATGCTGGAGTCACTGAAGCATTGGCACCTCGCACACACAACACGGCAAACACTTTGAAGTTTCATTAAGTACGACTTTCCACTCGAGTTTCCCACATCCTAGCAGATGTTTGGTGAATACGGTTTCTGAATTAATGGACAAATAAAATGCCTGTCGGTGTATTTGGTATCCTTCTAGTAACAGATGGTTACTTTCTGTACATGCCCACACTTTTACATGAAGTATTTGCCCTTTCAATGATCCACTAATGTGTGTGTGTATTAAGTGGAGATGAGCAATGGTTACATCAGATGCAGCAGAGCTCCTCTTGACAAGTGAAGAGGTTGCAGCTGCAGATTCGCGTTAAAAACATCATGCAGGCAACATTCAGACAATCTGAAGAACTCAAATCCAGCTGATTGAAGTAAAAACATTTCCGTTAAATAAATTTAAAAAAGCAACCGGAGACACGGAGCGGTTTTGAATTACTCTTTAAATCTGTATCATCAGTGCTCGCGCTGTCTGGCCCAGAGGTCTTGGCTCCGGTTGGTGCTGTGAGGGCTGCAGCCGTGGAGCCGGAGAGGTTGGTGCCAGTCAAACCTGAAGTCCACGTGGGACCAGGGCTACAGAACCACGAGCCCAGAGCACAGAGGAGCTACTCAGACGAGCTACGCAGGGACCCGATCATCGATAAGTACGCTCCTGACAGCGCTGTGATGTGTTTGCTCACACGTGTGCCTCCACGTAAACAAAAACATCTGTCCTCCTCCCACCTCAGAAGGAGTGTCAGTGTGGAGAAGGTGCCGGCAGGCGGGAGGGTCTCCTCCCTCAACCCAGACCACCTGAAGCCCATGAGGAAGAGGAAGAGGAAGGAGTACCTGAGCCCATCGGAGGAGGAGTCTGACATGGAGGGCACAGTAAGACAGCATTTCATTCTCACAGCTAATGTGCAGGTCCAGTCAAGTGAAGCTGATTGACCAAAAGTTTTCTTCTTTTTCCGATAAATCAAACTTTGTTTCCACTTGTGCTTTAATGTTTAGGATGAGAAAATGGACGATTCCAAAGCTGACGGCCGACACATCAGAGGAGGTTATGATTTATATTTCAAACGTTTTTTCTCCCTCACGAATAATTTTTCAACTTTTTCCACTTATTTGCTTAATTTCTGAATGAAAACATCACATAAGATTTGAAGACAATGGACACATTACCATGTAAACAAATCTGACACACTGCATGCTATTTATGTGGAGCAGTGTCATTACATCCCTGGAGTGGGAAGTTATCCTTTAATTCTGCATATGCTGTTCCTTTCATTTTTTCCTTCTCTATTTTTGCCATCATATTGGGTCCAGTTCTTCCAACATTCATTCTTCATGTAATTTTCTTTTTCCCCCATTTCAGTCACCATTTAATTGCCTGCGTCTCCTTTTCTGCGACCCTTTCGCTCAGGGATTGTGCAGATGTTTACAGAGTCATAATTCAGTTTTTCTAAGAGTAAGACCATGTTTTTTATTTTAAAAGGCTTTAGTTTAAATTTGAGAAGTTTTTTAAATGTAACAAAAAAAAACAATGTTATCGATTTTTATAGTTCTAACGCTGGCCATTAAGTCTCCGTTTTACCACTTTTAATCCATTTTTTGTTTTCATAAAATCTAATAGTCTTGTGTGACCATGAAGTTAATATTTAATTTCCATCTGAGCTGCATTAAAAAGCTCGGCAGAATCCCTGTTTCAGACAACATAAGTTGTTTTTAATACCATAAAGCTGTGATGGTCCCTCTCGAATGAACAAACTGATCGATGTTTTTTGGAGAAGGTGGGGATAGCAAGACGGAGCAGTGGACGTGGGTACAGTATCTGGAGGAAACCAAAGCTGCTGCTGCTCCCAACAAGCTTTTCCAAGAGGTACTTTTAACTCCTTTTGCACCTGTGCCTATAAAAGGGGATTAAATCTGCCACCCATAGAAAATCCACCTGGGACAAACTTAACGCAAGCAGCCAAAAGCGGAGATTTGTTTCTTAATTTCTGTCCTCTCTTTGTTTTTTATTTATCTTGATATAAAACATCTATTTACCTGTTACCCCATGTGTGCAGTCGCAGAGGGTGCCCACTGTGAAGAACGGTTTTAAGCAGGGCATGAAACTGGAAGGCATCGACCCGCAGCATCCGTCCATGTACTTCGTCCTCACCGTGGCCGAGGTGAGCCACATCTTTATGTGCAGCTCTCACTGATCACAAATGGTGATGTTTAGTCGCAGTGCCTCCACCTGCCTGCGTCGGGTTCTCTAATGTGAGTCCATGTCATCCTGAAGGTCTGCGGTTACCGGCTCCGGCTGCATTTCGACGGCTACTCCGACTGTCACGACTTCTGGGTGAACGCCAACTCCCCCGACATACACCCTGCAGGCTGGTGTGAAAGCACAGGACACAAACTGCACACTCCCAAAGGTCAGAGGTCAAAGCACTCTTGATATTTGAAGAGTAATCATTTGGAGTAGATATACAATTACATTATCTATGCTGAGCCTTGCTATTACTATCACTTGATAAATTAAGAGTAAAAAACCTGCCAGTTAAGTGACCAGAGCCTTAGCTGATAACGGTAGTGGATGAACTGGAAATTATGTTTAAAGATTCATGGATCACAGTCCTTGTGGTCATTAAAAACCATGAAAATTCATGGAATTTGGGGGCAAGAAATGCTCACCCAAAGCATTTGAGTCCAGTCAGTTTTCTCTCCGTTTGTCTTTCTACAGGCTGTAAAGAGGAGGAATTTACATGGACCAACTATCTGAGGATGACTAAAGCTCAAGTGGCACCAAAAGAGCTTTTTGCCAGTCCTGGGAGGGTAATATGCTCTAGTACAGTCGAACATTTGGTATCTTTACACTTTGATTCAGGGTCATTAAAATGTCAACCTCCTTAAGAAACACACATAATAAGCATTTGGCAGTTTCATAAAGGTTTTTGTCTTGAATGACTCCATTTTTTAACAAAAGAGCATCATTATTCAATGAAGTTCTCAGTCCCTCTGCATAGTCCCATCTGGGTGTCGATGATATCCATCAGTCTGCTGCTGTTTGCAAAACAAGCTGACATCCCAGTTTATCTTTAACAGTGGTCAAAATGATCGTTTTTTTAGAGTATCCGTTTTTATGAATAGCCCTGAAGAGTTTCTCTACCAGCAGCCTCGCGTTCACCAAGTCGTTCCTAATATCTTTGCTTTTTGTGCAGATCGATGTGAAGTGTGGCTTTGACATAGGAATGAAGCTAGAGGCTGTCGACCGCATGAACCCCTCTCTCATCTGTGTAGCTACCATCACTGACGTGGTGGACAGCCGCTTCCTGGTTCATTTTGACAACTGGGACGACACGTACGACTACTGGTGAGCCCCTGCATCCCTTCTCTGTAGCAGCGAGTTCAGTGAAAAGTCCAAATAATTCAAAGTGAAAATAAGAACAATTCATAGAGCTGGAATCTGGCATATCAACACTGAAATTCAACAGAAGTGCAGTCGGCTTTGTAACGAGATATTTATTGGGAAGTTTAGCGAACCATCCATTGTTATGTTTAAATATTTATAGAATCGAGTAATTAAATATTAGAAATTACAAAAGAAACGAGAAAAGATGTCATCCTGACATTTGACCTCATTGTTTTTTTCTGCTGTCATTGACTAAACTCTTTTTTTTTTTTTTTTTTTTGCTGAGATGCTGTTTGTTGTCAAGTAAAATACCTCAGTGTAACTCTACCAGACCCGAACCTGAGCTGATGTCTGCCAAGCTAAAAAACATCTGTGCGGTGGCAGCTGGACCGTTTTTCTTTACTAAGGAACGTTCCCACCCGAGTGATTTCACTGACAGGGAAGGTGTCCGTTGAGATAAGAGCAGCTCTCAGCCGAAGGAAGAGACTTCAAAACATTTCCTGTGGGCGCACAGAAATTTCCACAGGAGCTCAATCCTTGATCTTTTTTCTCTGTTAAATGTGCAGGTGTGATGCCAGCAGTCCGTACATCCACCCTATTGGTTGGTGCCAGGAGCGGAACCTCCCTTTAACACCTCCCCAAGGTGAGTGGCTCATCAGTGACGTAATCCTGCCGGGGGACAACCCTTTGCTGTTTACATGTTTCTTCCACTGCATTCATATTCATGCTTCCTAAATAGGTGTTACGCCATTAATTAATGACGAGCATCACAAATGTCAGAGGACTTTGGCAGCCCGTGCACTAATGAAGCGCTCAAAGATGGCAAGCAGGACACTGATGTTTATGTGAAGCATTTGTTTATTTGTTGCTGGTTCAGATTACCCTGACCAGGCCCGCTTCTCCTGGTCCCGGTACCTGGAGGAGACAGGCTCCAAGGCTGTGGCGGCTGATGCATTTAAAGTGGTGAGATTTCAAATAAACGTTTATTTTTTCTCAGCGATAGAATAAGATTGATTTTTCCTTCACAAAGAGTTTTTTCGCTGCCTCCAGAGACCAGCCCACAGCTTCCAGCCCCAGATGAAACTGGAGGCAGTGGACAAGAGGAGTCCCGGTCTGATCAGAGTGGCCACTGTGGAGGATGTTGAGACTCATCGCATCAAGGTAATGCTGTGCTTTTATGTGTGTCTGTGTGTAGCATACATGATGGTGTATGTGTGAGGTATTTGATAAATTTCCACAGCCTCAGGCATTAAGGTGTGTCATAGCCCCCCCTGCTCCATTTTTCAGGTCCACTACGATGGCTGGAGTCACGTGTACGATGAGTGGATGGACTCCGATCATCCTGATATCCATCCAGCAGGCTGGTGTGAGGCCACTGGTCACCCCCTTAAAGTTCCTCCACGGGATGCTAAAACACAGCAGCCACATGGTAACTGTTAACTATGGGTTGGTGTTATTAAAAAAACTGTTGGGAATATCTTGTTTTCAATGACAGTTCAGGTTTGCCTCTTTTAAGTGAGTGGAGCTAAATGTCAGTGATAATTAAAACTTAATTTCTCCTCCTGTAAAACATTTTGACTTTGTCAGCAGTTTTGTGTGGTTGTGTGAGAATGTTCCCCTCTGTATTTGCACATGTGAAGGTGTGAGGGAGCCTCCAGCTACAGGCCAGTCCACCTACCCCTCCTCTGTTCCCTGTAAACCCATCAGCCATCCCAGAACAAACAAGTACAGCTTCCACAACAGGTCAGCACTGAGCTCGGCTCCTACTGCTGCCGTGCAGAACCACTTTTTGAAATCATCGCTTGCAGAAAATGTTTAAATATGAGAAGATTTTGACTTTCACTGCTGATGAAGGTTTCACATTTGATGAAAGATGAATATTTTAAAAGGCTCAACATAAATTCCCATTGCAAAATCAAGCAAGAAAAAATTCACAAGTTCACATGAACTGAATGAACTAAATGAAAAAATGAAAACCATGTTGATGGTGACCAGGCCAGGAAGATAATCGAGTGTCTGTTTGGATATAAAATGCTCGCTCAAATCAAATCAGTTAAGTCAGGTTAAGTCTCGATCTTACACCAGATAAAATAATAATTATAAATATTTCTGAAGATTGGCTCAAAATGACACATTCTTATGCTGCTGTTTAGGGATAATCACTCAAAAAGGAATATTTAGTCTTTGAGATGTTTTATAGCCCCCCCAAAAAATATATATAGGTGCAATAGTTCATAAATCTTAAACTGAAGCTGATGGATGCCTCTGTCTCTGTTTCAGGAAGTGTCCAACTCCAGGCTGCGACGGCTCAGGTCATGTGACTGGCCGTTTCACTGCCCATCACTGCATATCCGGCTGCCCGTTGGCAGAGCGTAACCAGGGCAGGCTGAAGGCCGACCTGTCAGACTCAGAGTGCAAGAGAAACCTCTTTTTTGGCTCAAGAGCAAAAAAATCTCATTACCGTGGCAGGTAAAGGTGTGTGTGTGTGTGTGTGTGTGCGTGTGTGTGTGTGTGTGTGTGTGTGTGTGTGCAAGCACACTTTTTTTACAGTTTTTTAAACTTCCTATTTGCTGTCAGGATTGGTCGGCCGCCCAAATACAGAAAGAACCAACAAAGAGACTACCAAAGTAAGTTTTCTGACATTTTTCTGAAATTTTAGCTCTTGGTGTTTTTTGTAAAAAGGCTGATGTTAAGACTTGTTTGAACAAGCACGGGGTGGATCAACCATCACCTATTCAGGTCTCCATAAGAAGCCATTCAGCACACCTGACTGTTTGGTTTTTTGTCTTTTGCTCGTTGTTGTCACCTTAGCTACCCGCCTCTGTTGCTTCTGTGTGTCATCAGATATGTCCTCAGAGGGAGGGTATCCATCGCTGTTCATGTCGGCCCTGAGTGGTCAGTCCGACCGGACTCTGTCCCTGTGCTGGGAGCAGCACTGCAAGCTGCTGCCGGGCGTCCAGGGCATCCACGCCAGCCAGGTGGCAGCATGGAGCGTCGAGGAGGTTGTTAAACATTAGAGCGTGCGTTCATATGTTCCGTTCCCTTAGTCCTGCCTGTGTTTTGACGGGACGATGGCGTGCCTTTGCTGCAGGTCTTCAGGTTCGTCCAGAATTTGATCGGCTGTGAAGAACAGGCTCGTCTCTTCAAAGAAGAGGTGAGACCATCGAATAGTTCTCACATCACAATCCCACATCACATGAGTACGCCCTGTTAGAAGTTTAGAGGAGCATTTCCTAGCTAAAGTTTCCATCCCCTCTGCGTGTACAAAGCCAAGCGTTCCCTGACTGACCGCTGCTTGGTGTCTTCCCAGATGATTGACGGTGAGGCTTTCCTGCTGCTGACCCAAACTGACATTGTGAAGATCATGAGCATCAAACTAGGCCCCGCCCTCAAGATCTCCAACGCCATCCTCATGTTCAAGACCACAGACGAGGGACTCAAGTGATCCCTTTCCTACACGCTGGGGTGGTGTGGCAGGGGGTTGGGTGGGTGGGGGGGCATCGGGCCGCCAATCATCATGTGCCAAATTCATTCTGTTGCAGGGTATCCACCCTGATGACCCTTTTCCTGTGTTTGCTGTCCTGTGCCCATCAGAGAGGGGGAGGGGGAGGAGAAGGGGGGTCTGATCAGGGAGGAGTAAAGGTGCATTTGGAAGAAGCTGAATACAGAAAAAAAAAGTTTTGTGGAGCTGTTGGAGCGAGACTGATTTTCTTTTACCATCGATGTTTCTTGCACAGTATACGAGTCACGTCTTTGGTACCTTAAATCTAAACTAATATTTACAGATACAAGCTCCCCTACAATTTTTTTAGGCATATGGCTTAAATGGACAGATGGCAGATCCCTCTAATGGAAGCCAGAACAGCAATCAGTTACTATCTGATGTGATGTGGATGTGTTTCAGGAAGCAGCTGGCCGATGGGCAGCTTCGATTAACTCTAGTTTCGACTGTCACAGGAAAAGTTCAATCCAGGTGTACTTTTGAATCAAGGACTCAGAATGAAAGTAATACATGGGAGGAGCGTTATGTTGGCACTGTGGGCAAAAAGTAAACATGATGACTTAAATGCAGTATGCGAGCCTGGTTTTTGAAGCTCCTTTGAGCTTAATCTTTTGTGCAATAAAGAACTTGAGAGAAACATACTGTATTTAGTAACACTCAATATTGCAGCTCCTGAATTGTTGCACTGTAACCTGTATAAAATGATAAATAAGCTGCTTACTTCAGGACGTTTCTGTAGGGGACAACCTAGATACTCAGAAGTATTAATCAGTTGTGTTTCAGATTTCTTCTCACTGCACCAATGTGAAGTGTCAGAGGAGCTGTAATCTTTAAATGTTACCCTCTGCTCTCCAGTGAGTCAGAAAACAAACACAGGGTTTGAGTTTTTATCTCTACGTGAATAAAAAAGAAAAAAAACGAACAAACTAGGATTTATTTTTTGATAACTCTGAATTGATGTATCATTGCATTGGCCTTTTAGCACAACTGTGAAAGCCAAAAAGATTTTACAGAATTTTACAGATTCCCACGCATGGTCACTAGAGAGTGCAAAAAGCCACATTTTAGCACTGCAAAGGTGTTTGCTATCCAACCAGTGGAGCGCTCCACAGTGTACGTGTGATGGAGTCTCCAACCAGAGTGCATTTCTGTTTACATTTTGTGTCAGAGTTGGTTAAAACACTTTTACTGGGTTGATATCGTGAGATATAAGTTGAATGTTTTAAGGGCTTTTGGAGTATTTTACCTATGTGTGTCTCTCTGGTGGGATTTGCGTGTGTGTGGGTGTCAAGATAATCTTCGGTCACAAATGCCATTCAATCCATTAGAATTAATAAACATCCAAAGCTGTCTTGTCTGATTTATGACTCTGTGTCTAGTCTCCTTTGATGGGTAACATACCCTGTTGATCCTACCCTCGTGAACCATTGATTATTGACTATAAACTTCCCTTCTAATATTGTTGTCAACAGTTGGCTATGGTGGTGACAACTTTTTCCACACCCTTCCGACATTCACTGCTTATCTATTTGTTCCAGTGAAGATGCCAGAAAGTCAGGTGGAGCTGATAACCTAATGCAGCAGCCGGGCCGTAAGCTGAATGGTGTCAATAGACTGGTGGTAAATGTTTGATACAAGAAAGAGTAGAAGGTTTAAGTAAGATTGCTGTCAAACTTTCAGATTCAGTACTTAAAAAACAGAGCAAATATTGCTTCTTCATGATTTTAAATAATCTGAAAAGTATTTAAAGTCATAGTCAATAACTAAAGATCAACAATACTGTATTTTCTCTCATCGGATGCTTGATTATTTTCTGAGCTGTTTTCTGACTGTTTTTAGTTAGATGTTGTCCTGTTAGTTACAGCATCTTTGATAATGTCCAAACAGAAGGTAAAACTTTCTGTCAGCAGCCTTACCATCAATAAAAATCAGTCACCCAGTTCCACTGCAATAACTATTATTGTTAGCTTTAGTTTACTATCCAGATTACTAAGTAATCCAGTGCTACCTATTAATTTAACAATGTAAACATTGTTATCTTTAAATAACTATTCAGCACAAATTAAATTGTTTATTGGAACGAAACACGCTGTTTCAGATTTGGATGCATTGTTAAAAAAAACTATGCGATTTGAAAAAAAAGGGGGTCCCTTTTTATTAGAAAAATAAATAACAACAGACTATTTTTAACCGTCATTGATTTATTTTAATTTAACTATCAGCGCTTGGAATCGCCTTTTTATTTTGAAACCGGAGAGCAGACCGGAAGTCTTCAGTTAGTTTCTCTGAACTACTCACTTGACGACATGCGCGTGCGCGTGCTCCCTCACGCGCAGGGTCACTGAGAGTCTGAGCCGTTGTTCTGTCAGGTCAGCATACCCCGTCAGACCAGCATACCCATAGTCAATACGCATGCGCATGACTTTAGATTTTCGTACGGGTGAGATAGTCTGACAGTATAGGTGTCAGATTAGCATATATGGCAAGCCGTTTAAACATAAATTCGGTTTCGTCTGACTATCCGTAATTACATCCCAGATATCTAAAATTGCATTTTGACTAGACAAAACTACATTTTGACTATCCGGAATGGTAATTTAAGATATCTTCAATTACATTTTGACTAGTCAAAATTCCTTTCAAGATATCTCAAGTGACGTCACCGGATTCGTCATTGGAAGGGTCACACATCCGTAATTATAATTTAAGATATCTCGAACGTAATTATGACTAGTCAGTTTTGAGGTGTTTATCCGGCAGCAGCAGATTTCACCTACGTGACAAAGATGAGCGGAGCGGAGTTTGAAAGTTTTCTTATTTTATTAATAACGCGGAGCTAAACTTTAGCATGACCTCTCTCTGTTCATGCTTGACCCGAACCGCACATCTTGCGTGCTTACGTCACACGTCTTATCATATACAAGTGATTGATTGGCTGAACCTGCACAACATTCCATATCAAAATAAGAGCGTCACATATTCACATTTAACAGTCAGAATTACAATTTTAGATATCTGAATTAAGAGATTGCGTGTAAGCCCTCTTTGGCTGTACTGAGCTGTCCAAACAATTGCCTGAACATTCAATGGCGCTGGCAGTTTTGGACAAAATTGTAAGAAAATGCCACAATATAGAAAGAGCTCTTCAGTATGGGATATGCGGAGAGCGCGAAAATCGTGTACTTGAAGAATGCTTAAGAAATTTGCAAAGAATTTCTGATTTACTTTCTACCGACACACACAATGCCCTGAAAAACGGCTTACGGGAGCTGAAAGTCCTACTATCGACCCATGTCCAAACTGGAAATGGGGAATATTCTGCAGCCCGGGCCAGTTCAGGTAATAACTGGACGTATTTTTTTATACTGTTGTTAAGCTATCTTTCTCTTCGGAATTTATAGTAAAGCTAGCTAGCTCTTGATTTTGACATGGAGGGCAGCAAAGAAGCCACTTCTCTCCAGTAAAAACATCAGGGACAGACTGATATTCTGCAAAAGGTACAAGGAGTGGACTGCTGAGGACTGGGCTAAAGTCATTTTCTCTGATGAACCCCCTTTCCCATTGGTTGGGACATCTGGAAAACGGCTTGTTCGGAGAAGACGAGGTGAGCGCTACCACCAGTCTTGTCTCATGCCAACTGTAAAGCATCCTGAAAACATTCATGTGTGGGGTTGCTTCTCAGCCAAGGGAGTCGGCTCTCTCACAGTCTTACCTAAAAACACAGACATGAATAAAGAATGGTACCAGAATGTCCTCCGACAGCAACTTCTCCCAACCGTCCAAGAGCAGTTTGGTGATGAACAATGCCTTTTCCAGCATGATGGAGCACCTTGCCAGCAAAAGGTGATATCTAACTGGTTTAAGGAACAAAACATAGAGATTTTGGGTCCATGGGCTGGAACCTCCCCTGATCTTAATCCCATTGAAAACTAATGGTCAATCATCAAGACACGGGTGGAAAAACGAAAACCTAGGAATTCTGACAAAATTCAAGCGTTGATTGTATTTCTGTATGTGATGACAACATCTGACATACACACATGAAAACCAGAAGGCAGCAGATCATGTGTAAATATAATATTTGTGTCATTCTCAATACTTTTGGCCATGACTGTACACTCCCACAGCAGCAGAGCGCCACATTCACTATGGCTTTAGCCGCATGCGGGACGCTCTTAGCGCTGTTTGTTACTTTTAGCGCGCTCCTGGAGGCGGATGGACAGGTAAACGCCATATTTACCTTTTATTCAGCAGGTGCACTGGCAAGTTTATGTTGTTTTTCTTGCTCGCAAATCAATCTGCATCAAGCCACACACATCTCATTTTAAATGGATTGATTTCAGATGTTATAAGCTATTTTGCTATCTAAACTGCATGGGGTTTGAACTTCATTAGCAGGTGTGAACTATTCGTTTAAATGAGAGCAGCTGCAGGAAATATAGACTATGACAGTGTTCCTAAAGTATTCTCAAACTTGTAGCTGTGCAGTTTGAAAAGAGATGCATAAGTGAGCGGTTTTTACTTAATTAACATTCTGGAGTAACTGTATTTAGCCACCACGGTAAGGAGATGATGACAAATTTAAGTTTTCCTAATGAAATGCTATGAAAATGGAAAAAGTTTCCTCTGCGTGGATTGATACCAAATTGGTGACTAATCTGGCTGAAAATGTTGATATATGAGCCCATAGTGAAATTCAGTAAGGGGGAAAAGGCTTTACTTTGCCACACTACTTGGTCTGTCACCCTTCACATCATCCATGGCTCATTCATCAGGAATGGGCGGGGAAACGTTTTACAGCTAAACTGAGCCAAATCACTTGAACTCATAAACATGAATTGTTTTGGTGATGCTAAGACAGACATCATTTCAACAGAGAATACTTAAATTCAACATTGGTGATTTATCGAATGTTAAGCGTACTTGACAAACAGTCTGCAAACCACATCAGCACACATGTTTTAATCTTTCTGAAGAGCTGTTTGTAAAATCCAGTGCATACTTAGCCCTTCAGATCAGCCCGTCAGCATACACTTTGATAAGATTAATTTGCCATTTCAAAATGTACAGGTATTCGGATTTGGTGTTTTTCGAAAGGTATGGCGATCTGACGGCTTCTCCAAGTGTTCGCAACTTTTCGCAGTATTACGCATGCGCAACCATGTTCGCGCATGCGTAAAACTATGGGTATGCTGGTCTGACGGGTATGCTAACCTGACAGAACACCGGGGCTCCTTAACATGGACTGAAAGTAGTTGTGGCACGCCGGCCGGTAAATGCCCGCGGTGTCGCTGACATTTATGACTATTTTGGGAATGCTAGCACACAAGACAAGGACGTACCGTACGGTCAGATTTTGTTCACGCCGAAGTTCACAGAAAATATAGAGTCGGGGCCCGACACCGAAAAGGAGACGGTTAGGACGGAAGGCGTGGTCGCGTGACGTTCCGTGTTTATGTCGTTTGGCCAGCTGTCCACAAGTTAACCTGCAAGACCTCCAAACCGTGGACTGTAAACGGTACGTTTTCTAATTACTTTCGGAATTGAATCTATAGTTAGTGCCAAAAGCTTCCCAAAGCATGCCATTTTAAAAGTAGGGCCGTTGGATTGATGTGCTTACAGCTGTCGGTTATTGTTATCAACTCTATGCTAACGTTAGCTTGCTACTAGCGAACTAAAAGCTATAAAACGAAGTCGGGAATTTTTCTGTCTAAATCAGAGCCTCAATGCCAGCTGCGGTTAAAACGTGGCTTTTTGCATGCATACATTAACGTTATGGGCTTTCGCTCCGTGTAGGCCATGCATTTTCGTGTTGGCCTTTTTTTTGTTTTTTTTTGTTCATGAAAAGCGAGTTAGCTGTCAGTGTTGGTCGTTTGTTTTCGTCGCTACGTTTGCTGTGCTCAACTTAGTTTTTTTTTTTTTTTGGTCAGCTGGTTTTGTCTAGTTGCAGCAACAGCTCCCAGGAAACATTTTAAACATAGTCCGTTAAGTTTAGCAGCTTTAAGTGATTTCTGTTCATTTACTTAAACAATAATATAAGATAAAATGTTCAAATAGGAGACAGTCTATAGATAAGATAAGATTTTTCTTTTCTTTGATTAATGTAATGTGGGGTTTTAGTGTCAAATTAACACACGAGGTACTCTCCAAAGACACATCTATGGTCAGTGGATGCACTCACTTGCACAAAACAGCTGCATAAGATAAGAGTCTAAAAACATTACACACTAGAAAGATTAGAAGGAAACCAAACACAAAGCTACATTTAAGAAAATACAAAAAAAACAAAAAGGTTAAAAAATGTAAATGGTCAAAAGTCTTTATTTAATCAGTTGTGTTTTCAGGATAAAGATAATTTATTAAATATTGTTTGTTTTGAGGTTGCATTTCCTGTTTTGTAAAAACTATGGTAGATTAAAAAACTATAATGTTAAACAAATAGCTTTTAAGATGTAAAGCTAAATTGTTTAGCTATCTATTAATCTATTTTTTCACTTTTATGTGATCCTAATATGTCTTTTTTTCTTTTCCTCCCCCCAGCGTGTTGAGTGTCAACCCTGCCAGGGTGCCATGGTCCTCCGTTACACATGAGCTCTACTATGTGGTACATCATGCAGAGCATTCAGAGTAAATACTCCTTGTCCGAGCGACTCATCCGCACCATTGCAGCCATTCGTTCATTCCCACACGACAATGTGGAAGATCTTATTCGTAAGGTATGCCAGCTCATCATCACATCATGCATGGAGATGAATGATGTCCTCAATTGTCATCAGAGGTAATGTTGTCCTTGTGTTTTATGCCTAAGGGAGCTGATGTGAACCGCATGCATGGCACTCTCAAACCGCTGCACTGTGCCTGTATGGTGGCTGATGCTGACTGTGTGGAGTTACTGTTGGAGAAGGGTGCAGAGGTATGTTACACATAAGTCTTACATCCATCTTCATATGGTATTTTTTGCAGCAGGAAATGTACTTTAATTTGGTTTACTTACACTTAGTGTGTTTATGCAACACATCAAACTTCATATTTTATCAGATGATATGATGTAAATCTATACCGTATGTGGTACCGTTGAGTGTATGGACTAACAAAAACATTATAGAAGCATACATTTTAGCATGATGTGTGTCACAAGTCATTTACAAGATTTAAATAATTACAACCCTATGTTCCTTTTTAACAAAACACTTTTGTCCAGACAAATACTCTGATGGCAGAGTGCACTCACGTGTACTTCCAAAGCCAAAAGGCTTAAAAAAAGAATAAATCCAGGTTTGTACTAAAAAATTACTTTTAACTATAGACAGAATAAAAAAAATGCAACTGCATTATAGATATTGAGTAAGAAATCAAATAGATTAGTAATAGCTGAAAATAATTTTGAGACAAATGGAGAATGTAGAAATGCTGATTGATTCTATACCTTCCTGGAAAAGGAGCTAACGTTTTCTCTAGCATACAAACAAGTTGATAGTCTGGGAAGAGTAGCTTTTTATGCCACTCAAGCTGTCAGTCCCTCTTTATGTCGGCAAAGCTTGTTACCTCACCTCGGATTTTCTGTCACTGGTCCAAATTCAGCTTAAGTTTGTTAACAATCAGAGATAAGCAACTCATTTTATTTGGTAACTCCTAGACTGCAAGACCACCGAATATTTACCCTCCTCTCCATAAGGTAAACGCTCTGGATGGTTACAACCGTACCGCGCTGCACTACGCGGCAGAGAAGGACGAGAGCTGTGTGGAGCTGCTGCTGGATTACGGTGCCCAACCAAATGCCCTGGATGGCAACAAGGACACTCCTCTCCACTGGGCTGCCTTCAAAGATAACCCAGAGTGTGTGAGGGCCCTGCTGGAGAGCGGGGCCTGTCCCAATGCTCGGGACTACAACAATGACACACCTCTGAGCTGGGCAGCAATGAAAGGCAATCTGGAAAGTGTCCGGGTTCTGTTAGAATACGGAGCGCAGGTACATGTGACCAACCTGAAGGGCCAAACCCCTATCTCCCGACTGGTAGCCCTGTTGGCCCGGGGCCTGGGCACTGAGCAGGAGGAGGAGTGCTTGGATCTGCTCTGCCGAGCAGCAGGGCGGTTTGATATCCGACGGGCCGACGGCACCCTTCCCAAAGAGCTAAGTAAAGATCCCCAGCTGCTGGCCAGGCTCACTGACATGGTGGCTCAGGCTCCGACGCTTCGCTCCCTGGCGCGCTGTGCCGTGCGGCAGAGCCTCGGCGTACAGTTCCTCCCCTCTGCTGTGAGTGAGCTTCCTCTACCAGAGACCATCAAAGACTACCTGCTGCTGAGAGAGTGATGTTGAAACAATCTGGGTGTTCTCAGACCTCACTGGTTGATGATCAATCATTCTACTAGATTTATTGTCAAGGAAGGGGGTCCGCTGAGTCAGAGGACATGGTCTGACTTTGGCCCTGGTTTTATCAAACCTTCTTGAAACTTAATACAAATGTATGTACCGAGAGAGATGAGCAAAATCCTGTCTTTTTAATTATTTTGTCGTTACACAGTGAATAAGCATTTATTTAAGTATGGTTGATCAGTTAGATCGGTGGAAGAAAAAGGATCAGGCCTGCACCTCTATATTTAGTCTTATAACGCAACAGGAAGAGCAACTGTTACATTGTTGTATTGCTCCATTATAGGAATGGGCAGGGTGGAAACAAACTTGTGTCCAGCTGATCTAAATGTGCTCATTAAGAACCCTCAACTCTTGGTCTAATTTTGTTGGGTGAATTCACAGTATATTAGACTACCACTTAAAAAGGCCATTCTCAACTTTGAAGAGTGATGAAAAACCCGAGATGTGTGTGTATATTTCAGTTAAACTTGTTGTTAAACTGTTATGCCCAGTGATGCAAGATGTCTTGTACATCAAGTAGTGCAAAGCAAATGTTTTATTTGCTTGTTATATTTTATGTACTCTGTATCTTAGTTTAAACAGCCACCTGTTTGTCACCAATATTTTACAAACAGAAAATAAGATTTAAAAGAGCACATACTTTTGAGGAGTAAAGAAAGAATAGTGCCAGGTTCAAATTCTTTTATTTATGGTGAGGCAGCAGAAGGTTGTTGAATATTAATATTTGTTTTGCTCAATGTGCCACTTTAGTCTTCTAAAAATACTCACTGCTGACAGCTGAGTATTACCTACATTTCCTCTCTTGTATATGATTAACTAATTATTTTGGCTCTCTTCATAAAGCGTGTGGTTCCGGTTGCCAAGTTGGTAAAAAGGTGTTTTCCGTTTTGTACGACAGACATTTGTTTTCTTAACCTGCAAAAGTTAAGGTTTTCAAGGGTGCTCTCCGGTTCCAGATTTAAATTGAATTTAACTTAATGTTAAAACCATAGAATGGCTTGTGAGCTAAGTTTTTGTTATTTAGGACCCACTAAATTATGTTGGAAAATACGGCGTCTTAAAAATCTAATTGATAATTTCATGTCTTTAATTTGTTTGCCTGTTATGCAGATGTGTAAAAGTTAACCCCAAGATTATGTCTTGTACCTAAAAAGGTTATTCTTTGTTATTGTACTTTGAGTAAATGCCTTCATATTCCAGTCATATGCCAAACTTTTTTTTTTTCTGCTTTTCCTCACAAAATATATCATTATGTTAGTATAAAACATAAATGCAGCAAAGATGTGAATAATTTATTACGGCCAGAGGTTTTATTTAGCTATAGTGAAATGTGTGTTGGCAGAGAATCACTGGCTGTCCTTTTCAGTTCCCTGTTTGCCCTGAGCACGTTCAATTCTCAAGTGATCCTTTAGGGGTCTCTCTGACCAAATCTCTAAATTTACAGACATGAAACTGCAAGAGGATGAAATGTTCGGTCACTTCTGTATTTGATGTAAAATTCAAATATTAAGTTGATTTAGCTTTAAATTACATCATCTGGTCTCAGTTAAGTGATTTATATATTTTCAGTCAAGTCTGCATTATCAAAGTTGCCATTTTATTTTATTTTATTTATTCAGTGATCATATTTTTGTTAACTGATGGTCCAAAACAGAAAGTTAAGACTGTGCCTCATATTATATTGCATGTAGCCGCGTCTTTCCAGTGTCAACATGAGAAAGCTGGATGAACAGTAGTAGATAAATTATTTTCAATTCTTTTTTCAAAACAATAATGTATATAAAAGCATCTACCGAATAGCCAGAACAACGATAACATTTGACAGCTAAAAATCAACTAAGTTAGATTTTGAACATAAAGTTACACCGGAAATAGTATGTTTTTCAAAGATATAGTTGAGCAATTTAGGCCATTTCACTTTCAATAATGGTTACTGTGTTAGTATGTAATGGCTGTCATCAGAGACGTTAAAGGGAATGGAAATTTTAAATTACACTTCTTGCACATCTACCGAGTCTCGACAACTCGTTACATATATCGCGATAGCTCACAATCTAGGGGAGTGTCAAATTCCAAGAGAGCGGAGAGGAGAGGGGAGCCAGAGAGAGGGGCGCAAGGGTGAGTTTGTCAACACTTTATTAACCTATAAAGTCATCTAAGATACGTCGACTTCACCAAACTCTTACGAATTTGCGTCGGCTGCGACAGTTTTCGGTGCTTGGTGCGGTTAAATGTTCCCGTTTGTGGAACTGAAATGAAACTGTTGGCAGTTACAACGTTTCATTCGGACCCACAGTCTCGCTTTGCACTCAAGTGGCAGTCCGCTAACCAACTAACTGCTAGCTTTTTCTGCTTTCGCGATTTTGGGTACCCATTATGACTTTAAAACAAACACCTCCACTTGTGTTACAGACATATTAGGGCTGTCGACTGTTTACTGTTTGCGTCGGAACTGTTAGTTACTTTGTTATTACTCACTTTCAATGTGCGCTCGGCCTGTTACAGCTAGCCACAGCAGCTAGCCATTAGTTTTGCATGGATACGAAAAAAGTTGATTTTGTGGTTTTAACCAATAAGGTTCTTCTAACTGCTGTTATTGACAGGGGCCAAAGCTATGCGTGCATGACATACTGTTGACTGACATGCTGAAGGCCAATTGCTGCAAAGAGTAGGCGGTCTTGTTACGGGAAAAGGCGGGGCTAAGTCTGCAGCCAGAAGGTAATGGAGGCTAAAGAGACAAACCTTTACAAGCCAGTTAGCGTCGTCTGGAAGGAAGAACTAAAGTTTTTGGGACTTTGGGGAAACTTGAATTGACATTTGACACCTTTTTATGGCTGGATCTCTGCAACGATGTTACCCTGCCCGTAGATTTAGCGATGGAATATACTGTCATAACAACATGGGTCTGCAAGAAGAGCCTCTAAGAATCCAACGTCTCAAGTAGTAGTGATATCCATGGTATTGCAATCTAAACTCTTGAACGCCCGACTATCCGCATCCCCAAGCATGTCAACACCTTCACTAGGAATGTAGGTCATGTTTTTGGCAGAGTTGTACTTCATTCCATCATTTGGAGAAGTGTCTCACCAGAGAAAACTGCACAGTGTTCTGTTTGTCCAAACATCTTGACACACTCAGAAATGACAGATTTTTAAGTATCAGCAAAAAAAAAGGTATTTATAAATCACTGAATGCATGTGGCTTTTAAAAAAGATTTGATTAATGACACTTTAAATGTTATGGGGATGTTTTTCTGCAGTTTGAGACATTGAAGCGTTATAAACGTTTTATTATTTAAAAGTAATGTTGTTAAAAATAATAATTAGTTAGACTTTATAAAGCAGAGGTCTACCTCTAAAGAAAAGTAAAGCATTGAGCTATTTGGTCTTTTTTTCTTTTTGAATTTGTAGTTATAGAAATAAAATTTCACAGCAAGAGCCAGAGCGGTGTTTTTCATTTAATTTTAGAAAATGGCGCTCGGTTAATTTCGCATTGTCCTGTTAGCTTGGCTGGATTTAGCTTTTATGTCTAGTTAGTTATGCAGACATGGATATAGGATTTCATTTGTTCCATTTACTAAATCTTGTGTTCACTATGCTTACATAAGTGTGTACTGGCAGCAGTACCCACCCAACCACAACCAAGACCCCCAGTCTAAAAAGGTCATAGACTTTACCTGTGATCCTTCGCAGATCGGAGATACAGTACATAACGTACAAACTGCTGACAGCGTTTTTTTTTTGTTCACTTTTTTTTGGGCTCATGCTTCATTTGCCTCTCTCCACATTCCTCTCCTTCATTTCTTTCTCATTTTGTGGGGTCTCCCCTACCCTCAGGCAATTTAAGCCTCGGATTCCAACGTCATGGCTGCAGTGCGAGCTATTAATACAGTTTGTTTAGTCAGTTTCCTAGCAGGCCGCATCAAACACTGGATGGCTGTGGCTGATTATAGCTGGAACTTGTTCCCTTACACCTGCTGAGTCGGAGAAATCCAAGTTAACGGTGGGACTTTGGCAGCAGGTCAATGAGAGGTAGAGGAATTAGTGTACTTCTGAGTGCTTCCATGTCACCTTGGAAGAAAGGAGGTGAAAACAGGTGGACTTGATATGAAGGGTCGTGAAGAACATCAGTGATGTGCATCAGGAGTGCCGTTACTAGTCCTCAGATTTATTGTCTCTCACAGGCTGGAAGTTTACATGCAGCAGACATTTTACGCTGTGCAATAAAACTTTAAACTGTCAACTCTTAAATTACTAACAGAATTTATTCTCTCTAAGACAGATCTAACAGTCAAAGGCACAAATACACAGCAGCATTTCCTCTGTTTACATGTGACATTTGCAGACAGTGTGAAAGTTTTTGAAGACATGGTTCATGCTTTAATGTTTAAATAAGCTGTTATGGTATAGGTTTTTGAAGATATCTAACAAATCTATTAAACCAGGTTCACATATTGGCATGGGAGCAGTATTTTCCATCCGTCATGTGTAATTTATGGTGGACTTTCCACACGTTTGCCAGGCAGTCAAGCTAATGTGTAGCATGCCTTTAGTAAGATGTAAACTGTGAAATCTGTTCCCATTCCTGACGCCAGATGTGTCTGTTTCCCTGCTTAGCCCACACCCCTTGTATAATGAACTAGCTGGAGTGTCTCGTTTGCAGACCCATCTCTGTGCAAATAGACTCAGTGGATTGGGATCACTTTGTGAGGGCCCTGCCACTGACACGCCACCTTTGTCCGCTGCACACAGCTGTCCTGCAACTTATCAGGGCGCCCTGCTTCATATTCAATTCGGACCTCTTTTCTGGTTAAATGTAAATCTGAAAGACAGAGCGTTTTGGCCCATTACAAGCTCAGCGTCATGGGAGAGCGTCATATTCCAGCACAAGGCCTCAGTAATCATGTGTTGGCTCAGGGGGAGCTGTCCTTAGCAGAGGGAGAGATGGAGGGAAATGTACTGAGTTCAACACTGGGAAAACATTCAGACATTTATGCCTGGCCAAAGTAATGAATAATCTGTCCCACTCAATAATGTTAAGCGATGTGCTCAACCCATGTAGGATTTGCACTATAGCCGAGAGGGATATCAGCGATAAAAGTGGAATCAACTACTTTTAATTCAAATAGCTTTCCAGATGTTTTGACATCTGCACATTTGAGCTTTCCAAGCAGTGTTTTAGACCAAACAGGTTTAAACAGCAGTTTACTGACGCAGCCATGATAAATCAACACCCTGAAAGTGAAAGCTATGACGGTGAGACACAAAGGACATGTTGGATGAGCATTTTAAAGGCCTGGTGTCCCTATGACAGGATCTCTGCTCACAAATGCACTTCACCGTCTATAGTGTGAGCTTATTTGTTTTATGTGCTTCTACTTTTCTACACAACAAGGTGCTTCATGCCTGTCTGTCGCTGCTGCTCTGATGGGGGGGCGGCGTTGCGTAATGTGGCTGCTAGACGTCACTGTGGGCCAGCTGAGTGTGCTGAAACATTCATGTCAGCCCTCCCAACAATTCCCTGATTTAGATTTAATGAGTTTATTTTTTTTTCTTTCTCTTTTCAACTCTCCAGCTTGTCTTTACAAGGAGTTTTGTCTAGCTGTGCGGAGCAGAGCAGAGCAGGGCGGGGTGGGGCGGCTTGTTGGAGACGGGCTTTTGGGGTTGAGTTGCAGCAAGCGATGCTCGGCCGTAGTTTGTGTCTCTCCAGCTGGAGCACAACAGGAAGAGACGGCAAAGAGGAGCTTGTGAATATTTAAAACTTTACACATCCATTTACTCAATAGCGGAAAGATGAAGAGTATTTGAAACTCAGCGGAAAGTTTGGAAGGTGTTCGCTGTGTCCCACAAATGTACCCCTTATGGGCCTCTATTTTTACTTTCTTATATTTCTGCCTCTGCAGAAGAACATATTCCCATGTCGTCGTTATAAAGTATAACACCAGGAATGTGGTGAGATGCTTAAATGAAGTCTTACATTGATACTTTTTCAAAAGCAGTGGTAAAAATTAGTCATCGTTATCATTTCTGGACACACCCAAAATACTCAATCTTAACCATGACCCTTGATTATATACTGTCATATTCTGCCAGTGTCATACTGTCCAAAAATTGGCTTCAGAGATTTCAGACATTATTCTTAACTCATTCGCTGCCAAAGACGTCTATAGACGTCTTTTATTTTTTTCAATGCGAGTGGCTTGGGGGACGATCGGCGAAAGTTTTTCCGTAAATATCGGCTTCTAGACAGAGTATGGACTAACAAATTTACCCTCTAGGTAGCTGTGCCACTTTTGATGGGAGATTAGCATAGATTGTAAGCAAATAAAAACAAACGCAATGGTTCGCTATGAGAGAAATGGCGCCGGTGAGACGCACGTCGAAGAAGAACGGAATAAGGTAGAAACAAATTTTTTTTTCCTGATGATAGAAGAGAGTCTCTTTCTTTTGGTGTGTTCGGTGTTTACATAGTCACAGCACAAACTATTCTGTGGCTCTTGAAAAATCAGTCAAAATTCTCAAAAAACTCTGGTAGTGAGCGACTCTCTGTTCTGAAAATGGCTGGCAGTCAATGAGTTAAAGAATAGGCACGCAAATGACTTTGCATCATGATAAATCACAGTGGATAGTTTGATGTTATTTCATTAAAATATCTCAGTTTAGCTTGGCTCGAGTTCATGTTTTATTCTCCCCCCCCAAAAAAGAAAGTTTTGGCCCCAAGTTGGATGTCCATTTTAGATGTTTGTGATAAATGAAGCTGGGATTATGGTGTAACGCTATGGCAAACCTTAGCCTGGTTCTTCCAGTCTGGTTTCAAGAGCGAGGATCTGCTTTACTGGCTGAAGATCTGAGAAATGATCCCAATGGTTTCCAGGTGGAAGTTGTTTCGGTGTTGCTGCTCCCATGGCAGGGCTCGAATCACACAATGGAAAGGACGTTCATTCCATATTGTTGACATTGTTTGTCATGAAGTGCTTTGTTCTGGAAAACAAAGCTGCTTTGATATTTTTTGCAGAATATTTCACGTGAATTGCTGAAAACTGAACCTGCTTTGACAACTTCAGCAGCAGACAGAAGTCCATGTGTGCTTTCATATGTTTACCAGTGCCTGTGTTATTGTTGAACCCAAGCATCAGTGGCCGTTCTGAACCTCTGATGACGTGGTTGCTGTTTGTTTGTACCGTCTTAAAGGCTAGAAGAGGTGCTAGTGAGGTACAGTCAGGTCAGTGTGAGCGAGCCCACTTGGCCCCGTGCAGGATGTCTGTGCCGTGGATTCACATGGGAGTCCTCAGAAATAGGATACGTAGATGACTGAAACATAGACCATAAGCCGATTGAACCAGCTGAATCAGAGCAGCAGATAGTGAGTGAGGGCCGCCAGAAGGAGAACGCTTGGGAAGGTGCCGGAGAGGTGAAGAGAGGGAGTGGTAACGAGAGAAGGAGGGACTGGACCTGAAGGCAAATGAAAAGGAAGGAGAGGGAGATGCCTTTGTGTACATGGTAGCTGTTGTCCTCTCCTGTAAGCAGCTCCTCATTGGCCAACCAGAAGCCCCTCAGTGTGAAGGAAGTATCACCAGGGAAACTTCTTCTCGCTGCCTCTGTGCATGTTTCCCTCTGTGCCAGGGTTATTTTTAAAAAGCGCTCGGCTTCCTGCTCAGACTAAAGACTACAAGCCGCAGCATCCCTGTTTTGTTTTCCTCAGGATTTGCCCGTTCACGGATCGAGAAAAAGCTACAGCAATGTTCTCCTCTTCTCCTCTCCCACAGCTACATTGCAAGCTCTTTTCAAAAATGGGTGACGACAGACCTTTTGTGTGCAATGCTCCTGGCTGTGGACAGGTAAGTCCTCTCCGAATCTGTCCTGGCTTTCAGGTGTGTGGATGTGTGTGTGTGTGGCAGATAATCTGTTTCTGTTTGTTTTTAAGATTATTGTTATATTTGCGCTCTTTGTGTCTGTAAGCAGATTTATGCGATTAAAACCGTTTGATTCGTTTAAAAAAAACTGAACAAAATGCTCCCCTCCAACCATGCGTAAAACTAACTAAAATAAGGCAGCGGTTATAATGGACTTCACACCAGCAATGTTCTTCCAAACATGCTTTTGTGAGACAGTGCTGTCTCCTTTTGCAATGACTCACGGGAGGCTCCGGTGAGTAATCAGAGCACGGTTATTGTTTCAACCTGTCACTGCTAACTGTGGAGCGCCTGCAGACACAGGTTTGAGCCATGGCAGTGACTCAGCTGAGTACCAGCACTCAGCTCACACGCCGCTTACATGGTGCCCTCTTTTTTGTGGCTCCGTTCCGTCATGGACAAGAAAGAGCTGAAACGATAAGAAGTAGGCTCTGAGTGTGACAGTTATTCAGTATAGGGAAAAAAATATACATTTTTTGTTTTTTCTACTGTATTCCCTCCGCTGTGGTGTGCAGGAGGAAAGTGCTCAGGTGGCTGTGAAACATTGGGCTCTCTATAGCTTAAGGTATATATCAAACATGCATGTTTGATAAATAAATAATAATCATCATAATTTTTCTCCTCCTGTCGTCATGGGCACCGGGGAGGTGGGGGGGGGGTTGTCTTTGGTTTGACATGGTAAATACTGTGCATGTTAAATTCGAAATTCCATGATTAATTGAGTAAGCAGTTTAAAAGAGGTTCACGAGGCGAGGTGGCCACGATGACGGAGCAGGTCTGCAGCTGTGCTTCTGTGAGCAGTCTTGTTTGAGTGTCAAACTAAACAGCTCTGGAGTTGTAGTATGGCGCTAAACTTTTGCGTGTCTTTTTTTAACATCACAACATGGCGCTACTTTGTGGCACGTAAACAGAAGTGGCTGCAAATCCAAGTCTAAAGTTACTTTCTTGTGAAATAATACTCTGCTCCTCCGAGTTATTTTCTATGGTACCAGAAGTCTACATTTGCTATGCTTTAAAAGCCTCCAAAGATGTGTGTGCTAATACCTTTTTGTGTTTGAAACAGAACTTCCCAAATGTCTAAAGGTCTTAATGTTCAAAAGCTGGTTTACTGTTGCCCTTTACAAGCAACAGTTGTCTACCAGGAAAGTCTGATTCATGCCCATAATAGAACAGGGATGATTGACTTTTGGCTTTGCTCAGGGTTTTCCTCTTACCAAGTTAACATCAACAACAAAAACACCCCCCCCCCCCACTATGTGTTCATATGATCCTCAGTATTTATTGCGGGGGTTAAGGAGAACCCTTGCTTCCATTATCTGTCGCTGGGAGATTAGTCGGAGATAGTTTCCTCCATAGGATCCAGTGGCCTTGTGCAGAGGAAAGAGACAGATGAGACATGCAGTCTTTTTGGTGATGCTTTCTGGCTGGGCTAAAAATAAGGCTCCTGACACTTGACTGTGTTTCCACTTCACTCTCGCAACTGAACTCGCAACTGTGCCGCGGCGCCCTAAAATAGGCTGCAGTGAATGGTGAATAGACCGCTGTCAGAGCCAAGATTATTCCTCCTACGTCTCCGAGTGAATCACATTGCCACTTCTCAAAAGAAGACGTTCCGCGTCTGCGAGGATGGCATCGAGTGCCTTTGTCTATAGGTCTTGATGAGTCCCATGCCAGGGCTCCTGCAGCTTCTAATGGGGATACTCGATAGGAAGGAACATGGCACGGATGACAGAGAAGCCACAGTTTAGCGTGTCCTTATGTTTTACACGCCGGCCTGGCTGACAACAGTGAGTTAAACTTTGTTTGTTCACGCCCATTCCCCCATCTCATTTTCTACATTTATATCCTGTTCACACACCAGCCTTTTGTTTGGCTAACATTTTGAGTTTAAATCTCCAAGCTTCCAGTTGTTAGGTTATTCAAGCCTTTATCCTCTGGCTATAATGGTTCCAATGCAGGGCCTGAATTGTCTTACACATATTTCTATGTTTGTTGTCTACTAGTTCTTACTGTGCGGACTACATGTGCCGTGTTACATCTGTCTGTGATTACAGCAATACGATATGTAGGTTAAAGTAATATAGGCCGGCTCCTCGATCACCGGGACACAGTTACTGGGACCTGTTGGGTGATTGATGTCATATTCTCGTATTTTCTCCTTCTTCCATTGTTGCAGAGGTTTACCAATGAGGACCATTTGGCGGTACACAAACACAAACATGAGATGACTCTGAAATTTGGACCAGCCAGGACGGACTCTGTTATCATAGCAGGTACTGCTGCCTCCCTGCACCATGTTGCTGAATATCTCAGTACTCAGACGGTGGCTGTTTAGAATGCCACATAGTCACTGTGCGCTAAGATTATACAGTACATGGGTTTCTATACCCCATGCTAAGTGTGAACTAAGTGTGAAAGTGTTGTTTGAACAGTCATCTCTTTCATTATCATTGTATTTTCCCAGATCAGACACCAACCCCCACCCGCTTCCTGAAAAACTGCGAGGAAGTTGGTTTGTTTAATGAGCTGGCCAGTTCGTTTGAACAAGATGATGAAGAAAAGAGGGCCAAAAATTCTGTAAGAATGCTCTGGGACGCTGGTGGTGTCCTCTGCGTGCCACTCTGCATGTTTTACTCTGTTCAGAAACGGGGAAATTTTATGCAAAGATGTGTTTGAAATGAAAAAAGTGCTTTACTTCATTCTGTTACGCCTGATTTAAATAAAAACTACAGCTAGAAATTCCTGTCTTGTACACTTTGTTTATGCATCATTTAAATTTCAGCTGATCTTTTTCAGATGTTTCTGTGTTTTATTGCGCTCCTAAAATAGTGAACTATGACTTTTTGCTGTGTGTGATGAATACCAACTTCCCTTTTGTGCTTATTGGCCAATTGAAAAATGTCTTTGTATTTCTTTATCTCTTGTCAGCTCCCCACTGGCAGCTCTGTGGCTCTGGACATGAGCCTGCAGACACCATCAGAGCCGAAGGTGAAGGAGGAGGATCCTGTAGAAGTTGACTCCTCGCCACCGGACAGCCCTGAATCGATATCTGGGAATTCAGACAGCAGCCCCGAGTCGGCAGTTAAAGGAAAGGTACTTAACGGGGAGGGGTTGCTCAAGGGTTTGGAACAGATGGGTTTAAAAAAAGTGCGTCTCATCATTTGTCATCGTGGTCGCTACCTCACTATGATGCCGCTTTAGTGATGTATTTCTTCTTTTTATGAGGACTTTACATAGCTTCATTGCTAATCTCTTAGGACACGCCACCGAGGAATTCAGCCCCCACCCCAACTATTGTGCGCCCAGGTTCCCTTCCGCTACACTTGGGCTTTGATGCTCTTCAGCCAACCATGCCTTCGCCCACCTCTGTCATCACACAGGCGCCACCCTCAAATCGCACTCTGGGGTGAGTAACATTTAGCATCCTGCTGCTGACCTCAGTTTGATCTCAGTTTGTCATTTAAATCATGGATAAAATACCTTTAAGGCTCGTTTAAAACACTTTTGCCAATGTTGTGTCAACCCAACAACATGGTGTGTGTGTTCTTCTGCATGAACCTTTCAAATCAAAGGGTTAGTGGCCACTTTTTTGAGAAATACAGGGAACCGGGGAGCTAAATACCATTTTTCATTTTACAAGTATTCATCACTACCTCTTCCTAAAAATAAATGTATACTGTATTGTGGCTTTAGTTTTTTTCGTTATCATACAGTCATTAGTCATAGTTTGTGTGTTCGGGGAACACATTTTTCTGTCCTCAGCCAATAAAACTGAAGTGGCGCATTCGAAGGTGAGCCTTAAATTGGTGGGAATAATTATGCGTCCTTGGCCAGAATTGGACAGAAGGCGCATTACTGGATGTGTTGGTTCGGACTAAGTAATGTTACCACACATCACCCCTGTGTTATAATGAGGAAACGCAACAGATGACATTTAAAACTGATTTTATGTTATTTTCAGAGCTGTAAGGGTCCTCAGTTCCTGCTTTGCAGACGCTTAAGAGAAAGGAAAAGTCTTAACAGGCAGTCATGCTTCCTTGGTTTTAAATATAGAATCAAATTAATTTTTTTTGGAAATGTATCACATTTTTCACATAAATGAATGAAAAATGGCCGCAACTTTATGTTTACATTTTTTTCCCCTCGTGTGCAAAGTTTAAATGTGTTCTGACGGTGACTGTATGTGTTAATTTATACAAATATGATTACATTTTTCTTGGTTTTGCTTTCTAGTTCACCAACTAGCCATTACCCAATGATGATGCTTCCCTCTGGTCAGGCAGTGCCCGTCCTCCCTGGTCCAGGGCATATTCCCTCTGTCATCAATGTAAGTTTGCTGTGTCTCAAACCCACAATGAAACAGCCGCTTAAGCTTTAATGTATATACATTTCTGCATCTTGTTTGGTCTCCAGCTGGCTCGACCCATGTGCATGGTACCCAACATTCCTGGGATCCCTGGTCCCCCTCTGGGAGGCAGCAGCAGTGGCTCAAACTCCCCCTCTGGCTACAGCATCCACTCAGAGGCCAAGATGGTCAGCCCCAGATTAGCTCTCTATTTTTATCTCTTTATCTCTTCTGCTTTTCTTCACCTTCACCCTCAAGACTTTTCTTGCCCCAGCTTGGTTTGCTCATCATATGACTTTTAGCAGCAGTTGCTTTGTTATTTAACTCTTAAGCTTAACAGCACTCTTGAAGCTGTATTTGTAAGAACCAAAACACACTGATAAGGAATAATGTTACTCGTGGTTTCAGATTAAACTGAGTGTGTTGGTATTTTTAGCAGATTTGTCCTTTAATTCAAAGTGTCCATTTCCTCGAACTTTAAGTGGAAGACCATTAGTTACGTTTAATTTTGTTTTCGATCTTTTTGTACAAAATTATCACTGTCTTGGTGGGTATTTGTTAATGGTCTGCTGGGCTAGGTTTTTGCCTTTTGCATCACAGTCCCTTGTTTTGCCGGATGGCTCGTGGACGAATGCAAAGCGGTACCATAAACGATGAGCTGCCTATTCCACAGATTGTGTTTAAAGTCAGAACGTACAACCAGACTGAGATAGATCAGAACGCCGCTTGTGTGTGTTGCTCAAAGAATTGAGCATTTTTCCAAAACTGGCAAAAATGTCTCACTCTTATTCCAAGTTAATTTAGACAAAACTTTAAATAAGGGTCCACGACCTCACCAGGAATAAGCAGTAAGGATAATGGCTGGATGGATGTAAATAAGGAAGGTTTGAACATGACATAACAAATGATGTACCCATCTCTCTGCAATCATTATTTATAGTTTGTTCATACTTGGGACTGTGAATTCTAACTCCTGTACTTGTCACTGATATTGGCCATATAACTGATCCCTTGTAGCGTCTGAAGGCTGCACTGTCCCAGCAGAGCCCATCGGGGCACAGTATGGGTGTCATGGCCATGAGCAGCAGCCCCATGGTGCCTCAAAAGGCGGAGCAGAGCCAGCTGCTTGTCCAGCAGCCAGATGCTCCGTCACCTGCACAGCCTCAGGTACCCAGTGTTCCTTTTTCTTTGTAGGACAAAAAGCAGCTTCATTTGCTAGGCTTTCCACCTTTTTATCCTTTGGCGATAACCTGATGAAGTTCCAGAAAATGTTCACCGCACTTCTTGAACTGAGATGACTGTTATATGTTGCTGGCTTTAAATAATGAAACTCTGACTCAAACTTCCCTTTTTTCGTTCTTGTTCTCCCTCCATTCCATCGCCCGTCTGTCTGTCTCCGTCTGACCTCTCCCGCTCCTCTGCCTCCAGGTATCTCCCGCTCAGCCCACAGGTGGGCGTCGGCGGCGGACAGCAGACGACGACCCAGATGAACGGAGGCAGCGCTTCCTGGAGAGGAATCGGGCGGCGGCATCGCGCTGCAGACAGAAGCGCAAACTGTGGGTCAGTTCTCTGGAGAAGAAGGCTGAGGAGCTCAGCTCTCTGAACGTCTCGCTGTCGGTGAGTGGGCTTGGAGTGGGCGGGAAGGGACGACATGTGATGTAAGCTCAAAACCTTCAAGCTAGTTTGGAAAGTTCAGCTGGTGGGTTCCGGGGAAGAAATACTGGGTATTTTTAGGAAGGCATAACGTCGTAAAATTGATGTCTCAAACAAGTGTTTTTTTTTTTTCGACTTTTTGTGTTTACATGTTCTTCTCAGTTATTTTCTGTGTGCCTGATGTCAGCTGTTCAGGACTGGAGCAAACACGATGCCCTCTGGCGCAGGTGTTTCTCCTTGTTCATTTGTTTCGTCACTCAGCATTGATCTGATTTTCTGCTTTATCAGAACGAGGTGTCTCTCCTACGGAATGAAGTGGCTCATTTGAAGCAGCTGCTGCTGGCCCACAAGGACTGTCCTGTAACCACCCTACAAAAGAAGAGCGCCTACTTAGGTGAGCTGCTGCCCAGCATGCCTTGGTACTCACAAGGTCATCTTTAGAGGAAAGGTGGAAAGAATTTTGCAGAGATACATCTGGTGAGATGCATCTGATGCTGTTCAGGCACTTTTTCTATACATTTTCTAAAAAATATTATTAAAAGAGTCAAACATGAATTAAGCTGTTATGGGTTTTTTTTTTCTTCCTGTAACAGAAAGCATTTCCTGCAGCTCTTTTTTCGAGCTAAGTGTCACGTTCAGCTAGGGGTTAATTCCAGCTCAGACCAGGGAATGGGACTTTGCATTAGGAGACTGAAAAGGATGCACAAAAAGGGTTTGTTTGTGGGCTGTGAATGACATAAATTTGTGACGGTGCTGGTACATTTTCACACAAGTCCTGCTGAAAAAGCTGTTTTACTTGAATTTATCATGAGTTTTAAACTAGGAAATGTTGTAGAACAGCTTAAGTACAAACAAAATGGGTAAATATATTACTATGGAAGATGTTGAAGATTCTAAATGGTTTATCTTTGCTTGTTTTTTTGTAAATGTTCACCTTTGTCGCCTGTATTTCCTCTGACGCTGCAGACGAGAGCATGAAAGACACCTCGGAGACCACAGGTTCCCCGGCCCCAGTGATTCAGCACAGTTCTTTGGCGCCCAGCCCCTCTGCAGGCCAAAATGGCCTGAGCTCAAGGGCAGCAGCTGAGGCCATGGCTATGTCCGTGCTGGCAGGAATGGGCCAGCAGCAGAGGTCTGAGGGCGGACCCTCTCACATTATCATGGCTGCACAGTCTCAATCTGCCGCCAGATGATGAGCAGCGCCACCATGACCCAGACTCGGCTCATCGCCCAGGGGTAGAAAAGACTCCCAAGTTCCCTGACCTTAAAGTCCAGATTTCACATCCCCACCCCGCTCCCCCTCTTGTCTGTCCCCATTCTGAACCTTCCCATGGAGCCATCATGCTGTGGCCTGGAGCTCAGCAGCAGCCTTCTGGTAATGGACTGAAACCTTTGAGAGAGCTTCCTGTTCACTTTGCCACAGACTACAGGGGCTGGACTCCAATATCCCTCTTACTCATCTGTCCTCGGCCTCTTTCAAAAGGACTTTTCATCAGACTGTAAGGGCCTGCGTCGAGTACTCTGCCATGACGAACTGCCCGTCTAAACCTCTCCCGCACTTACGCACGGTTTTCAAACACCCCAGTGTTACACGGACGTGTTGGATCAAAGCAGACACCAGGCAACACACCGGGACGTACGCCGTCTCCAGCAAGGAATGGCGCCTTTTGCTCCTCGACGTTTTAGCCACGCTCACACCCACACACACCATCACAAAGCGTTCCCCAACACATCTTTAGCTCAGAAGTTGCAATATTAGTTCTCTGACATAGACATTCATATCCCACTTCTCCACCTTTTGCAAGTGGTTCCACTTAAAGGCTAATGTCAACCTGGACCCAGAAACCTTACCTCATATCAAACCCTTTATGATAAAATGTGTTAGGTGTGTGAGTTTTCTATTTATGGACACCAGAACATAGCAGTTTGCCCCCTCCTAATCTGATGCATCATTATCTGGATTGTTAGCATGCAACTTTTTCTAAATGAGTGTAATGTACTGATAATTTATGTGCAGCTACATATATATATATAGATATACAATATACATATATATATATTTAAATAATTGGCACATCTTTCCAGATTCACAGAACTAAAATATGTCAAATTTACAAATTTCCCATTCAACTTGAGGGGAATTAAATCCCTCCCATCCTTCACATTTTTTTTAAATAGAGATTTGAAATAGGTGGGATGCTCAGCTGGTTTGTAAGTGTGTTGCCTTTTGTATTTTATATGAAATTTACTCTCATGTGTTCCCGTGTGTGGGTCCTGGACTTGGTGTAACTGTTATTTTCACACACTTCTCAGGATGGTTGCATGTCCTTGCTGCTCGTTGGAAGTGCGACAAACCCTTTTTAGTCTCTTTGGTCTTTACCAAACCTAAACAAGCCATATATGACAATACACCTGATATCTGGATCTCCAAAGACCACTTTATACTTGTTGTGAAACAGGAATCAAAAAGCCTGACTGTTATTTTGTGATGCAGAGGTTATAGAAACACAGTCTCCAGCTTGTCACTGCTCGTTTATTGCACTTAGACATAGTCTCACACACATTTGAGGATATTTTGCCTTAAGATCACATTGGTGCCTCCAGTATCCCCGTGTTGATATGTAGAGATTTGGGAGAAAAAAAACACATGACAGAGCTGGTAGGAGGAAGAAATACACTTGTCTTAATTCAGGTCATCAAATGAAAAACAGCCAATGAGGAACAAAAAGGTCCAATAACTTTGCTGAAGTTTCCTCGAAGCCTTCAAATTTAGTCCTTACTTACCTTACTTACTCACAAGTCTCGCTGAAAGAAAACGTGTAGTAAGTGGGACAGTTCTTGCCTGTCATCTGGTGGAGGAACGCCACAAAGACATTCTTAGCGGTCAAAGCTTTAAGGGCAGAGAGACATCTTGTGACTGTTTCTGAAAGGCTCCAAGATATTTTATTCAGATGACGATATACCTGTTATTGTTTTCATTTTTTTTTTTGCATAAACTCTGAAGCAAGTTTTCTGTTTTCTTGTTTTGTTTTCCTTTTCTTGTATGTTCGTCTTCCCTTTGTTTATGATCATATACTTACAAGATGCGATATCTGAAAAGCAGGATGTCTGTCTGTAATCATAAGGACATCTGTATGCACTAATGGAATGAGAGGTGATCGTTGCTTTGTATTTCTGCAGGTTTGTTCAAGGTTTTGCAGCTCTCGTCTTCGTGGCCCTTTTTTCTTTTTGCTCCCAAATCGGACTTTTTTTCCCCATAATGTTTTTTCCTTACTGTGTACACAAATGGGAATTAGCAAAGCGACTTTAATACCTTACCCACTGACTGATCCCCTCTCTCATCCTACAGTCCCAATGGCGACCGTGGCATTTTGTTGTACTCGTCAGCACTATATATTTAGCTGGTGGTCCCATATAGACGATTATTCATATGAAATGAAAATTCAAACTATATTTAGTGTTCATATTTTTTTGTCATTTGTGTCTTGGGCACCTTTTTTTTCTTTTTGTGGTGTGCTGTTTTCAGCACTATTCAATCTCTCATAAAGATTTTTCGGTTGTACTGATGAAAATAGAGACTAATTTCTTTAACACAGAGTTGTTCTGTTTGTTTTCTCTAAAGAAAGATATTTTTTCAAAAAAGGAATGTTACCACATTTTGTTATACCTTTTTAAGATGAAATTGGGTCGTGTCCTTGTCGTAACTTATTAATATATTTTTTTAATTGGTCAAATTACAAAATCCAGTTCTGTCTTTGGCCCTTTTTCGGTTTCAGTTGTCAAAAGAGAAGTTCGTTTTAAAAGATGCGAAAGTTTCACTCAGAATATTAATGGTTTTTCACACTCCCATTGTTGGACTGACGATTGCATAAAAAAAAATCTTG
Organism: Menidia beryllina; assembly: GCA_013363375.1. Taxonomy (NCBI): domain Eukaryota; kingdom Metazoa; phylum Chordata; class Actinopteri; order Atheriniformes; family Atherinopsidae; genus Menidia; species Menidia beryllina. The sequence goes on along the minus strand of JABUIW010000028.1, from coordinate 10,501,203 downwards.
TACTGTACATATCTGTACTATATGAATATATATACTTTTCCATGCATGTCCAAGTGGAATACAACAAACACTTACAGTGCTGCAGTTTTAATTAAAGAAACTACATCTTAATGAATGCCACATTGTTTTGTCTTTTCAGCTTGACTCACACTGACAATGAATCCTCGAAAAACGCTTTTACATAATTTAAGGAGATAGATTTTGGTCTTATGTAGCATCTACATGTGTCCTTTTTGACGATCACCTGTGTGTTTTTGGGTCCCTTTTTGAATATGAATTATTGCAGTTTGCAACAAAACATTTATTGTTAAGTACTCTTGTTAGTGTTCTTGGTTGTAATTTCATGTTTTTATACATTTAAAATGGATTCTAAGCCTCTTCAGTGCCAACTAATGCTGTTGTGACACAGGAGTACATAATGTCAAATCCGTGGAGATATGACATTATTCAAATAAATCAACAGTTTATTAAACATTGCACTTTGCTCAGAATATTCAGAAAGCCTGAAGAGGCTTGAATTCACAATCTGAAATCTTAGTGTTAGGGACCTAACACTAGGACAACAGCCTCAAAAATATGTTGTGCTGTTCAGTTTCCTTTGAAGATGGTTTTCTGTGGAGAACTATGTTGATTTTTCTCATAAGGAAAAAAAACAACTTTTTGGGGGGGAAATGGGCTCCAGTTGCTGAGAATGTGGCTGGAAGAGTGTAGTAGAGCATCTGTTAGTGCTTTTACAATTCATATTTAACATTTGGGACTGAAAAAAAGCCCTCAATCCAGAAAGGGATCAAGAAGACGCCCATGGGGCATTTGTTGGGGCCTGCACGGCCCCTTTTTCCCTCAGATCTGTCTACTGCATATTTTGCATGAAATGGACATTACTTGTGGTATTCTGATTTATTTATTTTGGCTTTGGCACTGGAATTACTCTTATGTTGGTGTTTTTTTTGGTGTCATTTTAGTGTGTAAATATCCTTATATTTACATTAAAAAATGTTTGGGGCATATCTAAAACAATTTTATGACAAGTCATATGAACTAATTCTGTCCACTGTAGCCAGCCTGTGCTAATGGATTTGTGCATGGTCATTTGAACAGGCTTAACTTTGTTAAGACATCAAACAGTATTTCACAGTCTCATTTTCCACCTCTGTCTGACACACATTTGCTGGTTGCAGCTGTGAGGGTGACGCCCCCCCCCCCCCGTCATGCATTTCGTGAGAATGCATAAAGTCCCCTTTGTGGATCCAGTGGCTGTGATTGCCTGTGTACAAAAGTTAAGAATAACTGCAGATTTTTTTTTCTACAGAGTGAAACGTGTGCGTTTTCACCGCTATGGCGCCAGGGGGCGCAGCAGCCCCGGAGTGGCGGTGAGCTCGGATGCTGTGAGGCAACGGAGAGGCGAGGTGAGGTAAAGGCGGTCACGTGATTCCGCGCTGCCGTTGATGAGTCCCGTCCCCCCCCCCCATCATGGCGGAAGGGACAGCCGTGCGGATGGACCGTCTCTCCCACACCGATGCTTGTTTCGCGTCTTAAGTGGAGGGGTTTTATTTTTTGTTTTTGAACCTTCACCCACGACAGCCAGGTCTCTTTTCAACTAGACTGTACTCGTGTTTCTCAGCGAAATCATGGCGGACCGCGGCGTGGATTTGTCCGCCCTGCCAAAGGAGGTTAGAGACCAGTTGGCGGAGTTGGATCTGGAGCTGTCTGAAGGTAAACCAGGGGAGGGGGCTGATAGCTGGGTGGGATGCTACGGCAGAATTTCAAGCTAGCTTGGTGTGTTCCTCAGCTCTGTGTATTCACCGGCTCGGTGTAAATCTCTTCTCCTCATCCTCCTGATTGACTTTCCCCTCACACTGAATTGAGTGAGGAGCTCGCGCGAGGCGGACAGACTGTGGCACCTAGCTTGTTTGGAGCTAACGGAGGATGTGGGCACAGGAGCTAGCAGTGCATGACAAGCAGCATTGTGCCCGGAGGAGTGCCGAACCTTTCATCCGTTTCACCTTATTTCCTTTATCCTCCACGCCAACACGTTGTGTGTCACAGGCGGGTACTCTTCCGTGTCTCCTCGCTTTGGCTCCGCGAGTGGAACCCAAAGCCACGGCTCATTGTGGGGGTCTGTCTGAGACACCGACGGCCCCACAGGCAGGCTCTGGCGTTCAAGGCTGGACCTTGCTCTTGTCACCTTGGTTCACCGTGCTTTGTGTGTGTACGTGTGTTTTTGTGTGTTTTTTTTTATCCGTGACCTTATATTGGTCCAGCGGAACAGTGTTCGAGCTTCTGACAGGGTGTGTGTGTGTTTAAGTTTCCGCTTTAGAGAGGTTTTATGGCTGGAAAGCCGTGAGTCACAGTGATTAGTGTTGACATGTAATGACTGCAGGCCCTCAGTCACCGTCTGCTGTGAAAATGCAGCCTGACGAGAGTGTTGAGCCACATTCACTGGAGTGATGATATAAACATCTGATACACCTGTGCAAACCCTCCATTTGCATAATTACAGGCTGATCTACCTGTGCTGCTCACAACCCGTCTTTTTTCTTTTTAAGTCCAGCATTTTTTTAAAATGTCAGTGTCACCTGATGAAGGTGATTCATGTTTATGTGTGTATTTTTGGTTTCCAATTCATTCATCCAACCTAGGCATAGCTGAAGTCAGCCCCTCCCCCAGAGCAGCTGTTTAGCCCCTCTACACCACTAATGACACACTGTCACCCATCTCCGGTCGGCTTGATGTCAGCAAGGCGGCGTACATCCAGCTTAGTCCAATTATCCTGTACCATGACCATTTAAAGTCTTCATATCCATGGTGTGAGCAAAACAGGGATAAGATAATTATTCCTGACAGCAAACATTTGATATTCTCCCTCCCCCCCATGGCAGACTCTGAACGCCAACACTTAATGATGATTTCAGACTTGCTTGAGATAAAAGCCCTTTCAGAAAGGATAGCCTAGCAGTGTAAAAGAAGCAGACAGTAATGGTATTTATATAAAAGACGAGTACACTGTCTGGACTTATACACCTACACTTCCTCTTGTTGGGTCCAACGAGCGGAAGTCCAATTGAAGCTCTTAAGATTACCATGACCTGGATGACTCAGAATCCACGCCCGCCCTGTTTCTCTTACTTGTCCTATTCCTAATTGCATAATGTTACCTAAAACAGTTTAGGAAAAGCCTTAATTCTGTTTGAAGTACGCCTTTAGATCTGAGAAAGCTTTATGTCTCTGGTGAAAACAACCATTCATCTGTGAAACCCTAAGTTATGGCCCTTTTTTTCTCTACAAGTGAATACTTTTTCATGAGGCTCTTAACAAAGTTTGGTTGGAGTGAGCCATTAAAGTGGACACCAGCCCTCTCTTGTTTTAAGATATGTATTCACAGAGATTTATGTACACCTTTGAATGGCCATTAAAACTTTATATTAAGACAAATTACACTTACTAATCCTCTGAATTCGGTGTTAACCTGTGAGACAGCACACAGTGCCTAGTTTGAGAGCTCACTCAACCACTAATGAAGCTTAGAAAAATACTTAGTTGGTTGCTTTTTTTTTCTTCAGACACTTGCATTTCTTTCTGTGTCAGTCCGTGTACAGGACGGTTTTAACTGACCCCTCTCAAACACAATCTTTCTGTGAGTTATGCATTTACTCACTGGAAAAATGCTTCGTAGCTAAGAATGCTGACGTTAACTTACCAGCAAGTCAGCTGTTAAAAATCCCTTTGTCATTCCACTGTCTCATGGCAGCTCAATAAACTCTGGGCTTCACTTTCATTTCTGTACTTTTTGTTTTTGGTTTATAGAGGCAAACAAGAGAGCAGCTGTTTAATGGCCAACATTTTACTGGCGTTCCAAGTTGTATTAACTCAAATTTTCATATAATCCTATTTTCTGTTAGGAACCGAAAACTACAATTTCTAATCTCTGTGAGAGGAGAAATGAAAAGTTCATTTCTGGAGATATTCTCAATCACCAGGGGGACAAAAATGTACCTTCTTTGTAATATCCATTATTACTGCTCTGATAAGAACTATCCCATTAATGCAAAGCAAAAAGGCAAAGAAGTATAGATTTCCTAATTCTCTGGCAAATTGAAAATGTCTGGTTTAAGATAATAGATGAGGTGGGTAGTTGTCCTCTGAGCTGAATCTGTGATGTGACAAAACTACAAAGTGACCGGGGTGTGGGTAAACACCCTGGCTACAATGAACAGCTGAAAAACCCAAACTACTAAAGTTAAGGCCCGTAAACATGGATTCTTGACACATCTGTGCCCTGTAACCACACCGTTAGCATTTCAGGGCCTCTGAAATGGACACTTTTGGAAAAGCTGGTTTCAGTTTTCCAACATCAGCATCGTGTGTTGGAATATGAGCAAACATGTATGACACGCATGCATTAGATTGTCTGAAAACTACACCAACTTACTGCTACATCCCCTTTGGATGGCATCCCTGTTGTCTAGACAGGTATTTCCTATTGCTTTGCTTCCTCTGGCATTTGATGTTGCTGTCACCATGATGCTGTATTGTCTTTACAAAACTTCTAAGTTGTGTTTTCTGCTGCATAAAGGTATCTCTTTCACTTATAGTTGCACTGCGTCATTCGGTGATCTCACTCTGTCTTTTTGTTTTCACCCACATTAGTTTTGATCAGATGTTGTTACGCTTGTCATTATAGACCATCGAGGTTATTTCAAAAGCTGTACTCGAGATTGCCTCGACACAAAACAAGTCGGTTGGGATGTAGCTTCACACGGATCAAATTTGAACTGGATTATTCCACAGTAGCTCGACACTCTGAAAGGCACAGTATCAGATTTAGTAAAGCTGTTATTCCATTTGTGTAATTGCTTATTATGGATATTGCATCTGGACTGATAGACATCCACCATTCCCACCAGCTCTCTGCCTGATCCTCCACTCCCGCACTAACATTCGGCCTTAGGAAATGGCTGAAATGCTGCTCACTTTTCGAAGATGGTGGTCAGCAAACGCATGAATAGCATCATCATATCCAGTTTTTGCTGCTGGCAACGTGTGTTTTACTTTTTGAAAAATCACTGATATATTTTCTGAAGTATATCAGTTAAGGGTAATTACAGTGATATCAGTGCATCTTCAGGTGTTTTGCAGACTTGACCTCTGGCATGTTATGTGTTACAGATGAGTTTCAGAGCGTTGGCTGACTTGTGTCCAGTATTGTGGTTATGCATGTTTTTGCCAGGGGTCATGAATGCTTTAAGCCTTTATTCTTCAAAGTGCTACAATGCTCCTGAGATATGCTAGGTTTAAGAGTTGGTTGCTAAACAGCCTTTTTGCTCCCTGCTTTAAGGCCTTTAGTGCATGTTTCCTTAACCAGTTATGTTGACTTGATATTTGAGTGTTTACTGTATTTTACTTTATACGCCGCATTGTTCCCTTATTACTTCATGCATGCCTTGTGTCACCACTTCATCAGTCATTTTTAATCATGGCTCTAACGGGCCTTCATCAGAACAAGTGGAAATGCCTGCTCCTGCGTTGCTCGGATAAGGACACAGTCTTGCCAAATGGTCTCTTTAAAAACAACTCGGGCCTGCTTAGCCCCCTATGACCACAGCGACACAATGAGGACCATTCAGCCGGGCCCAGCCACAGTGGCCAGAAGCTCTGCTGCCATTTAGACCATTAGCTGAACCCAACCTTTGTGTTTGCGTTGGAATGAGCAGCCTCCGTACGAAGAGCAGGGAGGGGCAGGTGACTGGTCATTCTTGAAAAGATGACGGCCTGTGTGTAATTCTGCAAGGAGTGGTTTCCCCCTGATTAGCTTCAGCGGGGATGGGGGGGGGGGTTGTTGTGTCAGGCTCTCCATGGAAGCAGCTACCTGGTTGATATCTGACATCCTCAGGCAAGTCTCTTGTGAGAAATTCGACATGCTGATACAGGAGGACTGACGCCTGCTTGAATTTGGAGGTGGTGGTTAAGGCAATACTTGTTTTTTGACATTATAGTGCCTCTTGTTTGTTATTTGTATTATTCAGTTAATATAGGGACGTGGTATTGTTGTTTCTCTTAACATTTTCTATTTAGTTAAACATAATGAAATCTGTTTGTATATGCAGTCGCTGCCTGTTCACATCTTTGGTTACTTTGACAAGATTGACAGCACTCATTTCTGAATGTAGCTTTTTTCTATGTCTCTTTGATGCCATAGAGTTATATGTATTATGGGTAAGGATCCCAAGAAAAGCACAACAGTGTAAATGTGAACCCAGACACGTACTGGTGGATTATTGAGCACCAGTGGAAATTTCTGAATTGTGGGACGTCAGTTTCTCGTCCATCTTACCAGTACGTGGGGGTCTGCCTGGTCCCTTTGTAGCCATTTTTGTAGAGCACAGCTATTTCGGAAGTCTGCTGCCTTAAAACAACAGACACAAAAGGAAAGGAGCACAACAAGTTCATGGATGCTTATTTTATGGAGATTCAGAACTGGTCATCTCTCAGTAGCTCCCATACATCAACACAAACCTATGCATGGGAAGCATTGGCACAGCTAACCCAAAAGATACCATATGTAGGACGCAGGGCCAATCTGAGTCCCAGGGGATTTGTGTACATAGTGACAAAGAACATGGTGTCCTCATGAAATGAAACCATTTTGTCTGCATTATTTTCGGGTTGATATAGAGAAAAATAGCTTTGTTTGACTGTTAAGTCTGAGAACACAGACATGTGAAGACACTTCCTGAAACGACCCTGCATGAGCAGCTGCCTTTCTTTTTCTTTTTCTTTTTTGTACATGGAGGCCTCTGATTGTACAAAAACTTTTACCCACATTAAGATATTTCCCTAGCTTTTCCCTGTTGTAGGCATAATTACTGCAGATCCCCATGAAAATGTTTGTGGGAAATCAATGTTGTTACAATGAAATTATCTTTCTGAAACAATAAAAAACTCTAATAGTTTGTTATTCAAGAATATGCAAAGGAATATGCTTTTACTTTATTGTATTGTGTATTATGTAAAGAAACAAAATGGGAATGGCAATTGTATGACCATAAACCCTACTTTAAAGTTAGGATTTATCTCACATGATATGAGTATGGTGAATTTATTTGGCTGTGTAGTTATTAGGAAGCATGGTTTAAATGAGTCTATGTACCACTTGTAAAAAACTAAGACTTTTAATTTTTTTATTTTTTTTTACCATGTGTAAAGCAGAAAAAAAATCGCCTTTCATGATTAAAATACTTGTTTTCATATAAGGCCTGTTTTGCTTCCACAGGTTTTGGTAGATATTTAAGAGTTTTGTGTTTGTCATATGTTTTGTGGAGATGAGAATCCAAACGACACAAACTGGCTTCCTCTAAGCCTCACAGCCAGAGCCTTCGGGCTGGCAGATGGCTGGATATTCTTGGTTAAAGTCCTTTGCTTTGTGTATTGGTGTGTATGCAGTATATTTGCACGTGTGAGTGTGTGTGTGTGTGAGTGTGTGTGCATCTGACATAATACTGCTTCTGTGACTAGTTAATGATGGTTCCAGTCCCCCTTCCTCCTCCAGCCACATAGTTAGCTGAATTATTCACACGTTCTCATTAAATACCAGGACACTCTCGGAGTGGTGTGGGTGGGCGTGTTGGTTGTGTGGCTGGTGAGCGTGACTTCTTTATGTTCCCCTAGGTACAAGTTGAGGCATGCGAAAAGACCCAACCTTACATCTTTAAACATTTGCCAGAAGCTATATTGAGTGGGACCTCCATATAGCTCCTGCTTTCTAGACGAGCACAATTTTTTGGTGTGAAAGCCGTCATTACAGCTGAAGATGCTGAGGTGGTACAGTCCTCATTTGTAATAGGGGGTCAGTATGCCACATTGTAAGTATGATTCGTACCTGTCTTTTTATTTTCAATGATTTTCATGGGTCGCTGGAACTTTTTCTTGATTGAGGTGCAGTGACAACTTTAGAGCACATGGAAACCATGAAAAGTAGAAGAGTGAATGCAGAATGATATCAGAGATTGAAATCCCTTTTGTGTGGACGAATTCACTCCAAACTGTCTTGGGGCAGACCTGGCTGGTGCCTGAATGGGAAAATTTCCACATCGGTGCAATATCTAACTGACACGTGTCTCACGGCAGTGTTTGTAAAAAAAAAAAAGAAAGAAAAAAAAGTTGTTTACAGTCAGTGCTTGCACTGGATTTAGGTGTGTCCTCTTCTGTGGGGGCACATCTTTCCAACTCAAAGTGAGAGAACCAGTTTCAGCCTCTGTGTTGCAAGTAAATGCAAACTGTGACTCATCACGAGGCCAGATATCAGACCCTCTCTGGCTGTCTGTACAACACCCACATTCATTCATCATTTAGCCGACATCTTATCTCAACACGAGCTCCAGGTGGGGGTGCGACACCTCCCAGACGTCACACTGACTCACTCATCTGAAACTGGCTAATATCTTTTCGGCATAATTGAAGACTGAGTGGTTCAGTGGCTGTTATTGAATTATTTTTTCCCCCTGAAGTTGTTGTGGAACGTGTCCTGTTCCAGAGCCTCTCTAAACTATAGCTACTTTATATCCACTGTCCAAAGGGGGGGCACATGACTGCTAATGCTAAAGAATGCTCTTGTGAACATAAATAGACCTAGCTGGCAGGACAAATTCGCTTTCATGCCTGAGGAAGAGAAAACAAGCATCTCTTTGACACAAAAGCTCCGCCATTATTGCTGCGGAGGCCACCCTTTCAGAGGTTTGAGGAGCCAGTCTCAGATGTGTGTGTGTGTTCTCACACTGGAGCTAATTCCCTGCTACTATGCATTGGTTAGAAGCAAACACATTATTAGTCAACCGGCTGGCTTCATTCAAGTCACTGGCTGATTGGCTGCTACACGGGGGTCACTGTAACGCTGATGGATTGCGATATACCCCAGCAACCAATCAGCACGCCATCAAGCCGCTGAGCATCTTTGACTGATTTCCTTCCTGACAAGCAGCAGGATACTCCAGCAGTCAGAATTAGTTCTTTTATTGGATTTCAGTGCAGTGTTTTGCTCACCTGACCCCACACTAGACACTTTTTAAAGTCACACTTGATCAACTGAAATCACTTGGACTGCATGTATCCAAAAGACTGCTGATAATCTTTGATATTTGAAGTTTTTTGCAACATCAACACTCTAATCCGCAGCTGTTACCACTGAAATATCCAGAGTACCATATTTGGCCGGGTTGAACAAAGTGTCAAAACAACTCTACAACATTGCGGTCGCTAATGTGATATAGTAGGAGAGAGTTAGCTTATTAGCCTCTCAGGGATAGCAGGGTTAATGGTTAACAAACTTGCCTGTACAATTAGATTTCACTCCCTGGTTTCACTGACCAAATCTGAGAAGGGCAATACAGACTAAAATGAGGCACATCCATGAAGTTTATTTTTCTTATATTTAAAGCAGAATTGTTTACCCAATGAAAATGTGTATTTTAATATATTTTTTAAAGCAATTAACTCAAAGCAGATGTTTGACCAGGGTGGTACACACACTCTGTACCACACAGCCTCTCCAGCTGGTCATCCACAGCTGATCACTGGAACCTTTTAAGTGGGTGTGAGGAACATAAGGTATTTTCTCAGCAGCCAGAAAGTTTCTATATATGAGAGCGGAGGCCTGTGTCACAGGACGGGGGCTGATGGGAAAACAGAGATCAGCTGTGAAACAGTCCCGTTCCAAATATACAATGAAAGTTTCCAAAATGTCAACCACCTTCTCTCTCTGGCTGATTGGGACTTTTGTTTTAGTTGTTTTCTGGTCTTTTTATGCCTTGTGTTTGAATAGTTGTCTTCCTAAATTCTGTGCACGGTCAAAATGTTTATGAAAAGTTCCCAGCAAGTAGAAGTCCTCAGGAAACCCCTTCAACGATCCGATGTGTATCTCCCCTCCTGGCCTCTCAGAACACATTGTGCTTGAGATTGGCTTTTAGTCACGGACCCCTTTAATTCAACTCCCACAGAGCAAGAGGCTAAACAAAGGCCTTGGAAACAATTAGAATGGGAGTGGCTTCACAAAAGTGAGTGAGTTAAGTGTTTATTGTATTGAGTGGGTAAAGATGGGTTAATATTTTGATTCCCTTGGTAGAGTCACTTGCAGAGCTGGCCTTAGTCACTTCCTGGAGACGGGCTAAAATTGGTTGTGTGCCTGTAAGCATTATGCTTGCTATTTCAAACATGCTACACAAGTTGATGAGCCACATTTTACTCCGGAAATCTATTTAACATGTTATAGCGAACAGTTTTGTCACACTGGCACACAATATTTTTCACACTGTGACATCAGTATGAAGGCCGCGCTCTGAAGGAAGTTTGTGCATGTCTGAAGTCCTCCCACAGGCCGTGGTGGCACACTGGCACTTGCCTGAGTCTTATTAAAATCGCTTGGCATCAAATGTGGTGAAACAGTCACTGGAGTTTTAATCACAAGGATATCTAATAAAGCCTTTTCTTTAGACTTTCCCCCGATCGGATTTTGAGGGTTCATGTTTCATTTTCTCTGGCAGAACGCGTCTGCCCCCCCCCCTCCTGTTTGCTTGTAGAGCCTTGTCTTGGCTTGCCAATCACAACCACTGATGTAACTTAAGGTTGATGTGATTTAATATGTTTTCAGACTGTTTCTGCTGAAAACTTTGATAGGACTTGGCACCCAGTGTTTCAGTTTAGAGTTTAATTTCTTAGTTCCACTGTTATTTGAAACCACAAACCAAACCCACTCTGAGACACAGCTAGATACAGTCATGAAGGATTCTAAAAGGGTTCCCAAATGTCGGAAAACACCCAGACTCCTTAATCGATGAGGTAAAGATGACGGAATACAAAACATGGAACTTTTACTGGAAAAGCAAAACGGGAACCATCTGTGGAGAAAAAATTCATCAAGCTGTGCCAGAATTCTGAATCCTGTTGCACGTTTCCCTCTGGCTCGCCATCGTCCTCACATCCCGGCCGCTCTCAGCCACTCCTCAAAGATTTTACACCTTGACTCCCAAATGACTCCAGCCCCTCTGTGTTTCTCCTTTACACATTTCCCTATCATCGCACCCAACTCACAGACTCAAAGTCATCATTTCCCGTGTAGTGAAAGGCTCCTGTGCTGATGACAGGCTGTTTAATGACTGTGAGCGGTGGGTGGTGTGAGGTCAGGACCATGGCTGTCTGGAGAATGGAATGTGTTACCATTGAGATCTGCAGTGTCAGCTTTTAACTCAACACCGTAGGAGGTGTATCTCAAAGGCTACTCATCGTTTGGTATGAGTATTTTGTTGTGTTTTAGTCGGCTGTCAGGCTAATGTTACTCATTTTTACATGAACGTCTTGTCTTTTACACTCATTGGCACCTTGGCAGTATCAGGGAGCATCATATTGTACACCCGTCACCCAGGGAGAAAAGCAACACTCAGATTTCGTTGCAAAAGTTGCGCTAAATTTTCTTGGCTACTCGCTGACCACCCAAGAGTTTCTGGAAAGCAAAGCGCACTTCTGACCCTTCAGTTGATGTATGGGGCTCAGGGAATCTCAGGTCAGGTCCGTCCCACGCTTCTGACCCCAGTATCTCTGTTACAACACTCCTGCACGGAAACATGAGACCTCTAACTGACTGTCACTAGTAGTCCATGCAATCTGGTCACTCAGCAATGTTCAGATTACTAGTCTGCCACGCAGTTGGGATCCCAGAGTCTTTAAAGAAGCACGCTGTCTCTATTTCTTCTCCCTTTCGATGTGCTGAAGTGAGTCGGTCTCACTGCTGACCTGATTCCGCTCTACTCAAGCTTAGCGTGAATGAAACGGAAGAGGAAGTGACAGACGTTCTCACATTGTTCATTTCTAACCACTTGGCAGGCATTTTGACCTGTTGGTTATTTCAAATCAGAGAACGGATGGCCCCTCATCAGTCAGTAGGCAGTAACGTCCCAGAGAGTCACTGAGCATGGTTATTCACCATTCAGCTGACCCTTTACAGCTCTGTACCTGGGAGTTAACTGTGTGCTGTGACAACAGCTGATTTAGACACAGGTCAAACATAACAGAGTATATCGCTTTTGAGACAATTTTTTTTAGGTTCAGTAGCTGTATTCAGAGGCAGTTTAAAGTTTATATCAAAGCTAAGCTTAAAATTACAGCAATTTGTGCTAGAAACATGCTAACAAAAGGAACTTTAGAGATAAAAAAGCTTAACGTTTTACTTTATTTGCATGGAGCAGTTAAGATAAACGGGAAACAATAGCATCTGGAGGAGGCCCAGCTGCCTCAGAATCAAACCGCTGACCAAACTGCATGACCGTTTTAGCTCATGTGATTATTCTTTCATAGATAGATAATCTTCACAGTGATGTGGCCAGCACCTTTCGCTATTCTTGTGAGGGGGTCGGTAAGTGTATGTGTATATTTGTTCTATACATTTTAAAGGGGGGTGGGGGTGAGCAGGCTTGGACGACGTCCAGTGAGTCGGCCGTGTGAGCCGTAGCCACCTAGTCATCGGTTTCCAGCAGATTTCAGCCATCATTATAGCTGTTAGTCACTGCTATCACTCTGCGAGGAAAGCCAGGAGCATATCAAAGAAACAAAAGTCCCATAGTCCCCACTTCATTGTTCTGTTAATATACTTTACACCTCCTTTGTTTCTGGGCCAAATGGGCTGAGTACATCTGGGGAAGTAGGGTCCTGGGAAAATGGCAATAAATCACCAAAAGGGAGGAAACCTGTTCGTTTTTCCAGATTCATACTTCTTGTACAGACACAATAGAATTTGTCCTCTTGATGCTCTTTGTCTTGCAGGAAAAATATGAATATATCCCTTTAGGATGATTAACGGACACGTTTAGTCGCAGAAACATGTTTTTGTGTTGAAACAGCTCTTGGTTACAAGGTTGTCCAACCAGAAATCAGTCACTGTCTCAATAGTCGCTCTTATCCATCCAACCAAGAGCAGAAACCTACCAGCTTAGAACCGGTTGTGGGTTTAGTTTACATAAAGGCAGCGTGGCTGCGAAATAAACAATGTTAATCATCACTACTTAATTAGTAACACTCACTTCACTGACGTCAAATGTCAGATTCTGCTATCAAACCTCTCACACGTGCACCAGTCTAATGCATCTATGAAGGAGCTTGCTTTGGGGAAACGTGAATAACTCGCCTGTTATTGTTTCAACATGAACAGAGCGACCCAGATAAGTGTGTGAATATAGCACAAATCTTCAGCCAAGATCCAAGTACTACACTCAAGTGAATTATAGAGTGAGTTTGGAGACACTGCCACAGCTTGACATATGGAGGAAAATTGGTGTCGAAAAATGTACTTTATCATCGTTGCTTTAACAGAGTAATGAAATGTTAATTTCTATACTGTACAGATTTAGTCTCCAGCTCAAAACACACCTCTGAACTCATGAGGTGAGCTCAAAATGCCCAGAAAAACAGAAGTAATGGAGGAAGTGGTGTGATGGTCCCTCTGCTGTCAAACACAGTGGAAATACTTTGAAAGCTTGGAAAGAATGTTGGTTTTATTACTTTGGCAAGAGCCACTTTCAGGATGCTGTCAACCTAGTCGTATCATACCTCGATAACACAAAGAATTGTTAGTTACATCTATTAGTGGACCTAATCAGAATTTAGTGTGGCCAGAACAATTGAGCTGAAGAATTTTTGTCCCATACAGGAAGCTCTGATTTCATGGAATAATAAAAGCTCCACTCAGACTGTTGCTGGGTATGTTCCCTCACAGATTTGGAGTTCAGTTTGAAAGAGTATGAAGATGAGGGTTTGCCTCACATCCGCGCCTCCATATCAGTTGTTCAGACATGTGAATGCGTCACAGGAGCTTGGTCGTTTCTTTCCTTCCTCTGTTGTTTGCCAACAAAGCCATCTTAGATGGTTTCACTTCCAGTCTGAGTACAGCAGAAACCCTCTTTTTTAAAGTTTAAAAAAAAAAAGGTTTTGTAATCAGCACTGACATCGTTAATTAGCTGCAATCAAATGCCTTAAATTTTCTGGTAAAACCAGGTTCCATTTAAACTTTGACAATTCCGATTTTTACTTTTAAAACCTTATTTATGTTACAGGAAAATATTTAGTGTGTCATTATGAGTCATATCTGTGTGTGTTAGCTCCTCTTGTTGACCCAGTTTGTCAGTTGCATCAGAACTAGGGGGTTATTGGACTTCCACTGCTCCACTGAGATGTTGATTTATATCTAAGAGCATTTCAGAAGCTTTTAGTTTATAGGGCGGTCAAATACGGTGTATTTTGTCCAATTAAAAAAAAAGATTTCCTTTATTTCTAGTCTTACCAAGTCAATTGATAAATGGACACACAATCCCTGCATCATTCATCATTGTAAATATGTTCAGAAAAATCCGAGATCACCGTGATGAATGGAACTGAGTTTGTTTGTGCCTGACACTCCCGGTCATCGTTAGACGAGACCATACGCTGTCATGACCTGCTCGTTCCACCCTTCAAGAAACTGAAGTCCAACCCAGTCCAGTCCCAGATGGAAAGTGTTCATGAGAAATGACTCTTCCCTCCAGCAGACTTCTTCTCAGCTGGCCGGCACATTTCTTTAGTCATCCAGAGATCACTTTATCCTCCCTGTCTGCCTGAAACTCCCCCCCCCCCCCTCCCTTGCCCCATATGGATTTATTGGTTCCCAAAGAAGTTGTTGGTCTGTTTTTGAAATGGACAGCATTGGCTTTAGCAGCAGGAGCTCTTTTAAGAAAATGTTTTAATCACCATCCAGATATGGGCAGAATACACTGTGAGCGAGATATGATTGATATCAGTTTAAACAGCTTCAGCTTCTGAGAGATACTGAGAAAATATTTCATGATATTCTGAAATATCATGAAATATTTAACAGCGACAGACATCCAACCCTAAGTGTTTATGAGCTGGAGGTAGAGGCTTTGGGCCTTGAGTTGAAGAGGTATAAATTATTTCACAGTTATCTGTGGAAGTTTGAACTTTATGTTAACTTCATGTTTAAGGTGATTTTCTCTTTATCTCAAGTCAAATGACGCACATGACATAGTAATTCCGGTTTTTATCTCATTATTTTAATAAGACAGGGAGGGTTTTGTTGTGCTAACGCATAAATGGACAGCTGTTATATTGAGATAAGTGGGCCTGTTTTCTCGAGGTTGGAGTTGATATGTTCCAGCCTTGTATAGTTTCTTCTCATTGCGCAACACAGTGGTGTTGGCTTTAGGCCAGCCACTGATTTCAGCAAACTAGAGGTTTCATTTTGATCTATTCCCAATGACTCCACTACCTGTGCTCATGGGAACACAGTTCAACAATCAGCTTCACTCACGCATGCCTTGACTGGTGTTAGCTGTCATCTCCTATCATCATTACTGTTTATCATCACTTGTTTAATCTTCAGAATCTAAAGCTAATTTTCTCATGTTTAAGCGATTAGAGATGTCGGAATCTTCTGGGGAAACTTCTATCATGAATGGTCTTATTATCATGCAAAAACAAGATTTGCTATCTGAAGCATAAACAGCTCTGTGTCATCTCTGGTCACGAAAATATTTTTACAGGTTTTTTTGCAGTTGACTGATTAAGACATTTCTTAGGGTAGTTTACTGTCCAAAAATAAAATACGAATCTGCAAATATGCAAAGGCAGAGTTGTGCTTCCCGCTCTCGGTAAGCGCGGTTCAAAAAGGAGGCTTCTATCTTCTTTAACTAATGGCCAGGTGCCATTAAATGGCCTTGGTGTCAGACTTGTTCATTTGCATTTCCTGCAAACTGGTATTTACCCATGTTCTCAGCACAGTCTGCCCATTGTTTCTGTGTTTCTGCTCAGCGCCTCTATAAATAAGATCCTGTGGGTGACGTTAGTTCCTCCTCTGTTAGCCACTATGTTTATGTGTGTATTTACATGTAAATGTGCGTACTGCGGCTGTTTGTGGCGGTGTGTTGTTGTAGACGTGCTGTGCATCTTCTCACTGGCTTTCCTGTTGTGTTATGATACAGGGAAGTTTAAGTGTCAAATGGTTTTGCCTCACATTTGTCACAGACTGTAGATCAGTTATAAAATAAAGACAACTGTGAGTAGATCGTAACAGCTTCACTCCGGCGTCAAAGGTCAGACAATCTACGCTCTGAGGCCTTATTCAGATAAAACAACACCAATAATTTGAAATAATTCTCATAAATATTAAAATATTTTGTGCAATAAGTAACCTCAATAAGATTGTCCAAATTGTGAGCACTTTCTGATTTTGATTAGTAGTTTCTTTACTTCTTGGCAAACTATATGATCAAGTGAGTCAACTCAGTTGAAATGTGGATAAAAGAGTCAAGTTAATTGTTTTCAGGGCATGTGTCAGATGTGTGTGTCTGTGCTTACAGCAAGCGGAACTGATGTTGTGAGGCAAGTTGTAATTGTGGGTGGCAGCAATTACACTGGAGCAGAGGGGGTTTCGCAGCATGTGTGCATGCTGGGCAGGGTCGCAGTGGCGTGTACGCCGTGAATGTTTGCAAAACATTATCAACCCAAAAACTGTTTGGGTTTTTTTTATTTGAAAAAAAATGTTGGTTGAGGAAATCACCCTCAGCACGTGATAATTCGTATGAACACAAGAGAAAAAAATTACCTAGAAAAACAGCACAGAGGCAAAAAAATTCTGATGAAATGAAAATCAAACCAAGTTTGACAAAGTGCAGCACGGAGAGAAAGGGAGCCAAATCTTCAGAGATGGTGATGAAAAAAATAAATGTCTTTTTCTTTGTTCAGTTGTTTTTTGTGTGGGGTTTAAGTGTTCATACAAACTAGTTTGAAGAACACAGAGTCCTAACTCCCCCCCAACATAAAACACCCCATTTTGGTAAAATGACTTCGTGTTATTTAAGCTTCCTTAAAAGAGAAAGAAAGAACAAAACAGATGGTCCCTTTTTTGCACACATAACAAAACATGTGAGTGCTATAACATAAACATGTGAGTGCTGGAGGGCTAGTCAGATGAGTTTTTTAGGGATTCAACCACACAAAAACACACACACACACACACACACACACACACACACACACACACACACAGACACACAGGGAATAAAGGCACAACATTTATATTTTTCTTTTAAATGTGCTCTACTGACATTGGTCTAATTTTGTGTGTGTATGTCGACTGGGTGGACATACCTATCCGACATAGTGTTAACTTTCCATTTCACGCTCTGCTAGCATCAGTGATAAGGTCAGGTTACAGATTTTTTAAATTTGTCTGTGGAAACAAATGAGACATGGCTGATTTGTATCTTTCCACTGAATCTGACCACCGTCCCCCATGATTTATTGTACCATAACCTTTGTGTTCAGTCATTCTATTCGTTGAGAAAGGTTGTCTTTGTCAGATACAGGATATAAAAATGTATTTGAGTGTATTTATGCTTGTTTACAGGAAGTGATGCATGGCACTTTAGTGCAGCAGAGCTACACAACACAAAAGACACTCCTCTAGCGACTGGCTCTGCAGAGTGCCAGCACAGATCAGTAGTGGTGTTTTATGCCTAGGTGCATGCCTTATGCTGGAAAGTGCTTCTGATGATTTTAGAGCAGTATACTTGTTTATTGGTATTTGTGTTTGCTTGAGTATGTGTTTATCCCCTTTGTGACGCTTTCAGCTGCGAAGGGTTCAGCCTTCTTTCTGACTTGGCCCAGAGTTCAAAGACTCAGAGGGTCAATGCAGTCTTAAATTAGTTTTAAAATAAAATTGTGATATTTTACACAGCCCGCATGCTAAAGGCAAACTTTAAAAGCCTGGTTAAAAAAAAACAAAAAACTGCTCAATGTTTGGCATTTCCCTGGACAAAACACTCACTTTTGATACGACACACTGACACACATCTCAGAGATGCAGCGATGCCTCAGGGTCCCTCAGCATTGATTTTTCTGAGTTCTGTGGCAGCCTTTAACCTGCACCAGCTGTGTCCACACACACACACACACACACACACACACACACACACACACACACAC
>JABUIW010000028.1:10426667-10483178 GCA_013363375.1 Menidia beryllina | reverse complement strand
CACACACACACACACACACACACACACACACACACACACACACACACCAGCTTCCTGCACCTCAGGGGAATGTTTTGGCCAATGAGCTAGCGCTTTTGGCCAGTTGGCCATCTCTGTTAGCATGGTGTTTTCCAATCAGCACATTCCTCTTTCTCCAGACAGACGCAGAGAGACGGCTTTGGCAGCGCACACACTGGGTGGGGTAAAGCTCATATCCTGTCCCCTGACCTCAGATTGCACACACGCACAGTTACTGTACTGTTCTGCTCATGCACGCACTCAAAACACCACATTCTTGCACTTTAAATGTGCAGCTTTTCTTCTGTTTTGGACCAGCTGTTACAGTCAGTCTTTCAACCCAGAGTCATTCAGCATCTCTGTGCCCACTGTCACACACAGAGCCAGTGTGGTTGTGCCAATCAGCGCCTGTTGTTGAGCCCCACATCACCACAGACTCCTCTCTGTCTGTGTTAATGACTGCCCTCCCTCCGTCTCTCCATCTCCCCCCTTCACTTGGGCACCAGAACTGGGCTTGGCGTAACACTGTCTCTGACAACAATGATGCTCCAGTCCACTACGAGTAATTTGCTGCTAATTGCTTTGCACGCACGTCCGTCTAAGCATTTTCCTCAGCACAAACGAAGACAAAGAGACTGTAATGCACTTTTGATGTTGTGTTTTTAATCCCAAATAAATTTCAAGCCCTGTGTAGGCCCAGGCGTGAACTCGGCTGAGTGCTGACCTCCCTTTTTTTTTTTTCATGAAGTGACAAATGAAGCATACATTCCCATATAAACACTCACACTAAAACTGTCTGACTTTGTATTGCTGTTTTATTCTCTATCAACGTTCCTCCCTCTTCCCCCGATGCTCATAATTTCAGTGTCGTGAAACCTGAAGTGTGTCCTGAATGGAACCTATCACAAGTTAAAAGTCTGTAGGCTGCTAAACTAACCTTTAACGGGGAATCTACACACTCCATTCAAAGGGAGCCTCCTCACTGATTCTCATGTTTATCCAGGCAAATCCCACACTCCACTGGATGGTGACCGGACTGTGAGAAAGCTCTGAGACACAACATGCACTATTTGGGCCTCAGCACCCAGTGCCGCCTTATCCAGCCCACCTCCCTCTTTTCTGACTGTTGAACTTTGGCACTCAATCTCTCCTCTTACTTTCTTTTCATTGTTGGTTCACACACACATCAGTGCCCTCTTTCGCTGCTGCCAGTGGCCTTCAGCGGGTATTTATCACCCGCTCTTGCCCAAACTCTAACTTTGACCCGTCCCTCCTTCACATGTGCCTCTCAGGTCTGTCTCCTTCTCTCAGTAGGGGGGACCTGGGCCTCCTTGTCACTTGTCAGTGTGGAGGAGGTGTCAGGGGATTGAGGTGAAGCAGTCCTTTGTCTCAGTGCACTTGACGCTGCATACTTTATCACTGCTCACAAAAGAGAAATAGCCGTTTGGGGATTGTAGCGTGAGGATTGTTTGTGTGCAGAAGGGGGAGAGTGTGTATGTGAACTGGGCGGGGCGTGTTTTCCATGAATGTTTGCTGCTCAAGCAGACTGTGTGTTTTGGGGTTCCAAATAGGTGGACTTTGGCACGGATCCGTTGCTCACTTGATAACTTTGATAGCGGTGAGAGTCATGCCAGTCCAGGGGCAAATGAGGGACGGGCGGCGCTGAGTGAACGGTGGGAAAAGGGGGTGACGTCCCAGGAGATAAATGCTCCTCGTGTGAAACCGGTTCACACGTCCTCCTCTTTGCACTGTTTATGAATGTTACCGTTTCCAAAATCCCCCAGTTTTGTCACTGTTCTCTGCCTTAAGCTGTTATCTGTCGGATGCCACAGTCGTATTTGGGTTTCATAGCAAGGAATAGATGTTTGTTTACTAATCATGTTTGTTCACAGAAGCTAATGTCAGGCCAAACAATGGCATTATCTCTTTGTGAATTTGTAATGAGACTCAGCTGGTGAGAAGTTGAGAAGATTTGTTTAAAAGAGGATTATTGATATGACTCAACTGCTGCAAATATATTAGCCCAAGCAGAAGCTGTGTGTGTGTGTGTGTGTGTGTGTGTGTATGTATGTGTGTGTGTGTTTGTGAGTGTGTGTCAGATTGCTGTGGTCATGGTTGCCTGGTGTTTGTGTGGTAATTATGACTAACATAACAGTGTGGTGTTGCTGTTCTCTCTCCTAGGTGACATCACGCAGAAGGGCTATGAGAAGAAGAGAGCCAAGCTTCTGGCCTCCTACATCCCCCATTTGCCAAGTAAGAACTGCTCATTGTGCTTCATTTCTGAACCTCCTCTCTCTCTTCTGCGCTGCTTCCCTTTTGTCTCAGCGTTGTTGAGGTGCAGACATGAAGTGACTTCCTGGCATCAAGGGAACATATCAAGTCAATATTCATAAAGCTGGAGTCGACCGTTTATGTTTTGCTTCTCTTCCAGCCATATAGGGAACATGACCGAAATGAGAGATTAGGTGGTGGTGCTTTTTTTTTCTTCAAAATAATAAAAAGATTCTTAGTGTGAATCTGATTCTCTTTGTCTAAGTTGTCCAATAGAATATCTGGCTTTCTGTGGCACTCTAGTGGACAAAACGAAAACTGCATTTATATATATGTATATTAATATATAATAGCCATACTGTCATTTTTTAAGGATTAAGTGTAGTTTGACCCAGTTCTGATTCAGTTAGCAGGAACTGCCTTTGTGTCACTTTGAGCCTGTCACCTCTGTACTGATTGAAGAGCTGATCTGTTGGATGAATCCCCATCGCAAGGCGGGTGTGTTTCCTCTTAGCAGAAGCATGAAACAATGTGTTAGTCACTGTGACCTAATTTCCAAAGAGCAACACTAAACTTCCTTTTTTGTTAGCTTAACCTTGTCCTGCTTTAAAATATCCCAATTTCATATATTCAGTTGATAACATAAGTTGGATCAGTCGAGTGCACCTCTTTGTTTCACTTCGAAGTATCTGAGTCTGTGCAGCCAGGCTAAATTTAGATAGAGAATCATGTAATATTTATGCCTACACCTTGTTGTAATGGCATTATGTAAAGCATGAGTGGGCTTTGTTGTGTGCTACTTTCCCAAAACTTGTGTTTGTTTGCTTGTTTGTTTTATTCATTAAAGTCGACCCATATATATCTTTACTTACTCTGAGCACTCTGTTCTGCAGATGTGGATCTTTCTCTGCCAGATGTACAGCTTTCCCCAAGCCACAGTGCCGACCCGAGCCCGAGTCCTGAGGCCCCGGGCCCCTCCACCTCTTCAGCCTCCAGACACCATCGCGCACACCGCAGTGGAGGGGCCAGAGATGAGCGCTACAGATCAGGTCTGCGGCATACTGAACAACCTAAACTCCTAAGGAAAATTTGCCACCACTAAAGTTTTAAGCCACTTAATTTACCATTTAGCTCTTTTTGTACCTCCCTGTTTTTCTTCCTGCTTGTGTAGACATCCACACAGAAGCTGTGCAGGCAGCTCTGGCCAAACACAAAGAAGAGAAGATGGCACTCCCCATGCCAACCAAGAGACGCTCAGCCTTTGTTCAGTCTCCTTTAGACACATGCACACCTCCAGGTAAGCTTCCTCACACAGTGGGCGTGATGTTTTGTTGATTATTAGCCCATTGACAATGATTCTTTAATAAGACCTCATTTTTAAAAATAGATAACATTGTGCCTAAGCTAAATTAAAAATTAAATCTGTGAATGGTGGCTGTTTTTTGCCTTAGACACATCCTCTGCATCAGAGGATGAAGGCTCACTCCGCAGAAAGGCTGCACTCAGCGCGGTGCTGGCCCAGAGCCTCCAGAGCCCCGATTACTGGATCAATCGCTCCGTCCAAAGCTCTTCCACGTCCTCATCTGCTTCCTCAACCCTCTCCCATGGAGAGCCTAAGACTCAGCCCCAGCCTCCACCTGCTGCTTCTGTGTTAGCTGATGTACTGGCTCACACTCGCATAGGTAAACTGCTTTGGGGAGACTGCCACTCTTAATCCGTCAATACCAGACACCTTGTTGCCCTCCATGATGCAGACGTCCATTTCCTCTCACAGAAAACAGTGTCCCCCCGGATGTGACCTCTTCCACTCCACAGGAAAGAGGGTCCAGGGTGGATCTGCCCCCAGCAGTCAGAGGCATGAGCCGTGGGCAGAGCCGCTCCAGCATGCTGGATACTGCTGACGGTACCCTGACATTACCCAGAAGGGTTATAAATGTCTTGTTATGTCATGGGCTAAAACTGTCTTAACTTATCCTCTGCAAGTGTTACGGTCATCAGATTGTTTTTCTCAAAATCAGGAAGTTTTACCATTCGCATGTTCTAATCATGGCAATGATTCACATATTCCTGTCATGCGTTGACCACAAAGGTTCAGTGTCTTTCAGTGGAAAAGCTGATCGAGTGAGATCAAATCAGTAAAAATGTTGGCCTTCAAAATCATTGTCATATGACTGTGGTGAATTCTGCTAATGATGGATATTTTGTTCTTTCTTTTGGGTCCATTAATCCTGTACCTGTCTTGCCTTTCATTTAAAAAAGGAAAAAGGAAAGGTAATACAAATCAACCCTGGGGAAGGGGAGGGATGCTGAGGAGGCCCAAACCAGCTTGCTTTTCAGCCTATCTCTTTGTGTTTGTCTGGTGTTCTAGGTTTAGAATGTAGAAAACTTTGATTCCCCCCCTTTCAAATCTTCTGGTCTGTGTCTCTTTGCGTACAAATTTCCCCCTTGAATCCTTCCTGCTGCTGACTCTGAAAATGACTGTGCTCTGGCGTAGGACTCTGGCTTAGTGAAAGCGTGTGGTGACGTACAGCTTTAAGTAGGAAAGAACCGCATGTGTGTGTTACTTTGTTTGTTTGCACACGTTTGTGATGGCGGCTGTTCTTGGTATTTGTCCAGGCGTGCCTGTCAGCAGCAGAGTGTCCACCAAGATCCAGCAGCTGTTGAACACACTTAAACGGCCCAAAAGACCTCCGCTCAGCGAATTCTTCCTCGATGACTCAGAGGAGATCGTAGAAGGTGAAACCAATAGTGTGCATGTGTTTGTAAAGGCATTCATCATGGTTGGATTTTACTATTCTAAAAGTAGTTCAGTTTGTTGGATGGGTTGAACCATTCTGATGGCAGTTTCACATGTAGTAACACATATATAAGAAATCTAACAGACTTGATTTTAAAAACTGATCGAAATCAAGGCGCCTCTTTTTAATTCTCTCCCCCTCAGCCAGGTGAAACGCTTTAGTCTGAAATGCAGAATCCTCATCGAGAATCTTATCACTGCAATGTTTTCTCTGATTTCCCCCTCTTTTTACATCTAGTTCCGCAACCCGATCCTAACACCCCAAAACCTGAGGGGCGTCAGATCATCCCAGTAAAGGGCGAGCCTCTTGGAGTGGTCAGTAACTGGCCTCCTGCTCTGCAGGCCGCCCTCGCTCGCTGGGGGGCCACCCAGGCCAAGAGTCCTGCCCTCACAGTGCTGGACATCACTGGCAAACCCCTCTACACCCTCACATATGGTGAGCAGCACTCAGATATTAAATAAGATTTAGGTCATACTCTTGGAGAATAGATTTTTATGTTGGGTCCACCTTAAGGAAGTAAAAGGAATGTGTTTTTGAGAGGAGCGTCAAATGAATCTGAGGGCCTCATTGTGCAGTTGCTCCCATTTAAAACTTCTGTAAATTTCTGTTTTGTCCAAAGGCAAACTGTGGAGTCGCAGTCTGAAGCTAGCCTACACATTGCTGAATAAATTAGGCACCAAAACTGAGCCCGTCCTACAACCTGGAGATCGAGTAAGACTTTGTCAGACACCTCTTGCTAATCAAATAATAAAGAACCGTGAAGTTAAAGAATAGTCTTTTCTGTTTCTCAGGTGGCGTTGGTGTATCCAAACAGTGACCCTGGCATGTTCTGGGTGGCTTTCTATGGCTGTCTGTTAGCTGAGGTCATTCCTGTGCCTATTGAAGTACCCCTGTCACGACAGGTAAAATCCACTCGGCTGTGGTTCTCAGAAAAAACTATGAAGGATGATGCTAGACCAAAAAGTGACTGATTCTTGTTATACAGAGAAACAACATTTCAGTGCGCACAATTCTTTTGAATGTTGCTTCATAAACAGTTGTTTCTGATGTCAGCTATTTAGCTTATTTTATGTCATGTTTGCAGTTTTATACAGCAATCTTAAGAATCCTGACCCTTGTCTCTACACATAGGATGCAGGTAGTCAGCAGATTGGCTTTCTGTTGGGCAGCTGTGGTGTGAGTTTGGCATTGACCAGTGAGGTGTGCCTAAAAGGCCTGCCAAAGACTCCCAACGGAGAGATCATACAGTTCAAAGGTCAGTAAGCCCAAACTTCCTTTTTAATTCTCCATTGTTGCTGTTTCCTTAATTTTTTATTGTTCTTTTGTGAACTGCAATTTAAAGTGTGAAGTCGTTGGAATCTTATTTTCCACATGTTCTTTTAAAATTAATTGTATACTTCCTTTTACATGTTTAGTTGCACTTAAACTTTAAGTCATTTATTAATAAAACTGTGTTGAACCATAGCTGCTTGTGTTCAGTTAAATTTATATATGATGTATGATCTGCCATGGTCGGTGCATTCAACAATGAATGTAACAAATCATAATGAATGTTTGGGCTTTTTTGTGTGCTCAATCTTTATTTTGGTGTTGTGACTACAGGATGGCCAAGGATGAAATGGGTAGTGACCGACACCAAGTACCTGACCAAACCATCTAAAGACTGGCAGCCTCACATCCCCACTGCCAACACAGATACTGCCTACATAGAGGTATTTTGAGCAGTTCAGTGTATTTCATAATATGTTCTCAGATTCGTTTAAATCGATTTTACTGAACATAAAGAGATGAGCCCATGATCCATTAAGGTTTGTTTGTGCACTTATGCATCAACTCGAGTAATCATTTTATATTGGACTGCTTTTTTTATGTGTCTCTGCTGATTGATTCATATGTCTCATTGACATTTGTTTTCCTGATTTGTTCCCATTAAAGTACAAAGCCAGTAAGGAGGGAACAGTGATGGGAGTTGCTGTATCCAAGATCTCTATGCTTACCCACTGTCAGGCCCTGACTCAAGCCTGTAACTACTGTGAAGGTCAGACCTTTTTGCAACATACCTGTCAAAGCCTCTCTTCTGCTTTTTTATGTGTTATTAAACGGGAGGTTTATGTGTCTGTTCGTCTCAGGAGAAACACTGGTCAATGTGTTGGACTGCAAGAAGGATATGGGCATGTGGCACGGCGTCCTAACGGTGAGAACATAGCTGCTTGTAAAGGATTTTCATCTCTTTAGTATGATCTTTGAAACAGTGAATGTGCATCTTTCTGTGCAGAGCGTCATGAACAGAATCCACACCATCACTGTCCCGTACGCTGTCATGAAAGCCTGTCCCATGTCCTGGGTGCAGAGGGTACATATTCACAAAGGTTTGACCAGTCACATTGATTTCAAACAATTACATCAAGTAGAACATGACACTGAGTACTCACATGATCAAAGAGACAGTATTTAGAAAGCTCAAATGTATGGTCAAAATATGAGGCGAATTCCTCTTGATGATTGTTCTTCATATAACATGCTGCATTTTCTTCTTCACAGCACGTGTTGCCTTGGTTAAGTGTCGTGACCTTCATTGGGCAATGATGGCCCACAAAGAACAGAAGGACACCAACTTGTCCTCTATACGAATGCTGATAGTGGCTGATGGAGCTAACCCATGTCAGTAGCTTCTCCTCTACAAATACAGTCCCTTTAAACCATTTCAAACCTTGTGGAATGTCTTAGCGTATTGCTATATTTATTGCCTTTTTTTGTTGTTTACAACCAGGGTCTGTATCTTCATGTGATGCCTTCCTGAATGTGTTCCAGTCTCATGGTTTAAAGCCTGAGGTCATTTGTCCATGTGCTACTTCTCCCGAGGCTCTGACTGTGGCCATACGCAGGTACTGCATCTCTATAAACTGTTACCAAAAGAGATACTTCAAATCTAAAACTGTTGATCTTTAAAGACCCTCTGTACTTTAAGCTTAAATAAATGACTTTGAAAAGCATGCATTTAAGTAAAAACATTATTGAAATGATGTCATTTTGCTTCCTCTGCAGGCCTGGTGCACGAGGCGCTCCACTCCCAGCTAGGGCCATCCTGTCCATGGGCGGGCTTAGCCACGGGGTGATCAGGGTCAACACAGAAGACAAGAACTCTGCTCTCACAGTACAGGATGTCGGCCACATCATGCCTGGAGGTTAGCCACCACATCTGGTTTGAGCTGTCAAAGTTAGAAGTACAGCAGCTGCCGCATTTACAGTATTCTGGGGTTTTTTTTGCAGATAGGGAGCTTAAACACATGCCATGCTAATGTTTTGACCTAATTGTGTGTTCCAGCTCTTATGTGCATTGTAAAACCAGACGGGCCTCCGCAGCTGTGCAAGACAGACGAGATCGGAGAGATTGTCATCAACTCTCGGGCTGGAGGCACCATGTACTACGGTCTTCCTGGTGTTACCAAGAACACATTTGAGGTCTGTCATAAACTCATGCTCAGTTGGCTCACTTATGACTTCTTCCTCATTATCTTGTTCTAAAATAGAACAAAAAAGTTTAACATAAGATATGCTGAGACTTCTGAAAATAGGGTTAGGAGACGGCAGTGTACTTAATGCTGCCGCTTGTGTGATGTTAACTGGTTCTCCTCCTCAAACTGACACTGTGGCGTATGTGTAAACATACATAGATAGTAAAGTAGCTCTTTTGTTTATCTATTCATTGGTCACACATCATGTAGTACTATTTACTCCCTTGCTGTGTTATGAGATGCAAAGTGATATGCCCTTTTTAATAATTCTTCCTGTCTCTTGACACTTTTTAAAGCTTTTTACTTGCATATTCATCCATAGTAGCAAATCAGTTGATTCTCCATGATTTCTCCACTTGTCCTGACTTCAGGTGATCCCTGTCAACCAAGCTGGAGCACCCATTGGAGAAATTCCATTCTCTCGGACTGGTTTGCTTGGATTTGTGGGACCAGTAAGAAACAATCTTGGTTCTTTCCAATTATGGCTGCATTTTTTGGGCTAATAATCATCAACGTATTCCTTACCACATACAAAGAGGAACTACTGTAACTGTAACATTTTAAAGAATATGGATATAAAAAAATAAATATTTAGTTGATTTGAAGAGAACCTCTGTATAGTGTTGTCAGACACTAATAATTTGATTCTTGTAGTTTACAAAGATGTTTATGTTTATTAACATTTTGCACCTAAATATAAGAAAAACATCAAATGCAGATTGAAAACTGCTGGGATTTTCCCCTGAAGTGATTTAACAGCCGTCAGCTCATTAGTTCTTGACACTAGGTCTAATTTTTCTCATAACTGAAACAGATGATCACAGCATGACCCTTCAATCGGTAAAATAATTCTCTTGGCACTCCTGTGCTCCTGTTGTGATCTTCATTCTGGTTGTGTGGGAGGGAAAAAGCAAGAGGGGAATATCTTCAGGTGACCAATGGCAGTGTTGAAATGATGTTTTCTGCTCCGCAGGGAAGCCTTGTGTTTGTTGTGGGGAAGATTGAGGGACTCCTGATGGTGAGCGGGCGACGCCATAACGCTGACGACCTGGTGGCCACCGCGTTAGCAGTGGAGCCTGTCAAAACAGTTTACAGAGGGAGGTATGACACTATGTGCTGCCTGTGAGCCAGTGTGTGTCCTCTGGACCCCCCTGCAATATATATCCATACGCTGCAGAAAAGATTCCAGCCAATGATCTTCCATTAAAGTCTTTCTTCCTTACACACCTGTATTTACCATTGTATGTTTAATCAGTCCACGTGTCCCTTTTTTGCCATTTGTGCAGGATCGCTGTGTTCTCTGTGACAGTGTTTTTTGATGAGAGGATAGTCATTGTGGCAGAACAGAGGCCCGATGCCAATGAGGAGGACAGCTTCCAGTGGATGAGTCGAGTTCTTCAGGTATATTGTGCATCTTTTGAAATCTCTTTTCTTTTTTTAACGATGCTACTGAATAAGAACACCACTTTAACTCTCATTCATGTTTCCTCCAAAGGCCATTGACAGTATCCACCAGGTTGGCCTATACTGCCTCGCTCTTGTCCCGGCCAACACACTCCCAAAGACACCACTTGGAGGCATCCACATTTACGAAACCAAGCAGAGCTTTTTGGACGGAAACCTGCACCCCTGCAATATTCTCATGTGCCCACACACGTGTGTCACAAATATGCCCAAGCCTCGTCAGAAACAGCCAGGTAAGCAATGTCAGTCACCCTCCATGCACACAGAGCAAAGAGAGCAGTACATTACAGCCAGCACTCAGAACTCTGGATGCTCAGAGCATTTAGACTTTCTCCACTGTGTGAAGCAAAGGTATATCTGTTGGGTTTGCATTTTTTAAGATAGAAAATTGTTACACAAAGCCAAATCCAGAATGGACGACAAATATGAGAGATGCATATGGGTACTTAAGCACTCGTCTTACATAAGCATGATATCAACATTCTCCCTGACACTCCTTCAAAAAGAAACAATGCTTCATGGTCAGATTCTGAAGCTTTTGTGAGTGAAACGCTCTTCATTGCATTTTTGATCTGATCTACTTCATGTCGTCAGGAAGATTGTGGACAAATATGAATGACGTTAGAAAGACAAAAGTTAAACAGAACTTTTTGTTTGCTCTCTTTGTAACTTTGAGTTATGATGTGACAATAAAATGTAAACAAGCCGGTACGTTCAGAAGATTTTCAGGGAGTTTCCCAAGTATAGCAGGAATGTTGGAGCACAAGATGGTTACTTTTACAAAGATGGTGCCAAAATTCATATCAGTTCTGTTTGAGGGTTTCAATGTTACTCACCATCTAGTGGTTAGCTTTAACAATTTGTAGCATTTGTTTTTTGTGTGCTGCTCTTTGCTAAATGTATCTCTGTTTTTGGTCGGCTCAGTGGATGTTGGTCCGGCCTCTATGCTGGTCGGCAACTTGGTGGCAGGGAAGCGGATTGCCCAGGCCACGGGCAGAGAGCTGGGTGTGGTGGAGGACCAGGACCTCATTCGAAAGGTACCACTAACCAGACTACTCTACACTTGGAGCCTACCGTGCACTTCTCTGACTGTTAATAAAGGATGCAGCATCTTTCAGCATGGTGTCAGAACCATTCTTTGTGACTTTGTCAACAATTCACTTTGTAACACAATTGAAACAGTGCATGTCTGTGGCAATAGTGTCAGTGCCATCCTTTATAACGGTGCTGCTTTTACTCATGCGGTGTTGTTTCTTGGAGGAGACTTTGCTAATTATTCGATTAAATGTTTGGGGGGTGTGGTGGATTTATTTATTTATTTTATTTATGGATTTACCAAATAAAAGTTAGATGAAGACATTGATAGAAAATAAAACATACAGATATTTTCAGATGAATTTAAAGGACAATTTTAACATGCTCTGAATATGTATGCCAAGTAAATTATGACAGTTTGTTTATCTGGCAGTGATAATGGATGCTGATGTTTTATCCTAAATCTCTATTGTTGTTCTGCCTTTACTTGGGTCGGGCTTTAGCTCTGTATGTGGCCCACCATGATGGTAAGGCTCTAGTCTGGCCCCTAACTGTCCCTGCTCGTGCTGCTTCTGTCAGTCACATGTGCTTCCGCAGCTGCACCAACCCGATGGCGTCCAGCGACAGCTTGACCCTGTGTGATGGCTGTCCTGGCTGGCTCCTTTAACAGCAGGGGTCCACACATTCATCCTACACGTTAGGCTGAAACTACGTTAGACAAATGAATCGTTTTAGGCACCAAAACTAAAAGGAGACATTTTGTGTGCACCTCTGCTCGCTGTGTTCACGCTCCCACATGTAGCATGGCTTGCTGAGTGGTCAGGGACACCAGCCTGCATGATGTCACTCCTTATTATGAGCAACAGAGTGGGCAGCACAAAACAACTCAGACTTGTGATCTAAGTAAATCAGTAAAGCTTTTTAGTATTTTGTTTATATGTCTGTACAATATGGTTGTATCACTTTTGCTATTTTTTTTTTCCTGTGCTGGCTAAAGTGTATTTGTTTTCTTCCGGTAAAGGAATTATTTGCTTACATTTTCTGTCACTGTGGTTACATTTTTATTTATGATGAAAAAGAAGATAGATCGCCTTCTGGGAGCAAAGCTATTTGGAAAAAAGACTCCAAGGCTCTGATCAGTACCTGGACATTTTTCATAGACCTCATCAAAATTTTGGTGTTTGGCTGAGTAACCCACAGCTAGCTGACGGTAGCTCAAATAAACCTTTTTCCTGATACAGATGGTCACAGCATGCGCCATATTTCTCATGATACTCCTGTTGTGATCTTATTTCTTGTTGTGTGGGAGGTGAAAAACAACTAAGAATATCTTTTACATACTTTAAATATCTGTTTATAACATCCAAACATGTCACTAAGAATAATGTGTGCTTTGGTGGATTTACAAGCCATCTCTTAATTTAAATGTTTTTATCTGTTAATCAATAAATGCATTAGAAACTGCTAGTAACCATACAAGTGCACTTAGCTTTCTATTAAATCTTTTAGTATAATGTAATAAGTCCTTTTTTGTGCTTTTTTAGCATCAGTTCTTGTCAGAGTCTCTGCAGTGGAGAGCCCAAACAGACCCTGACCACGTTCTGTACGTGCTGCTCAATGCAAAGGTAAGCATAGAAACATGTGAACACTCAGTCAGCCAGCTAAATCCCTGAAAACAAGAGCTAGGATATCTAAATTCAGGCTAATTTATTTAGCTCTTTTCACTTTGATCTAAAGTTCTAAAGGTGATTCATTGTACTCTGCTATTTTACACTAGGGGGCAGCAGTGTGCACAGCCACTTGTGGACAGCTACACAAGAGAGCGGAGAAAATCACGGCCACTCTGATGGAGAGAGGCAGTCTTAACACAGGAGATAACGTGGTGCTGCTTTATCCCCCTGGTGAGCTCACAGATTTAACATTTCACATTAATATAGATTGGTTTACAACATTTTTCCATTTTAAATAAATTGTGAAAGTGCTGTTTTTTAATGTGCCATGTTGTCTCAGTCCCAAGGTTCTAATACTTCTGTCCTCTGCAGGAATTGACTTGATAGCTGCCTTTTATGGCTGTCTCTATGCTGGTGTCATCCCTGTGACTGTGAGGCCGCCCCATCCTCAGAACCTGGCTGCCACTCTGCCCACTGTCCGCATGATCATCGACGTGAGTTCCCTCACCCATGACATGACATACAAACCATGTAGCATACATCTTGTACTGTTTCCACACAAGACAGGAATTCTTGATAGAGAAACAAGTTAATTTTTATACTTTTTTTCTTTGTGATATGAACGTTCACATTCATGCACATTTTACTTGTTCTTCTCATGCGCCTTTGCGTCATGAATAATTTAGAAGTCTTCTCTTTGAGTTATTGTATTTTCTCTTAACGGTTGCATATTTAATGCTCCACCGCAAGTGTCAATAATCAATGTGTTATTTTGAACTGTACTTTTTATGGAAGATTTTATTAATCGTATTTTAGTATTAAGGCATTGCTTTCTGCTCATAAATGATTAATGTGTTTCTGTATTTGTGTGCCTCAGGTGAGCAAAGCAGCCTGCATCCTGACCACTCAGCCCCTCATGAGGATCCTCCGGTCCAGGGAGGCTGCTGCCAGTGTCAATGTTAAAACATGGCCAACCATCATTGACACAGGTACTGGAATCTCATGCCATCAACTCAGATTAGGAAAATGTTAAGAGAAAAAACAAAATGTGAAGCAGCATAATCTAGTTATTTTGCTTGTGAACTCCTTTTTTCTCCACTCATTACTTCACAGTTTCTGTCTCTGTGTTAAGCAAACATTTAACCATTAACCATTAGCTCTAACCAAAAACAATCGGGATGTAGAACATTTCTTGTTATAAGCACTAAAATGGTGACAATATGCATTTAATGTAGCTGATTTGTCTATTTATTTATTTAAAATCCAGTGGTTTCTCTCCACAGATGATCTTCCTAGAAAGCGTCCTCCACACATCTATAAACCCCCTACAGCTGAGATGCTGGCCTACCTGGACTTCAGTGTGTCCACCACAGGCATGTTGACTGGCGTAAAGGTAAGTCATACTCAAGGAGGCTATACTCTATATATCAAGAAAAAGAAAATTGATCTCTCAGAACAGTCTGAATCTCCTCAGGAGTCTTTTACGATCAAACAGAAGTCTCAGTTTCATATTCTGTTACATAAGGAATGTATATTGATATTTTTTAACTTTCATTTTCCTTCACTGTTCATGTCCACTGTTCTTAATTAAACCCTAGCAACTGAGGTTATGGTTGAGTTGACAGGAAGCAAAACCAAACAAAGGGAATCCACATATTAAGTCATTTTAGATACTTGACTAGTAATAGTAACTGTGGGCTTTTGGAAA
Organism: Menidia beryllina; assembly: GCA_013363375.1. Classification (NCBI taxonomy): domain Eukaryota; kingdom Metazoa; phylum Chordata; class Actinopteri; order Atheriniformes; family Atherinopsidae; genus Menidia; species Menidia beryllina. The sequence continues at coordinate 10,468,699 of JABUIW010000028.1, read as the reverse complement.
AATAAAGAACTTAGAAACTGAGGAGTTTGTCACTTTCCTTAGATGTCCCATGCGGCCGTCAGCACTCTTTGCCGCTCCATTAAGCTGCAGTGTGAGCTTTACTCCTCACGCCAAATAGCCATTTGCCTGGACCCGTACTGTGGCCTGGGCTTCGTCCTGTGGTGCCTCTCTAGGTAGGTCTAATACACAGACTCTCACTTTCACACATAACTTGATTTTTTGTCGCTTTAGCGAGTCGGTCTTTGTTTGTTTCCAGTGTCTACTCAGGCCACCAGTCCATCCTAATACCTCCCCTGGAGCTGGAGAGCTCCCTGCCCCTGTGGCTGAGCACACTCAGTCAGTACAAGATCAGAGACACGTTCTGCTCTTACTCTGTCATGGAGCTCTGCACCAAAGGCCTGGGCACCCAGACTGAGATGCTGAAGGTCAAAAGCGCACACACACGATCAGCCGCACACACTGCACTGCAATGAACCAGTGTCATTACTTTAGCAACAACACACTCATTACTGATTTTCTCATAGGAATCATAACTGCTGTGATGGCAGCTAATAAACATCTATCAAACCATTTAGAATGATTATATTGTAAGAGGTTTGAGGACAACAGTAATCATTCAAACAGCATGTGAACAATATAAAGTTTAATCATATGTATTTTAACAGAATGAAAACATTTTGTGGTCTTTATTGTCTTAGACAGGCTCATCAGAGTATAGAAACGCCCATACTTTTAAAAAATGTTATTGTTGTTTGTTTTTGTTGAAAACTCTAACTATAAACTGTGCGTGTCTCCAGGCGCGGGGTCTGAATCTGTCATGCGTGCGGAGCTGTGTGGTGATCGCAGAGGAGCGGCCTCGCCTCGCTCTCACTCAGTCCTTCTCAAAGCTCTTCAAAGACCTCGGCCTGTCGCCGCGAGCTGTGAGCACCGCCTTCGGCTCCAGGGTCAACTTGGCCATCTGCCTGCAGGTCTGCATTGTACAGAAACCCTCAACTGTCTCATCTGTGCACCGCGGTTTCACCCAGGCGTTTTTCTTCGAGCAGACACAATTACCACAGTTACTTTCCTGATATAAAGAAGGATCCACTTCATATAATGACACTGTATTGTGACAACAGGGCACTGCTGGACCAGACCCCTCCACTGTCTATGTTGACATGAAGTCCCTGCGTCATGACAGGTAAAACTGAAGACTCCTGACAGCAGTACAGAGGCAGCCAAAGCCACATGATTTAACTAGTTAAGCTAAACCTTTCTTATCCCCGAGATCAAACAGAATGAAATGTCTTTTTGTGTGTCCCTCAGGGTAAGGCTAGTGGAAAGAGGCGCACCACAGAGTCTTCCGCTTATGGAGTCAGGCACAGTGAGTATTAATTAACAACTCATTAAAACGTATTCGTATGAAGCTTTAAATGCCCACAGAGCAAAAACAAAGAATTTATATGTCTTTAAAGTAATGTCTCTTCTCTGTTTTTCCCCTTTCAGATTCTACCAGGAGTGAGAGTCATCATAGTCAATCCAGAGACCAGAGGCCCGCTGGGAGATTCACATCTTGGGGAGGTAAGGAGCATACGGTCTAACCTTTCAAATTTTGTTTTTGTTTGCATTTTTGCTGACTTTTTCTCACCAAAGTCAATTGAAAGAAAATGGGTTGCTAACCCAAAGACCAGGATATTGCCCTGGTTGTAGTTGGACTAAACCTTTCGGTAGCCACTCACCTACATTTCTATCGTTGTCCAGATCTGGGTAACCTCTGCTCACAGTGCCAGTGGCTACTACACCATTTATGGGGAGGAGAGCCTACAGGCAGATCACTTCAACACCAGACTGAGCTTTGGGGAGCCCCAAACTCTGTGGGCCAGGACAGGCTACCTGGGCTTCATTAAAAGGACTGAGCTGCTGGATGCAAGTGGAGGTGAGAACTCTGTCTCCATGGTCCTAACCAGACCTTTTAAAAAGGACTTGTTGCTTTTCAGCCCTTTGTTGTCACTTGTTGAGATGAAGGACGTTCTTCCATATATATTTTTTTATTGGGTTATAAGGATACAATACATGTCTTTTCATGAAGATACGTTTCACATATTTTTCTCCTTCGCTCATTCATTTAAACCAAAACAAAAAAGACACATTGTACAGACATATCAATGAAGGCTTATTGATTTGTAACACTGCCCACTTCGTTAAACAGGCATCATTAAATCCATCTTATCTGAGACATGATTCTCGGTACCATCAGTGGTATGAGGACGACTCATTCACACGCAGGACTCCACAGCAGTCATACTTTGGTTCTTCTCTACCACAGATCGCCATGATGCCTTGTTTGTGGTGGGCTCTCTCGATGAAACATTGGAGTTGAGGGGGCTGCGTTATCACCCCATTGACATTGAGACGTCTGTGTCCCGAGCCCATCGCAGCATTGCGGAGAGGTGAGGCTCTTTAAATGCGCTCGGAACGCTGTGCTGAGCTTCCGCAACCAATGTAACCCCTCTCGCTCCCACAGTGCCGTGTTTACATGGACCAACCTGCTGGTGGTGGTGGCGGAGCTCAGCGGCTCGGAGCAGGAGGCCCTGGACCTGGTGCCACTCGTCACCAATGTGGTCCTGGAGGAACACCACCTCATCGTGGGGGTGGTGGTCATCGTAGACCCTGGGGTGATCCCCATCAACTCCAGGGGGGAGAAGCAGAGGATGCATCTGCGGGACTCCTTCTTGGCAGACCAACTGGACCCCATCTATGTGGCCTACAACATGTGAATGACTTCAGAAACTGATGCCTAAACTGAGCCAGGCTCTGAGAACGGACACAAGGGACAAAGACGCTGAGGGTGTGAACAGCAACCCCGATGTTAAGTCTCAGACACACATTAAAAGACCAAACAATGTGGGAATGCAAGGATAGTACAAGCACTGTAACAACAAACGCTTTTGTCTGAAGCAGGTTTTTCTGCCTGCTTGATCGCAGCGGTCCGGGATCACCAATGTTACAGGGGACGACAGCTTCTCTCCTCTTGAGAGGAAACGCATCTGTCATCTGGAAGAAATCTGATCTTTATCCACTGTTAGCACCACAATCCACTTCAGCAGTCCAATTTCTGTTTTAACACATTTTAATTTTATAATTTACCTGAAGAAAAAAAAAGGCTTTTCTTTGTTTGCTTTTAGGCCTGAACCGTACATCTTTGTGTGTCTTTTTTAAAACTTTTTCAAAAATTCTTCGGACCCCTCTTGAAGGCAGAGTGGCACTCCAGAACTTCCTCCTCCCCTTGCACTTTATGTCCTCACACGTCCGCCTCCTCCGCCTGTGTCACCTGCCTCAGAAGGAGACGTTCCCCATCTGCCCTTACCCCGTCAGTATCCACATCAGTATTAAAGTGCCACCAGTGAGTCCGGCCAAAGAAGCTGTCGTGACTCACCACCTTAGTCACAAGACGCACAGTGGCTCTCACCCCCAGCCACACACTGTTCTTTCACTTGTTACAAAACATCCTACGATACACTTGAATTACTGGGAAAAGGAAACATACAAACAAACATACAAACAAACGTGGATCATAAAGGTGAAAACAGATTCTTCATTTTCAGTGTGAGTAGGACTCGCTGAGTTAGGTAGATCGTATGATTGTGATAGTACTAATCATTTTTAATCTAAGAGCACCAAGCAGAATTTGAAGCTATGCCCGGCGTTTAGGTGTGCATGCTAACTGGGAGTGCAACTGATGCCTCCATGCAGGTTAAAGAGAAAGAAAAAAAAAAATCCTAACAAGCCTAGGGGTCCCGGCAGTGGATTGGTTGGCTTTGAATATTCTGGGAGTTTAGTCCCAGTTTGTGCCTCTTAGTAATCACAGCACAGAAATAAATGTGTGGTCGGTGATTGTGCAGAGATTGTCTAACCATGCAGTGTAACAGACACATCACACGGATGTTACGTTGGGTCTTCTTCATTCCAGTTACAAATGGCCACATCTCGTTTCATCCCTGGCTTTGAGCCTGTCTCCACCTGATTTCCTGTGTTGCACAGAGCGAGCTGTGGGAAACAGTGAGGGCATCAGTGAGTCTACTTAAAGAGTTTTGAGTAATTCCAGCAACCACAAAGACTTGAGCGAGTTCAGATCTATTCGAATCCCTTTAATAGCAGTTTTTTGGTAGTCATTACATTTCCTTTCAGGCGATGGATGCAATAGCGCACAGCAATGAAAATTAGATAAGAAATACAGAGATGGTTCCCATAGCTGGGTATGAGCACACTTCTGCACTCTGTTCTGTTCGTTCCTGCTTTTGGAGTTAGAGACACCTGCAGTGTGGCTCTAATTACTTAATTATTAATTAATAAATTAATTATTTAGGATGAGTAGCCTGAGTGACCCTCTGGGTCCACACAGCGGAGTCCACAGTTCATGTGTCCACTCCGGCAGCAAATATTTCATACAAACGTACATCACATATCACTTTGTATCAGTTTTGTCTGACTCCAATTTATTCCTTGGAAAACAGGTTAAAAATCTTTTTACTGCTCAGAGCGGAAAATGTTTTCATCCACACGATCAAAAGCCTCTCAGTTTGTGATCTTTTCTTTCAGAACAGCAGCATGTAAGTCTGCCTGCTGTTTGATGGCCTTCTGGATATTTGTTTGGTATTCCTTCACTTGTATATCTGATGCACAGGTTTGGGACACATTGAATTGCAAATTATGAGAGGCTCAAACTGATGTCAGCAGAGCTGATGGATTTATTGATAATGTTAACAGTTTGTACTTAAGGTTAAGGCCTTTGACAATTGAGGATTTTCCGATTAAAACGGAAAAAAAAAATGGAAGGGGACCTTAAGTCTAGCTGTTATTTGGATTCAGGCATTGGCTGCTTCCTGGCTTGAACTGAGGTTGTTAAATGAGGTGCTATCTTTCAATCTGTGTGTAGTTCTTGAACCTGAAATCCAACAACTTAACATTTGTTGTCGCATCTGATAAGATAATTCTAGCTCATCAGAAGGCAGGTCAGTGCCTTTCACCAAGGAGACATTTATGGACTATAATTTTAAAGAAAGCAGCGAATGCTCTGAGAGAAGAGAACTTTGCCTTATTAAACCTGTGGAACTTCTCTCCTTTTTTGTTTGACTGTTTTTGAAGAACAATTCCACCACTGAGTGAGAAATCAAAGACCAGTTTCTACCACAAAACATATCTTTCAAGAACCGGGGTTCTCTTTAAGTTTGTGGTCCTGCCTTTTTTATTTTTATTTTTTATTGGAACGTTATCAGTATTTAGGCCAATCCTTTCTTTATGTCTGTAACACTAATGGAAATTTTAAAAAAAAATTAGGAACCATGTGTAAAAACCTGTGAAATAAATAAATCGAAATTCTCCATGTTAGGAAAAAAAACCATACATTACAAAAGGGTAAAAATGTGTGTAAACTGTGTTTTAGAGGTCACATACTGTATTCCTGGTGTTACTGTGTACATGGGAATGGACTGTAGATACAAACTTGACTGATCTTTCATACTTGACAGCATTTTCTGCATTGATAATTTAATGGCATCACATTGCAAAAGAGTCTATTTGGGGAGACACAATGTGCACTTTCTCACTATAATTTGTTGAGCGTGTGTGTGATATGCGAGTGAGTGTGTGTGTGCGTGCGCGTGTGTGTTCAGCTTAACGGTGATATATCGCTTTTATGGTGCAACAAACTTTGTCTTTTGTAAGAAATTAATCCCAAAATTTTGACCTTTTGTTTTTGAATTTTTCAATATTCTTTTTTATGTCGCCTCCACTGTATTTTTACTCTTTCCATCCACAATTGGGATCTAATATATTTTATATGGGTCTCATCAATCTATACCTGATGTAATTTGCATTTGGAACTTCACCACCTCTGCAAACAGCTGGTTTGATTGGGAAGCAGCCTGCCACCCAGTGCAACTCCTCCATAGACCACTTTTCTTTCAGTGACAGACACTGAGGACGCCTGCGCGAGCCAGTAAATTAGTTACTCATGAATAACTATGTGATGATTGCTTTGTCGCTACTGTTTCACTCCGAGTTTTAATAAAGTTTTATAATTTCACGTTGGCCTTTCAGCCTTTTTAATAGACATTGGTGCTATAAATTAAAGGTGCGTCAACAAGACTTTTACTCTCCAATGTCATCACAAAAAGATTTCGCCTTGACCCTTTTTGTGTGAAAAACTCTTTTGTTTTTTCATGTTGAACTCTTTATGTTTTCACCCCCTGGAATTCAGACTAGTTTGTCATTGCCGCTTTTCATCACCTGAGATCTGATGAAAAGACTTTCAACTCCATGTGGACAATAAAAGTTTTCCCATCTTCAGTTTTTCAGCCTGTGCTGGAAGATGCATTTCCAGCCTCAGAAATGATTCGAAGCACAAATTGTAACTGTTCACGTGAGGTATTATTCACACACACACATGCGTACCCATGCACACAACCAACTCAAGGGCCCACCATGTATACCTCAGCAGCTGTCTGTTCACTATGCATTGTCGAGCTGCAGCAAAGACATTCTGGACTAGTCAATGGTGCGATATTTGATATGTCTTACTGGACAAAAACACTGTCACACTGTCATTGGATGTGTTTCATGTCAAAGAATAAAAATGCTTTGTCTGACTCTTCTCGGCTCTCTTCTTTTTTTTTTTTTTTTTAAATCTCTGGAAGCTTCATGAATCAACCAGCACTCAACAGAAAAAAACAAAACCAGCTTCCCACCAGATGGCAATGTTTCTGTTTCATGTGGGGAAAAAAAGATGCAATGTCATCCAGTTGGGATTGTCACCTTTCAGCTTCAGAGTGACACTGATTAGAATGAGCATTTAAGCTTTTCTTCTTTTCTTTTTTCTGCACGTTATAGTCCATCAACTGTAACTTCACATGAACCCTCAATGAATGACTGTGTCACTTTGTTTTTTTTAAAAACCTTCTATCTGTCAATTTCAGCAGCTGATGGTTTCACTGAATTTCAAGCTATGTAGGACGTTTTTTGTTTAAGCAAAATTAAAATATTTGTGGTTAGTTTACCTTTTAACAATCCATGACATCATAAAACATTTAGTACTGAGGTTTAGATTTTGGTTGAAACTAAAAGAGGCGATCAACATCTCTTCTAATAAGTTGGGGCGAAAAAATATAATGCAGTGATTTGCACACAGTTAAAAATCCCGATTTGGTAATGAAATAGTATGAACGCAAAGGACCAAATGGGATAGATTGGATATTTTTCTTATGCTGCATGTGATTTTATTTATTTATATCTATGGGTCTGATTCATTCAATTTCTTTTTTTTTTTGGTTGTTATTTCTATGTATATTTTTAATTTGTTTTTAACTCATTAACATATTTATCTAACTCTTTTGGTCTTCCTCGACCATGTGGGATTCAGAAGGGGGGATCACAGATAAAGGAACTTCTCAAGAAGTTTGACATTTGCTGACAAACCTGCACTCATGTCAGAGTCCATCACCCAGAGGGAGAAGCTGACCGGCACGTACAGGCTCTGTGGACGGCTCAAACAACATTCTGAATTCACTGGTAATGAAAAGACTCGTTCACTCGTGACAACAACACTCAGGTCTGTCTGAGGCTCATTGATCATGTTCATTGCTGACAGGATTCAGAGCAGCATCAGGGCGACGCTGAGCAGGGCTGCCATCGGCCCGGTGTTCAGACGCTGTGCGGCAGAGGCTGCTTCCGCCTGACTCACTTCCAGCCAGTGGGAAAACCTGCTGGTCCGCGCGTACACCCCTGGTCTGCGAGGAAGGCCGCACTCCTCCCCGAAGCTGGTCACCCCTATCACGTAAAAGCTCTCGTCGTTTTCGCTGTAGCACTGCAGTGGACCCCCGCTGTCGCCCTGCACCACAGACAAAAAAACCCACAAAAATGTAAACCATTGTGCTGCTGGGAAACTCTGCTGCTCACAACGCTTTTCCAAACACAGCCAGTCCCTGCCTGACCTGACAGGAGTCCGCCCCCCCGCTCTCCTGTCCTGCACACAGCATGTTGTCGGTTACGATGCCGCCGTACCAGCTGAGCTGGTTACACCTGCTGTGATCAATGAGCTCCACCTCGACCTCCTGCAGTCGGTCCATCATATTGCCTAAACACATCAAAAGGGTCCATGACGTGTAAAAGATTTTTTGAACAATATCTTAATAAGCAGGTAAACATCTAATAACTCACTCTTAAGGTCATGTAAAATGTACAATTCAAATCCCAACAGGAGATGAAGCATCACACACATGCACACATCTGCATGTGTAACAGATGATCTGTGACTCTGCTATGTGGCTACTAGCAGAGGTAAGATTTTACTTATGAACAAGAACTCCAACAACTCAAATTTGCGCATGAAAAAGACACACATTTAAAACAATACAGTCATTGTTCCTTCCATTAGGCTGAACGTTGACTTTTATGCTTTTTGATCCTCAAATGCCAAAATATCTCTACTTTGAACAACTTTGTCATCTTCCAAATATCTCTACTCTACACGGCTCATACTGAAGGGTATTTGCACAGTTAAAGTTGTTGGTAAAACTAATGCATAAATAAATAAGAGGGGTTTTCATTTTAAAGCAAACCATCAAGGCTGCAGCCTTTTAAATGTTATTGAGTTATTAATAAAATATGTATGGGACAGATGCTGTGTATCTGCAGGAAGGTTCCACTTTAATTTCAAGTGAAAGATTAATACATTCATAATTCATCATAGATTAAAGTTCAATAAAAAGCATCTGATGTGGATTTTTTCTGTAGGGTGGCTGCAAACTGAATTTGAGGTACTGCATATTGGAAAAAAAAGGGTGTGCTATGATCTTTAAATTTCTTAAACCATAATCAGGTCAATGCTACTGACCAGTTGCAAAAAAATTCAATCATGGTCCCTTAAAACTTTGTGTCTCCCCTCCCAACTTTAGAGATGCGTGGCTACTATAGTTTGAAATGAGGAAATATGTTTTAATGAATTTGAAACTGTAAATTGATATTTTTCTACGATCTTGTATGAATCAATTCAAAGTGTGTAAATATGTGGCAACGTTCCAGCCAGGGAGACACTTACCAACTTCTACTAAAAAAACAACAGCAGGGATCTGGCAGAATAAGGGGCTATTTCCACCAACCTTTGTAGTAAGTGCTCCCCCATCCAGTGACAAAGCAGTGGCTGAAGTTGAGCATGAGCTCGTAGGTCCGATTTCGAGGAATGCAAATGGGTTGAATGTGGTCGGTGAAGTGAAGGGGATAGCTGAGCAGCAGCAGCGTTACATCATTGTTGGATGTTCGGTCATCATAGTCCTCATGCATCCTAATCTCACTGATGGAGCGGATCTGGGCATGAACTCCAGGAGAGGACAGGACGTTTGCTCCCGCCACCACACGAAAATAACTCTTTCTGATCAATCTGAACACAGAACAGAACAAGTGTGAGTCATTGCCGCTGCTGCATTGGACCCTATTACCCAGTAAACCTAAATCAGTTCCACAGCAACGCCTCCTGTGAGCAGCTGGGCTTTATTGTGTGTGTACTACAGAATAACCACACTTTGCACAGCAAACGTATGATGATAAAAAAAAAAAGATTTCATTTGGTTGTCTGGCCTAAACTCAGCTGCTGCAGATTGTTAGGGACTTTGTGCTTGTTTTGCACAATAGATTTGACATTAAGCTTAGTTCGATCTTGATATTTCAAACAGTTGGACAACCAACTTATAGTAGCAATCATAGCTTTCTTCCATCCATCCATCCATCCATCCATTATCAATACCGCTTATTCCCTCATGGGGTCGCGGGGGGAACTGGAGCCTATCCCAGTGGTCAACGGGCGAGAGGCAGGGTACACCCTGGACAGTCCGCCAGTCCATCGCAGGGCCACATACAGGACATACAAGGACAAACAACCACTCACACTCACATTCACTCCTAAGGGCAATTTCCCCAATCTCCAATCAACCTAACATGCAGGTTTTTGGACTGTGGGAGGAAGCCGGAGAACACGGAGAGAACCCACGCAGACACAGGGAGAACATGCAAACTCCACCCAGAAGGGCCCTGGTTCCCCCGGGATTCGAACCCAGAACCCTCTTGCTGGGAGGCGACAGTGCTAACCACCACACCACTGTGCCGCCCCCATAGCTTTCTTAAAGATGCTAATTAGCTTTGTGGCTCACAGCACACCGTCTATAAAATCTCTGTGTATTACACGTTCGTCTTCTGTTCACAAGTTCATGTATCAAATGAAGCCAGCGGATGTGTGAACTTTGGCCCTGGCTGATTTTTACTCTTTGGAACTCTGTGTGTTGTTTTGTCTTTTTTTGAAAAAAGAAATAAAAAGGTCTAACCCAGACCCAGAGTGAAGTATGTGTGTGTGTGTGATGTAAGTCCTTCTCACTGGTACTTGTAGAAGCAGTGTGCGGCGGTGAGCACCCAGAGGTTGTTGAGGATTGTTCCGCCACAGTGATGCCTGGACAGGATCTGGACGCTGACCTGCCAGGGCCACGCCCCTTCGGGAGCCTCCTGGCCACCCACTATCCGAGATCCGCCCGGCGCCCCGACCTGTGGCCGCTTTCCGCAGCCTGATAAACAACGTCAAACAAAGTTTTGGTGTGAATGCTGAAATGATAACGTTCTATGACGAAGTGTTTGCACACGGTTATGTTAAAGTTCATTGTAACTGATATTAATTCATCAAAGTACTCAAGCAACCGCTGACTCGTCAATATAATTATGACAGAGCTTGCTTGTATGTTTTAAAAACTACATATGAAACTGTTTTAAAAACTACATATGAAACTGTTTTAAAAACTCCATACTCTAGCCTTGGTCCACGGGCCCACAGTCCTGCATGCCCTCCATGGTGCCCAGTTCCAGCACACCTGAATCAGATGAATATGTGGCTATCCTCCTCCTGCAGAACTGAGGAGCTGATCCATTTATCTGAATCAGATGTGCTGGATCTGGGAAACTTGGAAAGCATGCAGGACTCTGTGCCCTGAGGACCAGGGTTGAGAATCACTGCTCTAAAAGGTCCTCCATGATGCTCTTCTGACACTATAAGAAGGTGGCTCATTCTTCCTTCTCCCACTTTTTGTCACATGAGACCAAACAACAGCTCACTTTTGATTGGTCTACCTAAAAATCTGCAAAAGTTTAATCTGGAATGAAGAACATGATTACAAGTCATATTAGAAAAGGTCTCAAAAATATCTCTGCTTACTGAAAAATAATGAGAGCAACAAAATGTAATATGTATTTTTCAACGTCGATAAAATGTATGATACACATAAATAATTGATTGGATCTTTTAAAATCATATGTAATCACACATGTCTTATGGAAAGTATTTTTTTTTAGCTTTCTTTGCATGTTTTGGTTTTCTTATTAGTTAGCAAGGTTATCCAGAAAGAAGTGGACTTGGGAGAGAAGACAGAAAAAATATAGAAGGAAGCTTAAAGCATTTTTTTCACCTTTATGCAAAGCATGTGAACTATTGCCGGATAAACAGACAAGACCAGAGTCCAGCAAAAGATGCAGCTGATAAATTTAGAAGATATCACCATTGGTGTCACATAAACATTGCTGCACGAACATCCCTGACACACTGACAGAGGACACACTCCTCAGCAACTTTAACTTAATTTGAGGGTCATCAAATATTTCTGATAACAGTCACATCAGACAAACCAAGGGGACACCTTCAATAAAAAACTGAACCAAGAACTAACTACTTTAGCAGAAAAGTCTCTCATCCATTTAGTTTTTTTAAAGGTTGCAGATTTTTTAGGCTGTAATTACATCCCTGAACCCCTGTTTGTTTAAGCTCATATGAGCACACCTAACTTCAATCCTGTCCACACAATAGAGCCCGAGTTCTTCTGTCATTTTTCAAAAAACAAAACAAACCCCCCAAAAAAGCAGATCGGTTCATGAAACAACAGCAATTTACCAAAAAAAACTAAACAGATCCTACTTCAACTCACTGTGCTGCGATGAAGCTGAAGCGGTCAAACACAGGAAAGTAAAGAGCAGGTGAGCCTTTATCGCCATCTCCTTTAGATTCTTTGAGACATTTTTTAATCGCAAACAAAAACAACTCCTTCCTCCGAGTGACGTCACGTGAACGTTGGGCTCGTTTGTCCCGCTTTTGGTTAAAGAAAATATAAGTTATAAGTTATGAAAAACAACAATTACCACAAAGGCGAAATTAAGTAGAAGTTGATTAAATCACAACAGCAAACCACTCATATGAACTGCTTTAAGGACACTTTCATTCACTTGAGTTTTCAGTCGCTTGAATGTCTGTCATCTAAAACCAGCAATACAAAATGAGAAGAGTTTATAATTTTTTGAGCAGTTTTGTTTGTGCACATCAGTCCTGCAGTGCCCTGATGCAAGCCGTCTCAGCTGAATTCTTCCAACAGCCAATAAATTCCTGCACAGAGACCCGGACGAGCTCACTGAAGACACCCCTGCGCGTCTTTTCTCGCCCAGATCCTGAACCCGTGCGTCGGGGCGCATTCTGGGGCTTTGGGAGGCTGCAGGACTAAATGACCTTTACGGTTTTTACGAAACGCGCTCGCCGACACTCCCCATCCATCCTCACGTTCTGCTGAGAGTCATCAATTATGCAAGGAAGCTGCTCGCGCTGAGGGGGGGGGGGGAGATAGCAGCAACAATATGGCGACAGCCGCAGTTTCCCTTCAACCTTTCCCACATCTGCAGCCCCGCAACGCCTCTCCGGATTCACTGTAATGCTTCAAAAGTGAGTATGCTTAATTTGCAGTCGTTCGGGGGAAAGCGGGGATGTGTCGTTGTGTGTGGAGGAGGAGGATGAGGATGAGGATGAGGAGGAGGAGTGGGGTGAGGGTGAGAGGGGGGGGGCTCTCTTCGTCGGTATCCCTGCGTAGCCTGAATGTCGCAGAGCTAAACACTGCCCAACACCGTCTCCTTCTCCTTACGGATGATATTTTTCACCTTTTGTCGTCTTTTCTTTCTCGGAGCCGGACCGAAGGGGGCGTCCGCACTTGCCGAGAGACTCTCTCTGCGGGACCAAAACGAGCTAGAATATACATAATTTGCCAATCGTTTGGTCTCCATCACCGGGAATTGATGGGAATTCGTCGAGCGCCCGATGCTCGAGAGTGGAGATACCTCACGCGTTAGGCTTCAGGCAGGGCGCAGTCTGACCACTCCTGCTCGGAAAAGCAACCCCCACCAATTCTAGGGGGTTCGGTTCCATTTCGTGGCTTCATTTTTCTTCGGTATTTTACACCCCCCCGGAGGGGGTAGGACGGTGCATTTTAACGACATGCTTCGACTAAGGGGACTGACTCTGTGTAAGTAGCCCGATCTTTCTCTTCGAAATGGCCCTTTCCTTGAGGGGGTGTCGGGGTGTCGGCGCCAGAGTTCCAGTCCCCCTGACGTGTGCACCTTATGCTGCACACCGTGGGCTGTTTGGTTCTTCCACGGAGGGACACCTCATCGATTGGGCTGTCGACGCGGCTTCGCGGGTGTGGTGCAGATCCCATCACGCGCAAATACGCACAGGACGTCTTGAATGAAGGGGTGGTGGTGGTGGTGGTGGTGGTGGTGGGGGGAGAAAATCGGGGTTTTCCCCGCGAATAACAGCACGCACAGTCAGTGGTGTGTGGATTTATTGAGAACCGTCGTCCCCGCTTTTCACGGCTGTGACTAATCCAGCTCAGCGTGGCATCCTTCACATACAAACCACCCACTGCAGCAGCAGCAGCATCGCTTTGGTCGGAACGGGCCACTTCTCTGCGCAGTGTAACCTCCAGCTCCTGACAGAGGAGGAGCAGGAGGAGCCTTCCGCCCGGTAAAATATCACACAAACGGACCGCGGATCATTTGCCAAAACGCGTCGTTTAACAGCCCAAAAACGCGTAAGTGTATGTATCAGATTCACCGCGCTCTCTATACGTGAGAATTATCACGTTTCCGAGAGCTTTGCTTTAACCTGCGCGCTGGAAAAGGCACCGAGACACAACAAGGCGAGAGCTGTCAGGGATCTGAACGGGACTGGAGGAGAAATGGTGCAGGCCCCAGGTCTGGGGCTCCTCTAAGACCACTACCGGAGAGCCGAACGTTTAAAAAAATAAATGAAAATCTCCTTTCTCCAAAGATTTCTGCTTTGGCGTGTACGTGCTCTCACGCGCGCACGCGGCTGTGATTGGTGTGAGTGCTCGTGCCCTCGCGTGGTGCTGAAGCGGACAGCGCCAGCAGCGCGGCAGAAGGTTCCGGGGTCCATTTTAAAAACAGACGTCTTGTCTGGCAGGGTGCATGTTTTTTTGTTCCCCCCCCCCCCCCCCCCCCTGTGCGTGCGCGTGTGTTTTCGCCTCATACCAAACGGGCTTTTTCCTGAGTGATATCAGCTTCACACGCCGAGCATTCGCAATTAGAGGGTGTTATGCAAGAGGGGAGCAGGGGAGTGACAGGCCTCGCCATTCAGATATGGCTGCCAGTCCTGTTCAGGCTGCATCCAGCTGCCTCTCCTCCACCACAGACTGCAAATACAGCTTTGTGTTGACTAATTAAAGGAGAGCACTACGGACGAAAAGTCCCATAAATCACATTAACGATGCTCTCTCAGGTGTGGCTGGGCTCTGCTAGTCTTCAGTCATTTTCTTTTCTCCTTCGCCTTGCATGAAGCTTTAATGCTTGTGGTGTATCCGTTAAATCTTTGAAACACCAAACTGGGCCGGAGAAAGGTTTTGCAGTGCCAGGCGGCCGTTAAATGTGCAGGGTTTTCTGTCAGTGCTTCCAATCACAGATCACATTAAGTCACGTTTCTTGCCACGACATTTGGTCAAGTGTTGGATGAGTGGTTTTGAATTTCTTTAGTACTCTCTTACTCATTTTCTGACGGCAAAGAGAAGCATGTAAAAAGGATTCTGTAGAAACGCCAAACTCAGTCAACTCACCAGATATCACAAGAAAAGTTTGTATATACGTTTCTCTAATTCTGATTATGGAACAGCCGAAGTTACAGGAAGAAATGGTTTAATTAGTCAAAATCCCTTGCTTTTCAATTATTTCAGATTCTTTAGCAGGAAACATAGATGGCATAGTGGCCCCCTCCACCTCAGAATATGTAGTCATCTCAGTGAGGTTGATCTTCCATTCTTATTTTTCCTGTTTGAATTGAGCGACTTAAATTGCTGTATGTTTTGCTCTTTTGCAATGACTGTGGAGGACAAGCAAACTGTTCAGTGTTATATGCAAAGAATCTGTCATTTCTTCCCTCCCCAGAACTGCACTCGTGGATGGTACAAATCTAATGACCAAGTAGCTGCAGGATGAAAACATGGCCCTACCCCTTATTGCACCGCCAGGACCTGATAGCTTCAAGAAGTTTACTTTGGAATCTTTGGTGGTCCTTGACCAACGCATCGCAGAGGAGAAGAACAAGAAGCCACCCAAGCAGGACAGCAGCTACCGCGACGACGATGATGAAAACAAGCCCAAACCCAACAGCGACTTGGAGGCTGGGAAGAGTCTGCCCTACATCTATGGGGACATCCCTAAGGGATTGGTGGCGGTACCACTGGAGGATCTGGACCCATACTACCTGAAAAGTCAGAAAGTGAGTTGGCAAAGTCCCCTGATACACTCCATATTAAGTTTGTGTGCAAAAATAAGTACAAAAACTCTGACTGACTACAACGTTTTTGAAAGAAATGTTCCTAATTTGATTTAGTTAAACAGCTCAGATGGGAATTGTTGGGTTTTTGTAAATAACTTCAGAGTACGGTCTGACCTGCTCTTTTGGGAAAGCGCTGGGAGATAATTGTTATGATTTGGCACTATACAAATAAAATTGAATTGAAAATTGAAATACAAAAACATGAAAATGTTGAATGTGGACTTGAAATAATGTTGAAACCCAGCAAAGTTTGCAATTTGTCCCTTTTTCTCAGGCTTGCCAACATTACATCACAGTCACTTCTCAGTTGTTGTTGCCTTTAATGTGGTGCTTGGTTCTGAAGATTGAATTCTTTAGGTTTCTAAGAGTTCTGATTTTTGAAAATCTTGGTGGGGGTTGATCAAACTCATTTCAATGTGTACAGTGATTTTCTTTGGACATTTCAAAGGCAGATTTTTGTTGCTTCTGCTAAACCAGAAGTAACACCTAGTTCTGCTTCTCTGTTTTTTCCTGTTCACCCGGACCGAGCTGCAGACCTTTGCAGTTCTGCCCCACAGAGTGGTGCTCTGACCGTGCGCTCATGTTACAGTAGCTGTAGCTAGCTGTGGATGAGACGCTTCATTATGTCATAGTGAGTCATGCGTCCTGGTGACTGAGATGGAGACATCGTTTCTCCTCCAAGTGTACAATGTTTACACTGGTTTTGATGCTCACATTTGGTGGCAGAACCCAATCAGGTTTTCTCCCTCACTGACCATCAGGGAAGATGAAGCTGAGGATATGTAGAGGGCCAGTGTTTTACTTCTAACGTGCTGGCAGATCTTTTGGGAAAAGGCCAGAGGGAGCCACTGGTGAAAGACGGTTCCACATGACAGACTTTCCTAATTATGTAAAGCATAATCTAAGGCGGGAGAGAAGAGCGGCAGCAGCAGCGGCATCAGGCAGAGAAGGCTGTGGGTGTGTTAGAGGAGGCACGTGGCTCTCTGGGATTTCTGTCACGTCTGGCGCGATGTGTTCGGACGGCCAGGTGTGACCTTGAGAGGCTCTGAATATCACCGGCTAATCGTCAGCTAAATCTGTGAAAGGGGAGGCGCTTGATTGATGCTCCTGTACTCATCAAGCTGTCTCCGAACGGAGAGATGAGGACAACATGATTTGAAGATGTTGACAGAAGCTGAAACAAAAGCACGGAAGATTAAATTTGCTTTCGCCTGGTTGTGGAAAAAAAAATCTTATCATCAAATACAAAGATCCGCTATCAGTTTTATCCAAAAGCAGGCGCGCTTTATAATCAAATGACTGTTCTGTCCCCGAGCATCAATCCAGATGCAGCATGAACTGTCATTTAACAAGAATGACCATTGTGGCCTAAATATCTTAACAAAGAATTATGTAACAAAAGTCTCAAATTCATTTTAAAAGGGCTGCACTTTGTACAACATTGTTGTGTAACTCTCTGCCAGTCCACAATGGACCTTGAAATGTAACTGAAAACAAGCTAGTAGCATTGGGTTTAGTCATCATCATCATGAGCTGGGCTGAATTGTTTAGGTGTTGAGCCTGTGTTTGCGTACAGCTGCACAGTGTTGCTCTCCTTCTCGCTCTGTCTCTTCGTTGTACCTCGCTGCCTTTACACGGCGCATGCTGCCTGTTATGCAACACACCAGTCCGGCACAAAGGAGGAGACACGATTCGGATGACACGTGGCAGACATGTCCAGCATTACGTCGGGCGATTGTTTATATTCCTCTCGCGGATGCAAAGCTCTCGCGTTATGTCCCTCGTTCCTCATAGCTGTCGCGGACGCGTGCGGGGGTATTTGTGCTCCTCGTCTCTCCGCTCCTGCCTTCCCCAGCAGTCCTGTCAGCTCTTGGCTTCTAACGAATCTAATTATGGTGCTCGATCTAGTCTCATTCCAGTGCCAAAGGGAACCGATGCCTCTTTGGATCTCAGGCAGCTCTGACGTCAGATCAGGTGGTGACCTTGATGGCTGATCTATGTGTCTTTGTCAAGGAAGCCGGTAGAGCAGTGTGTTGCAGAAAGGAGGGGCTGTGAAGGGGTGGGGGTGGGGGGTTGATTCATTTATCCCCACGGCAAATCTTAAATTGTTGGCTCTCAGGTTGTTTAATAGCTGAGGGCCAGAGGGTGGCTGGGTGATGACGCGGCATTCGGCCCTCCCTCCTGAGCAGGTGGTCAAAGTAGGGGCCGTGGCACGCTGGTCGGAGGCGGGCTGGACCAGGTCATGCTCTGCGTCAGCCTATTACACACCGTTTCCAAGGACAGGAGACAGATAGAGGGACGGAGAGAAGATTTGAGGACGACATGTGTAGGGATGCGTGAGCACGTTGGCTCCTCTCGGTGCAGTCAGGATAAATGAAGAGCGATCAGAGGAGGACTCTGAAGAGCAAAAAAACCCCAAATACAATGCTGCAAATGTCATTTTGAGCGGGGCAATCCATGATGTAAGGGTCATGGATCTACATGATATGAATATCTCTGAAGGAGCATTTACATTTTTACAGTAAGACATATTTATGACTAAAATATTTTTTCCCCCGCAAAATGACTAACACAGAAAAAAAGCTACATGAGGAATTCATAAATAAGCAGGTTAGCACGGAAGGAGAGCTGTTCTTCGTTGATACGTGTGTGTGAGCTTGAGGCTCTCGGGCTACAGCCACCATAAAATGCAGTCCTTCTACCATTTAGTTCAGGGGGTTGAGAGAGGGCCGCTCTCTGAATGGCTGCTGCGGATGCAGATGCTGTCTCACTCTGCCTCCTCGCTCCAGCTTCTGTGTCGAAGCCGCTCTCTTCTCCTCTCTATCTGCCGCCCCTCCCCCCCCTCCTCCTCCTCCTCTCCATCTTCTGCCCAGCTCCCTCGCTCTGGCTCCTCCACCCTGCTTCTCCTCTGCCTGCTGCTGCCACAGTTGCTGCCTGCCTGCTTCGCTTGCTCTCCATCCCCGCCGTTTTTTCCTGCCTCGCCTCTCTCTGCTGTCCTCCCTGCTCGGCCCGGGATTATGAAATTTTCAGTAGCTTTGCAGCAGTGCAATCATGCGTTACAAAATAAAAGAAAAAAGGACTCTAGATACTAAATTTGGTGTGTGTATGAATGATGACTTTATATTGGCAAATGATTTATGTGAACCTGCGTCTCTCAGTCTCTGTCTGTGCATGTGGCAGCCATGCAGAAGCGCTCATGGAGGCTCATGGTCATATTTAACAGAAACGTCAGCCAACCAGAAAGTGGGACACGTCCAAGTGTGTCATTACATTTGACCACAGGTTTTTCCTGGGGAGGCTCATGGTATACACGATACTATGGAAACTCTGGGAGACACAGCTGTTCTGACCCTCGAAGAATCGGCTCATCTATTCATGCTGCTGACCCACCTCTCGATTTAATTTGATGTAATTCAAATCAACGCGAACGGTTGTCTCCCCTTGAGATCTTTGCCTGCCTTGTTTCCAACACCCCACGGTTCTCATTCTACTAGCATTGCATTGATTAGCTGTAGACATGTGGCAGCAGCACCCATCTTTCCTGCTCCTTCTCCCTCCTGCTCTTTGCTCTCCCTCTTTACCCCTCAGCCACTGGCTTTGTGGTACTTAATGTAGTGAGGGATGCCTTGTCAAAAGCACAAGAGCCCATATCACTCGTGCAAATGCATGGTTTCATTAAAGTTTCATGGAAATCGCCATGTTTTATTTAGGCAATTATGAGGTTATCCACAGAAAGTGGCCCGCCATCTCCTCTGGCTTGTTTCCTCCTCTTTGGGGTTGGGCAGGGCAGCACCGAGAGACTGGGACAACCTGCAAATACTGCAAACATCTCAGTTCTTGAGTAGATATGAGTAAACACTCATATTGTGTTTTCTAAGATGTTTAATCCAGATATGTAATTCAGGTTTTCACTGTGAACTGCAGAAATTGTGTTAGAATTATTTGCTCTAGCTAAGTCTGTTTTGTTTGTGTGCACTCTTTTTTGCTGTAAATTAATCCCAACTCTCCTTTTCTCCTTTTTTTCTCTCTACAGACATTTATAGTGCTGAATAGAGGGAAGACAATCTTCCGTTTTAGTGCCACACCTGCCTTGTACTTCATAAGTCCTTTCAATCTGGTTAGGCGAATAGCTATTAAAATTTTGATACATTCATATCCTTTGAAAGTTTGCTGTTAATAGCACTGCAAGAGGCTTTCCTGTTCATGTGCATAATTCACGATGATATGTTCTGTCTCTGTGCTCGTACTTCTATTGATGTTGTCAGTGATTCGTGCTGCTAGAGAGGGTCTGTGTGTTACAGTCAGAAGAATTCCTCACATGCAAGACTCTGCATGATGTAGTGGCCATTTTATTACTGAAGTAAAAGGCTGGCGTTCATGATGAGTCATCCTTAACAGTAAACAGTGCCAGACCTTCTCAGTTCAGCGATTAACTCCATGTTGCTCCTGTCTTTGTTTCGGAGAGCCGTTAAAGATGCACTAGGAGGAAGTAGAACCTTCTATCCAATCCTTCTGTCCAATAAAAAGCCAAAAGCAGCATTAGTAAAATCTGATAGGCTGCATAAAGAAAAATTACATCTAAAACCTGACTCATAAAGAAAAATAACTGAGCAGCTATCTGCTGGCAGCGGTTAGTTTGGCAATATTTTTTTATTTTAGCTGGATCAAAATCACGGTGAGATATTTCAATTATGTGTCAAAATCAATTTTTTTTTATTCAGGGATTCTTCTGGTTTGTCTAAAACTTTTCTTTGCTTTATCCAAAAGAATCTCAATGAACATGAAAATCGGAGACTTAGATCTAATATTATTGGCTACTTACAGTAAAGATGGAGGAAAAGGACAAAAAGTCTTGTAAATAAGAACAAGTGAGTCAATGCAATGCAGACCAACCACCCATAGCATACAATAACAAATAACAATATTTTGAAGATATAATAGAGATAATTGAAGAAAACTACCCATGTAAATTCCACTGTAGACTTACAGGGCACGTGATGGAAGGGGCGTTTTTGTTATTGTTGTTGAGTTATTGAGACTGTAAGCTCTAAAACGTGTTACAGAAGAAAAGAGCAAATCCTTATGGTATTGATGTACACTGTTCCTGTTACAATATCCAGCACACGTCTTGTTGCTGCACTCAGGCTCTTTTATTGTTCTGATGTCATTGTCCAGTGAAATATGACTTAGAACAAATAGCTCCAAACAAATCAATATGTTTCTTTCAACGCACGTCCAAACAAATTAACCAAATTGATTAAACTCATTTGTATTTTGTGCCCAGGAGGTGTTTTAACAGAATTTCAACTGGTTGAAAAGAGAGTGAAAATTGATTTTTGACTTTCAGACTGAATATCAACTAGTCGTCATCACTGCTGTCAAGACGTGCTGTATGCAATCAGCTTTTCATTGTTAACTGCCAGCCTTAACATTGGTACAACAGAATTGAGTAAAAATGCCATATAAGACCTTTTTAACACCATGGTTTTGACTTAAAACATACTAAACTCTAAATGTGCCAAAATACCCAGCAGCCATTTTTCTTTCTGTCCCTGATGGCAAATGCAGGTAATGTACTATTTAGGCCTCGTGTTTGTGATTATTAACCAAACTTTAACATAATTCCCTTTTTTAAAAGGCAGCAGCTCCAGTTATTACCGTGCCTCTGGGTTACTCTAGCGCTAACGCTGAGGTTCTCTCGGTTTCCTCTGAGAGTACAGCTCTCTGCACTGAGAGCCTAAAAGCCTCACTGCCTACCATTGTTTTAATCATGCCTTTGTATTTCCACAAAATATAGCGGATTTGAATATTTCATGACAAAAATGGTCTTTGTGGTGGTGGACACACATAAGCACAATGTGTTAAGTGCTCGATGTGAGTTGTTATGACTTCAGGCTGTGGTATGCTGAGGGCCGCTCAGACAGACAGGCTTCACATATTGGAGAAGGTACATTATGAACTGTACAATTTTATAACGCCCTTTTTTTTTTTTTACAAGTCCTTCTAGGTTTGATGTATGTGTATACATGTTCCATATTTTCCTTAATTCCCTCCTCACTCTTTTCAGCATGATCATTATGTGTACTATTTTGACCAACTGTATATTCATGACCTTTAGTGATCCTCCCGAGTGGTCAAAGCAAGTAGAGTAAGTACAGTTCTTATATTCTCTGCCAGTGTTATAAATGCATGCTAACCATTTGAAAGTTACAACTGCATTCAAATCACACTGCCAATATGTCATTTTCTTTAAAATATATATTCATGTTATATTATGGTCCATAACCCTCTCACTCTGCTTCTTTTGCTTATTGACTAAATGTAAATGTGGTACTCAAAGCACATAAACAAGCAACCTTGATAGATTCATGTGAACATATTATGCAGTGAACCAAAGGCTGAGGATATATAGCATAGGGAGAACATAACATACAGGGAACATAATGTCCATAATATCCATGATATCGGAACCATAAGACTCAAGAAAAAAATTACAGTCAGAGAGCGTTAAAATATGAAGACCTAAGAACATATTACTTGAGGAATGTAAATATCCTCTTTGCGGCCACAGTATTTATTATTTAGTTAGACTGCAAAGACTGTAAATTTAGATTGATGCTTGTTGGCTGTGTTATACACATTAATTTGATGTTGCAAAAACTGAGTCAGTCCAGTTTAAACCACACTATTGAAATAGATTTAAACATGACTGAATTACTAGGAGACATAAATTCTTGCACCCGGCTAACATGTTCAGTCAGTTTGCTTGAGCAGATATGCTGAAGTGTGCATACCTTGCAGGTCATGTTCCCTATTTGACCCTAAAATCGCAGACACATTTGAGACATGGAGGAGGATCTTCTTTATAAAAAAGCCGTTAGGCTGTGCATATTGCTCGACTGAGCAGGAGTTTGTCTTGAGCCAAGTTTCCCTAACAACCAACTGTGCTGACATGCCAAAAGAGTACAAAACTAACAATCGGACCATATCATCCCTTACCATATGATAAATGAACAGGCCTCCCTGGCACATCTGGCACATCTGCAAAAAAAAATCTGCACAGTGACTAAATGCCAGATGCTAAACTCGGAGCTCCATGTGAAGAAACTGGTCTCTGAAAATGACATTTTGGCTTAATGTACTGTTTTCTAGTTTATCCTGTCTTTGCTTCTAAATTTATCTTTTCCTGGGTGTTTTAACAACTAATGAGGGAGCAGGCTTTGATCCAGCGAGTTGAACTGAATCTGTCAATGCTCTTGTCTTTCAGGTACACATTCACTGGAATTTATACGTTTGAGTCTCTTGTAAAAATCACTGCTCGTGGATTCTGTATAGATGGGTTTACATTCCTAAGGGATCCATGGAACTGGCTGGATTTCATGGTCATTTCAATGGCGTAAGTATTCTTCTTGAGATTAAACTGTCTGGAGATACTTTGTTAGAATGAATGGGTAGAGATTTAGCAGTGTTACTGATCGTCTTTCTTCCTTTCTGACCTTAGTCTCTCTTGCTGTCTGATGACCCATCTTCAATGTTTCCTCCATTTCTCTGACATGTCTTTGGTCTTTCTCTTTGGGAACTGAAACTGGTTACCATCTGACACTGTGAAGCCCCCCTGAAAACATCCACATACCATTCAAATAAATCCACATTGTCTCTTCCTGGCATCCAGCTCTCCTATTAATCACCACTGTGCTCTCAGTCCTCCTGAGTCCACATGAGAAGATATACACATCAGAGCAATCATATAGAATACATCATTCACGTGGACCATCTGTGTGTGAATTCACATTTTCACCTTCTATCTGAATGTAAATAATGAGCTGTTGTAACTGTGGTTTGATCCTGCAGGTATATAACAGAGTTTGTAAACCTAGGCAATGTCTCAGCTCTGCGCACGTTCAGGGTGTTGAGGGCATTGAAAACTATTTCTGTAATTCCAGGTAAGACAGGATGGGGTGGGGGTAGGTGGGGCGGGGTCGGTGTTAGGTGTGTGTGTCTTTCTTTCCTTTACCTTCCACCCTTCTCCTCAGTGGACAGGCTCTGTGAGTGGCGTCGTCTCCTCCTGGTTCGGTGGTGTTGTGCTCTTGGCGTGTGTGGTTTTTGTCATCGTGTTTGTTCTGTGTGTGATCCTTCCCCTATTTCAGATATATAACAGAGTTTGTGGACCTGGGCAATGTATCTGCGCTGAGAACGTTCAGAGTTCTCCGAGCATTGAAAACTATCTCTGTCATTCCAGGTGAGACTCAGTTTAAACACTAAGGCTGATCCTCTCACCCTTTCTTTTTCACTCACTATTATTATGATTACGGTTATGATTTAAGCAAGAACAAAAGAATTGGAGACAACCATTTTTTGATTTATTTTTCCTCCAAAATTATCAAAAATGGTACTAATACATTTTTGATAGGCTTTGCAGTCTCCTCTAGGGCCATCCTAAGTGTCTGCACTCTCTGCCCCAGTAGCACTCTGATTGTGAGTCTTGTCTCCGAAGCAGCTGTGTTTCTCTTAAGAAATAGCTTTACCCCCCTAATTTTACTAGCAGTGGCAATAAGGAAAAGTCTCTTTTTGTAGAATAGAAATGTCTGCATTCTTCTCTTTTTTCAGAGAATCACCAGGTGATGCAGATAGAAATAGAAGGTTTAAATAGGTGTTATGTTTCATATGTTTAACAAGAGACCAAATTGGGAAAACAAGGTTCCTGTTACTGGAACCCCAAAAATAGCCTGGTCTATGTTATACAGTACAAGAAAGGAGATAGCCTTCAGAGAGATCCCATAGAATACGCTTATTATAAATGTATGAAGACTGCCAAGCCTAGTTTGTGAACATATCTCTTATGCTGCATGATGCTTTCGGTCACTTGCTTTATAATATAAGCCTATTAAGAGCTTGGCTGACAAATGGCATTGAAAGTTTGATTTGCCCTCTTCTTGTTTCTTTTCCTTTTTGTTATTTTTCTTTCAGTTTTTTTGTTTTTGTTTTCTAACAACCTACTGGAATGAAACATCCTTCAGAAATCAATGTGTTCACAATATAGAGGCTGGGAATCAACATCTGTTGATACAACAATGGCAAACAGATGTTGCATTTAGTCAGTAGAGCAACTAGCGCTGGCTTTTTGTTAAATAGTGACACCAACTATGTGAAATCTGACTAAATAAAATACCAGTCTATGTGCAAACAAACAGGAATACAGTAGCATCTTTATATGGTGGAATAAAATGTTTGGAAAATGAATTGCGCTCCCATGTTACAACCCAATTCTTCAAGGAAGTTATTAGCTTAGCTTAAAGACTGCAAACAGATAGCTTTGCTTTGTCCAAAGAGGCAAGACGTGACTCTGTCCACAATTATCGACCATCTTTCTCGAGGAGCAAACATAAACAACAAAGAAAGGGATTATAGAATCCATTCACAATGATATAACAACATTTCTTTAACATGAAATCTGCATTTGTTAGTTAGATGGTCAGGATCTGTGTTGCCACCCTGTAATGAGGAAAATTGTCTTGCACTGAAGTGACGAGGTGTAAACGTCCACATCTTAGCTCTCGCCAAAACTTTTCTCAGGTTTGAGTTAATATACACAACCAAAGTGAAACTGCTCTTATGGCCCCCCTTTTGATTAAGAAGTCAACTCTTTGACTGATGTCTGCTGCAGACAAGAGAAACACAAAGTCCAGTTAGAAAAGGAAATATTCTTTCAAGCTGGAAGGTATATATATATGTAATGGAGAAAAAATCTCTTTAAGCCAAGACTTTGTTGTACTGAACTTTTAATGAGAGTTGATTGGAAACCTTGGTATACAGTATAAGCCCAGTTTATAGTTCAGTAATGACCTCATTACATTTCTAGTTCAAAGAAGAAGTGTCAGGACGGTGAGATGTACGCTGCAGCATCGGCGCACTGAAAAAATCCCTGTCGCTCAGAATAATATGCAGTTGATCTTACAATTCTGGCGCCAGTCACAACTTTTTACCTTTTAAACAAGGATTTTCCTTCTCCCAGTTGAAAGCACATGCAGAATAACTCCACCTGTCAGCACCTCCACAATGGATGAGGAAAACATTTGGTTTTATTAGTCCATAAAAAAAAAAGGAAACAAAATGTGGGGAACTCCGTGATGAATTATTTAAAGACAAGTAGCCTTTTTATCTTCACAGGCATATAGATGGGATTAACCTTAGGACAGAGTCAGGCTAGCAGTGTTCTCTTGTTTCCGGTGTTTAAGCCAAGCTAAATGAACTGAGCCATATTCTACTGGAGGTATTGATCTTTTCCTGTAAGGGTCCTCCACGACATACATTTCCCAAAGCGATTATTCTCTTTAATAGATAATTTAGCTTTATTGGTTTGTTGTAAGTATGGTGGAGCATGTATTTTACTCTGTGTGAAGAGATTTATTTTAAGATAGTGCTTCTCAAAAATGGATTTTCTAAAAAATCAAATATTCTCCATGGGATCTACTCAAAAACTTCAAAAAGGAAAACTGATCAGAAAGACTCTTTATTTATGTCAACTGAACTTACTGAGCTAAGAAAGTTCACAGAACATTGTCCCGACATGAAAGCCTTAATTCAGAGCATTTTAAAAAGAACTTTCTATACGTACAGCTGGTAAAGTTCACTGTGCCTGATGAGGCTGAACAGA
Organism: Menidia beryllina; assembly: GCA_013363375.1. Classification (NCBI taxonomy): domain Eukaryota; kingdom Metazoa; phylum Chordata; class Actinopteri; order Atheriniformes; family Atherinopsidae; genus Menidia; species Menidia beryllina. The sequence goes on along the minus strand of JABUIW010000028.1, from coordinate 10,442,375 downwards.
AAAGCCGCTGTGCGTCACTTTGCCTCCATGTGTGGACCCACATGAACGCTGCCTGAGGATGCCTGTTCGGAAGGTAAAGCGATTTTTGTCTTCAGTGAAACTGCGAGACAGACTGCAGGGTCACGCTTTGGGGAGTCAACGCTTTCCTAAGGACACCTCAAACAAGACAGTTCAAGAAAGTGCCTGCACAGGCACTGGCATTGAATTGCTCCTGTTCAGCCTTGGAGTTTAAATGACCTGCATGCAAATTCCAGCCCCCTGCCTGTGCCCCTATCCCTCTCATGGCCCTTTGTTGTGCTGCTGTGCTCTCTTTCTTATGGATTTCTTCACTTTTCTGCAGTTTTCCCCCTCTTTTTCACCCCATCCATTATTGGCAAGGATCGCAAAATTCCAGTTTCCAATCATTTTCTTTATATATAATCTGTTTTGATAATTGAGAAAAGAGTGGGAAAGCTTCTATTTTCTTAAAAAAAAGATCTTTGACTGTTTGTTGTTCCTCGAGATGTTTTAATGTAATACGTCAGTTTGGTGCAAAAAAATACTATTAGACTGTTATTAGACAAAAATATATTTATTCTTTAAAAAAAAAGAAAATTAATTAGTTTGGCATTGCACTTTGCATTTGCTCTGATAATTCACAGATTTGACTATAGAATCAATCCTCTTAAAAGTTTAATCTGATCGAACAGGATAGCTTTCTGTCAGGCCCAGTTCAAATGAAAATCTGGATATTTCCCAGTGACAGTATAAAGCAGAATATCTAGAAGAAGTGAACAAACCAGTAACGTTAGCAGCTGCTGCATCACTTGTGTGGTTTGTGTACGTGTGTTTGTGGCTGCCCTCAGGCCTGAAGACCATCGTGGGTGCCCTGATCCAGTCCGTGAAGAAACTCTCAGATGTGATGATCCTAACGGTCTTCTGCTTGAGCGTCTTTGCCCTCATTGGTCTCCAGCTCTTCATGGGCAACCTGCGCCACAAGTGTGTGATCTGGCCAATCAATCTCAATGAGACTTACCTGAACAATGGCAGCAAGGGCTTCGACTGGAACGAGTACATCATGAACGACAGTAAGTACAGCAAGGCTTCACCATCGGTGACCTGGCAGCCCTGTGGGAGCATGAGTCATTCCATATGCTTGGGGATGAGAAAACAACATGTCATTTTGGCAAAAAGAAATGGATTGAAATGAAGTGTGTTGTGTTAAAATATACAAGAAAACCTGTATAGTTTGTAAGCTAGAAGTTGGTCTGAAAGCTTTTCCCCACAAAAATAAGGAGAAGAACTCAAAATGGCTTTTTTGTTTTTCTGCAGCAAATTTCTACTTCCTGCCTGGCCAATTAGATGCTCTACTTTGTGGGAACAGCTCAGATTCTGGGTGAGTTTCCTTCTCCCTCCTCCCCCAATGTTTATACTGCATGTAACTGCATGTAGTCAGAGTGCATTAGGAGTAAATAGTGCTGAGTCATTTTGGATTCCCTGTTGTCTTTATGTGCCTCTTTTCACCCCTCAGCCGCTGCCCGGAGGGTTATACATGCATGAAAGCTGGTAGAAATCCAAACTACGGCTACACCAGCTTTGACAGCTTTGGTTGGGCCTTCCTGGCTCTCTTTCGACTCATGACACAGGACTTCTGGGAAAACCTTTACATGCTGGTAAAGCAGATGTTTTCTTCTCAGTTCTTAAAAAGACTGCATTCTGACAGCAGCAGTGCCAGTAGTATAAGAATTATGCACTTGTAACTGACCCCGAAACAGTAGGAATTCATATAAAATGTATTTGAGTATTGGGTTTGAATTCCTAGATAAATGCAAAAAACCTAAATGAATGAAAATGTATCTTTTGGACATGATTTTTTTCTTCTAATTCACATTATTTTCAAGAAAAAAACGAATAAATGAAATAAACCAACAGATAACCAGTAACACATACAGTAAAAATAGAAAATTTGTTAGAACGGTGCTGTCAACTGAAAGATCTCGTCATGTTGGAATCTATTTAAAAGGAAAAAAATGACAACAGTGAAGCAATAGATATCTTGTGAGACGCTGATGCCACCCTCTCAGGTCAACAGACCATTCTTTGCTCAGTTTCTCTGAAATGGTGAAAGGCTCCTGAGCTGAAAAAGTGGATGGAAGAAAGAATTAAATATTAGTGTGACCAGTGAGAGATGAGATCTGATGAGATATGGTAACGGCTAACCGATATTTCTATTTTTGCCTCCATCTTTAAAATGCAGCATCTGGCTTCCGTCTCTCTCTGCTATCAGATTTCTATAAATTCTTAAATTGACGTGCATAGGTTTGATTTTGGTGGCTGTAGTTCGTCCCTGTATTGCTGCTGGGGGACAGCTCTCTTGTGGTGTGTTTCTGTTGTATTCATGTACATTTCATTAGTCTGTAGGACTCTCATGGGTGCCAACTAAATTAATAATTGCTCTGAGAGGAAATGTCACCTCTATATGTTAAAGTAATACCATTTTTTGTTCAGAAAATGGTTTGCATTTCCAGAGGTCTTATTGCAAGATGTTAGAAAAATGGGTTATCCAATATCAATACATCTAAATGAATTTAGTGGCAGAATAGGGGTTACCTGATCGCGGTTACCTGATAGCGGTTACCAATGCCTAAATGAATTTAGGCATTGTGGACAATGCCTAAATTAGAAAGCCTTTTCGTGACTTCTCTTATTCATAACGCTACAACTCCAAGTTCCTCAAACCAGTGCATGGTTGTTTAGCCATGCACTGGTTTTTACTGAACATGATCAGGTGTAAAAGCTGTCTCACTGTTTCAAATTGAATATTTTGTCAATTTCAAGGACATTGTGCCTGATGTATTTCCCTTTACAAAAGTAGACTGCGTCATTCTTTTGTGTCATTATGGAAAAATCGGTTCCAAATAAGTTATTGGTGTTATGTACGAAATGTCATGGATCTGCTATTTCGCTCTTTTCTCATTCAAACCTTCCTTATCCACATGTGCTGCACGGACACTTTAGACCTTGCGGGCTGCGGGGAAGACCTACATGATCTTCTTTGTTTTGGTGATCTTTGTGGGCTCGTTCTACTTGGTGAACCTGATTTTGGCTGTGGTAGCCATGGCCTACGAGGAGCAGAATCAAGCCACCATGGAAGAGGCCGCGCAGAAGGAGGAGGAATTCAAGGCCATGCTGGAGCAACTCAAGAAACAGCAAGAGGAAGCCCAGGTCAGTTCTCGGCTAAATGGAGGCATAAACTACTCTTGAACCGTGTTACAGTTTTGTTCTGACTTTATCTGTATGTTTGTTTCTCGGTAGCAAAACAACATGGCAACGTCTGCAGGCACAGTGTCCGAGGACGCAATAAAGGATGATGGAGGAGGGCATCTGTCGTGCAGTTCCTCTGAGATGTCAAAGCTCAGCTCTAAGAGTGCCAAAGAGCGCCGCAATCGTAAGAAGAAGTGGCGTCAGAAAGAGCAGGAGAAGGAGAAGGGGGACAGCGAAAAGTTTGTCAAGTCAGAGTCAGACGACGGCAGCAAAAGGAGCCGTTTCCGTTTCCCCGACAACCGTCTGGGCCGAAAGTCTTCCATTATGAACCAGGTGAGAGTGGTGAAAAATATGTCCTCAGGTCTCAGTTTTCTCTGTAAATACATTATATGAGGGATAAGGAGGTAAAACCAAAGATATACCACTTTATTTCTGCAGACGTCCACTTCGTTCATCAAGTCCATTTGATCAATGCAGTTTGGGAATGACCCTGAGTAACTGGATTTTACATTTCAAGATGTTATTTCTAATGCTTTGAGCTCCTCATTTAATTCATTTTTTAATTCAATATTTTCTTAATAAGACACAAACTGGCAATGAAGAGTTTACTCTACCAAATGGTGAATCGGGACACTAAACCCTATGAAAATGCTGCACACATATTATTACCAGCGATGCCTTTTTTCATACTCCGCACTGCCAGATGAGCAGTAACTTCGATTCAGAATAGCCTCTGTGGTTTTTCAAAACGTTCACATGGAGAGGAACATACCAGAGATATAGAAGGACACGTCAAGGTCCTGAATTATTCACTGTAAAAATATGAATGTTTCAAAGGAAGCAGTCCTACCGTTGTGTTTGAGCTTAACTTGTGCTCCACTGGTGCCTCTTCATTATAGTGTAGTTTTAAACAGAGACATTAGGCTTTAAAATCTGTCAGAAGCCTAGTATTCATTATTTCTTGCTGTTCACTCATCATAGACACAAGTAGAGAGAGATTGTCAAAAGTAGTCAATCTTTTGAATGTCAAAAGTAATTTTTTATGTGCAGAGTCTGAATTATTTTTAGCTGTACGCATGTCTCGGTGTGACCTTGAAGGTGTACCGTGTCCCGATTATGCATTTCTCCTGTTGTTTATTAAGTCACAAGATGTCTCTGGTGCAACATTGACCGTCTTGGGAAATTGCTCTGGTTGCATCAAATTTCCCACACACTGATGGAAAACACCATCTAAATGATGAATTGTAATTCAGAATTGTCATGGCCACATCAGTCACAGACAAACGTCTTCTGTCTTCATCTCCCCCCCCCCCCCCCCCCCCCACCCCGCCCTCCACCTGCAGTCCCTCCTAAGCATCCCGGGTTCGCCTATCCTCTCCCGCCATAACAGCAAGAGCAGCATCTTTAGTTTCAAGGGCCGGAATAAGGATGTGGGCTCGGAGAACGAATTCGCTGACGATGAGCACAGCACGGTGGAGGAGTGTGAGGAGCGCCGGGGCTCCCTGTTCAGCCCGTACCGGCGGAACAGCTACAGCGGCTTCCATGGAAAGAGGAACAGCACGGTGGATTGCAACGGGGTGGTGTCACTCATTGGCCCAGGGCTCGGTGGACGCCTTCTGCCTGAGGTGAAAATAGATAAGGCAGCTACTGACGACAGTGTAAGGAAGTCTATGAGTAGACCTATCTAGGCATGGCCCCTCTCTCGTCTTTCTTTTTTGCTCTTTTTCTTCTACTATATCATCTTTGCAAGTCCGTATGTATCTCTTGGCTAAGCGCTCGCGCATCCCTTCCCCAAATCCCTGCAGTGTATGCTGCCCTCCAACACTAGGCAAAGGATGGAGAAATTAGATGTAGTTAAAGTGAGTAAATCCTCAGCCCTTCTTTTCATAGATCACCATAACTGGGTCTGCCAGTGACTTCCAGTCAATTTTGTTTGGGGTATTAAATGATGAATGTTTTTGAAATGTAGTCAAACAGACATGATTCCTTCAGTCAGCTGATTCATCTCTTACGTTTTAGATTTTGAATCAAGGCTTGGTTAAGAACTCAAACTCTATTATGTTTTGGGTGACATCAAGTTCCTCTTTAACAGGAAGTTTTAACTAAGGAAAACATAATGATGGGTTAACAAGGTCCAGTGTGTGAATATGTTCCTCCAGGCATTCACGTCCTCTGCTGTGTCTGAGTAGATCTACAGTAAGAGGTTGAGGAAATAAAGGGGCCCCAATGCTATAGAGCCACAGACATTTTTATCTCCCTCCCTAATTTCCCCGAGTATTCTTCCAGAGCAGATATAAAAATAACACACACACTATCCTGTTAGCCATTTAGAACAGGGGTGTCAGAATCCAGTCCTCGAGGGCCGCTGTCCTGCAGGTTTTAGACATTTTCCTGCTTCTACACACCTGATTCTTATTAAATTGGATCTCCTCTGGACATTGTTGAGCTTTGCACCTGTCTAATGGCCCTTTGATGTGAATCAGGTGTGTTGAAAAAGGGTTACCTCTAAAACCTGCAGGACAGCGGCCCTCGAGGACTGCAGTTTGACACCCCTGATTTAGAAGAAATCTTAAGGAACAATGGAGGGCTGCTGTCCTTGTCTGTCTTTACCTCTCTCTTTTTTTCCAAATTCTCCCTGGTCAACAGTAGTAAATTAGTTGTGTCTCATTCTAGTTAGCATGGTAGTTTCTAAAAGTAGAAAAAGCATGACGTAGACAAGTAGAGCAATGGTTATGTTGTTTGTAATTTTCCTCTCCTTCTCTTTGACTTGGAGCATGCTCATGCATGACAACTGGATGGATCTGAACAACCTGCCTCCATATGATCTCTTTACAATGCTCTTGACTTGATGGTTGCAATATAAGTTGTATGGTTTCAAAATAGGAAGATATACTAGCATAAAATTCTAAATGACTTAAAAAGGGCCAGATTTGGGAGACAATTTGTAAAGCAACCTAATGATTATATTGCAATGGCAGCAAAGCCTCCATTACTGCATGACACGACTGAAAATGCATTCATGCAGAAGCAGTTCTCCCTGCACAATATCTCACAATCCATTTATGATCCAATTGGGATGAGCAATTACATTCAAACACAATTAGGTCAAGTAGCTCTAGATCACTGCTCCCACTTTGGCTGAGACCTGCATGCATTTACAGCATACACACATCTTCCTTGAAACCAGCATTGAAATAGAAAATGATGAAACATGACCTTCCTCCAATCCCAAAAATCCGATTCTCAACTAGTTTATCCTGCCAATGCTGTTGTGCACTTCCCTCCGCCGGCCACCGGTGCTGATGTGGGATGGTGTTCATGTCCTCTCCATGGGTGCTTGATTCTTCCTCTCCTCCTGACAGCCAACTACTGAGGTTGAGGTGAAGAAGAAGCTGTCGGGCTCCCTGATGGTGTCTGTGGACCAGCTCAATACCTCCTTTGGGCGGAAAGAGCGGGCCAACAGTGTCATGAGCGTCATTACCAACACACTAGTGGAGGGTACTGCCACTTTAACCCAGCTATTTAACCTGCTCTCTCATTATTCTTTAACTAGGGCTGCTCTCATTGGTTGAATTAGTTTGACATGAATTTCCTGCTTATCTGCTTTGCATATCCAACAGTACCAGATACATACAGTGCATAAAAATTTTCTATCATATTGTACCATTGCATGCAGAATGCTCTTGCACGTAACTATTTTTGGTTTTGATGTGTGGTCCGCGCTATGTCTTCAGAGCTGGAGGAGTCTCAGCGCAAGTGTCCACCATGCTGGTATAAATTTTCTAATACATTCCTGATCTGGGAGTGCTCCCCCATGTGGATTAAGATCAAGGAGATTGTAAACCTGATAGTCATGGATCCCTTTGTGGACTTGGCCATCACTATCTGTATCGTCCTCAACACCCTCTTCATGGCCATGGAGCATTACCCCATGACCCCTGACTTTGAGGACATGCTCTCTGTAGGCAATCTGGTGAGTTGAAATGTGTGTCCGTTTTCCTTTGTTTTTAATTCAATTCTGTTTTTTTTTCAGTAGCTCACACTGAGCTGTTATCTTTGAATCGTAATTGGCAGCAGTTCCACCGCATTCCTGTTTCCCTGGATCACATGCAGACAAATGTTCCCGTCCCTTTCTCTGTTTTTTTCCTCTTTTTCTCCTTCTGAATATGTGAAGCTGCTGTTCGCTTCAGGGGGACCAGCCTGTATCTCTGCTGGTTGGCAGACTGCTGGGAGGCCGGCATTAATATTTGATGGAGACTGATCAATGAACTGCACTAAAATGGAGCCCCAGTCACAGCTCAGTTAACTCAACCTGGTCATGTTTCACTTTTAGGGTTTATGTTTGATCATCTATTTGTCTCAGATGAGTAAATCTGTTTGGCACCATGTTTGATTTAATTTGACGCCAGCCGCCCTAAACAATATTTACACACTACTGCTATGTACCACTTGCCTCTAGTGCTTATGTGTCTGTGTATTCTCAGTGTGTACATTCATGTGCCTACATATGAACTCACAATGTCATTTGCAGTTCTTGCAAGGGGATAAAAATGGATGTAAATTTCAAGGTCACCTTGACACGATATAAGTTACACGCAAACAAACACACAAACTCACATGCTTTATGTCATGCATATATTCATTTCTCCATGTCAGCTCGGTGATTGACAGTAGTCCCCAGTGAATCATTAAAGCTGTTATGACCACAGAGGAGTTCATTCTATTCACAGCATATGTGGAGCAGCTGGAACATACACTGGACATTATCTCGATGAGCTCCCTTTTTTAAACTGCTTTTTTAAAGTAGACGTATCCTGCTGATGGAATAACATGAATTAGTAGATGTGAGTAGCTTTGTTCCAAAGTCCCACGAATAAGCCAGTGAATCATATATACATTAAACAGTTTGTTTTAAAAGTGAATTTCCTTAAATGTGAAAGTCTGGCACTGACTACGTCTTGGTTGCCCTGTTTCACTTGCAGAGACCAATCAGGTGGTCATTTGGAGGTTTCCTTGAAATGTTATAAGTCCATGGCTTATTGAAACAATTCTATCAATGTAATTAACAAAAATGAGAGTGAAATAAAGCCAAAAAACATGCAGACACAAAATGCAATAATGTTTAGGGTTTCACGGCATCACTTGAATGAAGCTACTCATGTAGCATGGTAAAACATGAAACAGCCTTAAGAACCCATTGCCAGTGAATACAGTTATCACACTGATGAATGCATATAACAACATACTGAAACTCCATTGTCCTCTTTTAGTCACAGATCATTTAAAAAGGGAGCAGAGAGTGATTGGACTGATTCAGGAATAGAATAATCACTGTATTTAGAGGGCTGTTGGTCGCTCCAGGTCACACTAACCAACCAGCAGTAGAAAAGCTGTGTGTTCATACTGAGGACCTGCAGGGGTCATAATAATAGTGCAGTGACAAGTAATTACCTCAAATAATGACATTTCTCAATGTGATTATAAGATATCTATTTTTAAGCTCATTGTACCTTTCTATTCAACCAAATGAATTTGTTCAAATCTTCCCTCTCCTACATGACAGGTGTTCACAGGGATCTTTGCAGGAGAGATGCTTTTCAAGCTCGTAGCCATGGATCCATACTACTACTTCCAGGAGGCCTGGAACTGCTTTGATGGCTTCATTGTGACTCTGAGCTTGGTGGAGCTGGCTCTGGCTGACGTTGAAGGCCTCTCTGTGCTGCGGTCATTCCGATTGGTAAATATTTATTTGAGGCCTTTTTTGAACAAACGTCACTATAGATTACATATGAATATATCCTTCGGTCACACGAAGTGGGAATATTGTCTACCTCAAAATCACTAAACCGAATAGTTATCATAATTTGGACAGCACACTAAAGTGAAGTAACTGTTTGCGGACACAAATATATGTTAACTCAATCACCTCCCTCTCTTTCTAGCTGAGGGTGTTTAAGCTTGCAAAGTCATGGCCCACCCTCAACATGCTTATCAAGATCATTGGTAACTCGGTGGGAGCCCTGGGAAACCTGACTCTGGTGTTGGCCATCATCGTCTTTATCTTTGCCGTGGTGGGCATGCAGCTGTTTGGAAAGAGTTACAAAGACTGTGTGTGTAAGATTGCAAGAGACTGCGAGCTGCCCCGCTGGCACATGAATGACTTCTTCCACTCCTTTCTGATCGTCTTCCGGGTCCTGTGTGGTGAGTGGATCGAGACCATGTGGGACTGTATGGAGGTGGCAGGCCAGGCAATGTGTCTCATTGTCTTCATGATGGTCATGGTCATTGGTAACCTGGTGGTGAGTGTCCAAGCAGGGTGGCTTTTGAGTTGTACTGACGAAATTGACGATTAGAGCTCATCAAGTTTCTCGTTGTTTGTGTCAAGGTGTTGAACCTGTTCCTTGCCTTGCTGCTGAGCTCCTTCAGTGCTGACAACTTGGCTGCGACAGATGATGATGGTGAGCCCAACAATCTACAGATCTCCGTCATGCGCATCAAGAAGGGCATTGCGTGGATCAAGGCAAAGGCGCGATTGCTGGTTGCGAGTTACTTGAAGAAGTCGCCGATGGAGGACGAGCAGAAGCCCTTGGATGACATGTATGACAAGAAGCCAAGCTGTATTGCTAATCACACCGGGGTGGACATAAACCGTGACCTGGACTATGCCAAGAATGGCAATGGCACCACCAGCGGTATTGGAAGCAGCGTGGGCAAGTACATGATTGACGAAGACCACATGTCGTTCATCCACAACCCAAATCTGACGGTTTGCGTGCCCATAGCCGTTGGAGAGTCCGATTTTGAGAATCTCAACACAGAAGACTTCAGTAGCGAGTCGGACATTGAGAACAGCAAAGAGGTCAGAAATCACAATGCTCATACAGAAGATTAACCTGAAACACACTGAACATCACACTTTTTAAGCATTAATCTTAGCTGAAGCATGGAAATGTAGACTCTTCGCATTCAGCATAGAATCATAAGCTTCCTTACACAGTGATATTTTCTCTCCCTGAGCTGAAAAGACATGGGTGTGGTTGACTCCTTTATTTTCCTCACACCATTACTCAATGGAGACATCTAGAGTGGGTCGGGAAGGCAGTGTGCAAGAATAAGCTCCCCCGATGAATGCCTTCTGATGAAATGTATTTACAATACTTTCAGAGCAGATCATCTGACATTTGATATTCCATTTAAGCATTTATGTGGATGGTAAATGATAATGATTACTGTTAAGTCCATCTCAGTGTACATGAAAAATATCTGTCTGAGCATTTTTTTAAAAGGAGCAAAGTGTCCATTTCTTGAGCAAATGCCATTTGAAAATGACATGAAACGTATATTTCCTGAGCAAGTCTCCGGAGGCACCATTAACTCAGCTTTACCTTACTGAGCAATTTATGATTCTAAAAGAAATAAAACCAGAAATGTTTTTCATGTTTGTCCATGCCCGCGCTCATAAATCTGCTTCTCTGCAGCTGGATGACACCAGTTCTTCAGAGGGCAGCACAATTGACATCAAACCAGACGTGGAAGAGGTGGTGGTGGTGGAGACGGTGGAGGAATATATGGAGCCAGAAGCCTGTTGGACAGATGGTGAGACTTCTGCATCCAATGCACACATTACCTCCACTCCACAGCACCCACACTCCCCAGGGCGGGGTGCACATTACAGGGGCAGGGTGAAGGAGAATTTCATTATGAAGGATCACTCATGCATGGAGACAGCTTATCAGTTTGTCTGTTCATCTGAGGCATATCATACTATACTGATGTCTCACTATACATTTAGATAAACCTTTATGTAATAAAGACACATTGATGATTGATGATAAAAATGAGTTAGGACATTCCGTTGATACGTTGAAATATGGTAAATTCATATAATCTCTAAACTCAAGGGTTTCACTTACGTGAAGAAAACACATAACCAAAAAAAAGTAAACTTACAGCCTGATTCAGATGATTTTGGCTGGGTAAATCTTTATTGGAACATTTATCTTTAAAAAAATATATTTTCAAAATGTAATAACGGTGCAAAATATTTAGTGTGCTTTTATATCCTATTAGATAGACATTGGTATAGATAAGTTCACTATGAATATTTTCCAGTATCCATTTCAATATGCATACCAAAATGAAGGACTTTCTACTGTACATACAATTGCATCTCATCTTGTCCTCTGTGTGTCCTCAGCTTGTGTGGCCAAGTATAAGTGCTGTGACGTTGACATCACTATGGGCTGGGGAAAACCTTGGTGGTTCCTGAGAAAAACCTGCTACTTGATTGTGGAACACAACTGGTTTGAGACCCTGATCATCTTCATGATCCTCCTCAGTAGTGGTGCCTTGGTAAGGGGGTATATTTTTGCCTTTTCTGTTGACATACAGAATGCACAGATACCATTGAGCAATCAGACAATGAGTTTTAACCCACAATCTACGTGAATTTCTCAGTGAAATAAATTTCCTCTGACTAAATTTGATAAGTAAAGACTGAATAAAGAAGACTTATTTAAGGTAGCTTAGTCTCCAGTGTGTCTGTAGTAGTAAGGAGGTAAAACAAGTCAATCAGCAGTGCAGCCAGCTGTGCTTGGAGAGGGCCTGTGGCGCTGGTGATTAATGGACCATCTATCAAACCAGGAGTATATTTCTGGGGACGATGGGGGTTGCGCTCACAAGAATGTCAAATACTACCAACATATGAACAAGAATGTCTGAAAACACTTCAGTAGAGTAAGTAGAATGGAGCAGAGTAATTGCTAAAATTTCAGAAAAGGTGCTTTTTCCTCCTGCAAGTTACTGCTGTGAAACAGACACTTCTGGGGCTGTGGTTCTGTGTGTAATTACATTAGCAGAATCGTAAATCATCTTGTGTGAGATTTCTGATGCTGTCCTGGTCTTAGCTGACTTATGTTTTCTGTCTCTCTGCAGGCCTTTGAGGACGTGTACATTGAGCAGAGGAAGACCATTCGGATCATTTTGGAGTACGCAGACAGGGTTTTCACCTACATCTTCATCCTGGAGATGTTGCTGAAGTGGGTTGCCTATGGTTTTGTCAAGTACTTCACCAATGCATGGTGTTGGCTGGACTTCTTCATTGTCGATGTAAGTCACCTTCCTTTTTTTCTCTTTGTTGAAGGCCAAAGTAATCAGTTGTTCTTAAACTGCACCCTGGTCAAGCAGCACAAGGTCATTGACTCATAAAGATCATAAAAGAGTACATTTGACTCTGATGGTCTAGTCATTTTTTTCTGATTGGACTGTTAGAAACAAAGTTGAATATTCAAAATATACCATATGGATATATCATATGTTATTTTCAATGTTCTACTTATGTGTTGCGTTTTGTTTTGACCATCGGGTGTGGTTCCGTTGAATAGGTCAGGATATTGAATATCTGCTTCATAGCTTGTACTTGGTGAGAGGCTGTGTTGTTTAAAACAGAACATCTTCTGGGCTTTATTCAATCTTTCTATAAGGACAGTGTTTTTACAAGACTTTGCTGCAGTCTGTCCATTTCTACCACAGTCATGCCTCTGTCACCTTTTACAACTCTATCCAGCAATGATTTGTATACATATGTGTGTATATATATCACTCTGAGATGCTTGATTATGAACACTACTCTGTACATCAGCAGATTAATGAAAGGTTATTGTAGGTATGCTACATCTAAATATGTCTTGATCTGTTCATACTTCTTGATTCATTGCTGAGCACATTGTTCTTTTCAAAAGACATATGTGTGCAATGCTAGATTCAGCTGATCTGTAATGTGAACTTATTGGTTAACTAACCATATTCAAGACATACTCAGAGAAATGGGATGTGTGAAAGATGTATTTCTGTAAAGCTGCTGTCTCCGCCCGTGGCTTTGACCTGTACAATGTTGGATATGTGCCTCTGTCCTTTCTCTCTGTGTACTGCTCTGCTCCCTGTGTCAAGACTGAAAGTCCAGAACCGGAATTCTTTCCTCTATTCTCTGACAGCCACATGTACCCACCAGAATGACCATGATTTAATCATAATGTGTTCATTTTACAAGCACATAACCTCAGATAGTAAGTGATGTTATTTAGACTACTTAGTCTCTTTGATTTTCTCTCTTTTTACAATTTTGAATAAATATACTTTTGCTTACATGCCAATCATGAAACTAATCTGTAGAGAGTGGCACAGGTGGATAGAATAAGAATTTCCTTGATTGCTGACTTTCTCCTTGAAATAACTACCTCTCCGCAGTGTCCAAAACCTCAGCCAATACCTTTGAATGGATTCCTGTCAATGGCCTGAAGTTGCCATGTTTGTTCATTTTAAGGTCCTTGTATCCCCCTTCACCCCCCCAGCCCCCCACCTAATACCTCCATTCAGCAAACTTGCATGTGTTTCCTATGGAAAGCGTACACTTTGTTTAGTTGCATCACTAATTATGCTTTCAAATAATCTTTGATGAACAAATTTAAGTTACATTCCACTTCACAACCAAAGCTCAGTTTATTGGAAACATAGCATGCACAGATCTACATGAACTGAAGTCAAACCACACTGTTCTGATTCAGACTATCATCACTGCAGATTTCCTCCCTCGTGGGTCGTTGTATAGTCAGACACTTGGGACAATGCAGGGTGTCATGTTTCCCAAATTGTGAACATGCTATAATGTCCCTCCTCCCTTCTTTACCCATCCTCCTTTCATTCCTTCTTAGAAGTGTAACATCAGGAATGTGGTGATATTGTGCTGAGATGTAATGATGGTGGGTGACAGGCGGCCAGCGGTAAGTTTGGTCTTCACTAGAACTCCCCCTTAAAGAAAAAAAACACTGCTTGATGAGTCTGGGCTGTGTTGTGGCCCGGCTGTCCCTCTGCTGTCCTGTGTTGTGGGTGAAACCATTGCCATGGACTCAAAAAGGGGGGGGGCACCATCATTAGACCGGCCAGTATTTTTCTCCGAATGTGACTCTTTGTACGGGTTTGTTCCCCCTCATTTCCCTGTTACTGCATCTTTCTGTTCCATTTGATTTGTGTGTCCCTGAATTTCATTATAAAAATGTTTTTGTATTCTCTTATATTGTTATTATTTGTCAAGGCCAGGTAAACAGTATAAGTGACACTTTAATGTGGCATCATCACTAGATTTACCAAGTATTTTCAAAACAAGAAAAGGTCACTGTATATGTTTTTCTGGCAGTAATAATAGTCCTCATAATTCTAAGAATTTCTGTTTAATTTGTGATAAAAAAATGTGGGCAGCGTGAAACCTATAGGTGTCATACTCCACTCATCTTTCTTTTTCACAGAGATTATTATCATTGTTTTTTTGTGTTTTTTTCTTTTGATTTTAGTTCATTTTATTTCTGTTCGGTTTGTGCTGTCGTCATCATGGGATCACAGCCCCAGATGTCATTGGCCTTGCCTTGCAGAGCTCTGTGAGAAGGACGTTGAGACACTGAGGTCGCTACCACACAGTTGGCCCAACAGGGGGGGCCAGAGGCCAGACACCCCAAATGGGGGTTCTCCAAGGGTTCAGGCTAAAGGTGACAAATACCCCAAACACTGTAGTTTAGATCAAGGCAAAATCTTTATTTTACTGTGTTCCCACAAGAATTACTGGTGACTTTTTTGATAGGCAAGTCTATCGATTTAAAGGGGATTGCGCCAAAGAGCAATTATTTGGAGCAATGTCAACAACAACTAAATTAGGGCCTGGTCCAGACCCCCTTGGGCCTAAAATTTGACAAGTACATAATATTTCCATCAAAGAGAGATACCACCCATGCTGAATCCATGCTGACACCTGCCCTTTACTCTCTCTGACAGATTTCAAATGGTTTAAATGATCCATCTCTTGTAGTTTTTGCTGACAACGGCATCAGTCAAAATGAAGATTTTGCCTGTTACAAACCTCCCTCCGTGATTTTGGTAAGCTTTGGATGTTGTGTACTTCTTGCGGTGAGTTTGACCAGTTGGTGTCGGTGGCTGGTTGGAGGTGCTTTCACATGTGTTTACTGTTGATATTTTTTCTTGTTTGTAAGTAACTGGTACTACCTCTGCCACAATTCCTCCAGTGTCCAGAACAAGAAAAAAGATTGAAAGATTTCTCAGAGAGTTTCTCAGATCATGGAATTAACTTTGAACGAAATGTAATTTAACACTGATATACTATAGACATCCTTCTTATATAAGCATCCAGCCAAAGAATCCATCTTTACAACTCTTTATTGTGCACCATACAGCCATTAATGGTCGCCTTCAAAGACTAAAGTAATTGATATATGTTTCACCACTGATTAAACAACATAAGTGCACACTTCCCAGTGTGTTTCGTCTTTGGGCAGCAAGGCAATACTACTTAAGTGTTTAGATAAGTAGAATATTAGTAAAGTCTCTCTCTCTCTCTCTCTCTCTCTCTCTCTCTCTCTCTCTCTCTCTCTCTCTCTCTCTCTATATATATATATATATATA
>JABUIW010000028.1:10408752-10426267 GCA_013363375.1 Menidia beryllina | reverse complement strand
TATAGATTTATGGATGCAGTTTTTTGAGAACTTGAATTAAGGATGTAGTAAGTGTCTTTTTCAGTGATAATGAGCGCATCACTAAGAATCAAGTGCTCCTTGGCTGTTGTAATCCCTTGGTGGCTGCTGTTGGACTTGATAAGAGGCTGCACCAGTTTCTTTGAGGTTATGTGCTGTTATTGTTAACCGTTGTTAATTGTGTGTAACTTGACAGTACTCTGTGTTATTTTTTGTTCTTTCAGTGCCATCCAGTGCTAATAACTATATCCAATGTGCCCTTAACCTCCACCCCTGTTTCCTGTGTGTGGTTCATGTGACTGTGGCTCTCCTATTCGACTCAAACGATGTGTGAAAACGTGATTTGATGTGTTAAAAAGACAATTGCAAAATGACATACTTGTACATGTTCACTTGTATTCTTTCTCTTAGGTTCCGTTAGTTTGTCTGTCTTAAATTAAATGGGATTTTATGCTTCAGCCCAAGAGCGACATGGAGAGACAATGTTAGAGGGGCAAGGGTAAGGCTCTCAAGTCTGTTGGGTTTTTATCAGCTTCCACAGGACAACCTTTCTCCTTCCCTCCCTCCTCAAATCTTCTTCCTCTGCTCTTCCAGTCCTTTTACTTATTTCTTAATCATGTAGCACTCTTCTCTGCCTAATTTACCCTCTATGAGTCTTATGTCCTTATCTCCTCTCTCTTTCTCAACCACAAATTTCTTTGCAGGTACAAAGGACTTTTCACATCTCGTCAACTGCCCCAAAATAACAGACAAACAATCCCTCTGGCCTACTGCTACTAAAAATACTACACACATAAAAGCTATACTAAACACTGACCTTCTCTTTCATTGTATATACATGTATAAATGCAATATTATACATGCATATACATGCATAGATTTATGTGTGTATGTCAAGCAACTCTCCGCCTATACCAGGGCCGTTTCTCTTCCTTAGTGAATATTCTCACCTCTAACAGTTTGGAACCTCTTTTGCTTCTCTGTTTTTGTGTAGGTCTCTATAGTCAGCCTTGTAGCTAATGCGCTGGGCTACTCCGATCTAGGGCCCATTAAATCACTCAGGACACTAAGGGCCTTGAGACCCCTCAGAGCCTTGTCACGTTTTGAGGGGATGAGGGTAAGATCCAAAGCTAAGAAGCTGATCCTTCCGCATGCCCATTCAACAGTTTAAAGCATGCTAGAACTGATCTAAAACTAACTAAGAGGAATAAAAAGAAAAAAAACTAATATTTGGGGGATTGATTTTAAACCAGGAAATGAAACCCAAAAAAGTACATTTCCATGCGCAATCCTGTACCATGCCTTTGTTAAAGCGACAGTTTAAGTCATGATGCAGCTGGGAGACTGAGTTAAGCAACTGTAAAATTATACTGCAAACAGAATGACACACATTTCAATTGAATTTCCTTAAAAGAAACAAGCAAAAAATGTCAGCATACAAAAATTGATTTGCATGACAGAAAAAAATGACTCAAATGGAAAACATTTTCACAAGCTGCCTCATCACATCAGAGACAAACGACACGTTCTTATTACTTTATTTGTTTATTTTGTTCTTGTTTGGCCAAACTGAATGCGAAAATGGTCAAAGCTAACCAGTCTTACATACCATCTCATAGCGCATTCAAACCAACAATTCAATCAACCACTGCTTTCAATTAAGACCCCTTCCCCCCTCCCCTCCACATAACCTCCCCTCCTGCTCCCATAACCTCCTCCCAACTCAGTCACTCATTCCTCAGTGCATTTGGCATCGAGAACAACCAGCAGGAACCGGGGAGCTGCATGACACCAAAACAAAAGCTCTGCAAGAAGGTCGGCCGAACAACCACTCAAAGAAAGCTGTATCGTTTATAGAGCAGAAATGATTTGCTGTAACAGTAACTGTGGTTGTTATAGCCAGCTCTTGGTAAAATAAACAGATCTGATTGGTGGTCTCTATGACTGGTGGTGGCGATAGGTTGCACCTGGTTGTTGTCACTCGTAGTTTCCTCTGTCTCTTTCTCTCTACAAATCTTTTGGCCTCTTGATCCCATTCTTCTTTGCCTCTCAATATTCTTGGGCTGGTTGTCATGTCTTATAGTTTGAGATCCTATCTTTCACCTCAAACTCTGCCACCTGCTCCTCCTCAGTCCCACATGTGCAGCAATGCGCAGCACCCGCCCCCACCCCCTCCTCCCCCCTCCTTATCCTTCGCACCTCTTTATCCCTCCACAACTCACTCCACTTGGACCCAGTACTGCTGGACTCGACTGCTGGAGGGTCCTCCACTCTCTCCTGCTTGTTCAGGATATTTTTTGCTTTGGGGACTGAGAAATAAACCACACACTCACAGTGTTGTGGCTTTGGGGGAAAAAAAAACAACATTTGTCAAGCTTCTGCCGTTGTCATACTTTTGATTCAACCGTCTGATCAGTTGATCAGCTGTCAGTCAATTCTAGCAACTGATAATCATGTTTTTGATGTAAAAATATCCTTGTTCAGCACATAAAAGCAGGTCCAATGGTTTCCTGTGGGATTACAGGCAGAAGCTTAGCAAATATGCTAGGGTATCATTTCACACAAAGCATTTCTGCAATCATGTCATGGCACCACATACTGTAGCGTACACAGCAGGCCCTGGCCTTGTGTTGCCTTCCACTCCCACAGGAAGTGATACTGGGAGGCAACAGTGGGCATAGTTAACTTTTGAGATGTAGGTGAGTCGTGGCCCATAGCTTGACTAGCTCAACCGCGCTCAGACAACACTCTCAGCCATAGACCAACAATGTGTCGCCTCTGTTTAGCATGTCCCAAAAATGACAGACCAGCAGATGAAGAAGGCCAGTGAAATCATTTAGAGGGCGGATTGCCCGTCAATGCACTACATCATCAAAATTAGAAATCTCATTCATACCAAATATCTCATTCATACCAAATATCCAGTGACTAAAATGTGATGCCGTTGCGCATGAGCAGACATCGTGCTTTTAGGCCCTGGATAGGCTTTATGGATGCGGTCATGACTGTCTCCCTGAAATTTCCTAGGATTAAGTGTCATTAAGATGTTGTCATTTTTGGGGTTGGAAAACATGGCACATTTTGCTTAGATCAAGTTACCAATGCCCCCGTGAATCAACTCATTCACTGGGTGTATGTGGCTAGAGATTTCAGGCTGGCCCAGAAATGCAAAGGGAAAAAACTGAGGAATTTGACCCTCCTGTATCAGTTTGTTAATATTAATATTAGTCATATTATTTTTAGTCAATGTTTGTGTTTGTCAGTTGAATTACCATTTTATTTGAACTGGAAATGAAAAATTAAGGCCAAAGCAATAAATAAATGAGTAGGGAAGTAAATGAATGGAGAGATGAAACATTATGAAAGAGCTTCTGGAAAGTTGGAATGATGAAAATGTCTGCATCCGTGTTGAGTCCGACGGTATAACACTTACAAAGTCCCAACTCAGTGGCACAGAATGAGCAGGTTTGCTTTAACATGGCACACTGCACTCCTTACTATGCAATTACAGGCAGTTTTGACTTGATTCTCTTAATGTTGCTCTAGTGTTTCAGTGATGTGTTTTAAGGGACTCCCAACTTAAGCTTGTTTTTCACAGACAAATCTGTTTGAGCGCCACTAGAGGAACTTGAAATAACGAAGGTCTGGCAAATATAGCATTACCATCTTTAAAATTCTTTGATTCATGTAAAGTTATTCTATAACAAAACCCTAGTTGCTGCAGCCTGGGCTGGAATGTGCTACAGAGAACATTACATAATCACATAGTTACATAGATATCTGTCAGACTCCACAATAAAGCACCTACTAAATCTTCTTGTTTACAAATAAACTAAAGAACAACACCCTAGCTATTATCTCTCTATCCAGAAATTTCTCTATTTATTTGCGTATTGATTTGAGCAGATTCTTGAGATTGCACAATGCCATGTAACACGCATGTATTATAACTGCCGATGCACATTAAGCATTTTGAAAGCCATTTTCCCTCTTTCTGAGAATGCTTTCTACATAGCATGGCCTAATTCCTTTGTTTCTTTATTTCTTTTTCTATAAACACAGAACTTTTTTAAGTGATTCAACTGGTAGTTAGACAAAGCTACCAAGCAAAGAGTCATTCTCTCAGCAAGTGCACTGGCATCACTCTTATAGATTACACTGCAATTTTTGTAGCTTTCTTTCGACCTTCTGTTGTGTGTTTTACATGCAAAAGAATACGTCAGTATTGCGTTTTATACTTTACATGTAGAAATGATATTTTACATTTAAAGTCTGTGAGGAGCATGCACACGTTGAGAGAATTCTGCTCTAAAGCTCCTCCCTGTCTGTTTGTAATGAGGAGGGAATATGGCTCAACAAAACGAGTCTGCGAAAAACATGCATGCTCAGCTGTCTGCCTGAGAGCTGCTGGTCGGCCTGCCTAACACTGGTAGTTAACCTGTTCACTATACGCTGAGCTTATAATTCAATGGGAAATCAGACTGCTAGACTGGAATAGATTTCTTTGGGTGGTGGTGGGACGAATTATTTAATGATTGTATTGCTTTATTGTTACATTGTTTGAATTGAAGAAGTTATGGAGAGGAGCTATGATAGAATTGTTGACTGTCAAAATGATGGGTGGGTAAAGTGGACAATTCATACTGATATGGCAAACACTCGTTATTTTTTGTTTTTGGAACTTTTGAATACTGTTAAATATATGAAAATCTATTCACATTATTATAAAATACTCTAATTATTATTTCTTTATATTCAACTATATCATATAGAATATGTTAAAATATATACATTTTTAGAATGTTAAAAATGTACAGTGTGTGTAACTGAGTGAATAATACATACATTGAGCGGACTATACATTTATATTTAGAATAGTCCCTTGTAAGAACTGCGTATATTTGTGTGAGTGTGTATGTGTTGAATTTCAAGAAGTTTAGATAAAAATTTGAACAAACAACTTATAAAAGGTACACCTAAATTCTTGCAAATATACTTTTTTTACATTATTTTTTATGCAACACTGTAATGGCGATATATATTTTTTTAACACTGAAGCCCACACAATGCAAAACAATTCTATGTGATATCCTAAAAATGTGTGGTATGAAAGCCATCATGCTAATGACAAACGTTGTATATACAGGAATATGAGTTGTACATTTTACATGATATGATTTGACTGATTTCAAGCATTCATTTGCACTGTGTTTGGGAGTGTATGTGTGCTTGAGGGTCCCTGAAGCAGTTCTTGTTGCATTCTTAAACAGATCAAAGAACATCTGAGTCACATCAGTGCTGCTCTAATTAAACTGAGACTGATATCACACAGCTCTACTAGTTTCTGATTGTCCGCTCTGCAGTTTGCACATCACAACACATACTGACATTTTTTAAAACTGATGCTGAGAATGCTGAGTGCAAAAAGATGGTTGATAGCATTTTTAAGCAGCCTGTGTGATGCCATAACAGTATGTAGTGTCCTTTGTGAGGGGTAGAATGATCTGTGTGTGTTAAGTGGTGCTCACATTTTTATATCCTGTCTCTCCTGGTCTGGTCTAGGTGGTAGTCAACGCCTTGGTGGGTGCCATCCCTTCCATTATGAATGTGTTGCTGGTTTGCCTCATCTTTTGGCTGATTTTTAGTATCATGGGGGTCAACCTATTTGCGGGCAAGTACTACTATTGTTTCAATGAGACATCAGAGGAATACTTTTCTGTCGACGTGGTCAACAACAAAACCCAGTGTGAGGCACTCATTCACGAGAACAACACTGAGGTCAGGTGGAAGAATGTCAAGATCAACTTTGACAATGTGGGCGCCGGCTACCTCGCCTTGTTGCAAGTGGTGAGAGCGTCGCTCCTCATCTCGTCTCCTGTCTCCATTTCTTGTTTCACAGTAACTCACGTTCTTTCCTTATTTTCCTAAGCACTTGTGTTTTTTTTCTTTACGTGCCCCACCTGAAGGTCTGTTGCTTTGAACTTCATTTGCTTTTTCTGTTCACAGCACTATGATGACGCCTATTCTCCATATTCATTTTGTATATTTGTATGCCTCTCCATGCCCTTTTCTTCATCCACTTGTTTCTTTCTGTACACAAGCTTTACCACAGGACATGCAACAGTTTCGGTTTGAGTATTCTTTGAGGATTGCGATTGTTTACATTCTTTATTTTCTTTATGTTGCTTTCTGAGTGTATATCAATTTGTGCATTAAAATGGTTTATCTTTTAAAAGGCTACATTCAAAGGCTGGATGGACATTATGTATGCAGCTGTGGATTCCAGAGAGGTATATTTATTGCTTTATTGCAGTACTGATTTAATGTATCATATTATATAAAATGTCATAAAGAAACATTGGGTATATTCCCTTTCTTGTTGAGAATTAGAACACCATGTTTATCTCTGGATAGGAAGTTACTGCCAACGGTCTGATTAGATGGATTAGCATAAAGATTGGACAGTTTATTACAGCATCCAGTTGCTAGGCAACTAGAGGACAGTCAAATGCCAAGAAAAGTTAGCCTGTTGGCATATAAGTAAAAAAACAAACAAATTTCCTACAATGTTGGGCTTTTCATTCAAATTTAATTAATTAAACACATTTTTTAATTTAAATATTGTTCTTCAATTCAAGGTGGAAGACCAGCCTGACTACGAAGTCAACATCTATATGTACATCTACTTTGTCGTCTTCATCATTTTCGGCTCATTCTTCACCCTCAACCTCTTCATTGGTGTGATCATCGACAATTTCAACCAGCAGAAGAAAAAGATAAGAATTGTTCTTTCTCTCAATTCCTTTATTGTTTAAACAATTCTAAAACCTGAACTGGATTGTAACCAATTTTTATATATCCCTATACTTTGGAGGTCAGGATATCTTCATGACAGAAGAACAGAAAAAGTACTACAATGCCATGAAAAAACTAGGGTCTAAAAAGCCACAAAAACCGATTCCTCGACCGCAGGTATACTTACTACTTCTTATAACCAAATGTTTAATATGCAGCATAAGAAGAAGTTTGTTGCCACCGAAGTTAAACTCCATTCTACCTTATTGTGTCTGATTACCTCACAGAACAAGATCCAGGGCATGGTGTTTGATTTTGTGACACAGCAAGTCTTTGACATCTCCATCATGATACTAATTTGCCTCAATATGGTAACCATGATGGTGGAAACTGATGACCAGTCAGATGAAACTGAAAATGTCCTCTACTGGGTCAACTTTATCTTCATTGTAGTCTTCACGACAGAGTTCTTGCTGAAACTATTTGCTCTGCGCCACTATTACTTCACCAATGGATGGAATATATTCGATGTGGTGGTGGTCATCCTGTCCATTGTCGGTAAGTGATGCAGGTGGTGGACCTGGAGAAGTGAGTGGAAGATTTGAGAACTTCACATATAGAAAAATGTTTCATTCTGCTTTCTTCTATCCCTCCTCTCTCCTTCTCCTCAGGCATGTTCCTGGCTGACCTAATTGAGAAATACTTTGTGTCACCAACGTTGTTCAGGGTGATCAGGTTGGCTCGTATTGGACGTATTCTTCGTCTGATTAAAGGAGCCAAGGGAATTCGGACCTTACTTTTTGCTCTGATGATGTCACTGCCAGCTTTGTTTAATATTGGTCTACTACTCTTCTTGGTCATGTTCATCTTCTCTATCTTCGGCATGTCTAACTTTGGCTACGTAAAACATGGAGCAGGCATTGATGACTTGTACAACTTTGAGACCTTTGGCAACAGTATGATCATTCTGTTCATGATCACCACATCAGCTGGCTGGGACGGCTTACTACTGCCAATCCTCAACTACCCACCAGACTGTGATCCCAACTTAGAGAATCCTGGTACATCAGTGAAGGGTGACTGTGGTAATCCCTCCGTAGGAATCTTCTTTTTTGTCATGTACATCATCATCTCTTTCCTCATTGTAGTCAACATGTACATTGCCATCATTCTGGAGAACTTCAGTGTCGCCACAGAGGAGAGTGCGGATCCACTAAGTGAGGATGACTTTGAGACCTTTTACGAGATCTGGGAGAAGTTTGATCCTACCGCCTCTCAGTTCATTACTTTTGCCAAGCTGTCTGACTTTGCTGATGCTTTGGAGCACCCTCTTCGTGTGCCAAAGCCCAACACTATAGAACTTATTGCCATGGACATGCCCATGGTGAGTGGTGATCGCATTCACTGCCTGGATATCTTATTTGCCTTCACAAAGCGTGTGCTGGGTGACAGTGGTGAGTTGGACATGCTGAGGCAGCAGATGGAGGAGCGTTTTGTGGCAGCCAACCCATCCAAGGTGTCATATGAACCCATCACGACCACCCTCCGCCGCAAACAGGAGGATGTCTCTGCCAAAATTATCCAGAATGCCTACCGTGGTCACCTCATCAGACGTGGCATCATCTTCAAGCGCCACACTTTTGCTAACAATAAGCTTGAAAATGGCGGGACCAACCAAGAGAAGAAGGAGAGCACACCGTCCACAGCCTCTCTCCCATCATATGACAGCGTGACCAAACCTGACAAGGAGAAGCAGGACAAAAGCAAAGAGGATTGGGCCAGGAAAGAGAAGGACAAAAACCAAAAAGATGAGTGGGAATCCAAGTGTTAGACTTCAGTGACTGAAAATCCAATAAAACACAGCGAGATGAGACTCTAAGCCAGAACACCCAACAAATGTAGAAACATCATTTTAATTAAGAAGAAAAAAAAGACAAAAACTAACAAAAAAAATGTTTACATACTCGAGTACTACTGAGGAAACGTGGTTTCGTACGTTGTCAAAGACATCTGAACCAAACACAATCAGTATACTGCGGAACTTTTGCTGCATAGCAACTAAGAAAATGAGGGAGAAATGCAAAACTCGAAACAGTGACTCACAGTGTGCTGACCAGTAGCACGCTTATTTTGGGACCAACTGCCACAGAAAATCACTGCGAAATGATTGGAGAATTGCAATGTACCTGCCACCACCATGCGTGGAATCCCACAGCAAATCTCCAATGCTACGGGACTGGATCATACAGATCACAATAGAACTGTACTAGCAGTCTAATGGAGAAGTCTGTACCACCAAGTTTACCATGTTTATTAAGGAGAGAACAAAAATCCCACTGATGAAGTTTAGCTATGAGAACCACACTAACAAGGGAGGGGGGGGGGCACACTATTGTAGTCAAAGAGCTTTTTTGTTTGTTTGTGCAGAGTATACTTGCATCTTTACATAATTTGAGCAGCAAAAAAACAAAAACAAAAACAAAAAACAAAACCCATTTAGCCCATGTCACAGGTCTTTTCATCCTCTCTTTGTTATACTGACATTGAAAAAGACATTTTCTACATGGGCTTTCATTTGGAGCGTGTAGGGGTTTTGGGATCATTCGTCGATGTTTTGACTTGGGCTGAAGGAAACTTGCTCAATCAGAAAAATAATAATTATTGTGCTCGTTAAATGCATAGAAATGACTTGCATGAAGGCATGTTTTGATCAGGATTCATGCATGAGTAATCATAGTCCACACAACACTAATTCTCAGACCACTTCAGTGACTTGTCTGTAAATTTTAGGCTATCCACTGGGGAAATGCAAGAATTATAAATGGAGAATGAAGAGTTTGAATTATTATATGGGGGACATTGGGGGATCGGTGTTGTGTGATCCCACCCTTTACTAGTTTTGCTTTTCATCGTGCAGAGAAGTTAATATCAGGTGAATGTAAGCACTTAGAGGCACACTCTCGGTCGGATAAGCCAACAACATGCAATAGAAAAGGGTTTTTTGCTGCTCTGAATGTTGATAGCATAGAAAGAGTGTGGAGCGTATGTGTATTAGGATGCCGCATATCCTCATGTTGAGGTTGCACAGATTTGGAGGGCCGTGTCAGTTTTCCTGAACCAAATCTGGGGCTTTGATCTTTTTTTTTTAATCTTCAGCCATCAGAGTCACTTTTGTTACTTACCTCTGGTCCCTGTGACAGCATTGAGAACAGGTGATGTTTTACGCCAAGGAATCCATATTTGGCACCAGTCAAATAAAGTCCAGTGTGCTTAAGTGTCAATAGGTATCTCCTCCACAGAAGTAGTTCCTGCAAGGGGAGTAGAAGTGTGGTTTCAGTGTCTGGTTTGGTTTCTGTTACTATAAGGACTTCTGTTTTTGACAAATTGAAAAACAGTGTTTATCTAAAGACAGTGCTTATACTGATTAATTTAAACTAACTTACTTGTGTGTACACTATGTCAAATCCATGTAGGATTTTCTTTAGGATGGAGGTTTGGGGCAGTGACAATTTCAGTTTCCAGGTTCAGAGAATAGATTAAGGGACAAAAGCTTTTGGTGTCTTCTCTGATGTCCAAGTGATGCAATCATTCTCAGAAAAGGATTTTATCAGTGAACGTGACATTCACCACCCGATACAGCAGAGTTAGCAGAGAATTGTCATAAGGACATGCCTTGTCGTGCCTAGCATGTGTGGAAAAACGAATTGCTTTGAAGGGCTTTTGGTTTGGACTGTAGAAGTTAATGGATTCTGTCTGGTTTTCAGGGAGGTGGATGGGTGTTAACTAACACGTGGACCAATACAAAGATAGAAGCCCTCCCTGCAAGGTTTTCGACTGACTGCCATGAGAATAAGAGAATTGCAAGAGCTAAAGACGAGAATAGTACTTTGGTCCAACTCAGAATGCTGAAAGTCCCATGTTTGTCAGTGTATCATTGTGCTTTTGTGGGACCTCTTAATCACTGTGTGGTCTTGGACCCAGGGTTGCAACATCTTTTCACATACGTGCAGACTTCCAATTCTATCACCTGCTTCAAAAGTAACTTGCCAGATATGGAAGTAGAAAAGCTAACACTTGCCGAGAAAAAAACATCAGCAGACCTCACATAAAGCAGCTATGTTGTATAATATGCTTTGTTGGTGTTTTTCCATTGGAAAAAAAAAGCGAGGCTATGTCATTTGGTAAATGAGACAGAACTGCCTCTATAGATGTTATACCATTCCTTTTGTACACAGGAGCAATGGTCCTACTTTTCAGTGGATGACTGGGCATAAATCTGGCATCCATTGTCACACCACTAATGCCATTTGGTGTGTTTAACACTGCCTATACCAGAACCCCCTGTAAAACAATAAATGGAGGTTGGTTTACAATATGAGGTCTCTAAATCAGTTTGGCTGCTGCACACTGAAACCAAATACATTCCCAATGAGAACCACAGGACGAGTGAGTAATGTCATTCAATTTACTCATGTTCATCTTGGATGTAATGTTTTAGAATGATACATTCACACTTAATAAAAAGACAAAAAAAAGAATACACAAAAAGATGTATATGTACAGTGCAGGCTATGATGTAAATGGCACAATTGCTGATAAAGGATGAACTTTTGAGAGAAACTATAAATATTGTATTATATTGTTTTATTTTATCAGCATGCTTTGTTGTGTTTTTTGTAAATATGGAATTTTAAAAATGTTACTACTAATAATCAAAAAATGAATAATAACAATAATATAGAATGGCTTCCAGCTATGCCCTTTGTCACATTTGTTACCTTTTGGATTTTTTGAGACACTTTTCACTTTGTTGACGGAAAATGAATGAAATATAGATATTATATAATACAAAAGATATATACATGTATACATATATGTCTATATGTATATACATAAAACAGAAGAACATTGTCACATTTGATTTATGTGCAACACGTTCAGTGGATGTCTAAAACTGGTGGATTCCAGCACTCTTCTATGTTGGTTGGGGAATAGCCCATGTGCAATGTTACTGGATGTAGCCTGATCATGACAAAAAGGATAATGTTACCAGCACATTTCTCACATACCTTTTCATAACTGTCACCTTCAGAGTATCCAGGACACACCCACAGTCACACACCAAGGTGA
This sequence comes from Menidia beryllina, assembly GCA_013363375.1. Taxonomy (NCBI): domain Eukaryota; kingdom Metazoa; phylum Chordata; class Actinopteri; order Atheriniformes; family Atherinopsidae; genus Menidia; species Menidia beryllina. The sequence continues at coordinate 10,414,324 of JABUIW010000028.1, read as the reverse complement.
CTCTCCTCACTGCCCACCAACTTTACTGGTGATCTCTTCCTGAAAGACCCCCAACGGTGTGACTGACAGCCTCATTCACCCTGAGATGATGCTTACCCAAGAAACCTTTTCCCCATACCCACACATCAGTGCCATTACAGTTCAACACATAGTCATGTTGTCATTCCTCACACTTATTTTGTTGAATGGTTTCTCTTGTTCCACTCAATGGCATGTGCCTTTTTTCTGCTTTTTCTGCAAATTTGGATGTCAGTTCCACACTGAAGAAAAACAACAATTACAAAAGGAATTAAAAATATCGTTTCCAAGCTGTGGAGGGTCGGGATTTGGGGTCGAGTACAACATTAATCAGGGATGTCGAGTCAGAAATACTGCCGGAGGATCATCCAGACAGCCCACTACATTGTACTATTCAACAGTGTGTGATGTTACCAGAACAACAACTAACTCAAAAATGTCCTGTTCTTAGTGCTATGTGTGTCACCCACTTGGCTTGTGAAAAAGCAGCTTGCCTTCTGTATTTTGGTTTAATTTCCTCTATATTTCTGTTTCCATCTGAAATTTATTTTTGTATCAATATTTGATTAGAAAACTCATTCTTTTTTAGCATGGTTTATCATGGACGTTTTTTTTTTTTTTTTTTTTTTTTTTTTTTTAATATTTAATAAGTTTTTTTTTTATTTTTTTTTTTATTTTTTTATGTAATTTTTTTTTTTGTTTGTTTTTTTTTTTGCTGAAAAATTAAAAAAGTGCTTTTCAAACTGTTGTTGTCATTTGACACCGTGATAAAAGAGGATACAGTACAATATGATGGTGTGTTGCACAACCACTTGGACTTTTGGTTTAGAATATATGAAAGATTGTCTTCATTTGAGCACGAACCTTTTTATTACCAATAAAGCAGCCTTCCAGTTACAACTGTTGTGTTGTTTATGCTTTTAACTCAGTTACTTTTTGCTTTTCTAAAGACACTGAAAGGAATGTCCACGTTTCACTTTCTAATTTCCCTAAGGCCTATTTCGGCATCACTGTGTCCACTTAAAGTAGAGGATGCCATTTTTGTGCATTAGTTTACCTCTCTGATGCTGGTTACAAGAATCTTTCAAAAGATTCTGTGAAATGGAGCAGAGTGGTAACATAGTTGTGAAAGGCACCCTTTCAGATATAATGGACTTATTGAATTTGTTAAGTGCTTTGTGTCAACATCTTCCTCACAGGCAGAAGATGGAGTATGGCCCGATTGCTATTCAGTCCATCCTGTGATGCTCCTGTTTGTTATCCACTTAAAAGTCGTAGGCCTGGAGTTCTAAATGATATCATAGTTCAACTGCAAGCTATGTGCAAGGCTTTGCTGGCTATGTTGTTTCCAAGAACAGAAGGGCTGAACCTACATACTATAAGTAGGTTGATTTCTGTGTGGATGCATGCTGTATTTAGCTAGTGGCTGCAAATCACATTCTCATTCCATACCCAGTATCTCAGTTGCAAGCATTTCCTTCTTTTTTTTGACATGAAAAAAAAAATCCATGTGGGCTCCGTCGCCCCTTCAAATCACGTGGACTTTTCAACTCTTAGCACCCCCCGCTCCATCTACCACTCGTCCTCCATCTCCTCTGATATTAGATTACATTTTAAACTTCTGTTATATATTACCTTCACATGAAGGCAGTGTGAACTAGTTCCTAATGGCCGGTCAAGTGTCTCTCATAAACGTTCACACTGCCATGTACCATGATGGCTGTGTGAGACTGCAGCGCGGAGGGAGCTCAGACTGGGAGGGGGAGGTAAGGAAAAGAGATGGGGATGGGAGGTGGTTGGGCACTGCAGTGCAGATAAATTAATGCAGCAGCCGAGGCTGAGTCAGCAGCACACTCCCAGATTGGCTAGGTGCTTCGGTGAATGTGTGTTCCTGGCTCCATGGCTCGCCATTTGGCCCAAAACACGGCTACAGAAAAGGGGACTCGTCGAGATGGCTTGAGCTCAGTAAATGTCCGCAGCGGCGGCCATGCGGAGGAGCTGTCCTTGGTGCTGGAGGTGGAACCACACGGAAGAACATCTTGTGCCTGGCTCTCTCTGGGTGGGGCTTTACCGTTCGAGGACGAATCTGAGTGGAAACCAAAGCCACCAGAAAAGAAAGAACATAAAAAAGTTCACCATGCGGGGGACGTCGACCTAATTCGTGGAGAACCACACCTACACACTCCTCTTCAATTCCTCCTCCTCTCCTTGCCTTCCTCACTCCTCATCCCTCCCTCTGATGTGATCTGCCACAGAGCATGTGATTTCTCGGTGGGTAAACCTAGAAGTGGCTAAATATAACGATTAGAAGTGTCACGCCCTTTTTACATTACATGATTAGCTTTTAAAATGAGATTTTTGCCTTTTTTTGTTTTTGCTTTGATCCCATTGGAATTTCATACCTACCTAATCCTTCACTCACCAATAAAAATTTTATATAATATGGGTCTTCCACCATAGTTATAATGCTCTGTTTTTCTGTTATTTTGGTGCTACTGTCAGTCCCATTTTGCTGCATCCTGCAAGTAAATTACTGTCAGTGAGCGTGAATAGCCAGCCGCACAGGGGGTTTCCTAACATCTGATGCCATGTCAGTCCCTCACTAAGATAAGAGGGTTGTGTGTGTGTGTTACTGGTGTTCCCTCTCCCTAGCACCCCTCCTTTCACTGTTCCTCCACTCCCCAGTGAGTCGGACTGCAGGAGGGAAGACAGAGCCCATCCTATTCATCACAGTCAGAATCTAAGGACCCTAACTTATAGGTGCACCCTTACAGAGCTCCCATTTCAGTGCAGTCGTTGTGGACCTCTTGTCAAAATGAGACATGAAGCAAACACACCTCATATATACCATGTTCAAATATGTATTAAAACCTACATAACAAGCACCACTTAAAACCTACAGTCCCCCTCCACTGACCTAAAATCCAACCTCCCCTCCCTCACTATATCTTACCATCGATTATTGCATAACCATCTTGTGCAACAATGCACATTTGTGTGGACAAACCAGTCTACACTGCAAATGGAAACAGGACAAATGCCTGTACACTCACATATTGCTTCCCTTAATATTTCCCCAATCAACCATGGGAAGACCCGTCTGATTTGATGAGCAGCAGCACCGACATGTGGTCGGCACTATAAATGCATGATATGCTCTCAAGGGGATCACTCATGTTTCCATTTCCGTTGGATAGATTTTACAGGGCTTGTTGCCAGGATCGCCAATATCAACTTAAAGCACTGCAGCTCTACAAGATTTTATTTTCAAGTGTTAAATCATTTAAAAATACATCTGTGAGCAACACGAAATCAAAGGCATACAGGGGAATTCACAACTGAGGTTGATGTATAGACGCCCAAATTTGGGCAGACTCTTCATATTTTTCAAGTTAAACTTTTCATAAAGCCTTTTATCTATACAGTGGAGCAAGATCTTCCACAAAAAAGAATACTCAGACATGCAAAATGACAACTTTTTCGTTCTTTGTCAGGCATGGGTATGTGCGCATTTTCTTCTGAAATAACAGAAATCACTTCCCTACAATTTTAAATCAAAGGCACATAAGGTACAAAGCTGTACTATCAATAAAAAAAAATAGAAGTCTAAATAGTGCAAGATGTACATTATATCTGCCAGTAATAACTATGATGGTGCAGGGCAGTCATCATTTTGCTTGAGAAGACAAGAACAGTGGCCAACACATGGAGGTCTTATGCCTCTGCTGCTGTTTCAAGCAGTTCCTCGCGACATCTGTGAATGAATACAAGAGTAATTATTGAAAGATTTGTCAATTTAACATACCAACATAACCTGTGAAAGAAAATTATTAATATTGAAGGAAAAAGTTCTTCCCAGAGATGTTTGATAATTCCCATTATTAAAGCTGCATCTCCCACATTGCTCCCCTTGAACTTTATCGCAAAGTTGTCACATAAGCAGCTTGGGGATAGTTACTTTTGACCTCACCCTTCTCGTTTGATGTTGGTCAGCCACTCCACAAAGTCTTTAGCCTTTTTCTTATCAAAATAGTTGGTGAGGTCATTGGCAAAGGTTCCATCTGAATGCCTTTTAAGATGTCGGATGAAGTTTTCTCCTTTTTCTATCTGATACGACTCCCATCTGAGAGAGGATTGGATTCTTAGTAAATGTCATGTCATTTTCAAACAGTTTGACTGTAGAACATTATGTAGTACATATATACATAATTCCCCAAAGCCAGACAGCATCAGTATATTAAAGTCACAGGTTGAAAAAATGAATAAAAAGGTACCTTGATGATGTGGTTTTATCCATAACCATCTCCTTAGTTCTTGAACATAAAAAAACAACCACCACACACCACATGATGAGCTTCATCCTCAGATCACCTAGTCAAAACAAGGCAAAAAAGACAAATACAGAATTTAACCCAAATCTTTAAGGCAGAAGCAACTCAAGGTACAGAACTGAATGATCAAACTCACCTTTGGGAAACTTAATTTCTCTCGATTGAAGTGTCGTGGCTGCTTGCCTGCTGAATGTGCAGTGTACAATTGATGACACCACAGAGAAGTCCCTTCATACCCTAAAACGACACTCTGGGAGTGGGATAAACTGCAAAAACTGGTTATCTCAGTTTATAAAGACAGCAGGTGTCCTTGTCTGACATGGAGGCCACATCCCACAAATGACGACCTTTTTTCTCATTATGGTGGTGTGAGTCAAAGCTGATCTGAACCTGGGCCACGTCCACTCTCTTCAAAGGTGAAAGGTAAGGCACCCATGCTCTAACTCAGACAGTAGCAGGTGTGAAGAAATGACACTCTGGTGTCTGACGCCAAGTGCACTTAAAATCTGAAAACTGGGAAAATGGGCATTCTCAGTCACAGTTTAGAACATAACTTGTTCCATCATTGCAAAGTAAAGTTGTATACACATTATTTATATGTATGTTTTTGTGGCCATCAAACATTGAGGATGTTTGATCCTGCATAGTGATTCTGATACTTCTCCTTGGACCTCCATGTATGGTATCTGTGGTACCTAATATCATTGATGTCAATGGGGTAGTGGGTATTTGATAATACCCAGGGTATTGATTGCCCGGATCTTGTTCATATCATTCAAGTGACTCTTCTTGCCTTGCCCTTGCCTTTCTTCCTACTTGTGGGGTTTTAAACGTACTTGTAGTGCATATCCCCTCAGTTTTGACTACCTTGTTCTATTTCTCTAGTAACGTCTTCTGACTGTAAATCCTAGTGGTGCTGTAAATCTTGTGGATCAGTGAACCGGGGAGTTGGCTGATGTTTGCGTCATTCCATAGTCAGTATCCATGGCCGGTCTCCTTCTACATGGGGAAGCTGCTGTTCAACATGCAGCCAGGCATCTCTGGATCATTGCTGCTGTAGTGTACATCAGTGGTAGTTTCAGTAAGGACAGTCTGTAATGCCGAAGGTAGTTCATGTAGTCTTTCAGGTATTCAGAGGCCTGGTGTAAATTAATTAAATTTTAGTAATTAAAAATTGATAGATAGATAGATAGATAGATAGATAGATAGATAGATAGATAGAT
>JABUIW010000028.1:10331976-10399707 GCA_013363375.1 Menidia beryllina | reverse complement strand
TACATAGATAGATAGATAGATAGATAGATAGATAGATAGATAGATAGATAGATAGATAGATAGATAGATAGATAGATAGATAGATAGATAGATAGATAGATAGATAGATAAATATAGATATGTACAGTATATGTATGTCCACACTCACATACACACACAGAGGGAATATACACAGAACAGATATGTGACGTAATTTTATCTATTTCTTTTTGTAACAAAAATGGCACCTCTTTAAACTACTCAGGTCATTTTATGATATAGATTCACTGTGTGCTGCTTCGATGCATCCACTGCAAAGCAAATAAAACAGAAAATGGAATGAACAGCACATAAAATCGGGCTTCCATTGGACTAGGTTCTGATTGACATTGTGAAGTCCCGATAAGGAGATCAAAGCAGTAAAAATGTCCTTGGCTGAGCACCGGCTGGCCCATAGCAAACAGATCAACCAGCACCATCTGTGACAACACTAGAAGCAATTATACCATATCACACTCTCACTGACCATCTATATTAAAACCTGCTCACAGCACCTGAGATTAACCTGCACTCACAATTTTTTTCTATAATATATCCTCTCTGCCAGTGTGGGCAGGTTCTGGGTTGGTCTCTCGTTTTGTGTGCGCAGCCAGGCTGCTGCCTTTGGTCTTCAGTCATAGCTGTGACCATCATAAAATGTCCAATAGCCTAAAATGACTATAAGCCATGTTATTACAGACAGAGGCAGGGGGGAGAGGGGGGGCTTGGCTATAAAAGCAGCATCATGGACCTCTCCCTCAAATGGCACCTGAAGGTCAGTTGTAAGCCACAAAGCACTGGCAGTGTTATAACCATCTCCAAGAGGCACCTGTCATTGGTCTCGGCTTTTTAAAAAACGGATTTAAGAACACAGCTAAAAAATTGCCTCATTCAACTCACTTTACACTTTGATCTGTCTCTGTAGAGAAACCTGGACATTTATATTATTTGTACTGATGGGTCACTTTGAAGCCAATTACTTACTCAGTTTTGAGCTTTTCTTTGTCTTTGTGTCTAGTTTAGAATAATCTTGAAGGACTCTGTCGTCATGTTGGCACACAGGATTTTACACACAGGACGAAATTGCAGAAAAACATATCAGCTGGGCTGTTTTTACCGGTTTTTGCCCCAATAATCACCTTGCATTTTAGTTCTTTTTCCATTTACCCACACATCAAGTATACATTTACTAGAAAGAAACAAAACAAGAGGAAATAGGAATCCGAGGCCAAGCTACAGCTCATCTGCATTGTATTTTCCTTTGAGATGTGTTCCGCATGCAATAAGGATGATCATTTAATACTTGTTTCTTTCTTTTTGCATTTTGCATTTTTTTTTTTTTACAATTCCAATTACGCTGAAAGGCCTTCTGCCAGATCCTTGTTTGCATTGCCATTCTCATTGTGCCTTGCCTTCACCCGAGAAAATGAACAGACTTTCAAAGAGCTGAGGGCCATGCAGACAGCATGCACTTCTGATGTTGTCAAAATGAAAGGTAGTGAAATGTCATTGACAAAGAGCAGAGGCGCCCTGACTCACTGAGAATCAAAGGTGAACAGGGACATGGAATTCAGTGCAGGCTCATACACATCGCTCCACTGTGTGAAATGTTTTTCACTCACTGCTGGACAATGCTCAAGGCTGTCGTCTTCATGTGCCCTGTCCTTGCTTTCTGAGCTACAGTTTCTGAAAGATGCATCCTTTTAAGTCAGCTCTATAAGACGTGTATATAGTATCATCCTCCCTCCATTTCTGCAAACAACGTTCTACCCATTCATTGTTTCGATGTCGTTGTAAGGATCGACACAAGCAGACCTGAAAAAACTCCTCCTCTCTTCCAAGTGTTATTTTCTTGTTGTGGGGGCCATTAAGCTATCAAAGATGTGGCCAGTGAAAAAAATAAAACATTGTCCAGAAAGCAGAAGAATTCCTCTAAGCTGGGGGAGGATAGGGAGAAGGACCAACAGTGTGTGTGTGTGTGTGTGTGTGTATGAGGAGGATTAGGGAAGGTTTGGAGGTAGAGGAGAGGACACACGATGATGATGGACAGACACGGGGGAGCCCCCACAATATCAAAGCAGCAGGAATGTAGAGCGGACTGGCAGGACCTGGAACGCTCTCTTAACCCTCTGATCTGATGTGATGTGTGAAGTGGAGGGGTGAGTCAGAGCTTAGCACTGCACACAGCAGCACAAGATACAGACCAGGGCCACAGACATACAGCTGGTTACCAGACCTAACTCGTATTGCAAAGGAAAATGAACAAAGCAAGAGGTGGAAAATTTCACATATGTTGTATGAGCATTCCTAATGCTTTAATGAAAGTCCTCTTTTTGTGATAAAGCAGCACCAACAACACACTTTCAGGAAAGCAAACCCAAAATAATCAATTTAGTTTGCACAAACATTTACACCCTTTGTTCAAATTATATCTACATGTTACCAAATGTATATAGTATTTAGTTTTATGTAACGCGGTGCTGTTGTCTGTATCTACACAGTTTCCGGTTTTAACATGTAAGAAAGAATCAGAGTTCTGTTGTTTAATTGACTGGAACAGCTCTCCATCTGGCCATAGGGTCATGGACTGGCTAGAGACTCTTTGCCTCCACACTATTTTATTCCCTACTAATAAACAAAGCCCAGCTCTTTAAAGTGTACAACTAGACTTGGAAAGATGTATGTGGAGTGTTTCTCTTTGACCTCGCTTCAATCCATGTAAACTTAAAGACGGAGACAGGCAGAGAGAGAAAGACTACAGTGCTTTATGTGGTTAGCCATTTCAGGGATGCCTTAAGCTTTTACAGTATCCATCCAATTATGGCCACTCATCCGCTTCTGCTTAAGTCCATTTACTCTTAACTAATGTCCAAACTATTCCCTGATGCTTTGTTCTTTACTCCAAATGCAAATCTCTATGCATTTCCAGGCTGAGAGGCTCCTTGCTCTTATATCCTATGCTGATTCTCACCACAGGCTCATTAACCCATCAGAATTGTTGGCGATGTTTCTGTTTCTGTTCCTTTTTTTCTTTGTTTGTTTAACTTGATCTAGAACAAAAAGAAAAGCATCCAGTATTTATTGATTTGGGGACATACAACTTTTACTGGCAATCCCATTTAATCACAAAAGCTGATTTATTGTTGGGCCTCTGACAATCCCATTAAATTGCTGTCTAGCTAATCAAGTGAATTCTTTCTCCTCAAGGAGTAATCTTTTATAGGGCCAACAGAACAAATCCTGGCTATAACAAGATTGGCAAGGAGCTGGAAGGTGCAGGTGTGCTACATTTTAAGGTAGATGGAGGAAGACAGACCTTACTAAAGGTAAAAAGAAAAACTTAACGGCTTAGTTTTTGTGTTAAAACAATTGGTACGGCAATCATACAGTTTGAAGAAGTGGTGGTGTGGGTACAGATAGGCAGAAACAAAAGGGGAGTGAAACATGTACATATATACATGAATTGGTTTTTACTTGTTCTTCTATGTACATCTTTGCCCTTTGTGGCTCCCCGTGAGATGTTTACATGCTGGTGGACATAACAACCCTAAAGTCTCTCATTATGAAATTGTTCCAGTAAACCTTTACATTTATTTCAGCGTGTTATGTGTGGGCACATCTCTACTTTATTAGTCACTCGTCCATTGGTTCTCAATACATCTACTAAATGAGGTGGAAACCCAGAAGAAATGATGATGGGAACCTGAGGATGCGCGACTGAATTTTATGACTGGCTGATAAAATTTCACTAGCTCCTGTCTCATTGGATAACATCAGGACAGAAACAACTGGAGACATTATTTTTTAAGTTTTATGTGTGATTCCTTTCATTTTGAGATTCCCCACACATTTGTGTTGTTTTTTCATTGATTTGTTAGTTTTGTAATCTAAAACAAATGGAGGTTTTTCATGAAGACAGTATGATGTTGTTACATAGCCCTGGTAAGAGCCCTTTCAGTTACTTTAGTTGTCCAATAGTCCATAGCGTGACTTCAAGTCTACCCCACACAACCTTATTACGGATAATAAACAAGCAATATTGACAATTTATGGATTGCTTATTTTTGTTTCTTTACTGTCATTGTTATGCAGTGAAAAAGATTGTTATTTTCTATGAAATGCAAAGCATTTGCTGTTCTCATTTAATATGGTATTTTGCACAGTTGAATTTAGTTACGGGTAAAACCTTACTGGGCAATTAAAGTGGGCCACTGTTTTTGTTCCGGGATGTTCATGTGGGACTTTAATCAAGCCATAAGAACACGCAGGTTAATTTTTTCTACTGTTGTATAAACCTATTCATTAATGCGTACTCTTCTAAATAGGCTTTTATGCAACTTTGTCAGATTTACACACATAGAGACAGTTTTGTCTTTAGGATCAGGTCATTCATATATGGCATCAGCTAAATGCCACAGGAGACCCATGTAATAATAAGCTTTCTAGCTTAGATCCAGGCCAGATACACCTGCAGTTCACACAGGACAGAGTGCTGTCTTTGCAGGCTTCTGCAGAAATCTAGCTCAGCACCTCTGGACCTCAGTGGAGCTACCATTGATTTGATCTCTTCACTTATTCCTCAATTGACATAGATACACTCTGCCACAGCTCCTTGACAGAGTAAATCTTAGTCGGTCCAAACAACCGTATTGTCAGCAGCCATTCTAAGTTTTTTATTCCTTCGGTGCTTATGGAGATTTTTAGCTCCTTGTTCAATAGTAGTAGTACTTAGCTTTAGATGGCCATTGCTTTTCTCCCATCTCATTTGCATATTAAGAGCCGGTTCCCACTGGAAAGATGAAGGTAATCTATGTGTGGCCAATGCTGGTCTCCTGCCAGGACTCTGTCGATTCCATTAAAGGTGGGGCCAGATGTTTGTCATTACCTTTATTGATAACCACAGGGTCAATACTGTGATTTATTCTGCTGGGATGGGCCTGAGCTTTAGTCACAAGTTTCACCAGAACCTGATCAATAGTACACAATGGACAAGTACAACATGACCACACATGAAGTGGGAGCATCAGCAAAGTGATAAACCTGACACAAAGTTTTGTGGTTACATGCTCATCAAAAGTACAGACACTGAAACCAGGCTGAATCATGTTAAATTTCTTTTTAAGGGTCTTCTGTTGTTGTGGACCTATCTCATTGTTTTTTATTGCTTATCATTGGAGGCTTTTTTGTTCAAAGATTCTTTTACAGATTGCCCCTGGATGGAAAATATTCACCTTCACTTGCGTACATCCTTTTCTGCTATGAGAGAGATCTGTTGCAAAAGATGTGACTATTATATGCTTGTAATAGTGCTCAACTTTATTTTTTGTTGTTTAGTTTTGTTCTATTGTGGACTAGAATGTCTCCCTTTTTCCTCAATGTTTCTTGAAATAATTCAGATAAAAAGTGTTTTTTGGACAAATGTTTAAGGTTTTTGCTTTAATCACAAAAAAAATATAGTGCATTGTGTCAGGGAAGTCATTGTTGCTGTTTGTCCAGTGATTTGTGGCCAGGTTTGGACATTCCTCTGATAGTAATGGTCTGAAGGAAGAGCGCACTGATAGCACCTTCTGAATAGACACTGAGTCTCCTAACTGGACCAAAATGTAATTACCTCTCTCTCACAGTGTCTTACTGTAGATGTGAGCCCGACAGCAGTTTCAAAGTGAAACATACTTGGATTGAATAAACCTCCTGTTAGAAATGGTGTTGCTGTTGTGATTGCAGGTGTGAACATTCCTATAGCCTTACCATGAATGGAAATTCACAAAATTCACAAAAAAGTTATGTTGTCACACTACATGCAGTGCAGAATCAGCATTTTAAAATGCTTGGGCAAGCTTCCACAGAAATCCCCATTTGAACTACAGCAAAAATTAACCTAATGATACACTTGGCGTTTCAGTAGTGACAACGGCTGCATCGGTTTACCAATATTATTCCCACTCTGGGCTTCATGGACTCATTGCTTTGATGAACCAATACATTCAATAGCTGCAGAGCTATTATCCCTGTGAGTGACAGTAATTTACTGCTCTTAGTGTAAACCTTTGTCATAGTCTATTACAACGAACAGGTTATGTGCAGTCTGTCATTGGGATTGATTAATATTTTCTTGATGTGATTTATTTGCTTGGGAGAGTACAGTATCCCCTGACTGAATGGGGTAATGTAATGTAATGGCGACTTAAATGAGCCATTAATCTGGCAAACCCAAGGGTAAAGGGACAGCAAAACAGGGATCTAAGGAGCATGATGTAACCAAGATATAGGAAACTGCAGATCATTGTCAATTACTTGTGATTTCGTACTTTAAAAGCAAAATATTTAGATCAATACATTTTAAGAAACTGACCTCTTTATATAACTAAATATTCCATCAATGTAGTATATCTATTAATCGAGTATTCATTTCTTCAATGGGCCGAAGTTTGTTTCAACCTTTTATCAAAAGCACTTTATTCATAATACTGGGCCAATAGGTAATACAACTTTTAAATGATATACCAAGAATTATAATGATTAAACCAGACAACACTGTAAAAGACAAAGAGACAAAGTAAGGAGACGCAATAATCTATGAGACGCATTAGGTATTATAAATGACCTATTGAGGCCTGAGAGGAAGGTTTTAGCCAGTGAACAGTCAGGGACTTCCTGGCAAAATAATTGAAAATCATTCATACATCTGTACAGTTTAACCTTGGAGGACCATGTCTTAGTGACTAATTGATGAGTTTGCATGGACAGCAGACGGAAGAGAATGTGGGTGAGCACAAAACGGTGTTTTGTGAAATTGCTCTCTTCTGAGAAAGCTTTGAAAAGGAAGTGCTTGGATGCTTCAATATTTTTCAACTTTCCCTTGACATTTCCCTTGAATCCTTCCATCATGCATCTGTACAACATATTTCTTTGGGGGCTGAATCACTGTATTGTGATCTTTATAACATCTACGCGTGGGCTGACTTCTGAACATCTCTGTTTTTCTTGAAAATTGTTTTCGACTCATTAAACACATAATACCGACGTGTTGGATAATCCAACTGCTGAACTAAGTTTTGATTTGGATCCGCATGAACCAGCCATGGTTGTGTGTCACAACACTGTATAATAGATATTTTTGACAAGTTGTAGCAGAATCCTGTCTCCTTCCTCCATGAGGAGGGCTAGATTCGTGTGGTCTTTCTTTTCCACATGGAACCAGATGCATTATTGATGGATGGCTGATTGGGAACTCAATTACAGAGAGATTACTGTGCTAGCAGACGCCGGGACACCACTACTCTGTCAGATCTATTGAATTAGAGCACAGGAGAGGAGGGAAAGTGTCCTTCAGAGATACCTCTCTTCCCCCCAAGATTACCTCTTGGGGATGCCAAACAGCCACAGCCTAGTTCATTCTTTGACAGCTGACCTTCCTTACAGCTGTGCCTTCAGCTGAGCTGCAGACTGGACAGATATGTCTGTAATATGTAAGGTCTGTTGATGTCTCAGGAAAACGGCATTGTGATACTCTGTTTTACTTTCTTTCTGCTTATGAACAGTTGATAACAGCTTAAGTATAATTCTTCATCACTTCAAGAAAACGGGCAGCAACATAGAGGATCAAAAAAAGAAAGAAATCGAAGAATATTTAAACTGTGACCTATACTTTCTTGATGAAAAATGCAAAACAGCTGGTCTCCATCATTCTTTAGGAGTGGTTCACTGATACAATGGACACACGTGTGATGCTTCAAACAAAACAAAAAAAATTATACATTTCCATTTCGGGCATATTTCTAATCTAAATGTTTGAACGTATCGGTTTTGTTGCCCTGAGAGGTAGCAAAGATTATAAGGAACAGTAGATTAAATATTAATTTCTGCAATTGTAGTCGATGCTTCTTCTTTTTTTAAAATGTCTTTTTTCACATAAACTTCATGGTAATTAAAGCCACAAAAAGTTGGTATGGTGTTTAGCTGAGACTGTAATTTCTTAAATACACACACCCAGATGTCATTGGGATAACACTACATTGTTCAGCCCTGACCTGGGTAGTGGAAGCTGTGGTGTGCCTGCCCATTTTGGGGCTGTGGTTTGTTGTGTGCACACATGCGTGGGTTTGTGTGTGGCTCACTATAATTTGATGTATCAAATGACAGCTGCTGGCCTTTTAGGACTGAAGTAGATGCAATGATGAGAAAGGCTCAGAATGTGAATGTATGTGCATAAATATTGGCATTTCACCAAATCTCATTCATATGACATGGCCCACCTGAGTTAGAACTGTGCCTTGCAGGGTTGTATGCTATTACAAGTTTAATGCGAAATCTGGACTGAAGAAGATGAGAGAAGGAGGGGGGTTGGCATCTGAAATGGAAGCATTCATCTTCCTTTTCTGTTGGTCAGCAAATGTGTTCAAAGGAAAGGAAAAAGGCAGGGTGAGAAAAGCTGATCTCAAAAAAGAGAAATCATTTCGTACCACACTGCGCGCTGAACCCATTTCACTCCAGTCTGCCCAACCTAAGCCTCTGTTTACTGCATTCATCTACAAGGCTATAACATCAAGCCCATGTGCTTGTGATTCCACATGTCTGCTTCTAAAGCTTTTTCGATAATGAAAAAAATGTTTTGACAGTCATGTACAGATGCTGTTTCTCTCCTTCCTCCTTCATTTGTGAAGAAAGCACATTTGTGATCATGGACAATGTTTTTAGATTCTTTAAGTGTCATCTTCTATTGTTCCTGTGTCAGTGTGCCACTGAAGAAAGTGACTCTTGAAAGAGACCATTGTTCAGGTTTGCGTTGTCAACGGAGACCGGGCCAGAGCTGGGATTAGGTAGACAACAGGCAGCTTTCACCAGGCTCCTGCTTTATCCAGGTCTTCTTCAACATGCAGGACACTTTAGAAAGGACACCCTGGTGAGCCATGCCCTGCACTGTTGCCCTTGTTTCCCAGAACACTGGGCACAAGTTAGCCCCTGGTGAAAAGGTTTAATAAGGAGTGGAGAATAGCCATTAGCTCCCTACCCACCTCTGTTGATGGAGGAGAAAATAGAGGGACCAATGGACCAAATAGCTATTGGAGTCTCTGACAGTCATATCACTGGGGAACCAATTAACATCCTGAGACCGAGCCTGTCCACTAATTTTGGGGCAGAAAAGACCCATTACTGGGTTGAAATAGTCAACGTAGTAGGAAAATGTAAGCAGTTACAAGTTACCAGATTTATCCAATGTAAGGTAACTGATGGTATGTCACTCTTTGAGGGAATGTGATATAGCTTCCTGTTGTCTCTTTGCTCATGTCTTCACAGCTTAGACCCAGTCTGAAATGAGCCTCTCATCATCGTTTGTTTCCAAGTGAGAGGCCATAACTTTTTACACATGACAAATAAAAAGAGCTTGCCAAGAGCTATTATAACAGCAACCAGATAAAAACATGGATTTTAAATAACCTTGCTGACATTAATAAGAAGCCATATGTAGAAGTGTATAGCAAACTGTAGCAAAAGCAGTACTGTCATCACCTGCTGCCATTCAGGTGTGAGGTGTTTCCATTGACCTAAAAAGGTTCCTCTCTCCTTTAGTCTTACTCTGTTTTTCTAAATGTTTGATACATCTTAAACAATCATTGCATAATTCGATAATTGTGATGTGAAAAACTTTCCCACTGTGGGGATTTTAGCCATTCTGTTTATTTTCCTAAGTCTTCCTATTCAGAGTAATTTGTGGAGGATTGGAACACATTCCAGCTGCTGTTAGGGGAGAGGCAGTGTTCAACCTGAACAGCCAGTTCATGAGATGTCCAGCACAGAGACGAGCAGGGCAAAAAACTGACAACTGCTTGGATAGTCGGTTCACAATCTCCAATTAAGAGTTGCGTCTTGTATGATAATTACGCACGAGGTAGCTGTGGCAGTGGAGACAATGAAAAAACCTTTTTTCTCAAGATTTTAGATCTTTATTGGCTGCAAGGGGAAAAAATACCTGCAAGTCAGAAGACATTTTGATTTTGTTATAACATCACCATAGACCATGTTACTAAGAGAGATGAGAACTAAAGCGTTCATCCTTCATTTGACATACTGGCTGTTCTAAGAAAATGTTCTCAATGTGACACAATGTAAGGCACATTAAAGTTAATGTGACAAATTTCCAAGATAGATTGTTGTCATCCCTTCAACAGAATAATAAAACCATTCATTATTATTACATGTGCTATGTTTGTAAAATGTAATTATCAGTCAATAAGCATATGATAAGCCAAATAAAAGTGCATATTAATACACCTGAATGTCCAATAAAATACATGTACATTTCTTTTCTAAGGCTAATAGGGTCAGATTTTATGGTAGCAAATATGCCCATTAAAACCACGTATCACTTTACAGCATTTTTGAGGCTTGAAAAAAATCGATACTTTTATAACTGCTCATCAGACAAAATCACCATTAAAGAGATCTTTTCAGGGTATTTATTGATACTTTCATGTCAAGTCACACAGTTCATAGTGTTTCTGTACCAGAAATACTTCAGTTTATCATTGATTTTGAAGGATGGTGTTCTTGTTAAATGGTTGAGTCCACCTCCAAATGTAACTGAACTCAACTGTGCATGTAAACATACTGACTACTTAAATTAGTTTAAATTTCTTTTGAGTCTTGCTTAGGTAAGTGATGACACTGAGTAAAAGACTATCTGTTTGTGCTGGCATTTTTCAATATCCTCTTGCTATGGGGTTGCTATCTGAAACATCAGAGTATATTGTAAACTATCTGGATGCACAAAATCTGTTCCATCTGACTTGGCTAATTTGTGAGCAGTTTTCTGTTGGTCATTCTTTAATTACATTCCACAATGACTATATTTAGTCAAAGATATTTTAAATTATTAATACATTTATGCAATTCAAAGTTGACCTATTTGCAGTGAATAAATGCATGTCATTATTTAAGGCAATCATCTTCATTAAGTAAGCATTTTTGCAAATTAGTGTCAGTGACTTACAGCATTAGGTTACAGCTTGCCTTAGTAAGCAAGGCTTTGTTTTGCATTGGTTATCATTTCTGATCAACCTGCCGATTGAGGACACAAAGAAAATATATCCTTGATAGACGTCAATAGATATATTAGTGATTTTCTATTTGGTAAAGTCATGCACTTTATTCAAGGGTTTTGTGTTCGGGTGAAAGTGGAGCAGCAGGACTGCACACAGAAGTACACACACACACATACAAAGCAAAGTGACTGGAGATGGACTTGGACCTCTGAGGTTAAATCATGATAATTATCTTACTAATAGTAAGCAGAGTTAGGATTTTCAACTTGTGGATTAGCCATTGTCTTCAGTTACACATTAAATCAGGTTGCTGGAGGGATTCACACAACCTAAGATTAAATATGTTTTAACCCAGTGCCAACACAGAATAATCCTTCACTTTTTATTTACATTCTGTCTAAGCATTGTTCTGTTATTTGATTGTTGATGATTGTAATTTCTCCTATGGGATGATGGGTCCAGGTGCCGCTCAGAGAGCTGACGTGATGTGAACATTAAACTCAATCAAAATAAAATCCCATTGGCACATTGTCTTTATTTTGTTTTCTATCCAAACATGGTGTGAAGACAAAACACGAGACCAATTGTAATCTTATACATCTAGAGGCACATTTTCAACATGTTAAACTTCTTTACCTTCAAATGTCCAAAGTCCTGTTTCCATGCCATAAGTCTGCATGTCTTCACTGAGTGGAAAGGTCAGGTTTCCTAGTTCCCAATGTCACATGTCCCTTTGCAGATTAACAAAATGCATGGACGTGACCACACACCTTCCGACAGCACTGGTTTGTGCCAGTTACGTATGGATTGGAGAAAGTGAGATGATGTGTGTGGAAGACTACTTGAACATGCTTCATAATTCAGCTCCTTTTCCTCTACTCATGCAGGCCATGGGTCATAATTAGCAGCATAATGACAATGTTGAAAACATTTCTTTCGTAAACACTTAATATATAGAAATGTGGCTGTCTAATGTTTTGTTTAAGACTTTGTATCCACATAACTCCTTCTTTAAAGTTTTAAGCTATTAGCAAGGACTAATGCATCCTCATGTTTTTCAAAGGCTCACCCACATCTGAAGTGTGAAGCTTTTCATCGACCTGTGAAGTCTGAGTGTCTTATCACTTCAGAGCGGTAAATCTGATGTGTCTGTTAAGTTTTCTGAATGACCTCTGTGGTGTGTGTCTATGTGCTGCGTCAGTATCTGTGATCGCTGTCAGCGTGAGTAGCAATGCCACAGGGTTTAACCCCTATGCATTGATCCCTGGGTTCCTTGGGGCTGCCGCCTAATTCTCCAATTTTCAGCTGTTAGAGATAGAATTGGAATAATAAACAGCTGAACCTCCCACTAATAATCCCACTGACCCCCTCCCTATGTGTCTTTTTCTTACACATACACATACACACACTTTTTTCCTCCTCCACTGCCCAACCAACCCTCCTCAGGACAACTGGGTTCGGGGTAGAGTTTCTCTGTCTGCCCTAATCTTAGCCAAAGCCTGAGGACTCGCTGCTTGCGCTAATGAAATGATATTGGTCAGACTTGGAAGCCTGGAACTGATTATCACTCCACACACACTTAACCACATGCATAAACTCGTTTTCAGACTACTTGTGGTTACCAAAAAGTGGCGATACACGTATATTACAGCTTATTACATGCACATTGTAAAATGGCTCTTATTTACCAGCATGTCATGGTTTTTTCCAGAAAGTTA
The DNA here is from genome assembly GCA_013363375.1 of Menidia beryllina. NCBI lineage: Eukaryota > Metazoa > Chordata > Actinopteri > Atheriniformes > Atherinopsidae > Menidia > Menidia beryllina. The sequence goes on along the minus strand of JABUIW010000028.1, from coordinate 10,386,929 downwards.
AGGCTTACTAAGCCTTAGAGGTTTTCCCAGGTAAAGGAGCACAGGAAATCACGTGTGATGTGTTTTGAATAACAACATGTGACCATTTGTCTGGAATTTTGATGTTTTTCTGTCAAGTGAATATGTTTGAGTTTGAAAGTGTACTTACTCTTATTGGGGAGTTGGATTGACCAATCCATACAAGCCATGTAGACCTACCTTAGATACAGAGGAGCTGGTTTTCATTTTCCTTATTTTCATTCAGTTGTTTAATGTATGTTAATTCCTTAAATAGCATCGTCAGGTTACTGCATAGTTCATTGTTTATCATATGGAAAAGATCCAGCTTTCACATTCATCAAAAGCACTGAGCCTTAACCATTCAGTTTTCCCAGCCCTCTTAACTTTATAATGGTAATGACACACCAAACTAAGTTCCCCATCCATGTTTTGCTGGGAATGAAGACATAACAGTGGAGTTCCATCCATATCCCCCTCCTCTCCCCAAATCAGATGGATAGTTCTTTTCAGTGGGTGATGGGAAATACATGATAATCAGTCACAAGATAAATCCCTCTGTTAGATCCCATGAATGTTACCTGTGAATCATCAAAGGTGATCATTCAGTGGCTGGTTGTACCCATATAAGTAGATTTCTTTCTATCCTTTGTATTACATGGGAAAACATGAGATGAGGTGATGACAAAACTCCTAGCCCAGACAAAAGGAAACATCTGGATCTTCAACAAAAAAGGGATAACTTTCAGATTTGGAGGGGTTTATCTAATGGACCACTGCAGATGATTTTTTTTTGTTGGTGTACACATACATATAGTTTTTTCTGTGAATTACATGACAGATTTTTAAAATAAACATTGAAACATAAAAAATCAATGTGACAAGCCACATCATTCTTTCTTTCAAAATTGATAGGAAAAAAAGTGTACTTTTTTATAGATTCACATAATGCTTTACTCATCACAAAGCTGTGCTTCTTTGCATGCATATATTAAGATAATCATATTAAATCTAAATCATATTCATCAATGGATTAATCTTCATTTGATTTATTGAAGGCTGACCATTTCACAGAGAGTAGTTCATCATAGGGCAAATAACTTGCTGAACGGAGGTGTCGACTTTGAGGTCAAACACTCGCATGTTGACATGTTACCTTTGTCCCTTCGGGTGCCATTTTCAGTCATTAAGGCTGCTCTATGTGCCTGACGCTACTTTAACCTTCAACCACGAGGCAACTATGCAAATCCTGAGCTCCACATCAACTGCGGTGAATGTCCTCTAAGTGTTTAGGAGTCTGAGCTGTCACAAGTGTGTAGAGATTTTGTTTGAGAAGGGAATCTGTAAAACCTGATATCGATGGCCGTCTGCTCAGGCAGTACCTGTCCGGTCTCATTGTAACTGGTTTTCAATATCAATCTCAGATTTTGGCTCACTTTGACTCCTGAGGCCCCATCGTTGTGCTGCGGCAGTGATGGACTCAGCACGCTGCCTGTGACCACATACTGCTGTCTCAGCACTAATAAGGCAACAGAGAGATAGAGAGAGCGCCAGTTGTCTGCTTTCAACATCCCTACTCAACCGTACCCTCACCTAACCCCCCACAGAGACACCATTAGCAAATCTATTGAGGATCCCATATTAGGAAAAACATCAAGGAGTCTAATTGTGGTTCTGAACTGGGACTCAATGGGTGTGTGTTAAGTTTTGTATCCACACTAATGAGTTGTGGTGTTTCCTTCAATGGGTTTATTGCCCTACATTCCAATTTGAGCCATGTCACTGACCACTGGAGCGTCTCCTAAAATAGTTCAAACCACATGTCAAGTTACAAATGAGACATTTGAAAAGCCATGTGTTTGAAAGGAAATTTTGGTTCCTTGCATCTTGTTTTTTTGGTCTTATATGAGTAAATTTCGTCCATTTCAACAAGATTCAAAACTGACTGCTGAGATGCATTCATTTTGATATGAGAAACAGTTAAGTGATCATTCGGGCTTTGAATTATCGACTGAAACAACAAAAGGATGTGCTTACACTCCACTAATAGTTGGAGTAGAGAGCTTGCAAGGAGCTTACTGAAGCTAATGACAGACAGACTTCTTTTTTTTTTTATTTGCTTTGTTTTCATTGTCACTGTAGCCAAAGTTCTCAGCACGAGACTTGCACTGTTAATGTTGAAAATAAGACTAACATCTCTTTACATGTCCACATGCCACGTGGTAAACGCTTTCTGCAATGGTGTGGCATGAAAAAGCGCATGAAATGCCCAAGACACCTAACATAAAAGCACTCTATTTCCAGGCAGCCCACCGACTGAGCGTGCTAACTTTTATATGTATTTATGGGATGGACCATGTGCATGCGAGTGCCTGTGTGTAAGTGCAAAGGGGAAACTCGACTGGAGTATTGGCTCCATGTAACAAGAGGAGATGACTGTGTCATTTGGCCCTCAGAGTAGCTCTAAAAACAGCCTGACAGCTGTGTGAAGGACTAAAAATTTAACTCAAACAGCACTTGATCATGAAATCTGTGGGATGACAAAACTGAAACCTTTTTGTCACAAACATATCTGATATATTGATGGACTCATGACCTGTCAAGGGTGTACCCAATGACAGCCAAGATAAGCTCCAGGCCCTGTGGTTAGAGATAATTAATGGATGGATCCACATCAGATATATTTTTATACTTGTTTTATTATTAAATCCAAGTTTTGTGATCAGGTTGGCAATACTATTAATAAAAAGAGTTCTATAGGTATTAGTAAGTTACATCCCTGAAACAATGAGAATGGTAGTGATTTATGAGGACATAACTGCACTTCACATAAATGTTTAAAGTGTTTCAGGCTAAGAAAAAACCAAACCAGTTCGTAACCAGTTCATTATAGAAATATTTGAACTACTCAGTTCAAAACATGACAACAGCAAGTCTGTTGTCTAAACCTGAATTCCACTGTGTTTGGAGAAGTTCCAAGTAGGGACAAAACTGACCATTACTTATTCAAAAAACACTTTGGTTTTCTTTAATAATATAAACAATTTTAAACAGAGAAAAAAAAAAACAGACAAATCAACCAAATCATCACAAATTTATTAAAAAGGTCACCATAACTGAAGAAAACAAAGTCGAATTGGCGTAAATTGTGTTGTGATTGTTAAATCCACCTGCCAAAAGTAATTTGCAATAATAGATGGGCCTGTTCAAACCTCTGACCTGTACTGGTGAGTGTAAAAACCCGAATGACAGCTCAGGATCAGGGCTTTGTGAGGACTGGACACGTGGGTTGTTCTGTCAGCGGTTGAGGTAACTATTAATCAACAAATACCTCAAAACTGACTGCTTGCCTGACCAGGTTTTTTTGTTGCGTTTCAATGAATTTTCTGAAAAAGATGTAAAAGTCTGAGTATGGCATTTCGGAATTTTTTTGGAAGGTAACGTTTAACAAGACTGGTCTGACAGACAAAGTTATCGGACTAGTACTGTGACATTTTTTTAGAGTGCTTATTTCCTAATTTAACATGTAAATAACTCAATAGTTCATTAAGCAACACAATTGACTGTTTCAGTCTGACAGAGAATAAATAAGATATTGCTCTTAGAGACTTGTCACCACAATCAATGTTTACTTTCCTTAATCGTCCCGGGCTACACCAAACTTATAGTGGTCATTTTCTTCTAAACAAAAACTCTCTGTCCACTGTCCTCTGAGTCCAGGCTTCTAGGGTGTCCTCTTCCCTTCTCCTTCACAGGAGGATTGGTCAGTTCCCCACCCTCCCTGCTGCCCTCCCCTTATTCTTTCTCCTTCTTCCTACTTAAATACTTTCAGCATAAAGACAGAAGAGGAGGGGAGGGAGAGGGGGATGGGAGATCAATGGGGGAGGGTAGCAGAGCGCTTACTCTGTTGTCACTGGTCAGAGGGAGAGAGAGAGAGAGAGAGAGAGAGAGAGAGAGAGAGAGAGAGAGAGAGAGAGAGAGAGAGAGAGAGAGAGAGAGAGAGAGAGAGAGAGAGAGAGAAAGAGGGAGAGAGCAGAGTTGTGTCCCATATGTGGAAAAAAGCATAGCAGTGCACACACGGATCTGCTCTGCTCCAGGGATTATCCTAGTGCTTTCAGATCTGATGGAGGACATGCAGGCATGAATAGGTAAGGTCGCTTGTCTTCTCTGCACTAAGTGTTGATCTGCTGTCATGGCCTGCTGTTCTCCCTGCTGTTTGACTTTGCTATGCTGAAGTTGAAGGAGGACCGTAACTGAGCATTTGGAAGCGGCTCTTCTCTTTGGCCACTGACCATGAGACATTTCCCAAGCAAGCCAAACCTTCCAACTCCGCTCCCTCCTTCCAGAGATCTGTTTGCTTTTAGAGGAAACAGTGGTCATATGCCATGGCATAGATTGTCAGTCAGGGACAAATTTTAAAAACAGACTATAACTTGAATTAGGAAAGGCTATAGCCAGGGACAGCATTGTATATGAAGCCTGTTAGTGCCCAGAGACAGCCGTGTGGTCATTGCATAATGTCTTCTCCATGTGAGCGGTGCATGGGCGAATGTATATTGGTGACTGACTTGTTGTTTTAAGCACACAGAGTTTGTGTTACCATAACAATGATGCTTCATGAAGTCAAATTCTGGTGTTATAAATGTGATATACATATCAAAGCACATAACTTCCAAGAGACAGGGTGCATGTTCATAAAACATATTTCTGCATGTATATGGCTAGAATCCCGCAAATTGAGGGGCAGTTAAGGAAAAATTAAAATTTCCCAACAATATTTTCTTAACTAACAATGGAGATTAAACATAAATTAAAGTAAAAAAAAAAACAATAATTTGTAAAAAGGCTGCAACTTCATATCAGAACAAAACAACACAAGTAGAGCTGGAAGATGTAACACTTCATAATGATTAAAAACAGAATCGTGAATACAATCATATATAGCTGTGCCATATTTATGTGACTATTTGTTTTCAAGAATGCTCTAGTTAAACGACGTGCTGTGTTTTACGTTTGAAGTAATGTCTTTAAATGTTTAAAAAATATCATTTAAATTATTGAAGTGCAACTGATATTCTCATCTGTTATTTCTTTAAAGAGCCTGAAGCAGGAAACTGTTTCATGGTAGCATTTTTCACTGAATTCGGCTAATACAACTCACAAGTATTTGGTGTCTTAAGAATGCAGTCTTTATTGCCCCAGTGCACAGAGCAATGGTATGCATGAGTCTTTTTGTGAGGCAGATTTAGAAAGCCTTCTTTAGAGCCTGGACGCAGCTTCACAATCAGCTTAATGCTTCCCTGTAATGAATGCCCTTGTGTGCCTGAATTTGGCAGACGGTGAGTGAGTGCGAATTCTGTTTTTGTCACACTGATAGGGCTCTCAGGTTGGTCCGTAACTCTATCACACTCTGGTTCAGTTGTGATCTGTGTGTTTGAACGTGTTTGCGCTGTGTGAGCTTGCCTGAAAACGCTGGTTGACATGTTAGTTTTTGCCCAAACATTGTGCTGCAGCAAACAACTGCCTTACCTCTTCCTATTTTTCTCTCTCCTCTCTCAGGGCTATTCTGTTGTCAGTGCACGCTCATGCCAGTGATGGACTACGGCCGAACCAGTGCTAACCTTGGCTGGCATTCATGAAACAGCATTCCTCCTTATCGAGACCAGCTCCACAGAATGCTGAGTCCTATTGTCCCCTATAGTGAGTGCTGCACTCTTCTTTTTCTCTACCCTACACATCAAAGAACCTCACTTGACATAGTTGGACTTTGTCTAAATCAATGAACGCTCCTTTCAAAAACAAACAGAGGTGAACACAATGTTATGGAGTATGCAAACAGAATCAGCCTTAGTGTAGAAACTTGACTTTTTCCTTGACGTGTGCTGTGGAAATGCTAAACCTGTGCACCGGCCCTGTCTAAATGTTTCATCAGCAGAAAGTAGACACAAAAGGGGGACAGAAGAGGGACATGGGAGGCTGGAAGGACGATGGTTTAAACAGAAGAAACCCATCAGATCTGCAAGTGTCATTTTACCAGTAGTGAGGCGCGGGACTTATCCACCACACATGCTGCCTCCTGCTCTCCCTCCCTTTTCTCCATTTCTCTCCACAATGTTGACCTAATAACTGACGTGTCCAGTGCTGGTTTCCCCTCTGTGAACCCTCCCACCAGGTTTCATTGGAGTCCAGTCCTCTGGCTCTCCAAAACAGCATTGTTTGCCAGCCAGCATGGGGCTGCCTCTGGCCTCACGCTCAAGAGCCCCTTTCTCCCAGCTCTTTAACTCCCCTCATAGAAGCATTATTGGCGTAAAAGTTACAAGAACAGAGAGAGAAATCAAACAGAATGGTTCATTTAAAAAGAATTGCCTCAAAAATGATATTACAAGCATCAGATTTTGGTCATTTGCATTTGAAAACAAGGAGCAGAAGCAGTGTAGGCAAGTGTGTGGATGTGTGAATCCTAACAGCCTGATTAAGGCATCATGAGCAGATGCTTCACAATTACGTTTACTGGTCGTTTGCTTTTTGCACATATTATACTCCAAATAACAGTTTAAGTGGCTGGCCTCTTTTTGGCCTCCTGTGGTGTTATGAAACATGTCCCCTCACTTGATTTATGAAAAATTGTTGGTAAATTGTTCACGACAGTTTGTCTGAGTTGTTAAGATAAATTTGAAGGACCAATATTTTGCAAGAGTATGCATGATTGGGATTTTTTCCCATCAACTTTCAACTTTTGAAATGCCTGTTCCATCAGCTCCCTGTTCCCTGATGGTCCATGCTGACTGAATGCACTAAATGCTGCCGAAGTGGACGGCACATCTAAGAATGTCACATCTGATGGTGGAATAGTTAGCATGCCTTCACAGAAAGCACACTGCTGGTTCTTAAAAAAATATCTTAGAACGCTTCACTATGAACAATAGCCTTTGTCACATAATTGTTCCCCTTTTTTGTATCAACACAACTTGAAGGGGCAGTTTTCTCCATTTAGCAAATGGGTGGTGTTCATGTATAGTGTAGCTCTGTTCTGCTGGTGTCCACAGAGTTGAAATAATTTCAGAACAGCCTGCTAGTGTGCGTTTGCAAATGGAGGGCCCATATGAGCACACACAGCGGTGTTAGGTAGTCACGCTGTTTACTCTCAGGCCAGTGACACACAAACTCTCCCCTGTGTCTGCTGGTGACACTACAGCTCACTGTCTTTCAGTTAAAGACTGTAGTCATGTTTCTGCTCAGTAAATCCAACTTTGACGAACTTTGCGTGTGTGCTGGACATGTGAAGACTGTCACCTCCATGTTGAAATCCCATTTGTGGGAATTCCTGCTTCCTTGGCTTCTTCTGACTCCTACAGCAGACATTTCAGGTGTTGTGCAGAGTCAAGGCCCTCTGTACAAATACCAACACTGTGCACCATGCAAAGCTTTTTTTTTCTTATCGGGAATATTCCGATGTTTTTGGTCTCAATGATCTAGATCCTGGGATTGAGTGTCTGGTCATAGTCTTTGGTCCTAAACCTGGGGTGAACAGCTATGGCTGGACCTAAGAAGAAACCTGAGAGAGATTCCAGGGGCCATGGATACTCCTGGAGGGATTTGGTGCAAAGAATCTGTAATCTGCACTTCAAACACACTCTTAAATCAGTCCCAGGCCGCCAACCCAAGAGTGCCCTAACTCTTGTTGCTGGAGGCCCCCGCCGGTGTTGCGATACCTTTTCTTTTAAAACAACACACATACACACAGACACATTGCACACAAGAGTCCAGATCTGGCAGTTTTTATAGCTCTCCTCTGACTGACCCCTCTCCTCTCTCTCCCTGGGTCTGTTTTTATGCTTTGAGTGAGTGTCTTTGTAAATGACTCAGCCAAGTCATGGAGCAGTGTGAATAGAGAAAAAAAAACTGATCTGATTCTGGCCCCCTGAAGGACTGGGCTGGAGAGCTGTGCCGGCGTCTATCCCCATTGTAGGCAGAGTGGTGTGAGAGGTGCGGTGAAAGGCCCTGTGCGGTCCTTGAGTAAACACACAGCTCGCTAAAGTGTGAGTGAATAAGAGCCAGGATCATTAGTGTGGGTGTGAATGGCCCCTAATTAGCCTCCAATGTATTTGTTTGTGTGCATGTGTGAGTATGACTGCATGTGTCTACAAGAAAAGAAGGGGTTAGGGACCCAGGCCCCAGTGTGTCCATGGACCCAGTGTTCTGTGTCTCAAAGGGTTTATCAGCTCATTAAGAAGGCCTCCGTTCCTATTAAGGGTCCAATTAAGAGGCAGGATGGTGAAACTCATTTGGATGGCAACACTTCACTAGATTCCTGAGGCAGCAGAATTCTCAGCTAGACAATACAATGTGTTTTTCATACAAGCTAATTATCGAGACGACCGCACTTGAGGAATAATTTAATTATTTCAGGTGTTTGCAGTGTGGCGATCATACTGTAAAATGCACTGCCAGAGAGCAGCGTCTGACTGTTGAACACACTGAGCATTCCCTAATTTGTACTTGTACTAACAGAAAACAGCAAGTCCCAGAGGTGTCCATGCGCTGAGAACATAAACTGGAAGCATAGAGGGGTCAGAGGATTTGCACAAAAAGGATGGAATGCAACATGTTCATGGAGAATGAGGGAAATAAAGATAGTGGAGAGGCAGAAACATAAATAAAAGGAGATTGGACAAAAAGGATAGAGCCAGAGTGAGAGCATGGTTGTGTGAGACAGATGGAAGGGCCGACTGGTCATCACAGAGCTTTAGGACAGCTGTTGTTTGACATATTAGTGGACACAATGACTTAAAGCCAGCCTGCAGTCACAGAAAATAGGGACCCTGTTTTTCTTGAAGGGAAGAGTGGGGGGTGGGGGGGGGGGTGAGTTGGATGGGCTTTCACCATTTGGGGACGTGCGTTAGCAGGCACGGGGGATGGGGAGTTGTTTCTAAAATTACGAGCATGAAATGACGCATCCAGCAATTATTCCCAAGGCTTTCTGGTTTTGGAAAGTGCTGCGAAAAGTGCCATAAAACGAGCACACTGAGATACGACAGCGCCTTTTGCTGCACTATCATTAGCAATTCTAAACACATTTGTCAATTAATCAATGCTTAACAAATGCCACCAGGTAGTTTGGTTGCTCTTCCTCTCCATCCACTCTGCCAAATAACAAGATGTAACGATACTGACTATTTGTCTCTCACTGATGAATAGGTGAATACAAGTTTGTTACTCTGGTTTTCACCGATTAGTTTGATTTTTTCTAACTTATAAATTGCTTGTTTTCAAACTATTTTGCCACATTGCCCTATTCCTTTAATAAAAAAATCTTAGCGTCACACACTGACAAAAACTCTTCTGACAGCTGGAGTGGAACATTCCCAGAGGAAGATGAAAAAAAAAGGACTAAGTCAAACTGTCATTCTGATACATGGTGTAGAGATCGCTGTTTCCGCAGAAAGACAAAAGTACAGAGAAAGGGAGAGGAAGAGAGACACACACAGATAAAGGACATCCCTCAATGCCACTGCAGGAGATTGGCTCGCTCCTCCTGGGACTGGACTAGCAATGCGTTTTTGAAAAGAGCTGCGTCTGCTTGTGCTCTGGGCAGCAGGTGTGAAAACTCCAGCCCAGAGCTCCTGCACTCTTCTGTTATTACATCTTTTTAAGGCCATGAAAGAGAGAGCAGATGATCCAGAGGAACAGAGAGGCAGAGTGGGAGCACGGGATTGTGTTTCCTATGAGTGATAGGAGGCCCCTGACTGACACATTGATTTATAATCATTTTTCCCTATCAATGCACCATTATGCATGGGTGATATACAATGATCGCTGTTGTTCAGTGTCCACATTATCACTCTGCGTAGTTACAGACACAGTCGAGTAAAGCTACTATTTCAGCTATCGTTTGCCTTTTCAGTGGGCCGCTGTTTATGTCCTATGCATAGGATTGTGTGTTGTTTACTGAGGTGCGACAGATGCTACTGTGTTCTAATTATTGGCCATTGGGCATTCTTAGAGCACTAACGTTCCACAACATAGACTAGTGATTGGATCCAGAGCTGTTAGTGTGTTAGTGTTAGGTGCGATGCTATATTTTAGACGATTTTGGTCAGACCATCATATACATGCATTTCTGACAAGAATAAACAATGATTACTTTTTATCATGTGTTCAGTGTTGTTTCATTCGAGGGCAGACATCATCTAACAGCTTTTATATAACCCCCCTGCCTCCAAAACAGAAGTTGGTCAACATCTGATTGACTATAAATGTGTATCTTAACATGGTAAAACATACATAATCTGCACTTTACTTGGGGAAATATGGAGTCAATTACCAGTGCCGTCAGCTAGAACTGTAGAAGAGCTCTTAAATGTAAATTTCATATTGAGAATGTCCCAAAACAATTTTTTTCTGTCTTCACCGACAGTGTAATAGCTGGCTTGCCCTTTAGATTGGTATTTTCATGACTGGCTGACATTGTGCAACAGCATACAGCCCAGACAGAATTTCCTGTTTGATATTAGTGTCATAAATCGCAGTGAACTCAAGGAAAAAAAGATATTTAAAAAGATAATTAAACAACAAATCAAGATCAACATTAATAACAAATTCTGATATGCTTCATGCTCTCGCTTTGCATGTTTAAATGTTTAACATTTATGTTAAGTCTTCTTAGAATATTTTTGTTCAAACTGAACAGTAGTTTTTAAGATTGGTAAAGAATGAGCTCATTTGTTCTACATATTTATGACCATCAAGGTTGAGTTCCATCTGGTAACTTATTGATCACTTTATGCTAGCTGAATACATAACAACTGATGCAGTCATTGCAGCAACAACTTTGTGATTGATCAGCCAAAAAAATAGTCTGTGATACTTAAAACACTTTAATGCAACTTCTAACCCTTGTTCCTGTGTCAGTATGCTTTGTGCTGTAACTGCAACACGTCCAAGCAATTTTCTCAACCGTGGCTGTTTCTGAAGTTGAAACCTATTTCCCAAGAAGCTTGCACAACAACACAAGCCAGGATTTTTTTTTACACAATCCTTTCTGGAACTTTTAAAGATCTCCAAGATGTCTTCATGCTTGTATTAAAACAATTTGCAGTACACTTAAATTAATTGCTGAATCCCCCTTTTGCTTTATTTTAATGCATATTTTCTTTTTCTTAATGTATATTTACATTTTCTTGAAGGAATATTGTTTAAACAGATTTGTCCCTCTGTGTGGAGGTGGATAACAGAGTGGAGGCCATGGTAGTTTTTTTCAGATCTGTTGTATGGGGGGGGTGGAGCTCAAATATGAATAGAGCCTGATTGGATTGATCCACAGTGCTCTTGTTTACAAGCGTCCCCTTCACAATCATCACACTTTAATAGCACACCGTCCCATAAGGCTCGTTGCAACCATGTCCGTTTTGTTCCTCGGGGCAGGAAAAACAAAAGATCCGGGAAGGGACTAAGGGAAAGCAACCTCAGGGGAGCTGTGAAACGGCACTGGAGCCCTCGATCTCAGGACTTCCTGCCAAGATAACATTTCACTTCACCCACTGATATTTCATTTATTGGAAACCACAACGGTCAAGAGTAATATCAGCCTTTATGGGCAAAAAGCTACTTTAGTTTCACACAATCAAATGAGATTCTGTGACTCTGTAGGCAGCTAATCAGATCATGGGAGGTAAGACTGCAAACACCTTCAAATCAGAAAGTAGTAAAATTCAATTAAGATTTATTTCAATTACCTCATAGCACAACAAATGTCATCTCAAGGCAATTCGAGGGCACTTCAGTCACATATAAAGCCAATCACAATTCAAATAATTGTAATACAATCACAATCCAATCAACTCCAAAGTATTCCACTTATAAAGCCAATTTAAAAAAACAAGTTGCCCGGCAAAGTGGACTAAATTGAAATTTCAGGCCTCCTTGAAGTAAAGCCGTGAGGAGTGCCACACCACTGTCTTCATCACGAACTCCCACAATAGGATGCAGCTCACACAGGTCCCTCAATAAATCCCGGACTGACACAAAAGCTGTCAGTGGACTGCTGCTGAATAGATTAATAAGATTTCCATAATTAGACAGGCCCTTGACAATAGGATCCTTTTGGCTTTGTCTCAGGGCCAACTGGATTGTCCGATCCATGCGCGTCTGCTAGATGGCCGTCCACCACAATGGCCGCACAGACAGTAAGGCGGTCAGCAGCAGAACATCTGTCTCTCCTGGGGCCACGACCAAGCATGCACACACAAACACACTCACATACACACACATGCAAAGAGTGGGAAGTTTCATGGGCATGCACAGAAGGTTCTTATCAACCTCTTTGCAGCCAAGTAAGACCATCAGTCAACAAACAGGCAATCTCTATGTGTATATTTGACTCTCATTTCTGTTCACACCACAAATAAGGCATCGAGCAAATTATACAACACGAAATGGTTATCTGGCCCATTGCACCTAGATTACGGACTAGATTATCATTATTTCTTATTACTGATTAAAAATGAGATTACTGTTATTAATCTAACAAAAAAAGTAATCGAAAGACCACAATTCTGATGAATTACCAAGAATACCGATGTCCTTCGGTCTTAATGCATGTTTTTAATCTAAATGCAATTGGATTACAAACCTCATTTTGAATTTTAATTTCTTGTGTCATTATACTTCTATTTAAAAAAGTCAAATCAGTATAGTTTGATCTGAGTAATGATTTCCAGGCTAGCCAAAGCATACCCACATTGTCCTGATTTTGTGCTTCTAATCTTAGCTTTCTTCTCCTCCCTCCAGTGAGTTTATGTACATGATGGGTTTGATTTAGGAAGCAGTGTAGATTAGAGCTTTCCTAGTTTATTGTGGAGTGCTCCTGTTTTAAAAACCACAATCCAGCAGAAGGCAAGATGTAATTACAGGGATATAGCTTAACTGTGCTGCATCCTTGCTGTTTTCATCAAAGGATAAAAGTCACCCTACCACTCATTTAACTCTGTAAATATATTGTACATTAAAAGAATCAACTTGTAATGCACTTTTTAAAAGGCTGATAAAAAATCTCTCTTGGTTTTAACATTGAACTGGTATGGGCAATCTTCAGGTATAGGCAGCTGGTCATTACACTATTCGGAGGGGGGGGGGTGTTGTACCACTGTGTGTTAAAGCTACTCTGATGATGGAGTGGACAGCAGTTAGCCCGCCTCACTGAGTCCTCTAATGTCTGCTCCAGTCCGCTTAGAAAGGACGGAGCGCCTGCTGTCCACTCTTTCGCCTCTCTCCCTCCATCCATGTCGTCTTCCATCCCTCCCTCCCTGCTGCAGGTTTTATGAGCTCCCCTGGGCTCTCATCCATCTCTGTCACACACAGGCCCCATTATTGGGGCTGCTCACAAACTGGTTGGGCTGCAGATGGAAGGGCCTGCAGGACATATATGGTTTCTGCAGTCAGGACAAAGACCTGCAAGTCAGGCCACAAAAAATATGTGGTCATCTGGGTGTGGATGAGCATATGTGTGAGCAAAAAAAAAAAAAGACTTATGGTGTGAGAATGTCACAATTTGCTGCAGTGGATGTGTGACTGTGTGGAGTGACTGAGGCTTAGGGAAGCACTTGAACTGGTTTGGCCATTGGGAACTTAAGGCACTGCATTTGAATATGAAGGGCATGATAATCCAATGGCCATCTGGTCTGCTGGTCTCAACTGACCGAATAAACAACGGGTGTAATCTGAAAACACACATAGGAAGATTTGGAAAGAAAGAGGCTAAAGTTTAAGAGAAGGACACCGAGTGAAAGAGGAGTTTAGATATTGAGCTTTGATTTAAATGGCAATAAGAATCCTGGCTCCACACACAGAGACAGCCATGAATAATGAATTATCAGGCGTCTGCTGAAGAAAAGGTAGGGCGCAGCAATGACGATTTTTTCCATATTCCTTTTTGCCTCCCAGTTTCTGGCAGAAGCAGTCCTCACCTCAGGGTAAATCGTGACAGTTCAATAATGCCAAGCTATGCGTGGAATGTCAGGCTAATGCCTCAGCAAGAGGCAGCACTTCATGAAATAGATGACTCTATATTACATTTATATAGTAATATTGACACATGCATTATACATTTGAACAAAGGTCCCCCCCCAAGTGCTCATTGTATGTGTGAGAAAATTATTTTTTTGAATGGGGGGATACAGAGATTTATGGGAATTTTTTCTTCTTTTTTTTGGCTGCTTTCTCTCCTGTTAAGACAGTGATGATCAATCAGACCTGACCGGTGCCAGAGGAACAGACATTCCACTTTCCCAATGTTCCATAGGAGACTGTGCTGATGAATAGCACACTATGCTGCACTTCCAATTCCCCCCCTTCCCTGCTTTCTTTCTCACTCATTCTCCACAACACTGTCCACACACATGCACACACACATACACACACACTCCTTCACCTCTCCCTCCTTCCCTATGTCTAGCAAACCACTGGACCTTTTTAGCTGTGGTATATGGTGGGTGGGTGGATAGGTGGGTGGTAGGTGGAGGTGCAGAGCACAGAGAGCAGGCATTCAGAGCAACATGCACAGGGAGATAACAATAGCTCCTCTGGGAGAGCTGCAGATGCTACAAGTAGAAGGACTAGCAGTGGGATCTTATCGCAACGCCAACACAAGATGGGAAACTAGAAAACAAAACACTGATCTGTTTTCATGCTTTCTTTCCCTCTTTGGGAAATCTGACCTCTTTTTGCTGCCATTCTTAAAAGAAACACTTACAAAAGATTCATTTTCAAAGACAGATAAGGCCATTCCATATCTCTCACTGATTAAAGAGGAGGGGGCTTTTTCTACGTGTGACTATATACATGATGGATTGTCACATGCTTGCTCTAAAGTTTTTCCAGATAGGTATAATCCATTTATCCAATCCATTTAGCTCCTTGTTGGCTTCTGTTTTTGGTTGTAAAGCAGCATGTTGAAATAGATGCCCAAAGATGCTCTTAAAGCACTGTCACACATGCAAAGATGTCTTTTATTGTAGTTCACTAAAAAACAAAAAAAGGAACTTTTAGATATAGTCTTTTTTTTCTTCCAAATCTCTTTTGAATAAATGTGATGTTTTTGGTGCCACAATAACAATAAATTATTTCCCTCTGTGTGTTTCTGTCAGGCTTGTTAAAGATGCACTGGAACCCAGAGCATGCCCAGCCCCTCAGCCAGTGGCCTGAGCAGCACCTGGACGTCTCCTCTACCACTTCCTCTCCAGCCCATAAGTCAGAATTCTACTCTAGCCGAGGCCGCGGCTCCTACAACTACGCCTGGGCAAATGATGACATCTCTGCCCTCACAGCCTCCAACCTGTTGAAGCGTTATGCTGAGAAGTACTCTGGTGTGCTGGACTCACCCTATGACCGGAATGCTACTGTTGGCACCTACCCAGAACCAGGGACATTTGGCGGTCCTAACGGCCCGAAGACAGAGCTGGAGCCCTGGCCACTGACGCATAGCACTGACCCCTCCTATCCCTTGGTTCCACCCGGAGGCCATGATAACAATTTAGGCTCCAAGACTGTAGCCACATCAGCAGGTCCTCCAGGGATTAGCAGTGTGTCAGTTGTGAACAGTAACCTCTCAGACTCTGGTTACAGTGGCAGCAGTTCTTGCAGTGGTTCCAGCGAGTACCCCTCTAGTTACAATGGCACCTATCTTTCCTCAGGGTTCTGTCCACAACCCAGTGCAGCACTTCCCCCTGCCTCAATCCATACTCTCCAGTCTACCCCAACTCTGGTGCCCAGTTACAGCCCCACTACGGCTGTCTATAACTATCCGCCAAGCACATACCCTCCCCAGACCAGTCTTGCTCCCAGCTACAGTCACCCCTCTGCCACTTACCTTCCCTCAGGTCTTCCAGCCCCTACTCCTGTTCCCTCTCGGCCCACAGTGGTAGGAGGCAGCTACAGTTACCACGGCACCACCCTTGAGTCTGGAGGGGCATTAAAAAGAAAAGCATTTGATATGAGCATAGAGGAAGACAACAGTGGGGACAGGTCTCGATACAGAAAATATAGCTATGACTCCTTGAAAGCTGGAGGAAACTCTCCCTACAGTTTAAATGACAAAACAGAGTGCAGAGGAAATGGCTTCAGTGGTTCGGGCAGTGCAGATCCTCAAACTTTCAAGTCCAATAAGCCTTCCTCCCAGCCCCTGGTGTCTCCTCAGTTTGGGACAGGAGGGGAGTATAGCCCGCCACCAGGCATGACTGGGGAAAATGGGGTAGCGGAGCAGGGTTTCACCCAACAGCAGCACCACTCTCAGGCACTCAAACGGCCTCCATTATGCACTCCTATTGAGACGTTAAAGAGCCCAGATCCCCGACTACTGGAGCTTGTAAATGAGGAGTTACTGGACTGCATCCCAGCATTGCTCTGGAGTGAACTAGTTGGGCTAACCCATGTTAAGGCTGCCATGGAGGAGGACTTACTGTGGCCTGTGTTGAGACCCAGTCCAGTGATTCGGCCACCAAGAACTGTCCTGTTGTTTGGCCCCAGGGGAGCAGGTAAGACGACACTGACTCGTTCACTGGCCTCACAGTTAGGGGCTTCCTTTTATCGTGTGAGTGGAGCCATGCTGGCCGCCAAAGGGAAGATGGAAGCCGAGCACATTCTGGCTTCACTGCTGCAGGTGGCATTAGCACGGCAACCCTCTGTGGTGCTGCTTAATCAGGTGGAGGCCATAGAAGAGGAGGGGTTGAAGCAGATTCTGCTGAGTACCCTGGAAAAATCCCAGGTGGCGACCGCAGATCTCATGATTCTTGTATGTGCTACTGGAAGACCAGATCTACTGCAAGACACGGTGCATCGGAGCTTTGCCAAGAGGTATCATGTGGGTCTGCCGGATGTGGGTATGCGCCGACAGGTGCTGCTGCAGGCCCTGACTCCCCAAGGCTGCAGCCTGAGTGAGAGGGAGCTAAACACTGTGCTGCAGCGCACAGAGGGCTTCTCTGTGTGGGAACTGCTGCAACTTAGCCAGCAGGCACTCTCCTCTGCATCTTCCCCAACTGGAGCCATGCATGGCCTCGCTACATCGCCGAAACCCCCAGACTTCACAGATTTTGAGAATGCCTTCTGCAAGGTGCGGCCACATACAACTGCAAAAGAACTGGACACTTGTGTAGAGTGGAGCAAGATGTATAGCCACTGAAAAGGCAGCCAGTCCCTGTACTTGGACTGTACTATGACCCGCTCTGTGCTTTGACACAGACAGCCTTGGGAATGGTTTGCTGTTGTTTTTTTAATTACAGATTATGCAGCCAAAATAGCCAGAGATGCTCAACATTAGGGGAATGCTGACAAAATTATTTCACTGGCAGAAGCATACCATGGCGTGCTATTTTGTTTTGTCACAAATACACTTAATTTTTCATGTTTCCCAAAGAAAAGAATGACAAATAGCCCCTGATGAGTGGGATCGTTTATCAATGGTTTGGCCAATGGGAAAATCAGATAACTGTGTGGATACTCTCTGAGATCCTGAATTGCCGTGGTCTAGGAAAAAATCAATTGTTCGTTGCTAGGTGACATGGTCCGTAATTATGGATAATCAGATTTGGGGAAAATCCACCTATTGGCTGCTACTCTCAGGATCCTATTTATTTTCAGTCTACTTCCATGCTATCCTAACATTGATTTTAGCCATTGGATTGTCACTAATCATTCAGTGCAAAGGGCTTGGGATTAGCAACTCTTCAGCAAGTTTTGACCAAAAACCTGTCATACCAGATACATTATCAAAAACTACTGTAGAAATTCTCAAAATGGACTGATCATCCTGATTATCGCCTCTTAATAGTCTTGATAGCTTCCTACCAAATCATGGCACTGTGGCTGATCATACAGTGGCTAAGTACATAATATTCAAAAAGGAACCTGCTTTGCTCAAGAGTTATAAAAGAAATGTGAAATATTTTTTGTTACTCTCAGCCTTTTTGGTAGCAGATCTAACACATCCTCATTTACTGAACCAGTGGCACCGTGCTCACGCTTAACTCGATACAAATAACTTATAACCTGCTTTATTGTTCACATTCCACATCAACCGCAGTTTTCCTGAGAATCTCAAATACTGAAAACCATGTGCACATCCAGCTTCTCCCACAGCATGTTTTCTTTTCCTATTTCACTTACTCCTTTTGTTTTCATAGTATGTAGTCTTGTTTGAAATGCTCAGGAAGAATTTCTTTACCTCAGATATATGAAATAAAGAATGTATGTAATCTTAGGGTCTTAGAAGAAAGTGGTGCAGATTGAGACAGAGGAACAAGGAGAAACCAGACAGTCTTGTAATACCCACTGCAGCTGGGCCTGTACCTCGGGAGAGAAACTTGAATATGCTACAAAGAGTAACATTGAATGTAATTCAGGTATTTCAAAGAATATTTGATGCCATAAATCCATGTATTATTATATATGAATATATAAATACATTTTTTCTGTTCTATTACCCTTTAATTTTATTGTAGTTTATGGTGAAGTGATGACTGTTGTCAAGAAAGATGTAGAATACAGAAGAAATTCCTCTTTTGTTGGACAAACTGCTTACAAATCTTACAAATCAATTAACGAGTGTTTACATATCTTGTTATGCATGTCTGCTCTCCATAGTTTTAATAATGCAAAATATCACCTAAAAATTGGAATATGATGCATTCAATTGTTCATGTGTATTCCCTGGAAATTTGAGCGCCAATGCTACCCAAAAAGATGACAACACAGGTGCTAAAATGATGATGCGACTTTTAACTCAGAGAGTGTGTATCTATGGTTTATGAAGCTAACATGCAGACAATCCAGGAATATCTCTTGTTTTAAAGCAGTTCTTCAGATTCTGATTTAACAAGCTGGAAAAACCCAGTCACTGCTCTGCAGGCGAAGAGGCTGAATGTGTTACTGTTGCCATGGCTCTGAGGAGGTATACATAAGATGATATAATATTTCCTACCATCCCTCTGTCTCCCTGTTCTTTTCACCCTCATCATTCTTTTTCTCTGTTCTATTTTCTCCCCTCAATGCAATCTCATAAGATTGGATTGCCCCCTGGCCACAAGCTTCAGTGACCATGTGGCGTTGTATCTTCTCTTCGCCCCTCCCCCAGACCCCCCCCCCATACCAATTCCTTTGGAATGAAAGTGGACTGATTGATGTCCAGCAATCCTATATCACAGTGCAGCCTTCCCTCGCCAGCTGATGGCTTCAGTCATGTCATACAAACAGATAAGTCAGAGTGACCCCCGCTGTGCAAAGTGATCGCTGGTTCAGAAACGGGAAAGCCATTTACCAGTGACGGAACAGCCCATGCCTCAATCAGCCAGAAAGCTCCAACCATTATAAATGTATAATTACAGATTAAATCAGCAACAACATTTTGATTCTTATAAACGTCTCTTCTGTTGCCAGTTTGTCCAGCAAAAGAAAACATTATTTTGTGAGTTTTGGTCTGCTACCGCAACAACTTTGTTCTTCGTAATTGTACATTTTCTGTAACCATTTCTACCTCATTTTTGCGGCATATTGTACATGAAAGTATTTATTTCATGTCTTTTTGATGTCTGTTTTAAAATGATAATGTCCTTGAACTGTCATAGTCTACCTCAGAAAAGACTGTATTTTAAGAGAAGAATATTACACACTATTAAACAGAATTTGTCAAAATTGCATTGGGAGTGTTTCTTTGCTCTCTGCGTATCTCCATCGCCTTTAAACTGATGTTGATTCATATGTGGAGTCATCAGATTATGCTTTTAGTTGAGTCTGAACTTTTGCATGGAGAAGATGAAAAATAAAGGAAAACAACCCTGTGGGGTTTTGTGCATCAGTGTGCAAATGATTTTGCTGGCCCGTGTGCACATGTGCATCTCTGTGTGTTTTGTAGCTTTCAGACCAGCAACAGAGGCTGTGCTAACACACCCTTAAGGCTACAATCCCAGCACCAGAGCGCAGAGGTCCTTCATCCCTGTCACTGTCTGTAAACAACAGCTCGTCCCAGTGGTCCCAGTGCTATTTCTGGCCTTTCCTCACATCTTTCAAAGCCCCAAAACTAACTGAGAGTTGAAAAGTACATCTGAAAGAAGAATGGAAACTTCCCTTGATGCACAAAACAGGATTCTTCACTTCCTTATTTAAGAAAATACGGTTCACAACATCTGTGACTGGATCCCAGCAGAGAATCAGGGCAGCCAGTGTTAATGACAAGGGTAATTAATTGTCTAATAATGATGCATAGCTGTGTTGTCGAGCACTACCTTGTGCTGAAGCTGCCCTTCATCCTCCAGTGAAGGATAATCGTTTATGCAGCTGTTTCAAAATTATTTCCTATGTTCTGCTGTCATCAACTCAATAACAGAGCCAGCTGAAGAACACAACCTTTTTAAGAAAGCATAAACAACATAGAAATGTAACAGTACATAGTGATTGAGCTTTTTCTTTTATTTGTGATAATCACTTCAAAACAATGACAATGTCACAAAGGTGACTGGTTACACTATAATTTCAGAAGCAATTTCTATGTCAATAAACAACAGCAATCCTCTCTGTCCTTTTTGTTCTACATTGAGTCCTGCTCTCCAGGAAGTCAATCATTTTCTTCTCTATGTTGATTGGAAGTAATTAGGTGGGCACAGTTTGTAATTGGATCATAAAAGATGCTAATGAGTTGCCGTTCTATTTACTCATACTTTGGCACTGAATAGCAGGACAAGGCTGAACAACCCTCCTTCAACTTTGGTAGCAAATAGAGAAAGTACATTTTTAAAAAGCAGAATAATGTACATGTGATATGCATCGAAACTTCAGGTGTTAAGTTAGGGTCAAATAGAGTTGACAATTGAAGCTTGAAACAGTCCTGTCGCAGCTTTTTATGTAACATGATTGTATCCAATCATTTGTCTTTTTCATTTTCATTCACGCTGTCTACAAAACTCTCAAGATAGGTATGAAAAGTGAGTGCCTCATTCAGAGGTGGATTGACAAAAAAGAAAAGAAACTTGAAAGTTATTTATGGTAACAACCTTCGTAAAGAAAAAGGTCACCCTCTGAATCTCATTTCACGACGACACAGCCCTCTCTACCTTTGGCCTTCCATTGTGTGGGCCTTGATACTGACAAGGTTGACATCAGAGGAGAGCTCTGACACTGGGTGAGTTAGGACTGCCAGCTGTTAGCAATCAAGTCTATTTTGAAGTCAGGGACACACAGACCCCCAGGGCCAAAGTAGCAGCTAGCCCAGCCCCTCACCCTCCCCTAACTCAGCCTGCAACCTCCAAGCCCCCCACCTCCCACAGATAGCCAGCACATCTGTATTGGTTCCAGATGTTAGAAGTCTTTGGTGATTTTTTTTTTTTTACCAACAAGCACCCTGAAAATGGTGACAGGCCCAAACAAAAGAGGAGTAATGCAGCAAGAGTTATGGTAAGTGAGATATCAAAAAAATGGCCCAGCACCAAATCTGATACTGACAGCTTAAAGAATAAAACACTGTGATGGAGTTCCATTTGGACATTAACTTGTCTTCTTTAGACAATACACTAATATAATTTAGCACATATAGCTCATAGCTGGCTGTAATAATGACTTCAGTTTAATACCAAATCAAAAATAATCTCTGCCTGTCACAAATATTGACCACTATAATTAAATAATAACAATAATAATGCAAACGACAAGAATATGCACTGTCCAACCTGTATTGTCTTTAGCAGTAGAGAAGAAAACAGGAAGATTGTGTACAGATTGTGGGGAAAATGATTCATAGTCATTACAAAATCCCAGCTCCATGCCAGTTGAATTAACAAATCAAAGATGTATGTGAAGTAAAAATAACACAAAGGAAACTGTTTGGAATGTTTGAGAGAAAATGACCGAATCTTTCCAGCTGCATTGTTTCTTCACCGGTCCATCAAAATTCTCAGGAAATTGGATCTGACAAGTGGAATGTCCTTGTAGAAGGCCTTGGTCTGCCAATTCTCAGATTACTTAAATGTGATCACAAAACAAATAAATAGTAAATAGATCCACAGCAGGATAAATAGATGACTTCTAAAAGGATTTAAGCCGGTCGTGTTTCTGGATCCTCAGCCGCAGAGGCAGTTGTCGACACATAAAGTGTTACAAGAAATTCTCCTCTGAAGTTTGATTTTTTTTTTTCTTTTTGGTGGTCTGTTGATTATCATGTGTGGTCTTGCTATGAGGGCATCTAATTTCAAACAGACCTCTGCTCTCTGCTCATGTTGAAGACCGGCAGGATTCACAGGTCTGTACCTCCCTCCTATGGCCAACCCAAGAAATGATGAAGCCACAGATTTACAGAACTGCCTAAAGCAACCCAGCGATATTACCTCAGCAGCAAAATGTTAGTTTATTTTATTTTGTTTTCAGAATTGAAGAACCAACGATTTCAATAACTAACTCGCAATGAAACTTGTAATATAATATAATCTGCAAATGTTGTAGTATTTGGTTAATTTAGTCTGCATTAATCAAAATGTTAGACAATAGGGACGAAACTAGGTGTTAAATACAAAATAGCTACTAAGAGCAGCACATATTTACACTGCTTACAAATTAAAAAAACGCAGACAACACATTTTCAACACATCAGCCACCCCTGGTGGCTTTTTTTGGTAGAACACCGATCTCACAGTCGACTATTATGCAGATACAGTCAGTGTATGGTGTCACTGTTTGACAGAAGCAAACTAACTTTTTATTGGAAGCCAAAAGGGCGAATGTATGTAATAATTTATAGACCTTTGTGACATATGATCTGATTGATCTGCTTATCTTATATGTGAACATGTTATGACATATTATCTGGAACAGCAAACACGCCTGTAAATGAGTCTATCTGCAGTAACAAAATGCTAACTTTCTGAAATATCTGTAGTTAGTAGAATGAAAATAAAAATGATAATACCTGTATGTTTTTTTTTATTTGTAAGGATGAAAAAAATAACGAATCCAGCTATCAAATGAACTGTATAAGTGAAAAGTGAAAGTACATTGCAGTTTTTGTATATTTCCAGAGTGAAAAGCTGTCGGGAAAAGTCATATATTTAACACCCACGGTACTATAATTAAGTTCAGCCGCGGGTTTGCCTCTAAGAATAAATAAAAAAACCGCAGGTCAGAGTAAAAAACCCTCGATGCTGAGACGTGACATGAGCTCGGTGCGTCTCTGCCGTTGGGAAGAAGTCCGGCACGGGGACGCTGTCTCTTGAAGATATGGTATCATGTGCTTTACTGGAAGTTAAGTGCAAGTGACTCAACATTTCTCCGCCCACGACTCTTTCCGTGGAAGTCCACTA
Organism: Menidia beryllina; assembly: GCA_013363375.1. Taxonomy (NCBI): domain Eukaryota; kingdom Metazoa; phylum Chordata; class Actinopteri; order Atheriniformes; family Atherinopsidae; genus Menidia; species Menidia beryllina. The sequence goes on along the minus strand of JABUIW010000028.1, from coordinate 10,363,602 downwards.
AACCCCTGGCTTTCACGTCCACCTTATGCGTCCTTATTGTGCGTAACGCTCAGACAGCGTGGGACCCGACCCTCACTGACATGACAACATCACCGAACGCCAAAAGCCCCCCTAAAGAACGGGCTTTGTAGGGGGAGAGGCGCACTTTTGAATCCTCACACCAGCACACAGCCTACTGGATGTTTACAGGGACTACACAGTGGTTTGGACATGTGTGATCTTGAACGAGCAGGCAGGAAATAAAGTGCGCACCTCCGTCTGCTGGTACATCGTGGGTAACAGGGAAGTGACTAACCTCCTTTCTACGTTGCCAAAGGGTGTTTATGTCCTTCCTAAAGGCACTCGGAAAAAAACATTTTTCGCTTCCTCGACAGTCGTTTTAACTGACAGCAACTGACCAGCTGAGGACTGAACGTCAGCGTCAAAGTGAGTGGTGAGGGCAGGAAATGTTCGGAGGGATGTTCGGGCTCTCTGTGAACTTCTGAAAGGGAAGTGGGGAAGAAAAGCAACGGGCCTTTTTTTGATTTTCAATGTTTTGAAGTTTCCATTTGCTGAAGGTGAGCCCGGTTATTATTATTAGTATTGTTTTACTTTTGGTAATGGGTCCTATAGTCCGTGGGTGAGTGCAGGAGGGTGTCGCGCAGTGTGTGTTCTCTGTCTCTCAAGTGTTGTTTAAAAGACATTTGTGCAGCAGGATGGATCAAAAACAGCCTTGCATTTCGGTTAAACCTGCTCCTGTTTGTTGAACTTTTATCTGTCCATCATCAAAGTTGGAATATTTTTGGATGGATTACATGAAACTTGCAGTGCAATCAAATTTATACCGTTTCCAATATTTGACAAGCTAAGCAACAAGGACGTTTCTCGCTTTTGTGCACGGTTCCCTTTTATAAGTGGTTTCATCTTCAGTTTTACTGTTACAAAAACTCCTCAGCAATATAGTGATTATATGTGACATTTACACAAAAAGAGACATTTAACATTTGAATAAACTTTACATATAGCTGTTTTGTAATCCCAGGCCAACACGTTTGTGAAGTTGTGTTTAGTTAGATTAGCTAGACTGGGTTTTAGTTATGAAACTCTGGCACTCAAGGCATTCAGAAATGAATTTGGACACTAGAGGCAGTGTCTGACGGTGGATGAGTGCTTGTTTACACAGTGAAACCAAACCAAGCTTTGCAGAAAGCAGGCTCATAAACATGTGCATACACAGGATCTTCATTTGGAAATAAATAAAGTCAGGCTGCGGGGGAAGTGATCCACGTAGCTGAGAAGCAGCCATTGTAGAGCAGCGTTACAGCTGAAACAGAGGCACCAAGTGTAGTGCTTTTATATTTTCCACAAAAAAAAATCCTCCCACAAGACATGAAGGAGGAATGAAGTAGTATTTTTCAGATTTCCCTTTCAAATTCACAAAAAATCACATCTGTTAGATACATGAGTCATACATAACTGTGGTTTATAGTACAACATCAGGAACTATGGTGACACTTTTGGTCTGTATATATATATATAGGTGAAAGCTGTTGATATGTTATCAACAGCTTTCACCTTTGCAAAACACAACAAAGAAAATCAGCCCATTGTGGGGACTTGTTGCTAAGGGCAATCACATCCTGTGACGTTCTCTGCTCAAACAGAACACAAGAAACCTGTATCTGCTCGCATTTCCTTCTTTGATTGGCATATTTTTTGAAGGCCGTGCTGTGTAGCCCATTAGATATAAGCAGCTTCTATCAGCTACTTGGGCTCCCCTAGCAGTCCTCAGCACTGGGTCAGCCTTCTTTATCAGATCGTTCAGTTTCTATTTGTCGCTTATGCCTTATGTTAGTCAGGTGTCGTCTTCACAGCATCCAGTGAATGTTTGACTTATTCTTTCTACTGTTGATTAAAAAATGATCACAATGTAGAAATGATCCTTTTAATAATTCAGGAAAAAGTAGAGCTGTAGCTATTTTTTTTTGCTCTATGGAAAGACTGTATTTGTACCACATTGAACTCAGCTGAGTTTCAAAGTAGGTGATTGTGGAACACTTTTCTGAATAAAAAGTATGAGGTCCATGTTATGCCAGCCTATAGCAACACTACCTTTACTGGTCTGTACCTCTATGTGTTACTGTGTAGGCTGCCCCCCCCTACTCCCTCTGCTCTCTCTGCCCTACTCTCTCTTTCTTTCCCTCTCTCACCCCCAACAGGTCGAGGCAGATGGCTGCCCACCCTGAGCCATGATTCTGCTTCAGGCTTCTGCCTCTTAAAAAGACGTTTTTCCTTGCATGTGTCGCCTAGTGCTTGCTTTTGGTGGGAATTGTTTTTAATATTTTGGGTGAAGGCTTTCAGTGGTCTCAGCCAATATATACAGAAGTTTAGAATCACTTTTCTTAAAAAGGGCTGGATGGAACTTGTTTGTTTGGTCTGTCAAAAATAGGGAGTGAAGTGGATTAACTTTAACTCACTTAATTACTGAGGCAAGAAAGAATTCTAGCTCTGGGGCTCCTTTGTGATTCTTGTAAGATGAGACAGCTTTGATAGGTTGGTACTGAAACTTAACCTGTGAACAATTCTGCAGATATGTGAAATGTTAATTTTGGTGAGGAGTGATTGAGTAAGACCTGTCAGCATTACACGTTCAGTCTAGCTGTCAAATAGCAGCATCCATTTGTCCATTAGATGAGTGGAGGGGTACCCCTCGGATAGTTGGCTGTTCCATTGTTGGGTTGCATCACATACTCACTCCTAAGGACAAATTAAATCTACCAATGAACCCAACAGATAGGTTTTAAATAGTGGGGAAACCAGGAAGGAAGCAATGCATAGATGGGAACTCATGCAAATTCCACACAAAACATTTGAATTAGGAATCCTTTTGCTGTGAGGCGCCAGTGCTAACACAACACTATAACTCAACTTAAAAGGTTCACATACAGCGAAAAGAGTTTCAAGATTTTTTTTCAAATTTTAAAATAAATTGGCTTTGACCAATAATATCAAAGCTGCAGTTAGGATGAAAAAAAGTTGACAAGTTTATGGACACTTTCATTTGCAGCCCTGATCACTATGAATGCCCTTTTAACTGGGATGAACATCGGCTCAATGATTAGGTTTCAAATATTTGCTTTTGTGCTTCAAATGTGCCTTTCTTTTTCTAATATTTGTCAGATAAAAAGGCTCAAAATATAAAAAATTTGATGCGTTGGAGTCAAAGAAGTCAGTACAGTACATTTTACATTATCCTTTATTTTGTTATTACTGCCATTATTATGTAGTGAAATGAGGGAAAAGATGAATCTCCCCCTCATCACTAATGACAGCCTGAACTGTAAAGCCTTCCTATCTTCCAGGAAATCTGATCTTAATGCAATTCAATTTTCAACCTTTGCATTTGTTGGGCCAAACAGTGGAGAGGAGAGAAACGTGATGCCTATAAAAGCTCTGGCTTTGTCACAGGATGTCTGTGGCAGGCGAAAAAGACTTACAGTCTCGTGTATGTACTCTAGGGAGATGCGGGTATATCCTGGTTCTCACATTCATGGTGAGAAAGAGGAAGGCACGGCTCCGTGCATCACTGAGACATGACTTACAGTGTCGATCACACTGTCATTTGCTGAACACAATTTGTGCAAATAGCACTGCTGTTTCCTATTGACATTTGATCATGCAAAAAACACACACACACACATATGCACTTATATGCATATATAGATATACATAATATACATATCATAAACTGTAGTGCCCATGTCTTTTAGGGGGCTGCAGCTTTGAAATGGCGAATGTGCAAACTATTGCCATTGTAGGCATGACTTTTTCATGACTCATTTTCTTTAGCAAACAATGCTTTTGACGGGGACAGATGAGCTGTTCTTGTAAAGTGTGTAGAGCGACAGAAGCATGGCAATACTTTCCTGTGTGTGCACATATTTCAATACTCTAATTTCGTTCAGATTCTTTCTGCCAAAGTGACTGCATGTGAGGATCCAAGTGGATAATTGTGACTGTCAACAATTTTTCGGCCACAGGAACCAATTGATGGTCTGCTTAGTTGTTTAGTCTTACTATTTATATCTGGTTTGGGACCACTACTATGCCAAAAGCAAAAACAATTATGGAGCAACTTTGCCCACACTTCTTTACCAAGATTAGTCATGGCTGTAATGACTATCTCACTTATGTTTCCCCTAATGCATAAAGAAGAAATAGAATTGTGTGAACTTGTTTACAAGTTTTACTGGATAAAGGATACCAAACAAAAAAATATTCTGCCTTATTAAATATTTTAAAGATGAACTTTCTGTCACCAAAACATTGTCTGTTTATTTTGCAGCAGTGCTTGACCATGGCCCAGTGGAGCCGCATGACACAGATTTTACAGGACCTCCCTTCAGAAACAGTCAGCAGCCTCTATCCTTCAGACACTTTCCCCATTGAAGTCAGATATTATATCGCCGACTGGATTGAGAGCCGTGGATGGTAGGACGCGAACAACACACAAGCATAGACAATATTGTGCATTCTTTCATTGCAGATCTTCTTAAGCAATTCTGTAGTTATGAATTTCTTGATGTGTGGATGTTAACATATTTTGAATGTTTTCTTGCTCACAGGGAAGATTTTTCCATAGAAAAGGTGGAACAGAACAACCAAGCTTTGGGTCTGTTAGAAGAGACCGTCAGCATGCTGCAAATGGTTACTCAGCAGGGCATCAACGTAGTGGACAGGATGAAGCTCCTGCAGACCAGCAAAAACATGGTGGGTAAGAAGTGGAGCTGGGTCAAGCTTTTACCTGCATTTCTATTTCAATATGACTAAGACCACTGTTTCTAAGCCAAATTTAGGCAGTTTGTTTAAGTCATTACATGTTATACAGGGCATCCTTTTAAAATTCGAGCGCATTTGACTTAAAGTAATATGTTTGGTTCTACTTATGATACATTTGTCAACATACATCAGAATTAATTGTAAATAAAGGACAATGTCTTGTTCAAGATTTAGGATTTAAAGAGACATGCGTTTGCTTTGCAGGTAATGTTTCGGTCACAACCTCTGCAATTCGCAATAATGGTCAGAGACATCCTCAGGAAGGAGAGGGCTTTGATCAATTCCGTAAGACTCCTTTTCTTTTAATATATTTTGTGTTGTATCTTAAAGAAAAAGTAATCCACAACGGGAACATCCAAATTCTAAGGACTTGGGGGCTTGGCATTTATTGTTTGTGTGGGGGGGTCAGTGTTTGGATGTACAATATGTTCGTAGAACATAGCACATTGAACATTGCAGATAGTTAAAAAATGTTAAGATCACTGCAGTCCAGAAGAAACAGTTTAATTATAATTGTGTGTAAGTTGGACTTGCAATGGTAAAACCGCCTGCACAAAGCCATTACAAAGCCCAGTTCTCCATAGACACTCTATATAATCATTTTAAGTATGAAAATGATTGTGTCGATTTTTTGTTGTCTAGCTTTTAATTGTGAATAAATAGAAATTACCAAAACCTATCAAAATCAAGTTCAGATAGTTTCTCTCATTCCAGTTACTTGAGTTTTATTTTTTTCTGTCCTTAGAAATTATGTCTTTTGAGGGTTCAGCCCCCCCCATTAGAAGGTAGGCAGGTATAAGACAAGCATATGGCTTTGTTAGTGTAAGTCTTTTTTTTTTTACTAACGCAAGAGAAGCAGCAGAGCGTAGGAACGGTTTGTTCTTTGTTGGCTTGTATTGGATCAATAAAGCAATAAAACTTACTGAAACTGTTTGGACACTGGGCTTCTTTTGCCTGCATACAGACTGTGTCCATTGTGCACCTGTAGCGTAATTATTTTTTGCTGAATCTTCATTGAGATTTTAAGAACTGCCAAAATGATTTGTTAAATTGTTTTGAGTCATCCACTTAAGGAAGTTTATTTTGTGCTGTTTTGTCTCTGTAGAGAAAGCCTTCACAGTACCCAAGTCCCTCAGTACAAGTCCCACAGCAACCCAACATGAACATGAACATGCAAGATGTTGACCACCTTGTTCTAAAGGCACTTGATGTTCAGGAAATCCGGAAAAAAATGCACCATTTGCAAGAGGAGCTCAACTGGGAAAGACAAAACTCTGAGAGTTTGCAAGGTGATCTTTGTGTTTACATGCTCAAAATACTACAAACAGCTGCCGGTCTATGTGCATTTTTTTTATGGTTGGGGTTATTAATATTAGTCAGTTGTTTGATTTATTTGAACTTTTAATTTTTTCACTTTTTTAATACAGTCTACAGCACAAGCACTACACCACTTTCATCTAGTTTCATCTTTATAATTTTTTTTTATAAAAAGCACTGTAATTTGAGTATGTTTTTTGTTTTAATTGTATTACTTGATTATTGTTTTTCCCGATATATAAAAAAAAATGTAAGCCCATGTCGGCCCATGTCATCCGGCACTTGCTTTAATCAAAAGACAGTCTGTGGGTAAAACACGCGCATTGGTCCACAGAAAAAATAGTGTCAATTTTACAAAGGCTCAACAATTGTCCGGTTTGATTTTGCAGCATTTCTTCCAGGCCTTAGATGACATCTCTGCACTTACACATTTGCTACTCAGGCTTTTTAAAGGGAAGTCCATGAATGAAATAGCTTGTCCTAATTGCTTTTCAGCTTCTGCAAAAAACAGCATTTGCTTCCCTACCAATGTGACAACTGGTTTGGTTTTAAGGTAAATAGTACATGGCTAGGTTTAGAATTAATGCACATGTTTGGGCTGACATGTTTAAAATCCATAGGAAGAGCTGGAAAAGTACTGTACACACACATTTACACCAACAGGTAGGCCTACCTGGCACAAAACAACTGTCCCAAAAACACCATTTTGATGTTATAATAGTGAAGATATTTAATATTGCATGTGTGGACAAAGGTTTATATCTTACCATATTTGCTGAGAATGGACTCCAACAGGACTGTTCTGTTATTACTCCCGCATGATGTGCCATACCAACCGACTGGACACAATTCAGGAACTCCAGACTTTAAGAAGTGCCTGAATAAAATACAGCAGTTAGAGCACAACCTGAAGACGATGGCCTCGGTGAGCAAAAACCTTATGCAGCTATTACCAAATGTTGTCCTCATTACATTCCTGAATTGATTAAAACAGTAAACCATTAATTATTGAACCAAAGACATTACATTCATCACATAATTTCACAAGACCTCGGCTTAATTTTATTCCATTTTCCAACACTTACATGAACAACATTATGAATCAACATTCAAAATCAGCTCAAAATTCAAAGAAAAGATTTTTCTTTGACCAGTGGCCCACCTCTCCTCAGAGCTGAGGACAGTGTACTTGGTAGTTTTGGTGTATTCTTCCTGAGAAGTGTTTGTAAAGATTTCTTTCTGTTTTTTTAAAACTTGTCTGTTATCTGCAGAAACGTATTAAGCTGCTGCAGGAGTGTGTGGACTGTCTGGAATGCTGCCAAGCCAGGTTCATCAGCAGACTGAACGAGTGGAGGTGGCAGCAGCACAAGGCAGCGATAGGACATCCCTTTGATGACAATCTGTACCCCCTGCAGACCTGGTGAGGCCACTTCTTTTTGTTCATCATTTTGTTTTGTGATGTTTTGCTCCTATTCAAGTGAAATACCAGACATCAGACTTGAGTAAGACACCTATCTAAGTGCTGAACCGAATTGGTAGTTATCACCTAATCAGAATGCTTCAAAGTCGTCAACAAGTCCAGATCTGCTTCTTTAGAGACACGTGTTGTCAACGTTTTCAGCCAACAAAAAGCAAGCATTTAATCCTGTCGCTGTCCTTGACTGCCAGTTTTGTATTCTTGATAATGTATGTAAGACCCTCTTTTCTCACCAATTAAAAGGTACATCACTGCTGCCAAACAATTTTCATTTTTGCATGTCATTGCCGTAAACAAACAAAGATGGGATAACATTTTTATGTCCTCATAGGATTTTGTGTATCCACATTGTCACAGGGAAGTACTTACTTGTTCACATCACAACTGACTTCTGTGTGACTGTGTTGAACTATTGATACAGTAATTAGACAGATTCATCAGGGTGGCCTTGCTGTTGGTTATTTTCATTTCAAAAACCTGTCGCTATGATGCTCGACCAAATTATATTGTTAATGATATTAATTACGTACAATTTTTTTTGGTGCTGAATAAAATTAGCAACTATAACAAAAATAATTTCATGTTCTACTGAGGAAGGTCACTACAACATTGTAGTACATTTTAACTGGCTGGTCTGGCTGTTTCAGAGTTATTTGTGCATGACGTTTGCCTCTTTGAGTTTTTACAACTAGATCCAGTTTCCTCCAACAATCACTTGGTAAACTGAATTGCCGTGGGATCTTTCATGGTTGTTCATACTTTTTAGGTGCGAGCAGATGCTTGGAATAAATGGGAACCTGAGACAGGAGTTGATATTGATTGGGGAACCAATCACAGACCTCCAGGAAAGGCTGCGGAAGCTTCTGAAGGTTCTGATTGAGAGGTAGCGCTGTCAAACTGTATTTTATCTGTGCATATTCATCCTCCTTCTAACGCCAAAAAAAGACTAATATTTAACTTTCACCTAAACTTTTGGTCCTCTTCACCTCTTCCCCCTTTTCACGACTCTGTCTCTTTCAGTTCTCTTGTTGTGGATAAGCAGCCCCCACAGGTCATCAAGACTCAGTCAAAGTTCTCAACAACTGTGAGATTTCTAATTGGGGATAAAATAGCACCTGGGAAGCCTGTGCTCCTGAAAGCACAAATCATTAATGAACTGCAGGCAAGGAACTTGGGCAGCGTACCTAGGTGAGTTCCATATGGTTCACAGCAAAGCCATCTTTCATGTTTTGCTCAGGGTTTACTGGTGCAAAATGAATGTTGTCATTCACATGTGGCAGTTCCTTTTTATGCGTCATTAACAGACACACAGGCTGGATGTGTTAACATACATCAAGCCTGCATCCGGGAATCAGCTTAGTCACAAGAATGCTATTGTTTAGAGGAAAATGTTGCGCAATTCTTGCTTGGCCTCACACACATATTATTTTCCGCACATGTTTCAACCCGACCTGCTGATACAAGCACCCACTTGTTCAACAGGAGCTCCTCTATGCACACTTCTTCATTTTCAATTTCAAGATGTAAACATAATTTTCAAGATTTTCCATGTTTTTTTTTGCTGAAATATAAAATGGTAGAATATTAAAACACTTTAAGAGGGCTGCAGTAAACTCGAAACTACAATAAGTATGCAGTTAAGAGAACTTAACTCATACCGAAACTCTTAATCTGCAGTGAAAATGTCGGGGAACTGATAAACAATTCAGCCGTTCTTGAGCACAATCCATCCTCAAAGAATACATGTGCAACCTTCAGAAATATGGTATGTCCTGGTCCTCATTTCACATCCCAAATTCTGTTGTAATTATGGCTTTTTCACACAGTAAAAATTACATGTATTTTTTTATTCAATAGTCCATCAAGAAAATAAAGAGAGCCGACAGAAAGGGATCAGAGTCGGTGACAGAAGAAAAATTTGCCCTTCTGTTCTGCACAGAGATCGCTATCACAGGCTGTGACACTCCTTACAGAGTTCAGGTTGGATTTTTTTCACCCCCTAGTTCTTATGCATCTGTAGTGGGACAACTCAGTGAGAGAACATAAACATATGTCTCTGATTACAGATGATCTCTCACCCTGTGGTTGTCATTGTTCATGGCAGTCAAGACAACAATGCTCTGGCCACCATTATATGGGATGCTGCGTTTTCAGAACCAGTAAGTATAAAGGATTTTTTCTCTCTCCTTTCCGTCATGTTTCCTGTGATGTGGTTTTGTCTTTGGTGCCAAGTAATAATGAGCTCGCACACAACAATAAATACAATGTGTTCTGAGTTGTGGCTCTGGCACTTTCACAAGGAAATACCGAGCACATTACATAGGATTTCTAGGAATGTCTGGGTATGATTACACATGAATACAGGAGAATGTGGAGGAATACAGTTTTAAGATGACAAGATGAAATGAGTCAGCTTTTGTTTCTATCCGCATTGAGTAGTATATCCAGCTCAGGTCCTCTGGGAGATCAGCGTAGCTAGTTATAAGAGCTTCAGAAAGATCCAATGAATAGGTGGGGCCAAACTGATATCAATTAAATTGAATCTAAACTGAATTGGAGCAACAAAGTCCAGGCCATCAGCACACACCCTGCCAGTGGTCGGTTAGCCATCTGGCATAACTTGGCCAAAGGGGTAGACAGAAGCTACTGATATCACTGAAAGTAAGCTCCTCATAATGCATGGAGAGGAAAAGGACCAAGGCTGTTGGCCAGTGAGCATTAGAGCCGTCACTATTTAGGAGAACATGAAGGATCTATGAAAGATCATTCACAAGATAGCTCCCGGTAATGATCTGCTAAGTGTCTCAGGCATCTGAAACCCAGGGGAGGTGAGGAGGAACCGTCATGGAAGGATAAGCCTCTGCATGGCATGTGGCATCTACAGATTGACGAAGTGGCTGTTATTGAGAGGCTTTATCACTAGCTGGTATGAAAAGAAACTAATGGATTTTCCATTATTGCATCATAACACCAGGGTAATCACTCTGCTGATGGCTGTCTGGACAACAGCCCAGCATCCTCAACATGGAGGTTTAATGTACCAACAGTTCATAAAGTTTTTACGAGTATGTTGTCTGAAAAAGCACTTTGATGATAGTTCAGGCCACATACATAGCAACATCAACAGGCCATGTCAGGATAGTAGATTTATCATTATCAGTATCATCTTTCTTTGCTTTAAAGCTCCATCAGTGTTCTTACCATGTACGTTTTTTTCTTCTGTTTTTGTCATCAGGACCGAATACCTTTTGTTGTGCCGGACTGTGTGCCCTGGAGGCTGATGTACAGCACTCTCAACAGTAAATTCACCTCTGAGGTTCAGACGAATCATAATTTGGACCAATTCAACCAACACTTTTTGGCCCAGAAGATATTTGGCCGGTCTGACTTTACAGAGGACTTCAGCAACATGATGGTTTCCTGGTCTCAGTTTAATAAGGTATGCTTCTGTATTCATTCTCTTGCACAGACACAAACAGCCTGACATGAAAATCTGACGGTCCCTTTAAACTGACAGGAAGTCCTCCCTGGGCGAACGTTCACCTTCTGGCAGTGGTTTGAGGGAGTGATGGAGCTGACCAAGAAACATCTAAAGACCTACTGGAGTGATGGGTGAGAGGGATCCCACAGCTGTTTCGTTTATAAATCACACCGATGTATAACTGTCTGTAAAACTTACATGTTCTCAACATATGCTCCCCAAGGCTGATATTTGGTTTCATTGGGAAGCAGCATATACACCTGATTCTTAAAGACAGACCTGATGGGACATTCCTGCTTCGCTTTAGTGACTCTGAGATTGGAGGCATCACCATTGCTTATGTTTCTAATACTGGTAAGCCGTATCATTAAAGCCTTCTTTTTCCTTTTGCTGTTCTTATTGAAGAAGTTTGACTGTAGTAAATTGAGAATATACATTTTTGAAAGAGTATCAAATTGCACTAATAATAAAGACTGTAAAAAAAATAATGATTAGAACACAAAATGCCTCACTCTTCTTAAACTTAAAGGCACCTTGTCAAATAGGAGGCGTCACTAACTTGTTTTGGTATTGTTAGTCTGTGTGAGCTGCTGTCTCTTATAATTGAGTTGAGTTGTTATGCAAGCACAGTTCCGTGGGAAAGAATTTCTCTCTCATGCAGCCTTAAGCATATGACTTTCTTTTGCCCTCCTAGGTGGAGGGCAGATGATCCAGAATATCCAGCCGTTCACCAAGAGAGATCTTGAGATAAGAAGCCTTGGGGACCGCATTCGTGACATTCACGAAATAAAAGTCTTATACCCTGATTTTGCTAAAAATGAAGTTTTCAAAAAGTTCTACTCAGGTACTCTCTAGATATTGCTGTCCAAAAACATATTCGTGTTTTATGTTGATATGTTTAGCTATTAAACGCATTTGTTAGATTGAATTTTTATGTGTTTTAAAACAGGGCCTCAGCAGCCACCTGCGACGGGCTATATTCCTGTCACTCTCCAAACTAGAGTTGGCACGTAAGGAGTCCTTTAAATCCTAAGGCAAAAATACTATGAAAAAAAAAGAACTGAATTATGTAAAGCGCCACATGTTCCTGTGTTTGTAGGGATTCAACACCCCGTGCTGACAATATAGATGCTGATGATGGTGGCTTCTCATTGTAAGTGTCATTTGAATTTTTTTTTTTTACTGACCTGTAAGTCACAGTCTCTATAAAAAAACAGTGTACAGAAGCCGAAACTGTGTACAAGTCAGATTTGATGTTGTGATAATGATAATATGTAATTATCAAACTTTTAAAAAAAATTTACACCAAGCACCTCAGTCTTTTAAAGTCTCCTGAAGTAGCTTCGTGGCTTGAGAGAAAGTCAAAATGTTATTTTTGTTAAAAGGCTTCTGAGGTAATCATTGTCGAAATTCGGTTTTGTGATTCGAAATTAAAATAGAGTAACATTAATTAAGATTAAGGTTAAACCAAATGAAACAGAAGTCAAGACTGTTCAATGATTATGTGTGTCTTGAGCGTTTACCCTATTAATGACACTGTTGGTCAAATTAGGGCTGTAAGATTGAGAAATCATGCAAACAAATTCCATAAAATATTCATGTTTAAGTAAAAAACTATACGCTATAGTGTAATGTTAATCTCCTTCTTTGTTATAAGTTGCAATGAAGGAATATGCTCCATCAGAATTAACAGAATGGTGGAGTATAGGTCCAGGGGAGTCCAGAGTCCAGATCTAGCCAGGGTTATTAATTCTTGAATCACACTTTATTTTACCTCCTAGAATAGCAGTTTCACTGCGTTCACATGAACAAAACTTTCTCTTTCCTTGTAAAGGGAAAAATTTGCTGGCTAATTTCTCAATGAATTAATTATTTTTAAGATAACTTCCCCCTTTTGCTGCTTACAGTCTGTGTGGTAGTGGTGAGGGAATGCAGCAATAAATCCACCTCCCCTTTACTGACCCCGCCCTCTCATTTTGCAAACACTTGCAGGGGCGCTCCATCTCCAGCTGGTAGCTTGAACTCACTTGCCGACAAAAGCTTCCAAATGTAAGTGTCGATTCATCGCATTTTAGTGTCACATTAATATTCATATTCAAATGTCCTGACCACTTACCCACAGAACCTCCCGTGATTTCTATTTAGTGTAAAATACATGCGCAAACAAAAAAAAGTTTCTTATTTGCATACAACAAACATAGTTTTACAGTGCAATTAAATGATCTAGCTGAGGATGCTCAACTATTTCCACAATAATGTATTTTATAAATTTCTTACTGCAAAGTATTCTTATTGCTTCACAACAACTTGTTTGAATAATTTTTCTCACAGTAAATTGTCAAAAACATACACTGCGCCCCTTGATTCGGAATTTGATCAGTTTATGAAAAGGCTTGTAACTGGTCCTGTTATTACTTATTTTTCAATTCCAGCCAAATGAATACTCTCACCATGGGCTAAGGTGTACTTATGAGTTATATCATGCTTGAAGGATTTTAGGAGTCAATGATGATGGTATCTTTAGGATACTGATTGTAGTGCTTGCCGTTTCATTCATGCATCGTTTCTGTGCATATAGTTCATTGCCAAGTACTTTGTTTTCTTTTTTTTTCAAAAGTAGTTGACATGATTTTCATGTGTTTGCCTCCAAGTCCAAATGACAACGGGATTGTCGGGTCTCAGTTCCCACAGCAGCTCAACCCGCTAGACGATCAAAAAGATATGGAAGGGGACGATGGCAGTAACGTCTACAAGTGTGTTTTTTTTTTAAACATCTCTGCAAAGAATTTATTGCCAATTTATTTGTTTCATTCTAAAGTAGTTAAAAAAATGTCAGGTGCACATCACTTCCATGTTTTTGTTTTTAAGTCCACTGGACAACGGGGTTGTCGGGCCTCAGTTTCAACAGCAGCTCAACCCGCTAGACGATCAGAAAGATATGGAGAGTGATGATGGCAGCACCATCTACAAGTATGTTTTCCCCCTAATGTCTCTGCATAGAATTCGATGCCAACTTCTTTAGGTTTTTTTTTATGTAGTTAAAAAATAATTTCAGGTGGACATAATTTGCATGTGGTTGTCTTCTAGTGCAATAGACAACGGGATGGTCGTGCAGCCGTTCCTACAGCAGCTCAACAGCTTCGGTGTTCCAGAGGAGAGTAACGACGCCACTAACGTCTTCAAGTAAGTTATCGCCGTTGTATCAGACACCTCACTGACAAGCAGTTTTTTTTCAAAAGTAGTTATAAAAAGGCGACAGGTGGTCTTCATTTGCGCGCTCTTGTCTTCTAGTCCAATCGACAACGGGATGGGCAGGCGTCAGTTCCAACAGCAGCTGAACAGCTTCTCTGTTCCAGAGCAGGTGGAGAATGACAATTCCATAACGTAGGTTTTTTCTATCTATCTATTACTATCTGCATAAAACTCGCCACCATGTTGTTTGTTTTTCTAAAGGATGTTTGTCAAATTAGTGAGGTTGTCTTCATTTGCATGTTTTTGTCCTGTGTTTTGTCTGAACAGAATGGACTTTGGTATTTTTGATGATCCCACATGTGGTCTCCAGAGCACAAAACACTCATCAAACCAAGGTTACTCCTAAAGTTTTAACATTTGACCAAAGTGCAACGTTTCAATAGACTTTCATCATATGTTTTCAACACCTATGGTTTGATCTAATTTGTGTGTCTTGTATTGGTGCATTGGGCTGTTGCTGTTTAAAAGCTGGGAATGATGTCACGGACAAAGCATAACAGAGTCCTAAAAAAATATAAAGGCTTCATCGTGTACTCTTTGTAAAGGTTTTGTCTCTCTTATCTGGTGATAGGTGTGTTCATGTTCTGTTTTGTTCACTTAGCTTGCATTTAGGTAAATTAATAAACTACTGTTCAGTAAAAAGGGTTAATGGGTTGTTGTCTTGCAAAAACTATTAAATGTTATCCTCTGTGCTCACTGTATATTTTAGTGTTGTTCTTGTATATCATTTTCTTTTGTTTTTTCAAAAGCCTGGCCAAGCATGTGTCACAGCACAGTCTTTTTGTAATGTGTTGTATGCATGGTAAATAATCCAGGTAACATACAGGCAATAAAAAGATATTTCATGATTGTTGACTGTAAATCTGTACCATATTCACATGGGAGAAAACTGGTGGGAATAGTATAGGTTTAATCTATTAGATCTATTATTTAGTTCCCTTCTCTAAACATGTCATAACAACACAAATATCAAAAGTTTTCAAAAACGCCAGTGATAAAATCAGAATTGATTAAAAATGAAAGACTTACAGATAACTTATTTTCCACGTGTTTCGAAGCATAAGCATTGTGCCTTTATGTATTTAATAAATACCAATAGCAGATATATGAGAAAAGTTTAGTGTGTTTCCCACCAAAAGTATTCAAATAAAGAACAATATTTAGTTTTCCTGTTTCATAGTACCTTATAAATGTGTCCTTTTTTGTTGCCTTTATTTGCATCTTGATAAAGGATGTTGTTTTAATGAATGTTTAAAACTAAAAATAATTTGACTTTTGATATAAGCTTTTTACTACCTACCTTCAGTTTTATGCATTTAATGTTATAACACTGTGTTGGACACTGTTGTCTTATAGATTGTTTCATATAATATCTCACTGTGATAACCAATAAAAGTTTATGTTTCTCTAAATGTAAAAATTACTGTGGGTTTATGACTCCTTGTCGTTTAAGTCAAGTTTCTTACAGCGCCGCACAGTCTTTACAGCAGTGTCCAGCAGGTGAACTGAAACTTCACCCACGTGTAGAAGCTTGTGGCTTTCTCATGTTTAAGGGGTAAAAATTATTACATGATATAGCTGTTGCATGTATTGGGTTGCTTACAACCCACATATAACCAAAAGAACACAGACAAAGAGGAAATTGCAAATGTAAATTTTTTTGGGATTTTTTGACATATAAAAATAATAAATCATATGCAATATAATTAGAAAGTTATGCCTGTTATAATATCGGCTGTTTATCAGCTGAAACCATATTGACATGGTTGGCCTTACTTTACTAATAGCCAAAGAAGAGACATTGGATAGCTCAATTCATATCCATCCATTTCCCATCCAATTTTAACAGTAAACATAAAAAAAGAAAATTTTACACTGTACATCCCATAAGAAAACAAATTCTAATCTTAAAATTCTACTCAATCTCTGCCTGGGAAATCACACTGAAAAATAGGTTAGGTTAAGAAAGCAGAAAAGGAACCAGCTTACCTGTCAGCTTATGGTTCAATAACTGCTTGGGTTTACTATGTATAATTCTAACTAGCCTGTCCCCTCCATCCCAGCAGCTACCGTCGTCTACTCATTAGAGCAGAACACTACTGCTACCTTGCAAACAAAGGTAGGAGGTAGGATAAATGAAGGATGAAGGAGACAAGAGGCCAAATCACCTTCATTCTCCATAGACTTAAGAAAATGATGGTATACATCTAGCACTCTGTACAAACACACTATTGTTTTCATCCAATTTGCAACAACCCTTTCTCTTCTAACAAAAATATCAAAGTGGGCTTTGTTTCACTTTCAAAGAGCTTCTCAGCCAAGAGAAGAACAGAGAAGGCATTGGGTGTTCACCAACACCTGCAAGTAGCCACCACATGTTGTGCACGCTTTCATTTCTGAGTGGAAGTACAGGGACTTATCAGTCTTTTCAAACACAGATGGCAGGCAAGCAGAATAAATGCAAAACATCTGTTACACACCTGTACATGAATCATAAGTGCTGCCCCAAAGCTAAGAGGACAAAATTATGTCAGAAGGTCATCGAGACTGTAACCCGACAAATACTGTATAAATACTGTAAAAGATATCCAACGCACATGTGTGTATGTGTGTATGTATACATATATACATAAATATACATTTATATTTACATATATATATATATAAATGTATATTTATGTATGTGTGTACATTTATGTATGTATGTATGTATGTATGTATGTATGTATGTATGTATACATATACACATACACACATATTTGTAGGCAGGAAAATAGCAGCACGATTTCCTAAAGTAAGCTTGCATAAGAGTAACTCAAAAATAAAATAAAAAAAAATCTAAGTACAGACACATAAGTGTAGCTATGAAATATGGAAAAAGTTCCAGTTGAATCAAAACAATCTCACAAGCATAAACATGCAGTCAAACATGCAGGTACACTCAGTTTCTGTCTTTCTCGCTCTCACTCTGTATCACACACACCCACACACACACAGGCACACACCCGCACACACACAGGCACACACCCGCATGTAGACATACAACTAAAGAAAATCTGAGCTAACAAATTTTGGTAAAATACAATACTAACATGTAATTTACTCAAAATTCATTAAACAAAACCAACATGGTGTGAGATCACACTGTCTCAAAGTTGAAAAGCATGCAGAAGTCCATTGTTCTAAAGTAGCTTCACTCCTAGCAGACTACAAAATATGAAGAAAAACAGAAAGAAATAGAAAGGCAAGGAAAAAGCAGCCCCTGTCCTGAGCAGTAACAGCCACCTGGTCAGTCTGGAGTGATTAACTCCCCACACCAAAAAGCATAGGGGGCCTCCTTTGGTGGCGGTTTTCTTCGAACCCTTCATCTTCATGCTGCATTCCAGGAAGGGAAGAGGAGAATCAAGGATGGTATGGATGCAATCAGGAAATATGGTCAGGGCTTAGGGTGCCCTTTCACTGACCCAATTCTTGATACGGGACAAAAGCTTAAAGGGGTTTGGGATCTATTTTAGCGCGTATGGAGAAGTAACGTGTGCAAAAGCTGTTTGGGATGGGAATGGACCAGGAACTCAGGGTACAGGATGAGGTATGACAGATTCAAGACGGGGGTCAGAAAGCTAATCTTCATGTCCAGGCTTATAGAGCCTGTGTCTTGAGTTCAATGGGCTCTCCCCTGGTTTCCTGCTGGCCCTCTGCCTCAGGTGGCCGGGTGCCTTTTAGTGTGGCGAGCCTCTCAGAGAGACCACGCATACGTGGGAAAAGGATGAAATCGTACACCAGGGCACCCATGGCACCGCCAATCATGGGACCCACCCAGTACACCTGAGGTGGACAGAGAGTTGAAGTGTTTAGACTGACAAATACTGTGGTTTGCATTGATTAGCGGTACATGTATCTGTGGGGCTTACCCAGTGGTTGACAAAATTCCTGACCAGGACAGCTGGAGCAAAAGACCTTGCAGGATTCATACCTGCTCCTGTGTAGTACATCTAAGTAAAAAGACATGGAACACTGTCATTCTTGGAAGAGACTTCCGACATCACCATCTGAGCCAATGGAGAACTCACATCCTTGTTTGTGCCGCAGGAACACAATAAATTGTTGGACTCCGGGTGCGACCTTACCCCAAGAAGATGTCCCATGAGCACAGAGAAACCTATGGCCAAAGCAGCAGACCCCAGACGTCCGTTGCGCCTCTCATCCGTCACGGCAAAGACGCAGACCACGAGCTGGAGGGTGAGGAAAACTTCCATCGTTGTAGCCATGCCCAGGCTGATGCCAGGCTGCAGCTGTGGTAGAGAGAGATGGATTACATCAAAGATGTGAGCTCAAGTCAACCATTTCTATGAGTCTGACTTATTTTACTATAGGTGAATATCTAATATTTGAATTGGTTAATAGGTGTAATAGCTGTAATCTTACTGTGTTCAAAGCCAGGTTTCCCCTCATGTTGTTGGGTGTAACTCCATACAGCACAGCAGCACCGGCCAGCCCTCCAAGAAGCTGGGCAATGATGTAGAAGAAAGCACGGAACATGGACATCTGAGATCCAATCAGGTAGGCAAAGGTGACGGCCGGGTTGATGTGTCCCCCGCTGATGTGGCCGATGGACTGGATGAAGGTTGCAGCCGCCAGCCCAAAGCAAAAGGCAACATGGAGAACATTGTGGGGGCCGGTGGTCCAGCGGAGGGCAGCTCCCAGTCCAAAGAACACAAAGAACATGGTGCCATAGAACTCGGCAAACACTGCCCGCCAGAAAGACATTGACCTGAACTCCCACATTGTAGCTCAAGTTCAAAAGGCAACTTCTACCGGTGGAGGGATAAAAAGTCAACAGAAAAACTCAGCAACTGAAGGGAGAAGATGCTTCTCCACAATTAGAACTATTTGAGACAAAAAAATAAAAAATACAACGCAAGTCACAACGAGCTGACCTCAAATAACGAATTTCTCCTCAAAGTTAAATGGAACAACACAGACTGCTCAACATGTAACTACGAGTTACTGCTCTCCCTGTCGGTATTCTGATTTCTGTCATAAAGGGCTCCAGAGTGGAGCAGCACGCCAGTCTCTATGCATCTATGGGCGAGCCCCGAAGGCTGTCAGCAGAGGAGCGTGAATGGACAAACGTTAAGCATGCCCTGCAGACTTTCAGCCTTTTTATCAGAGCAGGGGGAGCTCAGAGGCCTTTATATAACGCCCCAGGGCCACTGCCATGCCTCAGAACCCAGAGGAGGGGTCAGTGCACAATACTACACATCAAACTAATTTAACCCTTCAGCTGCCTTATTCTCACTTTTTTTAACTATAAAAAAATCTCACTGACTCCTGAGTTGTGTTTAAAAGTTGCAGGAAAAAACTAGCTGAAAAAACAACTTCAGCAAGAAATCTCTTAACTAATTATTGATTTGAAATAAGAGCCAGCAATTAAACTCAGCGACAGCATAAAGTTGAACCAAAATGCCTCTCAGGCACAGTTGGAGCATGTTAAGCTTCCACCTTTTTCATGGTTTGTGTGATCCTTTGATTTTTGGGGGATAATCTCCCTTAAGGTAGGGAACAACCTGTTTCAAACCTTTACCCAAAACATTTGATCAACTGTGGAACCTGATCTGTATTGTAACTTTTAAAAGAAGCACACCAAGTGCGACAAACTTTCATTTAGTTTCAAAGCATTTCAATGTTTTCCTGTATACAAAGTGAAATACACACATCTTGTTTATTCTCCTCAATTTTCTCCAAATGACTCAGAAATAATTACATTTAATGAATGCTAAGCCAAGATATACTCCATGATGCTCGAGTAAGTTCTCTCTCCATTTAATACACTTTTTATTTTTTGGTGACAGAACTGATTAGATGGACTTTTACATTGTGTGTGGTGGACTGGTTCGCAGGCTCAGGCCGGATAAAGCGATGGAAAATACACGGCTGCAAAGGGAGAGGGAACAGCGCGCCTGGCATTGAGCATCTGCACTGGAGCATCATGCTGACCGGGGCAGCTACGGGGAGAGCTGCAGCGCCCTGAAAGCTTTCTGCTGAGGTCACTGCTTTCATCCTTTCATGCACGGAGACAAAACGCTGGCACTGACAGTTTCGGACAGTTTCCATGATATGTTTGCACGGCTGCTGCTGTTGAATGTGTTACTTTCTTCTTCTATTGGCCAGATAAGCAATACCAATTTGGTTTGTATTTGTTTTTTATCACCTCTATGTTGTAGATGTCCCAGTGTTCTGATGAACTCGCAGCAGGGTGATATACAAATAAAATCAGTAAACCTTTTCAAAACTTTGAGAGAGTGATTTCACTTTAAAGATTGCCTTTTTAATAATTAACCTTTCTAACTGTTGAAATGCTGACTGAAAAAGGAAAACGTGTGTTTCAGAAAGTTACTAGCCTGTTGGTTTGCTAGTTGTGGCATCTCTATTGTGATGAGTATTATGCTCTCCTCGTGATTCCCAAAGCCACCTATTGTATGTATGAGCCCTGAGTTTAGTTTTACAGTGAGGGTCTTGAAAAGATGCTTGCATTGTGTTTTCCTGTTCCCTCTGTACAGACTGCTGACACAAACATAACACGTGGCCCCTAAACGTCTCACACTGGATTGGACCCTCTTTCCTATACCAACCATACCATGGTGAAAACATGAAGTGGTCACACAGGGAAATGCAAATTCTGTTCTAAAACTGTTTTAGTACATGATTTCCATGGCCAATGTAAAGGCTAATAATGTTCCGGCCAACATCTACATGTCCCTTTGTGCTGAGAATGAAATGTGGAAGTTTCATAAGAGTGTGCTTTTCAGTTTTTGAAGATGCAAAATATCATGGTCCATATGTGGGATTTCCTGTGCTTTCATTGAGCACTCAGTGGTGTTGTGCTGCTGTTTTATCTCCCTCACCTGCCTTTTAATTTTCTGAGAAACTGGATCTGTGTTTTATGTGTGTTAAATATTGCTGTTTTTCTGGGCTGTTGAATGGCTTCTAATAGCTCCAAATTTGGCTAAAATAAGGATTTTCTGAGTGTAATGTCTCTCACTGTCATGAGAATATTGAAAATGATCAGAAAACATACAGCTTTTCCTTTTACTCTTTAGTTAACACTGCTAATTCTGCAGTTTGTGCTGAACAGTCTCTGCGTCTATATTTCATTTTTAACCTAAGTCTTGAGTTACAGCATTAAAACTAGTTACCTTTGTGTCATTTGATTTTTGCTGCAACCATTTACATACAAGACAATGTCAGCATTCTCAAATATGTATAAAATTTAGTCTTGGCAGAGTACTTTCATTTATTTGTTGTAGCCAGCCTTTTTCGAGTGTGGGAAGTAGATTAGTAAATTTGATTCATTGTTGTGCACCAGATGTGGTTGAGGTAATAAACTGTCATGCAGGACAAATGCTTAAATGGCAACAAATAGGAAATCTAAGGCCAGTACACATGGTACATACAGTACACAGCATGGACATATACATACTTTTTTTTTTTAATTGAGGTAAAAACTTGATTTTAAAAACTTAGGTCATAAAATAATAACTTATCAGTACTACTTCCAAACGTGACTAAAAAGACTTTAGAATCACAGCAAATAAGTCACGCTAGTCTTCTGGTTAAATCTAAAGACATATTGGCAATGAAGCATATTCCTGGAATATGTGATGAACAAGTATAACCTAGTATGACAAATAAAACCCCAAACATCTCAGTATTCAATTCACTGAGCACAAGTGTTATCTGCCAGTGTTTAATGTTCTGTATGGTGGTACCTCCACTCCCAAAGTCTTAAAACAAGATGTAAGTAGTACAAGCATATCTGTTTATTTGAAATGCTGGAATATGTTTAAAAAATGAAATTGTTAAATATTTGCAGATGTTTGATACATTGGAAAACCCATTTAAAGCAGAACTCTTGCCTTTTAAATTAACAAACATAAGTGCAATTTACAATACAAACATTAAAGATGAGGAAATGTCATTAAAAAAATCGTCTTTTTTGATAATAGGCATAATTAAGTTTTTTTTCTATTAGAAATCACAACATTTAATACATTTTCTGACATCGCAAAAACAGAGAGAGAGAGAGAGAGAGAGAGAGACAGAGAGAGACAAGGTTTAAGACATCAGGACATCCCATTACAGCCATTTATGTCAAGGAACGATAAAATTTTCATTTGAACAGAATTGTCCATGCAGAACAAAACAGCAAAGCACAGCACTGTATGTTGCTATGGATGTCTGCGCATGTCTGTTTCCAACTGTCACTCCCTGTCACTCCCTTGGGGAGATTCACTTTGGAGACTGCGTGGAGAGATTCTCCTTAAACATGGCTGCCAACTCGTGTCTCGTCCCTCTTTTCAACAGACTCATAACTCGCTTTGATAACTACTAAGGTGGCAACCATGTCTGTCTACTCAAGGTCTGGTATTTCTGGAAGAGAAAAGGTTCAGATGATGAATGTTAGCATGTGGCAAGATCTGAGTGACAAACAACATAAATCTAAATTACATTGTAGGTCGATAATGAGAAAGCACTGATAAAAGGGATTTTTTTACTAAGAGATTAGAATTTGTAAAACAATTCCTTACTAAAGAGAGTGGTGTTTAGAACAAATTAAAACAAGAGGCAAAAGTGAATATTAAAATGAATATGATTACAATCATGGTATCGTAATCTTAGAATCTCAAGGATAATTCAGATTTGGGATAATTTAACGTTCATAAACATGTAATCAAGTGGAAACTAATATTGCCTTATCGTCTAGTCTTACTTTCAAACTTTTTGCCTCAAAATAAGGCACTCTGGCTCTTTAATGTTGCTCTATAAAACATATAACTTAGGCAGCTGTGACGGTTACTAGCTGCCTTTGAAAGAGACAGCGCGCAGGGAGCTGAATGTGAAACTGCTTGAAATTTTTTAGATAAACTGTCATTCATTTAAAAGTTACAATGTTTGGCTATAAGCACAAGATTACAGATAACCTGCCATCTGAAAGATTTGTTTCACCATGAACTACTACAAAAGAGGCAACGTTCTAACGCTTTTCAGCCAAATGCTCCCCTGTTCACTCCCAGTAACTCCTTGATGGATGAAGATCTCCACAACAATCGGTACTGACAGACTTCTTTTTTTTTTTGACCCATGGGGATAAATGACTAACAAATACTAATGACAGAACAGCTCCTTTTCAGTACTTTTAAACACTTACTTTCATCATCGCTGTCTGCAGAATCATGCTGGAAAACAAAGCAAGGGCAGACATCTTAGTCAAACGCTACTGAATTAAATGAAGAGGACTATACAACCCTAAGAAATTCAGTAATGATCTATAATAGAACGTACCTCTTCATCTGCACCGTCTAAATCAGGTAGATCATCCCCACCCATGCTGTTCATCATCTGAGGTGGAACACAGAACACAATAAGCATGTCTGCACCTTAGCTCTGGGACAAAGCTGCATCATATACAACATAAAGTACTGGATTTTGAGGACAGGACAGGTATTGGAATTTAAATTAGGGTTGCATTCCCTTGTACAACCACTCTGTTCTACCCACAAGCACCACCAAAGGTGGAGCCCTAGCAGCTAAACTGGAAGTTTGCATAAAATATCTTCAGTATTATTTTACACATCGCTTGTTATTGCGACAACGTGCACTGCATGCCTTCATACATCAATGCAGGACTACTCAGGTATACTTGCCTCTGAAAATTTGTCAAAACTTGACATGTCTTCATCTGAATCGTCTTCCCAGTCTTTCCAATTATTGAAGTCCACACTCAGCCAGTTGCACTGAAAAGTCAACACATTTCAGTGTTTTTATGAGACATTATTTGATGTCATCAATTTGAAAAGGTTGTTTATCCATTCAATGCTGCTGTTTAATTTTCTCTCAAATTAAGAAAGCATGTTAGAAAGTATGCTTTAATAGAAAAAAACTGAGATTTTTAATCCTACTGAATTTAAATCAAAGATTTCCACTGTTAATGAAACTTGTACATTGGCTGATTGACTTGGAATTTGCAGAGTAAGTGTTTACTTACTTATTTTTTTGCTTGTCAACATAAACTCCACATTCAGGAGAACTGACTGGTTGTTTTAAGAGTTTATTACCTTTGTCTTTTCTTTGGTGAGTCGTGGCCACGACTTCCCGGCATCTGCTTTTCGTAAACAACACAACACGGACCTGTCAGTGCGTCTGTGCTTAGAGTCCTGTGTGTTACAGAGAGAATTTGCTGATGAGCCTAAAGTACTAGGAGCACATGCTTAAACTGTGTTTAGATGGCAAACTTACTTTGGGGTCAATCTCCCCAAAAAGCTCCACTGCATTCTGGTGTTTGATGTCGTCTGTTCCACTAACACAACTGCAGAATGAGATGTGAAACAAGCTGATGAACAAAATAATGAAATTCCTTCAAAATGAAATGCAATTTGATTCAGCAGAACTTTTGATACTGGCTTTTGGAATGTGTAATGAAACAGCAGCTCTTCTTTGTGATGATGTTCTCTTTAAAGTCAGAAATCGTTTCACAATTTAGCTTTAACCATGCAAATTATACTGAGAAAATAGACTAAGAGGCAGAGAGTTTACCCTCCATCCTGACACTGTTCTTTACAATTTATGGTTTAAGAATTCCAAGTTAGTGACGGTATGACCGAGGCTTTACAAAGAAAAATCTGGACGTGTACAAATTCATAAATAGATTTACCTGCAGACAAATAGAACGGGTGAATTATGGTAAATGAACATTTTGGATTTGTGCCTTACATTTTGAGACATTTGTGGAACTCCAAAAAGAATACAGGGACGCAATTGTCCACCTTTTGGGCAGTTGGTACAGGTAACTGTTTTCTCAACCTTTCCGATTAGCTTGGTTGTCAAACCAACAGGGAATGACGTGGCTTTTTGCTCCCAGGTTGCACACACTTACTTGATAGCACTGAACGGAAATAAACCTCTTCCACAGGCTGTTCACCCCTTTTACAACATGTACTATTTAGTTCCTATTTTCTGTCAACTGAACCATAAAACTTTAATTCATTATACTCTCCCAGAAACTTACCTAAAATGCATTTTTGACTTTTCAAATTTTACTTGCACATCTTTACTGTCCTCCACGCAGAAATCTACAAAAACAGAGTCCCTTCTGTCATACCACTTAGCTGTTGCAGGCTGCCTGATGAGAAGAAGCAGAAAAAAACAAAGATAAATTAAATTGTGCCAACAAAACGATCAACTATTGATGTTTCATTGAGTGTCAGGCCGTGTCTGGGGTATGGCACATGTCTGCTCTACTGGTCAGCTTATATGTCCATCAAAGTTTTTATGAGGGTAGCTTCTGTTTATAGAACATGGGTAACTTGAAAACATGAATTTGCCTAAAGCATATAACAGTTTTTTCCTCCAAGAAAACCCTGATATAAGGTTTCTAACTGGTTTTACCGCCACCTGTAAATTAATTAGTTGTTAGAGCAGTGAAAGATTTGCTTAATCATAGAAAGAGGGAGTGCTGCAATACTACAGCCATTTTGATCTTTATGTCTGCTCAAACTAGAATAAAACTGAAGACATGAGTGTCGCCGGCTTTGGTTAGGAGTTTCCAAACGTAAACATAAAATGAAGTCATATTAGAATGACACCATGCTTTTCTATGCTAACTTTACCCTAGTCATGTCAGTTGACATTAGCCTTTAAGCTAACGACAGCTGAACTGTTTTAAGAAAGCCAAGAATAAACAAGACAACATTAAGAAACGACAACTCATAGAGCCACAATATATCAAGGTGGCTGAAGTTATTTATGGGTAAATTTAACGTTGCTCGCTTAATTTCAGTTCAATAACGTTGGACACAACTGGGCAACTGAGGCTAACTCGTGTGCTATTTGGGTTAGCTTATGTTAGCTAGTTGATCCCCTTTAAAGCGCTTGCAGGACATGTAGCCAATTAACCACGACAGTAGCTGCACAGTTAAATAAAGACTTACATCTTAAACGTTTTAAAAATAAAACTCCTTCGTCGTGTCACGATACAAATAATTGTGTTATCTAGCAATGCAGCCCGGCAAAGATGATCACTGAGTCTGACACCTAAACAGTTAACTCAACGGTTTACAACAGCGGTGCTGGTGTGTCTCCAAACATCGCGTGTTTTCCAGGCTCCCTTGTGACTTGTCGTTTTGCCCGCCTGCTTGGAAACGTGGGCTTTGTGAGATCATTCTAGAAGAGTGTGTAAGAGCGGTGCAACAGCTCCACCACCAGTAGGATGCAGGACAGGACACAGTATTCTTGTCCTGACATGGATTTCTTCAGTGCATTTTTTGTGGATGATTTGTTGCACAGTTTGGTTGTCTGGGATAGTATAAATCACTTTCAGCTGAAGTTCGTATTGTCATTACACTAAGAAATGTATAATCTAATGGTACGATACAGAGGATGATAGGACCACGGGACACAGCCTGAAGGGGCAGACCCTGTGACCTTTGCCTCTGGGCTAGAGGCAGGAGACATACTCACCCCCTGAAACTATTTAGAATAAGCATTTAAAAAAAATACGCAAACATGGGAAGTGCATGCCAACTATAAATATTCTGCTGGGTTTTCAATCAGGAACCAATTATCTGTTAGGAGTTAGTACCACAGTTACATCACAATAGTCACTTACTTGAACAAACCGGTAAATAGGGGAGAATGATGAGGTGGTATGACAGAAGCCATGCAAGGCAAGAATGACGACCAAACTGCCTTGTTTTTCCCTTCGTCAGAAGTGTTTCTTTGGAAAAACAGCTTACCTATCAGCCTGCGTTTTAGCAACGGTCACAAAAATGACTGTAGGCAGTGCACTAAGCAAAACAGCACAGTTCACTTTGACAGCTTGTGGGAATAAGTTCAGAGAAGGAAAGCAAAGTGGAGAAGAAAGGTGAAAGATCTGGGTTTCTGTTTGCCATAAGATGGGCTTTAATGGTCATACTAAAACCTTACGCAAGACTCTTATTCACAGACCTGTTTTTCGTAAAAATCTTATGATTGTTTTTAATATAGACCAAATTGAACCACTTGCTGGCATCAAACCCTTTTTATCAGCCATTTAGAACAAAATAAATGATCCCATTTACTCATCTTTAGAATAGTAGATTCTTCACACGGTATTCAAACCCTGTTGTTTCAAGGCATCTTATGACTCATTAATTAGCCCTTTTTAAAGAAAGCCTTCTATCAGTCACAGGGGAAAAGCCATATTTAGGTTGTAGTGCCATGACAACTTTTCTTTTTTGTTACTAATTAAAGATTACACTCACATCTAAAGGTTTTAATTAAAATGGTACAGGTATACTAGTAAATATATGCCAATATTTTCACATTTGAATATAAACATGTTATTAGAAAGCATGGTTACAATGTCATACAATATTCATTTTAATCTTAAAGGTGATTTGAGATTTTCATGAATATGAATAGATTAAATTAAAAACTTTAATTTAATTTTAATACTGGCATTTCTTTGCAATATATAAGACAGAAAACAGACTATTTCAATCAATCAATCAATCAATCAATGTTTATTTATATAGCACTTTACAACAGCTTGTAAGTACATGGCTGGTATTATACATTTCAGTACATTTCAATACGATTCAAGTTAAATCGAAGTTATTGTTGGAAAAGAAATTAAATATCCGTACCTTTAGAAATGATCACAAGTAATCCGACTACTTTTAACTGTGTGCCATGACTGCTGTATCCACTGTGAATTTATATTCCCATCTAATCTTTTTTTTATAGTGGCTTTTTGAAACAACATTAAAAAAAAAAGGCTGAGGGTGCCCACATGAAAAGCCCTCCAACAGGAGTGGGTATTCCCTGGATGGCGTGTGGGCTGCACTCCTGTGTGGACTTTAAGCGCTAGATACCATAATAACTAATAATAATCACGACAAAAACATGATTCATCAGCATCTCACAGCAAAACCACCCATTTGTCAGTCATATCAGCTAGTGACGAACTTCCTGGTCACATTTCCCTCTGACATGCCCCAGTCTCAGTCCCCCACTTCCATCTGAATTAAACCTGTATTTGCCCCCGGACTTTTAGCAGAAATGACGCGTTTACGTGCCGAAAACAAAGAAGTGAAATGAGGAGGAAGAGCAGAGGATCCGCCTATACAAAGCGGCCCCACGGCTCGCGTGGACGTGTCAGATAAGAGGAAGAGTGACAACTAATGTTTTTTTTTTTATACCTCCCCACTTCGGGTTACGCTCACTGCTCAAGGACGTACGAAGGCAAACGCTGGAGAGACTGAAGAGGGGAGGTGGGGGGGTCTGAATGGCATTTACGGGAGGCAGGGAAGGGCTCCTGAAAGCATACAACAACCGGTGTCGGGCGTACGTTTGGATATCATGCCTTGACCACGAAAGTCTTATTAGCCGCCGATAAACTGCGGCAGCACGTCAGGAATAAAGGCCTCAGCAGATGGAGCTCATTCCTCTTTAATCCGGCCAGAGAGCTCCCTGACAGGCGGCCAAACGCCACAGAGAAGGGCGAGCTGTCGAAGTCTTCGGTCCGGGAAATGCATTCATGCTAAATGTTGCAAGAAAGGCCAAGCTAATGTTGCGAAGTCGCCTCGTTTCCCGTCGCCGCAGCGGAGAATGGCTGAGTGTAAACAACCGTCATAACGCCTGCTCCGCTCCCTGAGTTGGTTTTCCTCTCTTTTTCTGCTCCGCAGGGTGCTTTTTTTCGCAATTGAAGGAATTTATGGGATCACAAGGTAACCTTTCCGCTACAGTAACTGTCATGTTTTTGTGTGGTGTTTGACTGTTGGTGCTTTCCTGTTTTGTTTTTGTTGAGTTTTTTTTTTAGCCTGTCAAGGGGTTTACTTTTCTTTGTTTACAGTCTGAATTTCTCAACAGCTGATCCGTCCTCACCCTGTGCTGCTATTCTCTGATTCGCCATGGACACTGCAAATCTCTGTCCTGTCCAAAGAGATTAGGCTTACTTTGTCCTGTGTAGATACTCAGCAGATGGGAGTGAAATAATAATTTTCTTGTCATTTCACTGAGCTGATACGTACACCACTTTTGAATTGAAGTCACTGAAGCAGCTTTGTCTGACTCAAAGCTAGCATTGTCCCCACCCATAGTGCATATGGAAAAGTCCAAGTGGGCTAGTGCATTACAGTGTCCATTTATTTAAGAGGATTTACATCCATGCAAAGCTATCCTTGTGCAAATGGGTTTTGTAACTCTTTATTTTTTTCAAACTGAGATGACTTTTTTCTGTGTGTCTCTGTGCAGTCTCCTCTGATGAAATGAGTGTGCGTGCTGGCCAGGGCAGTGATGAGGTACTGGTTTCTCAGGCGGTTTGGGATTACCTGGCTGCAGCTGGGCGGCCCTGGCTCATTGACTTCCAGCACAAGCAGGGGATGCGCGCCGGCATTATTAGGCGAGGAGAGAGGGGGGGCTGCTGCGCTGTGCGACTGCAGCCGGTGGAAGGCTCGAGGTGCGCTGGAGCTGGAGTGATGGATGGACCCATCTCTAGCGAGACGCGAAAAGCCTTCATTGACTTATGCCGCTGTGCCCGCAAAGAAATGAGCAAACAGGACGGAGGACCCAAGAGGAAGAGGGCTCTGCTACCTTGTGTGGGAGCCCTGGAGCATAACGGAGAGGGGAGCCTGCTTCAGCCTCCACCTCCACAACCTCGACGCTCCCAAAGGCAGCAGCAGAGGTTCAGGAAGCCTGCCGATGAGGAGGCATGTGCTGTGCTCCACGAGGCAGCCCAGAGGAAGGACACGGACTCTGGCATGGCTTCCCACAGTGAGGCCGAGGACAGCAACACTTGTTCCATCTGCATTGGGGACATAGTGGAGAGGAATACCCTGGAGAAATGCGGCCACTCATTCTGTCGCTCTTGCCTCGATCAAGCCTTTAAGGTGAAGAAAGCGTGTCCTGTGTGCCGACTGGTGTACGGCCAGCTGATTGGGAACCAACCCGCCAATGGTTCCATGATCGTAGAGAGAGATCCTGATCTGCAGCTTCCTGGCCATGAAGGCTATGGGGGTATCCACATCATCTACAGCTTCCCTCCCGGCCTACAGACGGTGAGTAGCATGATGGAGGGCAACCAATGCATACAGACACTAAAGCTCAGGTGTTATTTCTGGGTACAACAAACCTTTGCACTCCTTTTAAGAGATAACAGTGTTATTTGTTGGATGCTGTCTAATACAGATGTCTTTGCAATTTCTCCATATATATAAAAAAAGGAACCATTGGTTCCTTAAAACAGTCTTCAAACCTCCAGCCCTTGGTCTTCTTAGTTATTTTTCTGAATAGAGGTCTTAACAGTGGCTCTGATTGGACTGACCTCATTCAGGTGTGAATTGCTTTAGGGGAACTGGCATGGTTCACCATTCCGTCTGCACTGATGTTTCTTAAAGCTTGGAAAATGAACATCGTCCTCTTATAGTATGTGACGGCCCAATGGGGATCTAAAAAAAGCCTGGGACAATCTTAGGTGAAGGCCTCTCTTTCACTGTTGCGGGTGTTGGTCCCTTAGCTTTGCTCTGCTGTTGAAGACAGAACTTATAGTGGATTCAAATGTGCTTTGATATTGAGGGAAACTAAGTCTTGCGTTTATATTGCGCAGCCTAAAAACTTTTTATTATACAAAAGTTATCTGGGCCAATAAAGGATTGAGAAAAATTGTCATTTGTTGTCCTTTAAAACTTCTGTTTCCCACAGCTAGAACACCCCAACCCAGGTGTTCGATACCCAGGAACAGACCGTGTGGCCTACCTCCCTGACAGCCCTGAGGGGAACCGTGTGCTGGGCCTGCTGCGCCGGGCATTTGAGCAGCGCCTTATTTTCACCATCGGTACCTCCATGACTACGGGCATGCAAAACGTCATCACTTGGAATGACATTCACCACAAGACCTCAATATGGGGCGGGCCACGCTGGTAAGTGTGGACTGTCAGCTGGATGCCGAAGTCAGCTTTGGTTTTCCGAAATGTGGCAGATAGGAAAAGGTCTCCGTAAAAACTATCCTGTTAATCACGTTTTCCTGATAAGAAGATGCGATCGGTTGATGTCCATCGCAATAGGACACAATTATCCTGAGTTAAACACGTGTTTGATACCTTTTGTATCTGGAGCAGTCCTCCTGAAGACGGAGACAGGCTCCAACTCTGACAATGTTTAAATCCAGCCTAAAAATGCTTCCGTTTAACTGTGCATATGAAAATTGAATGTATTTTATCTGCACCCTTCACTTTTTATCTAATTT
>JABUIW010000028.1:10278737-10325471 GCA_013363375.1 Menidia beryllina | reverse complement strand
TTTAATTAGAATTATGACTAGTCAAAACTAAAATTGAGATATCTTGAGTTTACTTTATGACTAGTCGTAATTTAATTGTAGATATCTGAAATGTGTATTTCAGATAGTCAGTAATTCATTGTAGATATCCTGAATTGAAGTCTCCATACAACTCAATGGTAAATCTGACGTCATTTTGACTAGTCAAAATATAATTAGAGATATCTTAAATCGCTCAAACGTCTAGTCATAATACAATTTGAGATATCTGGAATGTAAGGGCGGCAAAACCGAATTTATGTTAAAACGGCTTGCCATAGTATGTCTATGCCTTAACCGTGTGTGACGTCATCCAGCGCGCTGACATCCAAACCCGGAAGAGGCGGCCCCGCAGCGCAGAGACATGGAGAGCAACCCGGACCCGAGCGGCTGCTTTCGCCTCGACCCGGCGGGAGACTGCGCCATTTGTCTGGACACAATCCAGAAGAAGAAAACCCTGAAGTGCCTCCACTCCTTCTGCTCCGACTGCATAGACTCTGTGTTCAGCCTGAAGCCCGCGTGTCCGATATGCAACACTTTCCACGGAGTTTACACCGGCACCCAGCCAAAGGGCTCCATGACGGTGACTCGCAGCTGGCTGAGGCTGCCAGGCTTCCAGCACTGCGGGTCCATTGTCATTCAGTACAGCTTTCCTGCAGGGACACAAGGGGTGAGACTGGCACTTTGAACTCACACTCATTTTGTGTCATCAGCATGCTTGTCCCACTTTGAAGTTGGTGTTTGTCCACCAGAGAGCTGTGTTTGTTACCCTTTCATCACAAATTCCTAGCCCAGACTGCTCTGTTGGAGGCACCTGGATGATTTTTTGTGAAATGGGGGCTGCTGTATCATTTAACGACATAAGTAGACCACAGAAATGAGAATAGAAAAGTCCAAATCCTGCATTAAACCAATAATAACAATTAAAGAAGTACATACAGTCCAAAAATCAATAATGAAAATAAAGAAAGGAAAACATCGTTGCTTGCCCTTCAGAAGATGTAGAGGAATTCAACTCTGGATGTCTGTGTGGGGTAATAGATGAACAATTTAAGCACTGCAAACATGCTTGAAACAGCTCACAGTTGAAAAAACAGCACACCATTTGTGATGGTAAAGAGGGGGATGAATGCGCCTGATAGGACCCACATACACACTTGTCAGGGCAGTATTGGAGAGGTATACGTATGCCATGCAACGGCCAATTCTGAGGTTTTTCAGCTGACCCGCCTTAAGGTCGGACCCATCACTTACAAAAAGATTCATTTAAAAAAAATATTTGGACACGTTACAGTTCTTTTATTGCAGCAACGAATGGTTTCTTTCATTTTCTGTTTACTCTTTCCACAGCTGTCCATCTATTTTGGAGAGATGTATAGGATATTTAGCTGTACCTCTTATTCCAGCCGGAGCACCCAAACCCTGGGGTGCGGTACAGCAGCACCTCCCGCACGGCCTACCTGCCGGCCTGTGAGGAGGGAGAGAAAGTCCTGAGGCTGCTGAGGAAAGCTTTCGATAGAAGACTCACGTTTACAATCGGACGATCCGCCACCACAGGCCTCAACAATGTCATTACGTGGAATGACATTCACCACAAGACCAACATAAGCGGTGGACCAGTGTGGTAGGTGTTTATTTTTTTAGCTTCAGTCGCACACTGTTTAAGCATTCTTAAAGGTAACAAGTATGTAAAAAAAAACAGATGCTGACATCTAGTCATTTAGTAACTTCTCCTTCTATTTCTTGTACTTTATATCGGGTTAGGGTCAAATAAGATTAAAATGGGTAAAACACAGTACCTCGATTAAACACGAACATGACATTATTCTGAAAACCTTCAGATCCCAAATCAGATACATATTTATCCACGCTTTCTCCTTTGCCTATGTTTTCTACATCCTGTTGTCACTTCATTTATAGGCTGCTAGCAACTCTCTCATTACAGCAACACAGAATGTTCTGAACTTCTAACAAAACCATGCAGTCAAAATCTTTTTTTCATTTATGGAAATGTCAGTCCCGATTTGCAAGTAAGCAAATAGAGAAACAATTACTTAGTTTGTTTAAGATCAAACACTAAAACATATTTACATTATTGTTATTCCTTTTATTTAAACTTATGTGTGCTCTTCAGTTAGCATACGGAGACTGACAAATTAAAAAAATGATTTTTAAAATTTAAAGTGACAGTGTGTGTATCATCTTGATCATCTCTTTCCGACAGTTTTGGATATCCAGATCCATCTTATTTGTTCAGGGTTCAGGAGGAGCTTCGTCTTAAAGGGGTGATGGACGACGACTGACGGCTGGACACTTCCCTCACACAGGTTCAATACTATGTATTTGATCAAAGTTTCCTGTTGCATGTCAGCACTTTTTTCATGTTTAAGACTAACCTTTGAAGATTTTTTTATTTTTCTGTAAGATGGCTGAATGGAACAAGATATCTAGGTTTTTCAATCGTAGTCTGACTATGTGAGAATTAAATGAATTCTTTTCATTCATTTCTGGAACTGATCACATGCACACAGGGATCATTTCAAGCACAAGTTGAAAGTGGGTGAAGAGATACTGTAAATAAAAAGCTTTACAGAATATTGTAATGTCAAAGATACTGTAATATGAAATTATTATTCTGAATGTCTTTTTTTTGTCTTTTTTAAATTATGCGATAAGTCACTGGTAAAGAGATCCTTTGTGTAGCTGACACCTATGTGATATGTAACTGGTTGAAAATGCCCTTTTGTAGGTAGAGTTCTATTTTTGAGTTGATATTTTGACTACTTTCAGCCCACGCTACAAGTACATCTTATATTCTTTAGAAATGTATTTCCCTTATTCGAAGCCCGCATGGTCAGAAAATATAAGAATAATTCTGTAGCCTTTTTCCCACACTGGAAAAAATAACAGAAATGGCTGATATATTCATTGTGCTTCACAATGTTGCACATACATACATGTTGTGCCTTTGTGTGATATTGATCAGTTTAGTGCCTTTAAAAGTATCAAATAAAGGGGGATTAATCAGTAGTTCATTAAGTTTATTGGTTTTTTTTCTTCCCGAGTTGTTAGTGCTATATCTGTCTTGTCTCTTACTATTCTGGTCCACTAGAGGGCGATGCTCTCCTCAGAAAGGACTGATGCACACTTTATGGTAGGCAGCTCAATAATCTCCAGAAGCCCCACAGTCCCACAGCTCCTCCTGAACCTCATCTCCTGAAGTCGCTGAGAGAAGCAGAGCATCTGCTTCCGATGATGAGTCATGTGTTCCTACAGGGTTTGGGTCAGCTCTGCAGCGGCAGCTTTACACCAGATCCACCACAGTAAGAAGATGACTCTCTGTTTTTTTTTAACATGCTGGCCAGATTATGTTTGGCTTTTTGGCACTGTGAAGCTTAATCTCCGAAGCAATAGTTACAAGAGGAGAAGGGGCAGACTCAATGAGATACTGTTAGCTTTCCACAAATGAACACAGGTCAAATGTGTAACAAGTGTCCAAACCATATGGAACAATAAACAAAGAGATGCTGAAATGCAGTTGATTGTGTCATATCTCTCTTCATGGGGCAGTGAATGTCTAAGCCTCTCAACACACTAAATTACAATGGAATATGTGAAAATATTGGATTAGAACATGCTTTCACATATTCCTATCAGAATGCGATTTGGTGGAGTTACCAGACTTGGCCTCTTTAGCACTATAGTCTCTGCGTCTGGGGGCATTTCTGTGGCCTCGGATCTGAGGACATCTGCTGCTCACAAACCAGACCAGGACCCATCTGCTCGAACTTATCATTGCTCTTTTATCATTATTCATTGGTGAAAATGTTCCACTTATTATCATTATGTATATATGTTCATTTTTAAAAATAGATTCTTTATGTTTAGCTTATTTAGGAACTTTGTTAAAAAAATTGGATGTTCATCTTTGCCGTTCAGTGTAACCACGTACAGTTTCATGGCTATTATGTGACAAAAAAAGGACATTCAAGTATGGGGTTGAAATTAAACGGGTCTGCCACAAATTTACTTTTGGTTCAGTGGATGTAACCTACATTTCAATATGGAACCATGCGAATACTGTAAGACGTCATCTTCCAGACAGCATGTCTGTTCTTGATTAATCTCTCGATAACATGCACTGTGTTTACTCACAAATTTCTTAATATTTTTGTATGAATTTTGCACTGAGAATGAATAATAATTTGCCCTTCTTTGCACATATTTTTCCTTCCCTGCCAGTCCATCTGGTCGATGAAGAAACCGGCTTAGAAGTACAGAAAGGCAACCAGAGCTATAAATATGTATAAATGATTATGCAGAGCAATATTGTGGGTGGATTAAATGTGCAGTGGTGTCATTTTCAGTGGCAAACCTCCTTGTAAATTCGATTAATGACCCAGTGAAAATATGCTCTGGGTGTATGTGTTAAAATAGATCCATCCCCTTATACTTCCATTTATTTCCATTAAATGTTGCTCCACGTTGCTTGAGCAGGGCAACCTGAGTAGTCTGGATCTCCACGGCCCTGAAAATAGGTTCGATATGTTTCCGTATTCCTGGGTGTGACTAGACAGCTGCTCAGGAGAGGCTCCCAAACAACAAAGACACACAAAAACCCCATCCAACAACAGATGCGCAGGGCTTCTTGTGCTGGAGATGATAAGAAAATCACCACTGTATGTGACAAAGCAGAGCTGTTGTTCTTGCCCTCTTCCCCACTGTGCTTCTTAATTAGTGTGTTTGACTGTGGGGAGAACCCTGGCACATTGCCTCCCTGCCTGTCTACTCATCTCCTCCTCTCATCTTTTGGTGGAAAAGCTACCCAACCACAGATAGAGTACCGCTGGATGCTCTGCCACTCTTCCTTCCTCATCACTGTAATGAGAATCAACTCCTCCAGACATAACCTACTTTTGCATACCACTGAAGGTGTTTTGATGTCTTCACCCAGTTTCTTCTTTTAATGCCAAGGTTGGGAGAAATAAAAAGACTTCTCGGCTTTGATTAGTTTCAAATTTCTGTTGCTATGCCATAAAGGGCACGCAATAACATATGGGCAGGGGTTTGTATGTTAGGTAAATGTATATGATGTTTAGAAGGCATCCGTCTCCATATTTTTCTCTTTGTGTGACAGAATGTCAGCCCACACCACTGACATGCTCATTCACAGTGCCTGGAGCTGTTTGGATAAGAAGAGCAAAGTGAAGGTGGGTGTGTGGGTGCTTCTGATTCTGGGGCTTTTGTCTGTGTGCCACTGCCTGCATCTGTGCATACAGCATATATATGGATGCATAAAAGTGAATACACGAGTGAATGCGTGTGTGTGTGCATATGTGTGTGGCAAGCAAGGCCGTGTATCACATTCTTTTCTCCGATTCATAGCTGGGGTCACATGGCTTTTTGTCTGCCTGATTTAGCCGAACAGACCCTGGGCTTTTCTTAGTGATGTGGACAGATTTACTGACTTACTTCCCTGACAGGACACAACAGCAGAGCTGGCATGTATCGGGGTCTTTGGCATGCTTGTCAGCATCACAGATTGAGGGCTGTGCTCAAGCTGTTCTTCATTAGCAACAGCCGAGTCTCTCCAGGATATGAGAATAGCAGCTCTAATCAGCTGTCCTCTGTGAAGGAGATTTCAGCAGTTTGGCAATTTTTCACTCAGAACTTTATTCAGGGGTAGCATTGATATCTATGCATTACGGTATGAACATATTTGCGAAAAACTGTATTTAATAACAATATATAGAAAATATTATACTCAGCAAAAAGGAGCAAATAAACAAAACAAATACAAACAGATAAATCAAGCTAGGAGATATCTGATTGTGGAGCATAGAGAGCCATACTCACTCGTTCACTTTCCTGTCTGTATGATCAGCCTCGTCCATCCAAAATGCCTCATATGAGAGCAATTAATTCTGGCTGCCATGACAACTAGCATGACCTTTCTGTCATTCAATAAACTAGAATCTTTTCCAAGGCCTGTCCTTCTTTGAACAACAGAAAAAGCTGTCTGGAACACATTTGTAAAAAAAAAAAACAGGCTTTGTTGCAGAAGGTGGCAGAGGCTGGTTGAAATGAGCCTTTGTAAAAACACAAAAACAGATTTTAAATGTGCTCTCAAAGAGCTTGCCAGTTTACTGATAAATGATAAATGCAGGAGTGAATATAGCCGGTTATGATTTAGGAGTACAGCCGTTCCACTGAGGGAGCCTCACTGTAACATTTGAGGAGTCTGTCACAGAATTGCTTGTAATCTTGATTTTAGCAGAGTTTTTTTTTCCTTTGTGGGTTTTCACACGGGCAAAAATGAACAAACATGCTCCAAAAATATAATGGTACATCTGATAATTGGCACACTGTGTCTAAGAAACTTGGCCATGCTTTTCCTGGCCAATGGTAAGCTTTAGGAGTAATTCTGCGTGGATATTTGACCATTTGTGGCAGACTTGGTTGAGTTAAGTCACTTTGGTTGGTTTCATGTTCCTGACCTGTCTTTTCAGCACAGTCCACATATTTTATCTTAAAGGGCTGTACTTTGCAAAAGTAATTTAAAATATATTACGTTTCAGTGCTTTAATGTTTTCGAAACCTGCTTTTTTGGTTTTAGCGTTTTACATCAAACTGTTTCTGACATGAAAAGTATGTTGCTCATTCATATTCCGAAGGCATTCCTTTGGCCTACCACTGATTTAAATGAATGAAATGTTAGGTCTATTTCGTGACTCTAAAATTTGGAACGAAAATTACATATGTTTATGGATTTCTTCTCATTTGTGGGCTGCAGTAAAAGGATTAAAGACATTAGTGTTAACCTGTTGTTTTTAGTCTACTGCCAGATTGCAACATCATGACTCTAAGACAGAAAGATGTGGGCTCTGGCAGGATTCTATGCGCAAGCTGTTCAGGCTTCACAAATTAAATTTAAATTGTAGATATAAATATAGACTTGCTCAAGGAAAGCTTTGTGTTTGCACAACTGGGTATTTCATATTGCTGTGCCAAAAGTGTGGGCTACTGCACCCAGGCCTTCTTTCAGGCAGATACTGTGGACCACACAAAGATTTCATCAAAGAGTAAGTGATGTAACACTTTTTTAAAACCAGAATGTGGGGTTTGCTTCCATTCAGTGACCAGATATGATCGAAAGTAGATCAGGATAAACAGGCGGAACTATAAGAGAGTAACAAATGTTTTTGTCTCAGATATAAGTAAATGGCATTGATAATATCGTTTTGGTTAGGCAATGAGAACGATACCA
Organism: Menidia beryllina; assembly: GCA_013363375.1. NCBI lineage: Eukaryota > Metazoa > Chordata > Actinopteri > Atheriniformes > Atherinopsidae > Menidia > Menidia beryllina. The sequence goes on along the minus strand of JABUIW010000028.1, from coordinate 10,318,186 downwards.
TATCAAACCTGTGTTTAGGTGGTGTGGTGATGAGCTACATGCCAGATCCTCGGCAGGAATCCTTTAGCGTTAGCAAATGGTACAGCTGCATCCTATGGCACCAAATATCTCACTCAGCAATGTAGATGTGAATCATGACAGCAACCTGAAAGCTTAATGACATCAAACAATTATAGCAAAACTGTTATGTGAGTGGTCACAGTGTGTGTTCCTGTGACACATAAATCAACGTGAGTCATAATGCATATTTTCATGATCACAAGAGAAAAAAAATGAAAGTAGTGGTAAATATATTTCTCTCACACCCCATTGGAAAATGAAATTAATCAGACTTCACACATGTAAAGCAACAAGAAACACAATGTGAACTCCAGACAAATCTGCAAAGGTGGGAAAAATGAATGCAGTTATTCTGCCAAATAACTGGCAACTGGTACATGACTGGTGCAATGTAGCTTATTAACTTAAAAGACAAACACATTGTAGATCTATGAATGCTTTATTTCACCTCAAGACCTCCTTTGAACATCACAGGCTATGCCAGTAATCAGAATTGGAAGGAAAGGTGTGACGGAGTCTGTGTGGCATACTGATTCCATTCACAAGACTGCCTGCAAGACTTTTAAAGTCAGTGTCAGGGCAGAAAAGATATCAACAGAGAGAAAAAGCATATTTACTTTCCAAAGAAGCCCCTCAAGCAGCCGCGAATCAAAAACCCAGGAATATGTGAGCTGGCGAGAGGAAGGAGACGACACAGCTTTTATGGAGAGGATGCAGACAGATGGTGGATGAAAATCCTCTGCGGGATCATTTGAGCTGATGTGTTGCATAGTAACAGACTGCATTCCAGTATCCAGACAGTGCATTGATTTGAAATGTGTCTTTTGTTGTTTTACGGGCAATTATTCATTTTCAGAGCCGAGCTCTTCTATTACGGGCATTGAGCATGATGTGCATGCGCAATAAGGAATGGTAAACCTCACGCAGCAGAAAACAGGGGAAAGGATGTAGAGACAGGAAAACAAAGGAGATCTGAGGCATCCACTGTCCTTATTCTCTTAAATATTTAATCTCACTCTCAGTTTAACAGCAATAAATGTGTTGTCTCTTGTCTTTAGCCCCACACATCCAGAACAGTGTGAGATCAGATAGTAGCAACATCAGACAAATAAAGAGCTTCAGGCCAGCCAAGTGAATTTGACACACATTCAAATTGACATCCAATATAAGACCACAAGGTGCCTGCCCTCTATATTTCAAGTCTCACTCTATAAATTGAAGAAATGCCAAAAATGACATTGATAGTCAAGTTGTGAGGTGGGTGGGGATCATATCTACCCAAACTGGGGCATGTAAAGTTTGTCAACTGTATTACATTTATGATAGTATTGGATAAGTGTATCATATCACATTTGTGGGGAGAAAATATTCTCATTTGTCAAGACTAGTCATCATAATCTGTAAACCTGTCTTGTAATATCCATTTTATTAGATAGACGGACCTGTTTAAGAAGCACTGATGTGTTATATATTTGAGAGCACCTGTCACAGAGTCTGTGGTGTTTATTGCATGTTCTTGACTTCCCATCACTGACATGAAGTCATTCCTAACCAGCACATCACATGGCAGTTGGACAATTACATTGATAAAAAGAATTAAACAGATTTCATGCCTTGCGCGACACAGCGGCCATCTCTGCCTCTCATGTTTTCTTCTATGTGGACTCTTTGAGCAGTCCTTCTACTACAGCTTGGCCCATTTCAATTTCCTGTGGATGCTGCCAGACAGCAAACATCTCTTCCCAGTGCAGCACTTATGTAATCTGCATTGGCATGCTTTACTCCCCCCTTTCAGCGCACACAAGCAACAGCATCCCTCTGGTGTCTGTGTATTTGTGGTGATTTTACAGCTCACTTGTCACCAAGAATCAATGTCAGTGCCCTCCTCTGTGTTTTGCTAAGAAAAACGCACTCCCCCTTCCCCAGCCCCCCCCCTTGTCCATCTATATTGCAGCAGGACATGTATACATCAGTTCTCTCTTCAAAGCACCAGTCACGCAGAAGTAACATTCTGATGAGACTTGAGGACATGGAGCTAGAGAAAGTATCCTCACATCTCTGCACCCACTCTCCCTGTTTGTCTGTGCACACACTCCTCCTCGTTTATTTTTTGCCCCCCTCCCCTTCTAAGTTAGAGCATGAGAGTTATTACTCAGTGGGAGGGCCCTATGATCCCATGTGCATGCTGGACAAAGCTGCACACAAATCTCCCTCTCCCTCAGACAAATAAAAGCACATACTCGCGCCTGTAGCCATGGTTCCCTAAAAAAGAAGTGGAGAGCTGCTGGAGACTAAAATGAGCAGTGCTGCCTGCAGCAGGCTGGACCATCCCTTTGTCCACCTCCCATTTTTCACCCCTACAAACACTTCTCTGATAGCTGCAGAGACCTCAAGGGTAACACTTACACACATACATATACACTTACTCCTGATTTCTTCTTTGAAGGATGTCCTCTTCAGTGATTGTGGATGCTTTCTCTGAGTAAATGAGGCTGACTGGGTTGCACATTTGTGCAAAGAAATCAATATTTATGCACAAGACCATTAAGTAAAAAAGCAACTGTGGCGAAAGCTGCAGACACACAATATGGTACGAGTAGTAATTATTACTGCTGTCTGATACAGCTGACCTGATTTGGAATTTTAATCAGCATGAAGGATAGAACACTGCTATCTGGTTATTCCTCCACTGATGCAGCTGAGGGGGCAGAGCAAACGGGCGCAGCATGGGATGTCTACATGTTATTTTGGCTTGTGCAGACGCATGCAGGATGTGGCTTGTAGCCAAATCCAGCGTGCTCGTGTGTTTCTGGGTGCGTGTCTGAGAGTTGAGGGAACGGCTCAGTGCTCCTCCTCGTGTGCTAGCGCACAGTCAGCGTCACATTGTGTGCAGCGGTGCAGGCACTGTCCATTGTGTGTGGTTGCCCCAGTGATCACAAAGAAGGGCACAGAGCCTGTTGCTGTTGTGTCAGTCCTCTCCATTTGTATGATGCCCGGTTTGGAATTCGTGTAACGATTTGTGTTAATCTACTATACCAGCCTTATTCATTTCGGTGCGTGGTTGTGTGAAATAAACCTGTCAGCTTCTATTTTGTGCTTTGCACCAGAGTTTGAATCTCTGTCACCTACAGTGACATGTATTTCAGGTTGTGAAAATAATTGGATTGCTATCAGGAACAGTACCATAGACCTAAATGCTTGCACGCGGGCACTTTAAGGAATAGAGCAAACCCTGTTTATTTGCTTCTGGTCAAACCGTGAGTCCTACAAAGAACACAATCTCTCCACTCCACCTACCTTTAAAACTAACAAGCTCAAGAAACGGCTCTGTGTCAGAAGTGCTACTTTGTGTTTCCATTGTGAATACAGCGAATAAAAGCAATTGCTCACGTTTGACTGAGCTCATTGCTCTTGCTAGTGAAACACACAATCATGACGGAGCTCTGGGGAAGCCACAGAAGGGATTTTAGTGTCAAGGGTCAAGCTTAACGGAGGGGGCTGTGGAGAGGCTGTGCTGCAGTATCCGTCTCTTGCTTTGGAAAAACTTTCTTGATCTCTTTCAGGTTTAATGTGACTGGTTTGTAAAGTTATGATGCTAAGATAAATATATAGTGTACAGTAAGCTGTGGGGAATTTAACTAAATTCTCCCTGTGAATATCTGCAAATAGTTGATGACGCTCCAGTTTTCTTTATCGTCCGGTTCAGCTCAGTTTAGCAAACTTGCCTCTCTACTCATACAAAAAGCAACAAGTAAACAATAAAGCAATAGAAACTATTCCTGAATAAAATCCTTTTTAAGACTAAGCATTTCTAAAAGGCTTATACTCTCAGGTGTTACAGCTAAAATGATCTTGTCTCATTACATCTTGCTGAGGACATAGCTTGTGAGCAGGAAGTTGATGGGTTTGGATATTCTGGCCCTTCCCTGCACTGCGGCAGAGGCAGATGATCCAGTATCAGAGTGTCTGCTAGCGAGCAAGAGAGAGAGAGAATGAGACAGAGCATGCACCGCATGACTCAACACCTCATCCCACCTCATCATTAATCAAAGATTAATGCTTAGCTGCAAAGATAGTTTTAGATACATATAGATTACGATTGTGTGTTGTCATTTTTGTGCAATAACTCGCCACACTATTTCATAGTTTATTCTGATTTAGATTAAATCAACTCAATGTCAACTGCATATTGGATGATACTGAAACTGAATTAAATCTTTGTGTGGATTTGAGTGTGAATCAGAGTAAATCCAATAGCAGATCTCAGTAAATTTACCACGTATGGCTAAAGCTTCTGTAATGCCAGTATTGTAATCCTGGGTTGAGGTGAGCTGCTGGCATGTAGAACTTCTCAAAGGGGACTGTGGATGGCAAGGGTTTGATGAATTGGCTGGGCTGATCCAAAAAGTTTACTGGATTGTGTCTTTAAACTACTATTCCTTAACTGAGCCCTCGGGGTACAAACTACAGCTGAGTGGGCATTTGAACTCTCTGTGCCTGGCCAGATGTTGGCCTAATTTAGAATGACTAGCAACGTACGTGGCCCATTTACAAGCCCTCACACCCAATGTGTGTTTGTGTGTGTGGGTCTGCATTTGTGTCTCTGCCTCAGGTGGTCCGGCATTCAACTCACTGATAGCCCATAATTCACTTTGTTTTTGGCAGCCATTCCATTTACCAAGCAGAAGTGAGAGGTCAAAAGAGTCAAAATCATCATTCCAGTTTCGTAATGTTTCAAAGCATCTTTGTGTTCAGTCATGATGCTCAACTCCGGATCATGCAGTCACATAATTGCGCCTGCTCCTATTTCATAATTCTGTAAGAGCTTATCCCAGGTCCATCTCTGATTATATGCGCGGCCTGGTTATTTCAGGGCGGATGCTGATGTCCTTTTTAATCCAGGATTAATCACTGTAGCAATAAAGGCAACTATTTTAGTGAAAATGTCAGAAAAAAAGAGAACAGCTAACAATGAAAATTAGCACTCTGCAGTTTCTATAATATTGACTGTTTTTATGGTTTCACAACATGGTGTAGATTACTTTTGATAGCGGGTCATGGAAAATAACAGTTTTACTCTTGGGTATTTCATGAGAAAGTTGGTGGCAAAATGTTGCTGCTCAAGTTCAAATGTTATCCATTTAACATGACCATTTTTTATATCAGTAGCAGTGACACCCCAAGTCTGTGTATGCTGTGGCTTAAAAAGTAGAGCATAAAAAAATGTTGACAGCAGAACAATACCTTAAGCTTGAGCTAAATACCTTGAGCTAAACTGCTCAAATGTGTGTGTGTGGGAACTGTGCGAGTAGCTGAATGTGACTTACAGAACCATCGGAAACATCAACTTGATTGTAAAAGCACAACATAGCTGCCATCCTTTTTAGTGGCCCCTGTTTCTAATCTACGTTGCAGATGTCACACCACAGTCTCATTAGAACTGATTAGCACGGGTTTACAGCCTGTGGCACAGAACGAAAGGCTACGTGAGGGCACATCCACCGGTTGGCCTGCTGGCATCACAGCCACTCATGAGGTTTCAGGCCAAACCTGGACACATCTGCAGCTGGCAGCAACCAGATGTTGTGTTTGAAGACATATCAGATGAAGTCTTTGCTGTTTGTCTTACAAGTTGTCAGTACAGAAGAATATTGTCATCCCATCTTTATTGTGCCTCATATGTTGTAAAAAGTGATCAATTACAAAACATGTCAATTATCGATATGTTTGTCTTTCCTTGGCCTGTGTTCACATCTCCTGAACAGCGACAGGGATGGAGTATGAGGGTTGCCGAGAGGAAGAAAAGGACACCAATCACCGATACATTATCTAAACTTTCTCTAGCCTTAATGAAGTAAGTTCTCCATGCGTACAATTGCACAGAGCCTGTTTGAGGAATTATAAGCTCTGATAAAGCGAATTAAGATAAGTGCCAATGTTCCTGCAAAGATGGCTGATTGCTGTGTGAAATTTGAGCGAGAAAGAGTGAGGGAAAACCAAAAAAACATTCACTGCTGCACAAGGCAAGCTTTATTCCACACAGCGATAAACATAAAACAAAACAGTAGTAAAGAAATCTTATTTCCAAAATAGATTTTTAACAAATGCAGATGTTGCTAAAAAAAAAAAAGAAAAAAAGAAAAAAAAGGCAAACTTAGCAACCAAATAAATATTCACATCAGCAAAATGATTCTCTTGTGACAACCTTGAAGATGTCTTCCAGTGACTAAAAGAAAAGACAGTATGTACAATCATACAAGTTTATTAGGACATGCGTAGGAGTTTTACTGCACCATTTTACCACACACTACAACACAAAGGCTGCATATTCATTGAAATGATCATTGGGCTGCCCGTACAACCCATCTTGAGAAAGGTTCACAACTTTACTCTGACTCAAAGAAAAATACAAAATGTTTTTCTAACAAGCATATAATGCATTAATGATGCGGTAATGACGGATATGGAGACGTCTGCTTGTGCGCTCAACCCGTCTGTCCACAAAACCCTCCCAAGCACGGGTGTCTGTTTTCTGCACAGAATTGTTGCTAGGCAATGCTGAGGAATTTTGGTGTGTTACCATGAACTGGAAGCCTTTGTGCAAATCACAACTTTAAGTTCCTCCATTTACCAAGGGCAGCCCACAGCTCCGCTAAGACACAAAAGCCATGTCAGGAAGATATTTCCAAAATAACATGGGAACTCACATCATGCCATTAAATACACAAAAACACCCACGCGCGCACAAAAAGAAGAATGGAAAAATAGCTTTCTTTGGACAGGGCCAGCCTGTGCAATTTAATTATTTGTTCTACGTAGTCCCATATCATTTTCTTTTTTTTTGTTCTCACTAGCCCTTCATTAATAATTGTTAGACTTTTGAAGTATGTTTCCAATTTTGAAAGAACGTCATTGTCAAGTCACAAAAACAGTTCAATTGAGTTTTACAACCGCAATATCCTTCATTAAAATCATGTAGAACTGGCAGCAAAGTCTGGCATTTTTAGCTTAAAGAGACATGTTCCCTTTTAATTCCGTACTCTGTTCAGAGCACAATATGCCACTGGTTACTTAACAAACCAGCAGCAACCAACACAGAAAAAGGGGGCAAATGGAGATCAGCAGCCTTTTTTACACTGCAGAGATGGTTTCAGTCTATAACGAGTCAGTTCATAGAGCACTTATAGCATGACAGTAGTCAGAAAGCTGTATCATTATTGCCACACAGGTCACCTTGCATCGTAAGCACTTAAATCATTATTGCTTTATGGTTAGAAGCATAGACTTCAATGCTGCACACACACACATAACCATAAAGCCAAAGATTTCAAATAAGAAAAGTGTCTGTTATTTGTTTTTAAATGTTTTTTTTCCCCCCATAGTCATGGACCTACAATAAGTGCTACTTACTGGAGGTCAATAGATTGACAAGTGTGTGCAAAACAAAATTAGAGTCATCTTGGGAGTGCTACATTAGATTGATGCAAATGAGAGAAATCCATAGCCATGTTTCACCAATACTGGAGTCCAGAACATCAATAACTGTCAAGAATATGATATGAAAGGCATTTCAAAGCTGCTTTCATCGTGACAACTGTTTAACAAATTGTCAACAATGCATTGCTACAAATCATTTCAAAAGAATATTCCAAAATACACATCAGATTTATTACATACCTGGTCAGTCTGACTCAGGTAGGAGTTCATTTCACCCTTTTAAATGTGCCTCCCAGCATCTGGACTGGCCTCAATAACCCGCTACAATTTCATAAATAACATTCAATGGCTTGCCAGCTTTAGCAGTTTATGGTTGTGTTGCTGGTCACAATAAAATGATCTTTTCCTTTCCATTGAAATGTCTGTTTCATTGACAGCAGAAACTCCAGCGGCCTTGAGGAGCCACCACCTACTTTTCCTTTCCTCTTTTGAGGCATTTTTTTTCCATTCAATTTTCTGCATTTTGAATATACAGAATTTCCTCAGCCTTCTCCCCCTCACCCTTTGAAAACCTGCGGACTAGTACAGACCATAACGCTACATCAACCATCCACGCAGGTTGATTTAGTCTAGTCTGCTGTCTGCAAAGCAGCCCTGCACTTATCCCTGCTCTCATCACTGAGACAGTTATGATAAAATAAAATGAAAAAACTAAAAAAAAAAAATACTCCCTGTGTAATAGTTCTCAGTGGTTTTCCCTGTTGTCCCTGTGGATCTCTGCACTTTCATGAAAAGGGAAAAACAGTTGCACTTATTTCACACCTCACCTGTACAGCCTGTACAGGATTTAGCTAATTCCGGACAGTCTCATGCTAGATTTTTTTCATGTACTTAGAAAAATATCCATTGATTTTTCGGAGAGGCATTTTTTTTACATCACAAGATTAAACGTTACACGTTGCACATTTCCATACTGGACAAAATCAACATGTGCATATAGATAATAAAATCAGACAGATGTAACACCGCTGTAGTTGCATAATGTTAACACGTGAAAAAAATGATAGCTTGATGGTTCAACCTTTACTGACACGGTTTTGTTCGAAAGCAAAGATAAACAGTGGGAAAAAATGGATATGGGCCAAAAGGTTCAGGAGCAAGTGGACAGCAAAGTGTCCACCTCTTCTGAGAAGTGTTTGGTATCTGGGGGGGTGAGGGAAGGATTCAGCAGGAGACCCTGATAAAACCATCATGCCCACCCCCCTTCCCCCAGTCCAAAGAGGTTGGGGCTAGGAGTCGCATGTGAGTACTGTAACCCAAAAGGTCCCCACTCACATTACTGAGCAGCTCTTGGCCTTCTCTTTCTTGAATGTGGAGGACAGCAAATCAGACTTGCTAGGCAGGTGGAGTAGTCTTTTGGAGAGGCGGCGGGTGGGGCTGGGCTTTGGGAGAGGTTGCAGTTTGTTGATGCAGGCCATCGCTGCGGTGCGGAATACACTGTGGATGCTTTTCTCTGAGGTGAATGCAGAACACTCGAGGTAAGCTTCTGCACCCAGTTGCTTGGCCATAGCAGAACCCTGCAATGAATTGGTATAAAAGTCTATTTTTCATAATATTCTTCAGCAAAATGAGCCTTTTAAACTTCGCTTAAACCATGTAGAGAAGACCAGTAAAGACTAGAAAGAGTATGAAGTGAGACAAAGGAAAATAACACCAAGGCTCATTGACAGAGCTGGACAAGACAGTGCATCATCCAGAATCCTCAGATACTGATTATATCTAAGATAGTTGAAAAAGAAAAGCAATCAATGAGTCCCAGTTTTCTTTGGAATTAGTGTAATCAAATGAGGGAACTGCACCGAAACTGATGACTTATGAACTGATGAGTTACTTTTGGCCAAATATGCTGTTTAAAACGATGTTTTTACGGATAAAGATTAAATAAAGGTTTTATTTTCAATAATCTGGAATCAGATTTTTTTTAAAAAAACCCAACAACAACTAGATATTCAATTCAGCATTGACTATATTCCTGATAAGCAAGTTGATCCTTGATCTCACCTGCTCGTAGGTGATCGGAGTTTGTTTCTGGTTGGACAGCTCCATCAGTGTGCAGACATCTGTGCGGAGGTCAGTCTTACAGCCAATGAGCAGAATACGTGTACTCGGACAAAAGTCCAGAATTTCAGTCTTCCACTGGGAATGCAAATTGATAGTTATTCAATACATTAAAAATAAAACACTCACGTGCAATACACAAGTATAAATACGTTCCCCAAAAATGGAGAAACATTGTCACAACATGTGACAGCTGCCTGTGGGCTAGAAGAACTAGTAGTGAATGAATAAAAGGAGCCATTACCTTTTTCAGACTGCTGTCAACAGTGTCCGGGCGGCTGATGTCAAAACATAACAAGACTGCGTCTGAGTCGCTGTAGCACAGGGGTCTCACATTATCATAATAGGGAGAACCTAACAAAGAACAGAGAAGAGCAGTATTATTGATGCTCCTGAGGACCTCCCATTCCTAAAAATATTTATTTGGATCCTGAACATATTAATAATATATGTTGTCATGGTTTCAATTGTGCAATTTGACACGTTTTTTTTTCGAGTGAGGAATGGTACCGAGGATCCCTACACCCCTTATCCGGTATTTTTACGTTTTTTTAAGAGCATCCCACTGGGGTGTGAATTCGTTCTCCACTGTTTGAAAGTTTGTATGTAGAGTTCATCATTCCTTTAATATTGTATGTAGTTGTCACAGTAGTTTTGAATGAGCTACAGAGGTGGAGCGGGTGGATACAGCTGCAGTGATTTTGTTCAGTTCCTCCCACTGAGCATCACTTTGCTGCTCCTCAAACTGCTCTTTTCCCTGCTCCTACATTCTTTGTTGGCATTTCAGAAGAGGAGACGATGACAATCGAACACTAAATCCTCATTGATCTTTCCTTGCAGTAGAATACGTGAGTGGAAACGGTGGGGCTCGGGCCAGGCAGACGCTCCCACTCATGCTCAGAATCCTTAAGTAAGTCGCCCACCCCCCAAAAATCCTATGCTCGGCAAGCAATACCTCTAGTCCCTCTGTTACCACAGCAACAGCCTTGGAATTCACCATCTACATCAGGCACTCCTCCCACCTTTCTATAAAGGCTTGCCTTAACTGCCAGTCAATCATTTCCCACCACAAACTACCCACCCACCTGCTATTGGGGACTATCCTTCCATATAACAGAGTTGCTGAAACTCAACACACCCAGCATTCTAAAAGACACTCATCTACACATTAAAACAGACCTGGTCACATCGACTCACTTACTAAATTTGGCTGCAAACAGAAGTGTGCCCATGCCCCGACATGCCCCGCTCAGTGGGATTAATATGTTTACTTCAGTCTCAGCACAAATGCTCTTCTTAAAGTTCCAGATAGCAAAAGCAGTCTGTGTAATCACCCATTAGATATTACACAGACATCAAAATGGATACATCTCATAGAAGAGAAAAAGAACATGGAAAAAGCACACAGAACATATATTTGGGCACATTGGACAGTTTCATGAATACTTAATGACCTGGCATGTTATCAAAGGGTAAAAGAGAATTTGCCAGCTGCCGGCGTGAGTGGAATAATGACAAGCTGTGATGAAATTTCTCAGGACCCAATGTCCGGAAAAGAGTAAACACTGCTGCAAAAGAACAAAGGGTTATGCTGTTATACAATAGCTATGGTATAGTGGCTTTAGAAATTAAAATGACTGTATTCTACTCTTAAAAATAAACAGACACATTGTAATTGAAGCAATTTACCTGACAAAGATAACAGACATCAGAATGATAAGAATGCAAATCCTATTAGTTGCTTATATCACTAGATACGTATAAACAGCCCAGCAACTAAACAAAATTAGCTGACAGTGAAAATTGACACATTATAATGAGAACGATTACCACTGGGATGATGAGATTGAGTTTTATCTGTGTGTGCTGGGCTGTCTCTGGGGAGTCTGTGTGGTGTCAAAAAAAATTGACTCAATCTCCTGCCAGGGGAGACGTGGTGTGAGTCTGCATTAAATAGCCCCTGATCTTAAAGCAGCAATCAATTGAAGGACCGGAGGTCCAGAAGTCTTTGCTATCACAGCTGACAAACAAGTGATGCTGTCAGGAAATGGGGATGATGAACAGATTTTTTTCTTCCTTTTCATCACTCGACCAACCTTGTAAATTCTTTGAGTCCCCTCTTTTAAATGAAGTCTGCATGATTTAGTATGCTCACTTATCCGCTTTTGGAAAAAGACTAAAATGCCTGTATCTGCATCCTTGAGCGTTAAAAATCCTAAAGCAAATTCCTCAACAGGATGTTCATATGCCGCGGCAGACTTCAAACATGGCTTTTTCTATCGTTACAATATAAATAGCATCGAAAGCAGGGGTGCACTATCCTGAGGTGTGTCATACAGAGTCCTCCTGTGCCATAAATCCTTCCCCCTTTGTAGTCTGAGATCTCAGGGTACCAGTCTGCTTCACTCTTTTCCTCTTGATTGCAACAAGGAAGAAAATAGTTGGGACAGACAAATCAATGTCCATGCAGAGATAAGTATGGCCCAAATGTTTCCTCCCCTCCCTTTCTTAGCAGCCTGCTTCTACGGCAGATGGAGAGTTTTTGAGGCATGAAACATGGAGAGAGAGGGCAACTGATTAGGGAATGGCACCAAAAGACACGAGCACAACCCAGATCTCGTGGTTGATGACGACTTAATCCATCTTGATAATGCTGTGGCCAGAGAGGAATGTTGGGGCAAAAAATATTGACCAGAGCAGAAATACTGTTGATTTCATGGGTGGAGATGGAAAGCCTAGTGTTGGAGCATACAGGTGGGGGAAGGGAGCATCAGCTATTCTGTGTGTGCTTGAGTGAGTGTGTGAGTGTATCGTGCGAGTGTGCTCAATCAAGCAAGTGACAAAAGCTTGTTTTCATCATTAGCGCTCCTCCTCTCACTCTGAGAATGCAGAGGTCAGACAGATTAATGATCCAGTGATGGGATAACTCATAGTTTTGGAGATGAGAACAATCTGCTACTCCGCCCACACTCCTCAACTGTAGAAGCCAACAGCTCCTAGTCTGCTAACTAACCCAGCCTAACCCAAAAAAAAAAACTAAAAATAAAACACATACTACATTGCGTCAGAAAGTTGTTCCATAGTTTGAGATCAGACAGGCAGAATCACTGCTGAAGCCCCCTGCAGGCTATGGCTCTTTATTTCCAACCATCACATCTGAACTGTTAACAAGCTGAGCTTTGATATTGTCAAAGGAGATAAGTCCAGGTGTCCAAACTTTGATTTTCAAAGACGCTTTTCAAGTCATATTTTCAATCCCCATCATAGTAAGAAATTTTCTGTAAATGATGGATTTTTGCTCACAAATGTGTTTCATGTATGAAAATACAACAAAGTATTACACAGCTAAATGGTGTAAATTAAGCTTTGTAACATGTTAATTATCTTTTTACTTGTCATTTTTTTATTCATTCATGGGAAGGGAAAAACCTATCCCATAATTTATGAAGCTTGATACATCTTTAACTGGTAAAACATTCACTCGGACATCACCAGGTCACAACCTCTTTTGTTTTTTTAGTGCCGTTTAGTGTGACCTTTAAATTAATGTATTTCAATGGGATGCTTAGGTTATTTGCTCAGTGGATTTCATGCATAGCTAAAGAGGTTCAGGGACAGACAATCCAAGCAAAATGATACAAAAGGGTTGGCTTTAATGCAAGACCAGATGTTTCCCCTCTGTTAGCCAAATTGTTTTAAAACAAACCTAAACCAAGTTCTCCCTAATATCTAATCCTTACCATTTTTTAAACATATTCTTAGTCACGTCGGTTTTTATACCTTTTAATAGTTTGGATAGTTTGGAATATATTAAAACAAAAATACATGAAAACAAGAATCAAGCGAGAGTGCTTTGAAACTGACTGCATGCAAAACCATAATTCATGGCACTGTAGGCCACAGGACTCAATCTTAAATCTCCCACTTATCTTTCGGTTGAGTTGTGCCCATTGTCCCTATTAAATATGAAGAATAATTCAAGTTTTCATTTGACAATAAGCTCTGACATTATGTGCTTCCATATTTGTGTGTGCTGGAGTTCAGTAAAACAGCAACAATTATGTCTGCAAACAAATCAAATCAACTTGACTCTTTAGCGTATTGCCGTGAGGCTGGATTAGTACAACTCAGATTCGTGACTCTTGTGGTGCACAAGAGTGATACAAAGAACAAAAAGATTACATTTTTTGAAAACTGGATAGGAGCCTTTAAGAAACACGAACTAGCATATTGTTTTTTATAGATAAAAACAACAACAGCAACACAAACTTGGAGACAACCTTGCAGCATGTTTTTTTTTTAAAAGAAAAGAAAAAAAGGGACTTTTATAATGGCTGAGTCCTGCAGAATTCAATGTTATCACAGGCTAGACTGGCTTCTAAAGTTTCAGATACATTTCCATCCAGCTGATTATTGTCTTTTATCCATGCTTCTGTTTTCCAATTGAAGAGATTGTTTCATCAACCCAAATGGGTATTGGGTTCATTCCAAATCAATCTAATTTACAGATCATACTAAAAATGATTCCATAAGCAGCATCATCTAATGCTCAAAGACCTAAACAGCAGGATTGCTCAACCTAAAACAAATGACTCACTAACACCATAATAACATTCATCATTAACTATTCATGAGTTATGGCCATTGGACAGTGTTCACCTTCCCCTCTTCCTCTCTCCTCCCTGCACATTCGATCAGATCAGGCTGATTAAAACCAGGGGATTGATTTTGGTCTGCAAATCCATGGTGGACCTGGGAGAAGGAGCTTCCTGCCATGTGGGGCCAGTGATGGGGTCAGTTTTAATCAATTGAAAGGATCAGGGACATTGAGGATACTCTTCCAGTGTGCTAGAACCACGAGAATACCATGTGCACCATTAGAGCAAATTACAGCAAGAAGCAAAAAGTGTCAGCCGTCAATCACCACGGCCCCGATAGGACGTGAGACATCTATATGAGAGGACATCATTTGTCCATCAAGATATGTGCACCATGTTTAGTTGTATCAATAATTGTAAGCCATCTATATGTACTAGATGTTTTACACTTTTACAAATTGGGCAGCATGCACATGTTATTGAATGTGCTTATTGTGGCCTTTGAAAGTTATCAATTGACTAACACAAATATAGAAGATAAAGAAAGAAAGAGAAAAAAAGTATTGTCCATAAGAAGGAATGGCCTAGTGGTCCCATTCAGAGTCTTAATCCCCTGGATCACGCTGTCCGTGCGGGTGACCCAGAGCAGCATATGGAGGAAAATGCAGGTCACCATAGTTTCTGTGCACCCTTCTATCTGTCTGCTCCAGAAAACCTTCCTGCGCAACAGGATGTCCCTCTGTGCCCATCATCCCTGGGCAGAAGGCCCACTCCTGCTGGCCAGACCAAAGGTCCACAGTCTCGGATTAAAAAAAACAGGATTTGGTCTGGGGAGGGAATTAAATTCATTTGAATTCTTTTTTTTTTTTTGTCCCCATGCCGCCACATTTTGATAACGGGTTAAACATATGGGAACACACTCACTATAGCATTGTCTCACAGACAGGGGTCTATTACATAAGGGCTTTTGTTAGCTCAAATGGACATAATACACACACACACAAAAAAAAAGAAGCACACCATTTCCTCTGATGTGCTGACCAAATGAGGATGCAGATGAATGCAAGATGAGTCAAATGAAGAGGATTTGGTGCTGGGCAGAGATAACGTCTGGCAATGAGCATGAAGGGAATCAAACAGGTGCCACAGAGCCATGCTTGCAGGATTCAGGTCAACACATTAAACAGCAGATCTCCCAGGGGATCTAAATGACACTCGAACCCTCTTTTTCATGCTTAGTGTAAATTAACATACCACGCACAAAGTCGCCATTAACGGTGAGTGAACCGGAATAATTACTGTCATTCTGCGCAGTTTCCACTAAAATCCCCTGTGCAAATAGAAATCTGTAGATCCGAAAATCCCTTTTTAAGCCACATGGAAAAGCACATGAGGTTGATTTGAAAATGACTTGAGAACCCGCAGTGCAACAAGTCCTCGTATCTTTGCTCCAAAGATGGATTAAAAACAGAGAGTATGAGGCCTGCGTGTAGACTCGAAGACGGAGTGCCAACGTTTATCTCCATTTTATCTCCTTTCTTCAAAACTTCAAAAATAGATAGTGCCAGGACAATTTCAGGCGTCTTGTCAAAGAGGAAGACATTCAGGGGTTTACTCCCCACTGAGGCCCACTGATTGAATCTACAGGGCACTGTCTAAGTGAGCATCCCTCTGTGCTTCAGGCAGAAATGGCATGTCATGAGTCCGATATCAAGAAGACGATCAGGTACCTGAGGTGTCCCACAGACTGAGCTCCACTCGCTGCTCCTCCAGCTCCAGACAGGCTGTGTAGTTCTCAAATACCGTGGGCACGTAGGTCTGAGGAGCAATTAGTAACAAGGGCCCATTAGTAGCAACAAAGGAAAAAGAGTTATCTAGCTCTTCACAGCAACACTTGCAAATGGGTAACGAAATAGGAAAAGAGTTATTCAAATGTGGATTGTTAGAAACCATTGTGTGATCCAATCAATCACTGGAATTACTGCAGCTGCTGGAAATCTGCTGTAGGAATATTCATTTCCAAGTGCGTATGGGAAGAGAACAGGCGTTACTGCTTATACAATGAAAAGATTATATAACCATCATTATTTCAGTTAAAGCAAAATAAACTATTAAAAAAAAAGAAAGAAAATGCGCATGCAACCCGTCAAAGTATTGCAACAGACGCACCGTTTATTCCCCTGACATTTTCCCTTTTTAGATAGCTTTAAATATTCTGATTGTTAACATACAGTACAAGTGAAACATAATTTAAAATTTAGTATGTTCGTAGTTCATTCTTTACAAGTATGACTCATATTGGAGCACACCTACCTCTGGGTAACAATCCTTTGCGAGGACTTGCAACATCGCCGTTTTTCCGCATTGAACGTCTCCAACAAGAACCAGTTTACATCTCACCACGAGCGGCTGTGTGTTTCTCCTCTCCTTCATGGTGCAAACCCTGTCCGGAGTTTTCCTGCAGAAAATGTAAAAACACGAGCAACAGAAGAGCCAGGAAATCGTCCAAGTCTGCAAAGCCTTCCCGTTCTGTCTGTCGGAGGATGCCAGCAGTTGATCTGCTTCCATTCGCCACCGCGGGCCTTTATACCGGCGCTCAGCAGCCAATCAGAGCCCACCATTCCACAGGCGTCTTCTGCTGCACCCAGGGAGGCTCTGGGTGAAGGAGAGCCAAAATACTATCCTTATCACTTTTAAGAGTTATTCGGGCAAAGATGACGAGACAATGGCAGTCATGTCAATTTCTAAAGAAATTTCTAATCTTTTGATCAAATCCTAATCAGAATTTATTACAAATATTGCCAGTTTACCAAAAGTGCAAACGGTTCAATTTAATAATCATTCAAACATCTTCTCTATTTGAAAGCGCTTTTATATTTAATGTTAAGATGAATTCAATACAGTGACCAGGAGGCATCTGTGGGTTCTGTCACTCTGACTGATGGATTTGATAGACCTGACTGGCTGGATCAATGGCAAACCATTATCTGAAGACAATGAGACAATCAGACTGATCCACTGTAGGATAATTAGTTTAATTTGCAATCAATTTATCCAGACATCGTAAAATCTTGCTTTTCCAATTTGTTCCCTTTCCTCCGTAATGGAAAAGAAGGTGCTTAGATTATGTCAGATGTACATGGACAAGTACATAAAAAAATATCAAATTAACATGAGTATAATCTTGCACAAAGCTTTTGGACAATATTTCAATCCAGCAAGTTTTTTTGCAGTTCAGTTTGTCATTCTACATCCCACTGAGTGATTTGTGAGTGTCCGTTTTTTACTTGGGGACTGACCTGTGTTGCTTTCTGTGTGCCACCACCATGCTGACACTGAGAGCCCCGACTGATAACCTGCTATACCCACAGGGTCAAGTCATGGGTCTACTCACTGATGTAAGCTGCTCAAAGACACCGGCTTTCACACCTTAAAGGTTGTTACTGTATGGAAACCATGCCATTGGGAGGCTTTAAAGATAAAAAAACAATTCGTTTAACAGCTCATATCATTTAACGTCCCCATGCTGAGAGCTGTCTGCCTTCTACAACCCTGTCGACTGCAAACATTGCTCCAGCTGCTTTGGAAGTGCCTGCACGTGGGAATCTTTCTGTGCTCCCCCCTGTTTTTCGCCATCAAATTCAACATTTGACTAGTTTAATTTTCCATCTTTCCTCTTGATCTCATAGGGATATTGAGATTTTAAGTTATTCTTTCAAAAAGGCATTCAAATCGAATCACAGCAACACAAGAAAAATTGACTAAGTCAAGATCTATTAGCTCAAGTATTTATTTATTTTTTAACATGGAAATAGATTGGAATGAATGGAAGATGAGTGTTAACGGCATG
The DNA here is from genome assembly GCA_013363375.1 of Menidia beryllina. Lineage (NCBI taxonomy): Eukaryota > Metazoa > Chordata > Actinopteri > Atheriniformes > Atherinopsidae > Menidia > Menidia beryllina. The sequence goes on along the minus strand of JABUIW010000028.1, from coordinate 10,300,123 downwards.
AGGCTTGGGACCTTTGATTTTTTAATTTGTCACTTCTGTTTTGCCACAAACTGAGTTACTCACAGCGATGAATGCTGCAGCAAATTAAGTATTCATATAAAGTATTCATGTGCCACAGACAGATGATGTTGAGTTACAGGTTACAGGAACAGGCACAGAGCTGTGACGGATTCTTTGTCCTGAACACCTCCAAGTAGTGAGAGGGAGAATGAAAGACTGGGATTTCAGTTGTTCCATCAGCAGACAGTGCTATTAATATTTAATCTAAATATTTCCACAAAATTGTTTAGTTCATTATAGAATAATGCGTGCTGTTGTCAGAAAAAGTACAGAACATTTTAAAACACTAAACTTTTCACAGCCCTTTTAATGTGACAGAGTCTACACGATGCCTCTGGAAGCCCCTCTGTTGGGACACTGACAGGTGGCTGTGAATAATCAGCAGGCATAAAGTGACACCTTCCAATATGGCTGGTGTTATAGAATGAGAGGGAGGTGGCTGAAAGAGGAAAGAATCCAAGTGGGGTTGGTTGATGGGAAGGAGCTTTTTTCCCTGCTCTAAACCATTACACATCCATATATTTGGCCACAGGGCTGCTAATTAACATCAACACAATGAGAGAATGATAGCAATCAACACATCACATAAGAAAATAAACAAAAGCTGAGTCACGATTCTCAAGAGATAAGACACAGAGTTGACTCTTATCATATGTTTTCAGCAAAAAACTCTGGGGATCAAGTGAAGAAAGTGTAATTTGTTGTTTTTCTATTGAAGTGAATCAGCCTTTTCAGCTCGAAATTAGAATGGAAACAAAAACCCTTTACATAATATTTATTTACCATTAAAATTCAGCTTTGAATTCCTTGTCTAGGGGGCCAAACAATCACAACTGATTCATCTTCTGCCCCCTGTTGGCTGTATTATAAAAGGACAGATGAGAAGTAAATACACACAGTCCCCCAGTGTTGTTAGTTAAATGTTTTATTCACCTCCTCCGTCATGTGTGACATTAACAAAGATGCACCCTGTACACGTCACCATCAGATGGTGCTGGATATAATCTATCTTGCTGAATTGTCTGAAATCAGGAGAAATGTTGACACCATCAGTCGGCCATGCAGATTGGTCACTATAGAGGGTGCATACAACTCAAACTTAGTGCATTTATTGCATCTGTAAGCATACATAGAAATTATAGTAGTGCAATTATACCCCATCACAAATGAGGTGATACTTTGATAGTCTCAGCTAGAGTCTTGTCAATACTCAACTTTGTATTGCATCCAGAATTTAGATGAGTGAAACAAAATAAGAAATAATAACAATAAAAAAAGACTGTGCTTTGGGCTTCAAAAGACTAGTTTACTTTTGGTAGAACTCTCATTCAGTAAATGTTAGGCTATGGAGATATACTGCAATATATCCACATAAGGTATTGTGCTCTCTCTGTCTGAGCAGTTACAAGGTCTGAAACCTGATCCTCTGAAAGTGATTGTGTTTCTGGAAGCAATCTTTACAGTTGCCCTAAGCAGTGCACCCTTCTAAAAAGAGAGAATATTACATATAAACACATGCTTTGAACTGTATACAGTGGCAAAACTCCCTCCAGTTTCCATCAGCTCTTGCAGCATTTCTGTGCGATTTGATATTAGTTATTAACAGCATTTACTGCAGACCCTTGATAATGCATATGTGACTGGTTATATAGGGCATGTTGAAGAAGCTCATGTGAGAATGATCCTGGAAAAGCCCTTTTAATGCAACAGGAGCACAATGTGTCATGCACATACTTTAGATTATTTACATGGGTGGTATATTTGCTGGATTCTGAATGAGTATAAGTATATCATCAGCAGTTGTATAGATTGTTGCTACAAAGACTACAGTCCTGTACAACCCGCAGTTTAAACAGTGGAGACCTCCGTTAACATTGTAAATGAACAGTGGTTTGCCTGCATGTGCTTACAAGCCAGTCATGTCAAAAGGTGAGGAAACAATTTCATTCAGAGGTACTTATATCTGGGTCCATTGATTTAGGGTATTTTGGGAGTCTTTTCATTTAGTGGTGTGCTAGAGGGTGGGTGCATGCAGCTTTATTCTCAGGGTCTTCACGCAGAGTCTGTGTATTTTTACTTCTTTGGCGACTCCCACACCAAACCGGGAGACTAAAATTTAATTGATCTTTTTATTTATTTATTTTTAAAGAAAATACTTTTTACTTTTAGTTTATGATGAATCCACCCGATGATGAATTCTCTTTGTTGTTTCCAGTCACACTTAAACTGAACATCAAGACATATTTGTTCTATAAAGCAAGGAAAACATTACATTTTCCTTCTGCCAAGGAAAACAAAGTTGTAAAAATGAGGTTGTGAATATTTTGTGAGAAGCTTTTTATACTTTGATATCACTGTCAGCTTTTCACAAAAGTTCTGAAAGCATTCTGTGTTACATTATTTGGCAGCAAAAGCTAACCACAGCTTTCAGTATCAGGTGTGGCCCTCTGAACTGCAATATTCAACATATCAGCTTGGAGAAATCTATTGGTGGTTTACTTTAAGGGCTCCTGACAACATTTTGATTTGAAGGATCGTTTGTGGCCAAACAAAAGATTAAAGTTCCTCAGTGATTCTCTCTATTTGTGCAGTTTTTACTGCTGCATATGTTTTGTTATGATTAGATATTATTAGATGTATGTATGATGACAATAAAAGAGTTAGAAACCAAGAATTGTAACTTCACATTCAAATGAACTGCGTATTAATATTCCTAATCACAACCAGTCATTTGAGCATTATTTTCTAACAACCAAATACATTATTTTGGACTAATTCAGCACAATTCGGTTTTCTTGATGTTATTTAAATCACTGTGAAAATACGATGATGTGTTGGGTCATGAGTGTACAAGAAATTTGAATATTCACAGCCTCTGTCTTGCAACTGCTGGAAAATGTTGATAATGTAAATTATTCCGTTTTAAAGGAAAAAAGGAAAGAATATCTTGGAAGGTTTTACTAGCGCATTGTCACTGAGATCACACTGAAACTATTCTTAGGGCGCACCTTTTTTGGTAGTCACAATAATTTCTCAAATATGACCTAATCTTTAGCTACAAGATGTTGCATTGAAATTTGTTTTTAAGTTAACCTCTTTGGAATACAAAAGCCAAAATGCTAACTAGAATCTGACCGTTTGAAACAATTGTATGCCATAAATTATATTACATATGAAACCAAATGGGACTTGTTGATTGATCCTTCATTTGAATATTATTTATCCAAGGAGAAGCTTGTTTTCTCAGAGAACTCTAACAAGATCCCCAAAATATATATCTGCAAACAGTTGTAAATTATACTCTCTAAACCAGCATTAATGTACATTCACAGCTCTGACAGCGATGCATATAAACTGCGTGCACATCTGTGCATGTTATAAATGTGATTTGTGAGGCCGCTACATGCAGACTTGCAATCAGTAAATAATGAATAGTTGATAATTCTAAAGTAAAAAAGAAACACACAAATAGCTATTTTTGAGTGTTTCTGGATAAACTACTGTGAGTGGAAATAATTCATGAAGAGAGAATGATGAGTTATTTTCCCCACATGAACGACAGTAGGAAATTGTGCCTCATAAAACATTTGGTAAACTGTTTGGAATGACAGCTCACTTAAAGCTGAAGACATGGAAGACATACAGAACTTCTTATCTGTCACCCTCTGTACCTAATATTCAGAGTAGGACAGAGTGTGAGAGAGGTGAGACTCTTGGAAAGTTGCCCTGGAAAAATGTGCGTTTTACCGTCAGCTTTGCCAGTACAGAGACAGTACAGAGAACTAACAGACTAACAGACTGGAATCTCGTAGGAATGTAACTTGTTTGTAGAGGGCACTGAATCAGTGGGTGTGAGGTTTGGACGTCCTTCTGTCACTGCCTGGACGCACATGGGCTGTCTCATCACAGGTATGGGACCAGTCGCATGGTCAGTGTGGGCAGAGGGAGGGGGTTAGTGAACGGTGACTGTGCAGCTTCACTGGCAGTTATCCCCAGTGTGCGCAGCTGCGGAAAGCGGCCCTGAGTTGTCAAGTGACAGTGGGAGCAGGGAGCTCTGTCCGAGGGGGCAGCAGTGCGGTGGGAGCTCCTCTGTCTGTTGCAGCCTCTTCCAGCTCCTCGCTCAGCATTTGTGCCTTCTTCTCCTCCAGCTCACCAGCCTCCTGCTCTTTCTCTCTCTGCAGGGATCTGACTCTCGCTCTCTTTGCCCAAACTGTAGCCGGAGAAGGCGGTGGCTGGTTTTGGAGAGATGAGGTCTGCTGCCCCCTGGTGGCGCCCTGGTCCCTGTGCTCTAAGACTTGACTGGTCTGTCTCCAGCTCAAAGCACAAGCTGCTCCTGCTGGGCCATAAGGGACACGAATCAATAGGTTGAGCTTGAAACCAACAGAAAAGGTTTTGCTTGAATGAAAGGGGAAAAAATCATGCATACATACCTATATCTGTGGTAGTGATCATTCTATCAACTCTTGAGTTTCAGAAAACTATATTTGACACCAGATGAAGAGAAAGTATAGTTTAATACAAAAGCTAGATGTCAGTAAATCAAAGGTAAGTTGTGTGTTTGTGTGTCTACCTGTTGGCTGGAGTTAGCGGAGGGTGGGGTGACCACATTTTGTTCCAGTAAGGGGTTAACTGGGGCAGAACAGGGAAGATGAGTAGCACGCCAGTATATTTCAAGGTACTCTGCAAGGTGATCGCATGCGTCTTCCAATTGATTCTCATCAAGAATGACATCAAACATCTCCTGATGAGCAAAGGATAAGATGAATAAAGCAAAGAAAAAAATCTTTTTTTCAAGTAATTCTAGACAAAGTGACATACAGGTGGGCACTGAGCCAGCTTGTCCCCAGCCATCATCTGGACATTGAGGTGTTTGCTTTGTGACTTCCCTCGTGACTTAATCAGCCTCTGAAGAACCTGTGGGACGAGGCAGCGGCTAAGAAATTCAAACACGTAAAACAAAATGTCCATACTTAATTACACTTTTAAGTACCCCGGTTTTAAGTTAGTTCTTTTTTTTTATAAGTATGCTGGTATATGGTATGTAAAAATGACTTTCCTCATGGAATAATATCCATAAATGACAAACAAAGAAAAAAATTGAGATAATACATGAAAACAGAGCAATGTAAAATGCCTTGTTCTGATTTTACATCACTCCTCAAAACAGTTTCCCAATATTTAATTTGAGAATAATAATATTCGAATAAGAAATCTGCATAAGCAAAAACAAGTCTTGAATGGCTGTCTTGAAGTTTAGGTTTGTGTCCCTCTACCTTGGGCGAGGACACTTTGACGTAGACGATGATGGGAGCCAGAGATGTTTTGAGGAGCTGTGCTGGGTGGTTGATGGTGTCTGCGTCCAAGACGACCAGTTGAAGAGATTTGGCTAGCTCAAAGATTCTTTCTATCTCACTCTGAACCTCAGCTGGTAGCAAACCAAACAGAGACAGGCAGTCTTGGGATGAACCACTTTGAACACAGCAGTATCACCAACTTAAAATGTTGGAGACATGGAGGCATCTATTCTTAGGAGTCTGTAATCTTTATTTAGAAAGAAAAGATCAAAGACATCTCTTTCATCACTCACCCAAACTAGAGCGGGTGTTGGATCTCTCTATTATGGCCTTCTTGTTGAGCACAGAACGCTTTGCCAGTGACAGATCAGCAGTCACCCGTGTGATAGAGATCCTAAGGAAGAAATGTCTCATCACATTTTATCCACAGCTGTTCCGTTTCAAAGGATGACATGAACTTGTACTGTGTCCCAGCTAAAAATAAAAACCCATCATCATGTATCCTTCCAACCATGAAACGTTGCAGGCAGAATCCCACAAACAGCCCAGAAGTAGTACCAGTGTATGCTGTAGAGAGCAGCACGGACACGCAGACCTACCTTCCATCAAATCTATGCTTCAGGAAGTCAAACAAGGCTTTCTGCATCATGTCAGTTACCTAAAAGACAGAAAGGTTAAGAAAGAGGTTAGAAGGGAATATACATAGAAAACCTACAACCATGTTTCTTAGAAAATATTTAGTCATTTTCTAGACATTCAGTATACGTAGTATGCAATTTAAAAAAGAACTGAGCACAACAATGCACACGGCAATGCTTCAGAGAGATGTTTTACATATCCAGAGAAGAATAAGGGCTTAATAGCAATGTGCACATACATATACACAAGTTTCAAAAGCAGTAAATGTAAATATACTGCGATAAGGAAAACTGGTTGAGATTTCAGGCAGATGGAACAAGACAGAGGAAAATGGCTGACCATGAAAAATCAGCAGAAACAAGGTTGCAGCAGTAATCAGGAGCTACTGCAGCACTAATGAGAGCCCCGGTGGCTGACTGCTCAAAATAAAACAATTTCTGAAAAGTGGATGTGCAAGCAGTTTAGAGTTGGTCAGGACTTGACTGTGAATGGAACTGTGACTTTCTGTGATGGCTCAGGCAGTTTGATGGCCAAATAAACTGCTTTTCCCTTTACCAAACAAAAAAAAGAAGAAGAAAAGTGCAATGAAGCTTGAACTAAAAAATAATCCTGATGAATGCTAAAGGGAGTCCAGAATGAAATTGTCAGGTCCAGAATGTCTGACATAAACCCTCTCAAATGCACTGGGAAGTGGTGAGGAACACAGCTGTATGTAACAAGTACAGAGGAAACAGAGAGATGGGGATGAAGAAGGAAAGAATGAAGGAGGCAAGCCGGTGGTCACCACTGGAGCATGCCCAAAGCACATCAACAGAGCGAGACATAAATATTTCACGCACACAAAACAAACAGCTTGGCACAGTGCTTGTGCATTCACTGAGGGGAGAGCAGAGCAGAGAGAAAAGCTGGAGCACAGAAACACGCTGTGCAGATACATGCCTCAGATTTCTGCATATTCAACCACAGACTCATTTAAAGTCGATGCAATCTGCAGTGGCTGCAGTGCGTTTTCATACATCTCATTCATGATGCATGCATGTGTGCACGTGTGTGTGTGTAGGCATAAGTACAGAAGAATGCTTCAATCATCTGGATCTGAGATGTTCTTATTCGTCCTATAGTTTTAAAGAAATGTGGCTGCTCTATTAAGTGTGAGTGTTTATGGGATAGGAGGAGAAAACAGAAGCACTAACGGATACAGTCTAAAGTTAACTGGAAGCATCAAATGTAGTTAAGAAAAGAAACATTAGCACATCATGACATCAATATATCTAATCCATGGGTATTACAACTACTGAATCTTTGCTATTTCATTTACTCATATATCTCAATTATTGAAAGTGAATAAAAATGTTGTGTTAAAAAGTATAAGAATATTTCTAAAAAAAACAGTTTATTTCTGATAAAAAACTTATGTGCAGCTTTTCTAATCACAATACTAATTTCTGTGCCTCTCTTGATATACATCTAAACTCAGTTTATTATCTTTTTTCTTTACAGAATATTATATTGGCCAATTAAAATTGGGTGGCAGTGTAGATCTCTCAGTACTAAGTCTTCAAGGTGTAAAAATTGCTAAAATATCCACCAACACTGAGTTTTGCGCTATATTCAGACATTTCATTCATAATCTTAATCATAGTTTACGGGTTGGCTTTTTGGTATGGATGACTGCCTGCTTAAAATCTCAGAAACAATTTCTCCACATGCCACATATCATCCAGACCATTACTCTAAGCACAAGCACATGAAAAAGCAGAAGTGCTTTTAACAAGCTCTACAAAAATGTACTCATGGCTGATTCACCTCATAGCCCTTCAGTGAAGGGCCCACGAGCACCACCGGCCGCATGGAGGGCACCACATCGTACGGAGGAACGTGTTCAGTCTGCGCGGGTCACAAAGAAAGACACACCACACAGACAGTAACATATGGAGACATGCTGAAACAGATGTAAAAATACCTGCTGAATTTAAGCATATTACTTGGCAGAGGAAAGGAAACTAACTTGGCAGTTCAGTAAAATATAAGTGATCGCTGTCAGTATGCGAACAATGCAAACACACTTAGAAATGCTAACATACCTGCTTCTGCTTCTGTTTGGCTTTTAGAATAAACAGAGTGAACATTGAAGAAAAATGATAAGACAGCTGTATTTTTTAAAATAAAGAAAAAAAGAGAAACATTTAGGACATGAGTCTCTGTCAAAAACATGCTGAGTTGTGAAAGTATCTTGTTATTGTTTACAGCCTGCAGTTACAATGTAAGCCTGAATTAAAAGTATGTTCCCAAACATAAGAACATTTGAACCCAATAAAAGTCCTACTGTCTACACCAATATGAGAAGGTGAAATCATGCTGTGTCATTAGATGGTGAGAGCAGCGGGACTCCTTCAGTCCTCTGTACCTGCAGATGGAGGGGTGGATCTCCAGCCTCCGGATGACGCGTTCCCTCCTTTCCTGTGGAGCAGCATAATGCAAAACTTCATTAAGCATGAATCCCCAAAGTAGCATATTTGGAGAGAACGGCCTCAAAAATAGATCAACACGTGAGCAAAAAGTACACAAAAAAAAAACAAGTTTTCAGAGTTTCAGAAAAAGAGGGTGGATTTAGGGCCAAGAAAGACATAAATAAAGACACAACTATAGAGAATTGATTTAAAAAAAGGCATATCTCATTTTGACCTTGCTGCTGCTTTCTGCTCTTGTTTTATCCTCATGGCCTCCAGTTTTACTGGGCTTGGGATGAAAGTGATGTCAGCCCCTTCCTTCACCAGTCGACCGATCCACCAGTCATTGTTATATTTCTGTGTGACAGGGGAACACATCCTTTTATGACTCAAACTTATGCTTCAGTGATTTCACCCCGATGAAGTTTGACACTTATTGTTATGAATACCTTAATTATGAATCTTTATGTGCACCTAAAAGTCTTAATGTGCCTTACTTCTTTTATGTGAAGAAAGTCTTTGGAATCAAAGTTAATTGCAGCTCCTTGTACTGGACAATCTTCATCAAGGGTCCCACAATAGCTTACATTGGTTTTCACTGCAAATGCTACAGGTTTCGACTGTTAGAAGACAAAGACAGTGTACAACGAAAATGGGATATGAGAGAATTTGCAGGGTAACTTTACATCCATGGGAAATAATCTAGGTAAAACTAAAGTGTTGCTTTGGAAAGCTGCTTTCATATATCACTGCTTCTCTGGGACTAAAGCTTATTTTAAGGACGGGCATTAACCTTTGACCTTTCTGCTCTCACCTTGGCTCTCTCCAGCTGTAGCTGAGCCTGGCGCTCGGCTTCACGCCGAGACGCCTCCTGGTCCTCCTCCAGGGACAGGTCGGAATCAGAGGGTCGACTAGTGTAGGAATCGGCTGAACCCTGAAGGAAAGTGGTGGAAAAGACGACAGAGGAGAAGACAAAAATAACTCTAAGAGCGCAAGCAAAAAGAGGATAAACCCACCACGATACAGCTGTTCTGAATTAAGCATATACCCATGGAACGTAGCAAAGCCGCCGCCTCGAGCAGATCATTTGCGTTTGCCCTATGTATAAACCATGTCTTTCCTGTTTTTCACCTGTCTCTGCCCCTGCCTGTCCTGTCCTGCAGCTTTCCAAAGCAGCTCGCTCTCTCGGGAGCATCTGCACAAGTACTGCAACACTAACAACCAGCAGAACCTTGCTGTTTGTTTATCCACTCAGCCAGAGACAACCCTATGACAGCAGAAGTCCACTCTGCAATAAGAAACAAATAATATATGTACTTCTATCCTGTTCCGGGCTTCGGATTGGTGTGTGCAGCTTGTTGAACAGAGGCTGTTCATTGCCTTGTCTCTAGACATTTGTATTTAATCTGTTGATCATAATTTAAAGTTAGTAAATGAGTCATTATCAGTAAAGGGGCCTGTACTATGAAGCAGGGTTAACTTACTCAGATGTAACCCGGGGTTATTCCTCTAAACCAAAGTTGACAACCCCGGGCCTATGGAAGTGGAGTTACTCGGTACTACCAAGGTGGTTTTGAGGTTGTTGAACCTGCATTAACTTAACTGAAGTATGTGTGTGCTCTCATTAAATGCCTTTCTCAATGATGGCGCAATCGCCGGCGGCACGGTGGTGTGGTGGTTAGCACTGTCGCCTCCCAGCAAGAGGGTTCTGGGTTCGAATCCCGGGGGAACCAGGACCTTTCTGGGTGGAGTTTGCATGTTCTCCCTGTGTCTGCGTGGGTTCTCTCCGGGTTCTCCGGCTTCCTCCCACAGTCCGAAAACATGCATGTTAGGTTGATTGGAGATTGGGGAAATTGCCCTTAGGTGTGAATGAGAGTGTGAGTGGTTGTTTGTCCTTGTATGTCCTGTGTGTGGCCCTGCGATGGACTGGCGGACTGTCCAGGGTGTACCCTGCCTCTCGCCCGTTGACCACTGGGATAGGCTCCAGTTCCCCCCGCGACCCCATCAGGGAATAAGTGGCATTGATAATGGATGGATGGATGGCGCGATCGCCCTGAAATTGGGTGGCAAGAGAATTCCTGACCCCTGAATTAATGATGACTAGACGCAACATTCGTCAGCTGTGGCATAGCTAGATGTAAGGTTAATCATTCCTAAATGGGCTGCATTGACTGTATGAGTGTTCGACCTTATTCCGAATCCCAATAATATTTCAGATGCAGTAGCAGTGCCGAATGCACCTGGCAGCAGGTGAAGTAAATTGCCATGGCACCACCTTTCGTCGTACCAGTTAGTCGGGAAGTTACTCCCCACGTGATCATGTTACCCTCGAAGTTACCCTGATAAGGCGTTAATTCCGCTTCGTAGTGCAGGCCCCCTGTTCTGTCAACAACCGATTTCTGACCACATATGTCTGAATGGATCATGGACGGCATTAAGTTAGAGAAACTGGACTTTTTATTCTGTTCATAAAATTTATTTTGACCCACAAAGCACAACTCATAGATTCCACTCTCACATCATCTCTTCCCTAATGACTGCAAACTCAACTGGGCATAAAAGAGGAGGACTCCTAACATACCAGACTGGAGAAACAACATGAGAGCCAAATATAGCCCCAAAGTAACTTTATGTTTCTTTCAACCCTCTCCCCTTTTCACCATTTCCACCCTGCCTCTGCTTTCCTGTGTCCTCAAAAAAGTGTTTCAACTAAATCCAAAGCAGATTGTGCAGGCATCATTTGTATATCAAAGGCTGCCAGAGGTGGTACAGAGTCTACCAACAGAGAAAACAAAACCTAATTAAAGCACAATGTTTTTGTGGAAGTATAATGAGGAGTCTCGTTATCTCTATACATTGTCTCCTATGCTGACCACACTGCTTTATCTTTCCTAATCCTTGAGTTGATGAAGAAACATTTCAAGCAAAAGTTCTTGAGTTTTAGTCCAGTCCTTACTGGAACGTGAAAACAACACACCTCCTTGTTTAACTGCATGGATTCCAGGTACTGCACCAACCACAATGTGAATGAGTAAAAAAGAATAACTTGAAGAAGTAATAACATGACGAAAAGTCGTATTAGCTAAAAAGTAATGCTTCTACGTTGCTGAAACATCTTAACAAACTGTTACATACACACCAATCGTTACCACTGGTCATAAATAAACACATGAATGTGTTTGACTTATTTTCTTTGTCCGTTTGCAGGTTGATCCTAAACTGGATTAAGCATGTATAAGTGATAGGAAGGAAAGATGAATGGGTGGATGTTGAAAGTGACAGAATGGAAACTTGAGGCCTAAAAATTAGCGTAATGTCTCTCAACCATGAAGTGGCCAGAGGCATCAGTTTGGAGTAATGTGCTACATCATACACTTCAGAGTCCACTGAATATCTGTAAGGCAATTCTCTACACCGGGGAGAGCAAATGTGGCCTTCAGCTTTCATATTAAATTGAAAAAAAGAAGTAAGTAAACTGAAAAGTAGAAGCCAGCAAGATAATAATTCTGTTCACAGAGTTCTCGATGCAGACTGGCTCTAAAAATACACATCACCATACACAACACAATACTGGGATCAATCCTTCCATCTTGTATTTTTCTCACTTTCTCTACTTATGTGACAACACACTCACACTGAATATGCAGATGTCTTCTTCAGTAGACAAAATCAAGAGATTTGGCAACAACAGCAAAATCCTTCACATGCTGGAAGTCCCATTGGGGACTGAAACATGAGATAACAATCGTGCAGCAGTTGTTGATTTCCACCAGCAGAGGGGAGCACATCCCCACCCCAGAGAACTTGTTTCAGTCTTAAAAACAGTCTTAACACTTTCACTGAATCCAGGAGGTTACCCTGCCTTAACCTAAATGTTGAATTGCTCAGAAGCCAAAAGCAATAGGACAAACCAAGATGCTGTTGCACAGTTACAGCCACGTTCCAGTAACAGACAGGACAACAGGTAAGGGCTTGGTAACTAAGTATCAAAAGTGAAAGGTTTAAAGTGAGATAACAGCATGGATAGATCAATGAACAGACCCCCTGGACACAGATGCATGAACTAAATAGATTGAAACAACGGGGCCTCAAAATAGCTGCAATTAGTTATGCAGCCATTTTTTGCTTTTGTTAAGGGTTTTATCAGTCTTTGTGTCTCAGTCAGACATTTGACACAAATGTACCTGGACAGAGATGTTAATTCATAACATGTACATAAACAGAGAATGCTATTCATAGACCAATTCATGGTCAAAATTCATGGTATTCAACAGATGGGTGACCTAACAGACAACTGAGACAATGCAGAACCTGTAACTAGCTTGAACTAAATAGGTAAACTGCATGTGTACGGTACACTATGTCCAAAGAAGGGGAAGAGCAAGAGGCGGAAGGGAAGACAAGTGCAGAGATGCTGGTAAAGTGAGTGAACCAGAATAGACTTCTGCTGAAACAACAGCGAGGAGGAGGAGGGGAGGGTGGGCACGAAGAAGATGTCTCAGAGCAGACACATAGGGGTCTCATGGACGAAGAGGCTGATTTGCATGCAGAGCGATTAAAAAACAGGCAGCGTTAACAGCATACCTTGTTACAGATGAGTCCTGTAGCGCTGGAGTCGGAGGCAGACATGATCCTGCTGCCAGCACTCGCATCCCCCCATGGCACAGAAACAGCGGAACCCTCCTCCCCTCAGCCCGTGGTTACAGAGGGTAGAGAGAGAGGGAGGCGCGCTGAGCCTAAGTGCTTCACAGCCATTGCTGCGCTGCCTCAACAGTCATTTCCTATACAAAATTGATGCCCTGACTGCAGCACTGTTGTGTATTTGCACACATACTGGTGCTATATGCTGGATATGTTTTGCTTCCAGCCAGCCCCTGTGTACGAAAAGGAGCTTTCCTCTGCTGATCTCTTCCTCCTCTTCTCTACTCTCTTCTGAGTTGCTCAACCATGCCACAGATCTCCCATCAGAATGACAAGACTTTAAGGTTTTTCCATATATTAGATTTTTTGTCTGTCAGCTCCAGCTTTCATTGATTCTGTTACAGTTCAATATTATCATTCAGAGTGGGGGGGTGTTCGTGCTTACTCTGAGCACTAAATTCCAGTGGAAATCAAAAGAACTCCCATAAATAAAACAGAATACAGGATGAGCACGTCTACCAAACTAGTTATTTATAACAATGACATAATAAAAAAATGCTGAAAGAACACAAATGTTTGTCCACTTCTTCAAATTGCTGTGTCAAAATGTGTAGTTAGGAACTGTGAGTAGAGAGGAAACATACCCCCACCGTGAGGTTTTTCTTTTGTAGGACTGTGTTACGGAAAAATCAGGTGGACCTTCCATCATCCTCATATGAATCCATCATCCTTATAAGCATTTAAAGGTCTAATCACCTGTATTAAATACCTGAATTTCTCACATTGTCATGTGAAATGTCAAACTTCAACATCACAATGGTCTTTATGGGATGCAGTACATTAAAAACACAACGGGAACATTCACAGCTTGAAGAAGTAAGACAAAAACTGCCTTTTCTCCATATGGAAACTCATGAGAAAAACGTAGTTGCACTATTTCAGTGTTTCATTTTGCACTTTGATTTCACAAGAAATGACCTGTCATGTTAAATAACAAAGTAGACATGATGGCAGAGACGCAAAAAGGGATGTTGGACGTGCAGATGAGCTTGTGCCCGACTGCCTGTCCGCCTGTCCTGCTCACTCCTTCTGACAGGAAGGTAATGCATGAACAGAAATGCAGCGGTGAGTCAGCAAGCAGCCATGTAGCGTCCATCGGACATCTTAATAAGACAGCAGAGAGGTCTCAGTTGTTACAAACTGCCTCATTGTCTCTGGCAAGCCCAGGCCGCATGCCTGCTCATCAGGTCGCCCCAGGCGCTGAGGACCCTACTTTGGGGTCCATTAATACTGGCAGCATGCACGCGCCCTCACCCTCATTCCACTTTGGCTGCTCAGGAATTAAGTGCACTCCATCAAGGCTTTTAGAAGAAAATCTCTCAGGGCAATATTTTCTGCATGGCTTTTTAAAATTAAAGGGAAGCCTGCGCAGACAGGCTCAGAGAGAAACATATATTATTATTGCTACAGCTCCCTGATGCCTCTGCTATGGAAGAGGCACGGTGACCATATTTTCATCATTAGTGCTGGCTATGAAGCAGCCATCATAAACACTAAACAGCTGCAGAGGGAAGCAGACAAACAAGATATACAAACTAAGGACACTGAAAATGTTCTGTTTTTACTTTTAGTGTAATTTATATATCGATTGAGACTGCTAGGTCTTCAGGCTCCTTCTTCCGAAAAGAACAACAACGGGAGCAACATGATATTAAAGACAGAAAAAGATGATAAACAAGGACAGAAAAATGTAGTCGAACCACTGAAACGACGGGACAAGAGATTAACAGGAGATTTTTTCTTCTTTTTAATTTCTTTGCCTTTCAGATGTTCTAAATATAGCTATCTTCTCCTTTCCTCACACTCCTCCCACCGCAGACTGGGGCTGGCAGTGGGGAACAGATAGCAGAGGATTGTCAAAGTTCACTGAGTTTCAATGAATTCCCCCAAGAAGGAACAAAGCAGATTTGAGACTTGCCCAGCTATATTCACTGAAGCCAGATCTCCCATCTGAATGTTAAGTCCGTGTTTCGTCAGCCAGTTGTTCCAGCCATTGTTGTTTCTCGTCAGCCATTAACATTTCTACTTTCTTAGAAGTGAAGATGTCTCCTTATTATTACATGAACAAAAAACTGCAGAAAAAAACAAAACAAAAAACAGCTCACACATTTTTTTACAAACAACACATGTAGACACATGTATTGGTTAAGTATATCTAGATGTATCTCTTTGCTTCGGCATTTTCAATCTCTGAAATTAACACTCAATTTTTTCATGCTTTTCTTGTGTCTTCATTAAATGCCCCTGACCAACTTGGTTCAGAATACAAGAAAAACCACAGCTTTCTTTTCAACAATGTCCTCACAGTTTGGCTCACAGAATCAGGTTTTAGGGGGAATTGAGCCACTCAACTCCACTCCCCCATCTCCTTACACGAGTTCTGCCTCCAAAAATTGGTTTCAAACCACCATGAAAACCTTTATTTGGACAGTAATGACACTGAATGATTCTTTAGATACAAGAACCAGGCTGGAAATACAAATCACAACGGATTAAAAACTTTGAAGAAATGTGAAACCTGCTGTCACATCAGACAGTGAAATCTATTTTGTGAAGCTTTGTCTCCAGCTAAACAGATTTTTAAAAAATCATTTTTTTGTTTGTTTGTTTTTTGTAGAATGAGTTCTGCAAAGCTGTCTAGGGCCACCAAATTCTTGCCAAGTAAGCAATTGATCCCTGCAGCAGCTGGGATGAAACTATGATATGAAGGAAAGTAGACGTCTGGATCTTCTCAACAAATCTGGAGCTTTAAGTGCGCAAACTTTATTGTCAGCATCTGACAACCAGCGTTTTGACTTGGGAGGATGCACCTTACAGTATCAGGGTGCAGCAGGAGCTGAGGCAGCATCACAGGCAGAGGTGGATCAGTCAGAGACAGGAAGAACTGCAACCAGAGTGGGCCAGTGTGGATCAATATGAGAGCCACCCAGATTGATACTCCATTTTATCCTCAGCAGCTCCAACTTCCTCTAATGATACTTCAGGATACTTTCTCCTTGTCGGTAATGTGCGCCCAATAGACTCTGCAGACCTTCTACTTTCATTTCAGTTCAGTAACCCTTTTTTTATACATCTCATTTCTCAACTAAAATCACTTAAATCAGTGAACAGCTGAAGATTCTCCAGCAGCATCAACGAGTGGCTACTCCTATAAAGACAACCAAGTGAAGACCCGACTCATCTCAGATGGGCTGGCACTTAATCTGGCGTAGATCTGATGCCGAGGAGCGAGACACAGCTTGCAGGGCTGGAGCCTCTATCTTCCAGCCGTGCTGTCAACTTGGCCTTGCCGGCTACTCTGCGCATGGCTGTGCTCTTCTTACCCTGAGGGATCGCTCAACCTGACATCACCGAACTGTCTCAAAGTATAGAGAGGCTGGGGCTAACCCACATAAAGCTGTGTACCTTGAGCAGAATGTAGAATTGCACAGCCTCGCATACTTAATCAAATCAGATGTGTTTGTTCCAACCTGACCTGGTTTCGGCTAGAGGTTTGATCTAAGCCTAATTGGTGGGTCTTGACAAGTCTGCTGAACTTACCGTAGGAATGTCTGACGTATCAATATGTAATGATGCCCTACATATTCACACATGCCTGCATCAGTCCAAACTGGAGAAACTGGTACATTTGCAGTTTCTCCTATATGCATCCACCCCTTTACGTAAATAAAACAATGTATACTGACTGTTCTCTTGACTTTCAATTTAACACTAGCCCTTTATTTCTAAACAGGAACTTACAGCTGGTCCTGGGATCTCAGGTCCCTTCAACATAGCTGCTTCATCAAATTTAATCAAAGCAAGCATGCTGATGCACTGACACACACACACACACAACTGCAAGCACGTACACACAAAGCACTTCGCTCCTCACGGGACAGGCTTTTAGTGCTCTGTCTCATGCAGTATTTAATTGACCCCATACAGGAAGCCTAGCGGTCCCAAATGCACTCCTTCCCCCCCAACCAACAGAAAAAAAAACATGAGCAAGTGCGCCCACAGCTTCCCACCACTGCTCCTCTGTCACACAGCTGTTCCAAATGCCATTTTCTGCTTTAAAGCAACTCAGACCGCTCTCAGAAATGTCAGTGCCAAGGATGGAAAATTGGGATATGCATAGCATTAGCTCAAACCTAAAAAAAAATCATACTCCTCCCACCTCTGACAGCGACATGCTCAACTCCATTTGTTAAACTTTCAATCGAAACGAAAGAAACAAGCATAAGGGTCAAATGATCAATTTCATTAAACTAGACCTACTTCAGTCTGATCGGTTATATTTCAAAAGGCGGGCACTCTCTGCATTTACAGGCGTGATCTCAGAGGTAGAGGAGATAGCGGTGTACTCACTCAGATGGAGGTAGGACAGCACACTCCCCGTCTCTAAACTCTCTCTGCTAGTCAGTCATGATGTGCACTCTCTCTTGGGTAACACTGAAGTGTACTGTAGCATGCCTGTAAGTAGTCTATCTCTCTATCTTTACACCCCCCCTCCTCCTTTATTCTCCACCACTCTCGGAACACAACCCCTTTCTACGTCAGTGAGGCTCTCTGTGCTCCGCATATCATCCTTCCCACCCTCTTTCCTCTTCCTCTTCATCTCTATCTACCCTGTCCGATGGGCCTGAGTGCCACAAGCGCATCCTGAGTTATGCGAAGACTCTAATCTAGATTGACCATGGCACATTTTAAGATGACCATATGATGCTTGATTAGTCGTTTTTATACCTTGCAGCACAAATGTACGCTTTTATGGGCAAAGTCAAACACGAAATATCCTTTAGCAACAAACTGTAAAAATAAAAAAATGAAATAGATGTCACCTAGTGTACTCTTTTCAATCCCACAGATACAACAATGGTAAAGGTCATCGGGAATTTCAACTGAAGGAATGTCAAACACCAAAAGTTTAGAGACATGAGTCAAAGTCTGAGTACTTGGGGAAGGGATAGAAGTGCTCTGTTCGACATGTGGGGGCGTCCCGCGTGGAGCCCTGTGTTCATGGAGTGTGCGCTGCAGAAGTCATGGCTGGCTGTGCTCACTGACAGCTCAGTCGAGTGTGCACGAAGTACATGTGCAATAATGAGGAAGAAGTCGTTTTTCTTCTATTTACCACACAGTTACATCCAAAAATCTGAAAAAGATCAATGTTGAATCTACTATGTGCATTATGAGAGCTTTTAATAAGATGAAAAACGTAACGACATGCATCTGAAAGCAACCAGCTCGACCCTATAAAACCAAGACTTTTGGGTTGATGAGGAAATCTGCAGCAGAGCAGAAATTCATAATTCATACAATAGCTTGCAGGAAACAGCAGCAAAGGCAGAGGAGAGAAAATGAAAGGAGAACAAGATGGAGGAGGTACCAAATTCTGCATAAGCAGAAGATACGAATAAAAATGAATGAATGGCTGAATGAATGACTTGCTACTCTGACACTTCTTTGCACCGAGCAGGAGAAAAGCTGAAGGAAGGGAGAACAGCTTTATGAGCTGCACTGAAGCATCCAGTGCAGATGTCTGTCAGTCTGTCCCATATGAGACTCCTCTGTAGGCAGAGCTGCTGCAGGTGCATTATGGATGAGGGCCTATTTTAAGGCACTGGGGATGCTGCATTTTGATGTTTGAGGAGAGGGAGATGACACCTGGCTACTCCTAAATCCTTTTCTGAAGCGTGTACATCCCTTGATGGATTCAGACACAGAAAATACTCCAGCACAGACCTTATTCCTGTCTAAGAGAAGTGCCAAGAGGAGGGAGCAGGTATCATTATTGGGACACCATGACACTGAAAATGTCACTAAGCAAATGTTTCTACATAAATCCGTCTCCTTCATGGAATTATAAAATATACATGTGTATATATATTTTATATAATCTCTGGTGTGGCTTCTCACTGAGCAGTTGATCTTATTGTTCAAGCTGCAAATACAAGTTTTACCACTGGGTTAAAATGTGTTAGATATTTTTTTTGGTTTAAAAAAAGATTTTAGTAGGACATTATAACATTTTAAGTAAAAAATCCTAGAATAAAGGAAAATTGATGGCTCATGGAGGACATTTGGAGGACATTTTACTGATAAGGTAGGAGATTAAATGTTCTCAGTATACAAGAACAACAACTTTTTTTTTCCTTTTTAGGATTTTTTTCTAAAATGTAGACCCTCCCTCAGTGACATAGTCAGATAAGGCATCTTGGCACTGGTCAGAATCTGGATCAACCTCCTGCAATCTTTCCTCTCAGAGACACATGAAACAAATGATCCACTTTTGCCAATTGGCTGGGAGCACAATCAAAATCGTCATTCTTGACTTTTCAAACACCTTTAACACAATCCAGACCCTTCAGGTGGGAAACAGGCTCATAGAGACACAGATGGAACCCCTGATGGGGTCCAGAGTGGTGGATTATCTCACCACCAAGTTGCAGTTTCTGAAACCTGGAGCATCTGCTGAAAAATAACGTTTGGGTCTGTTTTCCGTGTAACCTTTTATTAAAATAACATGTTACACTGGCAAGATTTAAGTAAGTCAACAAATGTGAAAGTCTAAATGGAAGCACACAAAGAAACAGCCATCAGTCAGCCTAAGACTACAGGATTTTTTAATCCTGAATGAGGGCACTACAACACCCAATGATTCTTCATAGTGACACCATTTATTACTTTTAATTTAAAATCTAAATGTGGATTTGATAATCAGGAAACAATTGATGAACGTGTAAAACATTAGGTACAGGTGACTGGTAATGATGTTCCACACTTGCTCCTCATTTCTTTAAGCTTCTGAATAATTAACTAACTGTAATTAATGCAACTGTTGAGAACTTGGACCCAACTGGAAAATATATAACTCAACAAAAGGTACGATCGAATAGGCACTTAAAAAGCTTCTGATAAAAAAATCTTAATTTGTGATATGAATTATTGTACTATCCATACATACAAACAATGAAGTCTAATAATAATATGTCCTGCATATGTTTAGTGGAGAAAGAAAACCTTAAGTATTGCTCATAAAATGTGCACTCAAAAAGCCCATGAACAAATGTACTGAGTTTGGTTCCTTTCCTGGTCTCATCCATGACTGATTTGCTTTCTTTAGTAAATGATATGAGTAAAAACAGCGTTATCATACCCCGGTGAGCCATGTCGTTCAGGCAATCTGCGATTAAAAACTGTCATTACATCATTACCACGTTTTATCCAATTGCGAATCTGCTGTATGGTGAAAGAAGGACAGCGAGCTTAATCAGAGCCGTGGTCCTCCATCTGTTGCTCTCAGCTGACCAGTCCAGCTGTTTGGGTGGAAGCTGTTAACACGAGCATCTAAACGCCCTGCTCATCTGCCCCTAATTTCAGCTGGCACGCTGACAGTGCCAATACACGTCGAGACTCCTCAGCTCCGAAGTGAAAGATTCCCAGTGAGGTCAGGCTGTCTAATTCAATCATCACCATCCGTCCAAACAGGGACTCGTCGCCTGTTTACGCCTGGACGGTGAGGTGTCAACGCGCCACAGTCGCTCCCTCACATGTTGGTCAATACTCTGGAGCAGGAGAAACAGAGAATAGCCCACCTCGTTAAGCAGGAAGACGCTTGAATTGGTCAGTGACATCCGCGGTTAACATCAGTTTGGGAGGGGAACAGCCACAGTTTTTTATTTGGACAGTTAAAGGCATCGGCTACTGGCGGAGCACTGCGCCTCGTCCAATCGTTTTCCACGAGAAATCCGCCGCCACAGCCTACTCCGCGTCTCATGCAGATGTGAGGCTCCTGCAACATCTGTTCTGCCGAACACTTTCTGGTGCGCGGCATGATCAGTGTCTGTCTCAGAGACACGGGTGGATGGATTGCGGATTTGGTGATAAATTATGCAGAACCTGCACTTTTCCCACAGCCCAGTCCCCCTGAGGAATTCAGTTTCATCTGAGATGTCTATTTTTAATTGGAACATGTGGCAATTGATTGCGAGTTTGGTGTCAGTCATCTTGAATTTGTTTGGAAATGTTATATAAGCGTGTGAATCAGTGTTTTTCGACACCTCAGATTCCGAAATGCACAAGAACATGTGGCCATTTAAGATGCTAATCACAAATCATGAAATGTATTGAAGTGGATTACAAGTCCCCCCAAAGGACATCGTGTTGATACTTTATCATAGTCAGCCTACACTAAGTGGAAATTAAATTATTTCATCTATCTATCTATCTATCTATCTATCTATCTATCTATCTATCTATC
>JABUIW010000028.1:10260562-10274466 GCA_013363375.1 Menidia beryllina | reverse complement strand
ATAGATAGATAGATAGATAGATAGATAGATAGATAGATAGATAGATAGATAGATAGATAGATAGATAGATAGATAGATAGATAGATCGTTTTGTTTTGGGGGTAAACCCATCTAATTGGATCTTGACTGAGATAGCCATATCACTCTTCATATTACAGGCTGCTGGCAATTCCGACCATGTTCATGAGTGCAGTTCATGTGTGCTCGTCCCACCATTAGTCTCAGCTCATTCAGCCTGGCAGAGATTTGCTTATTAAGTTTAGAGGTTAGCAGTGTCCTTGACATGTGCAGCCAGAAGCCGGCTGTAGTGAGTCATCAAAGCTAATGGAGGAAGCATGGACAATTTAATCTGGACTGGAAAGCTCTTGATCTCTGATGGGGCCCACTCATTGGGCCTTTGTTGTCAAATAGAGCACACCCACCCGTGGCCACTCAAGATTTTAAGGGCAGATTGCAATGATGGAGCGCTGTTGAGTGTTCTTTCCAGCAAGAATGGTTGTTCCCTGTGGTTATGGGCTCCAAAAGACAGCAATCAGCAGAGGATTTGTTGAAACGGGGCCGCTTTTGGCATTAGGGTTTGATGACAAAATGACCATGAGGGGATACATTTGAATGGGATTCTGCTTTCACAATTCAAGGTTTTTCAAGCAGATCAAAAATCAAATGCTCTCCCGGGCTGTTGGCTGTGTGTTTCAAGGGAGTGTGTAATGCACCAGTCACTTGTTTGATGTTTGGTTTGGTTCTGCTATTTCATTCTCAAATTTTACTGGCAAAAAGTCCAGTACAAAGATGCTTATTCTATCACAAACATGCGCAATAATAACCACAACACACGTGATGTGAAAACTACACGTTTCCCTGAGTGTTTATGTACTTATCATGATCCTGATCCTCAGGCCGTGTTTGTTCGGCAATGTCTCGTGCTTTATTCTGTTTTCTTTTTTCTTTCTTTCATTCTCTCCTTCTGTTTGCTTTTTCTTTTTTAGGAAACTATGTGGTTCGTAGAGCTACAAGTTGGTGTCTCGGGTTGAAACAGAAAAGACAGAGACGTGGCTCGAACACAGACTCACCTCTGATGCCTCTGGCCAGTCTGAGCTCATGGTGTGTGCTCGCTGGGATAATCTAGTCGCCTGGCCAAGGAGTGCACTTTCTTCAAACAATAAAGCCTACACAGGTAAGAGAACCCCTCAGACCTAAACATCTTCGAAGCTGCTATGTCGTTGGCAGGATGTTCAGATTAAAGACACCAAGTTCAGGACAGTGTGTGCTGAGTTTGACATTGTTTTCTTTTGGTTGACACCCTGGGGCTCTGCTAGGATGTCGTGGGCCAGAAGCCTCTTCGCAGGCAGAGAGGATGAGCGTAAAACAGCTTGGGGAGAACGAAATGGCAAAAAGAGGAAGGACAGCTCGTCACTATGCAAACCACGTTACATGAGCTGCCTGAAAGACTCAGAGGACTTAGAAACCCCTAACGCGGCCCCTCAGCATTACCCCTGCGGAGCAGGTACCAGCGGGGGCAACTTTGGCCGGCGCTGCGGCTGGCAGGAGGACCACTATGGAAAAAGGCTGGCCGGCTGCGGCGACCTGGGCCTGAAAGCCGTGGCCCTCGGCTTTGACGACGGCGAGCTCAAAGGCAGGAAAGAGGAGGAACACGGGGAATTGGCAGAGAGCACCTGCAAGACAATGACTGCCAGAGACTGCTGGGTGCGGGTTTTGTGGGTTTTCCAATCCAAGAAATTTCAGTCGGCTAAGCTGGAACGGCTTTATCAGCGCTACTTCTTCAGACTCAACCAGAGCTCTCTCACCATGCTGATGGGGGTGCTGGTGGTGGTGTGTGGGGTCATGCTCGCCTTCCACTGCATCCACACAGCTCTCAATGTGGCTTACATCTCAGTACTCTCTGTGGCCATGGTGCTCTTCCTGGCTATGATGGTGGTGTGCAACCGTAATGGCTTCCACCAGGACTACATGTGGATTGTGAGTTACCTGGTGATCGGTGTGCTGATTGTAGTGCAGGTTTTTGGAGTATTGATGGTGTCCCCCCGCAGTGCTTCAGAGGGCATCTGGTGGACGGTGTTCTTCATCCACATTATCTACACTTTGCTGCCGGTCAGAATGAGAGCCGCTGTGCTTAGTGGAGCTGTGCTGTCCACCATTCACATAGTCACTGCCTGGCAACTGAACCAAGAGGACAAGTTCATCTTCAAGCAGGTGAGTTAAGTCTAGGCGGTCCAGGCTGTGAAAAGCAGAGGGATGTTTACATCAACACCTGATCGTTTAAGTTCAGTGAAAGAAAATGCTTATGCTTCTGTTGATCTAGCTCTTCTTTTTTATTCCCTTTTCCACATCAGAGATCACAGTGAAAACAAGTTGCCCATTAATTAGAGGGCAGAAAATATTCAGCAGCAATTTGTTTATCATTTCACGGTCCGAGTCCCTTTGTGCCAGCTTTTCCTCCTTTTTATATAATTCGTAAAAGGGATTATCTGGGTTTTAGATGCTTAGTCAAACTCTATGTGGTGACACATTCCAGGTTTGATAATTATATTAGATGCTGTGCATTTTTCAGACAAAGTAAAATCAGTATGCAAAAAGAACCCTAGAAATCCAGTGCGGCAACCTGGCACTCGTGCTGATTCATTTTCCTACAATGATCCCATGTGCGCAGAGGTAATAATGGGATGTTTATGTCACTTTAAATGGCTTGTAATCTTTAATCTTTAATTTAATACACTCCTTTCTAAATATATTCTAAAAGATACTTTAATTATTTTCCATTTGCCATGTAAAATTTTTAGATTCAGTGTTTTGGGCACTGAGCCCAAGTGTTCATGCAAACTTTGTCCAAACTAGAGTGAATCCTCAGCTGTGTGAGATGGACAAAGGAAAAGAGTGTCGTCTTGTGTCTTCTAAGTGCTGAGACCTCATATCGGTTGTCCTCACAATGCATTATTGAACAAAGCCACAACTGTGAGTGTAGTACTCCGTCAGGGTGAAGTCATGTAAGGAAGGGTTGCCTTCATGGCTCACAAAAAGAAAAGTAACAAGTATCAACATCGATGGTTGGTGCGTTAACTGCGTGTTGACTAAAGACAACAGGAATGCCACTTTAATTTTGTGATAATAGTATTTATTCTTCTTTATAAAAGCTCTTTTGCTAAAAAGGATCTCTTTGTTTTAAGATGGCATCCCTACTGTTGATATTGTAGAATCCTGCTTGGTCACAACCCCATAAAAATCAACTATTAATTTTTGAGAATACAATGAAAAACATCCCATACATCCTTGTCGCCATATAATGGAGTACAATGTTGTCACTGTGTTCACCAGTGCAAATGGCCTACTTTCTCCTCCCATCAATATAGGACAAACATGGTACAGACTCCTCAGCCACTTTTCCATGTCAAAGGTGCTGTACTAAAAGTAGATGCTGCAGTAGATCTTGGCAGCTTTTCAAATGAGCTTTTTAATGAGCCTATGTTTTGTGCTGTAGGGCGCCGACTGGCAACTCTTTGGGGGTTTGTCGAAGGTCATCTGGCTTGAATGAACCCGTTTAGCTGTATTGTGGAGGAATATCATGATAATGTAGCATGGTGCCATTCAGGCCGCAATCCTCTAAAACAAGGAGGCTATTGTAGTTAAATGAAACAGGGTGGGGTGGGACACTCAGATTGTGCAATGAATTTTATGAAAAACAGGATGATTGCTTCTTCATACTGGAAGCGGTTTGTAATTGCTTCAGCTTGGAGCTCATTGTAAATATTTCTACTTTGCTTTGGTGTGTTTATTCGTTTTGTACTTGCAGTTTGTTCTTCATTTGTTCTTCATTCTTCATTGTACTTGTTAAATGTACAGCGCAGCTCACTGTACCTTTGAATTGTTCTTGAGTTAAAAAAAACTATGCCTACGGTTGGGGCCTCAGAGTTGGACCTTGGCTTGCAGTATTTGTCATAGACATCAGTCTTTTGAATCGTCATTTCATCATACAACAAGTGTAAAACGCACTCCTTGTGTACTTTATTTGTCCTTTATCAGTCAAAAAATGTGAAGGTATCAATAACACAAAAAATAATGAAAAACAATTACACTCTGATAAACTGTAAATTGCATTGTAGAGTTGTTTTGAATAACAGTGTATAGTTTACAACAGTTTACTACATCTCAACAGTGTAACAGCTGGTGGTTTTGGTATTGTACACAGCATTTGCTTTCGATCAGAGACAGATGCTGGTATTAGGTTTGTTTTTCATCAGTTTTAAACTTTGAAACCTATGAAATCAAATCGATCCATGCAGTTTACTTCTTCTACAACTGTACTATGTTTATTTTCCAAACTTCTTTCTTGCTCTGTAGCGGTACCAAAGGCTACTTTGCCATTAAAGGCTGTGCAGTGAAATAGTTAATTAGCATAAGAATTCCATTTATGCATGTTTCTTTGGGGATTTTCCCCTGTGCTCATGAATGCCCATGTGGTTTCCCTGAGGTTTTCTAAGCCTCAGAAACATGTTTTTCCTATGTGACAGAGTAAAAGTTAAAGGAAAGTGCTGGGACGATATAACAGTGAGTGGCATAACCTCCTGACGTTGCTCAGCTAACATATGGATGCGCGGCCACTAAGAATAAGGCTATATTGACAGAACTGCTGGTACAGTGCGTTTGTGTATAAAATGCCAATGCACTTGACTAGACGGGGTGACAACAGGCACATTGGTCTGATGGCTCTGTGTCCTCTTGCGCTGCCTGGTTGCATGACCCTGCCTGAGGGGCTGGGCTCTCATCACAGTGCATTTCAGTTCCGTGAACAATTAATGACGGGACATGGACCTCACACTGTATGGTTGGAGGGTGACTCCGTCTCTGGCACGCAGATCTGTATTCGGGACACTTACAAAGACATGAGTTTTGCATTGTTATGTGCGCTGTTGTTCTCCTGATTACAAAAATATGTTTTTAAGTCACTTCTCTATGTAAACATCAATCCTGCTTTAAGCTACAGGCTGTTTTGTGAATTCAGAGGGACTCCATTCAGCGTGGTCAAGAAATGCACGCACATTAAAGCTCAGGGGGTCCTGCTGTCCCTCTTTTGGGACCTCGGTATCCTCCAGTCCTCCAGTGTCCCGGCCCTTTCTCTCATCTTTATTTTCCCTGTGGTTATATTCGTGTAAGATGTGAGCTGAGAGGATTTGAAGCCGTTGACAGACGGGACAAAAGTCGTCTTTGTGAGGGACCTCCACCATGGAGAAGGGAAGGTGGGGGTGTGTGGGGTTTTACGGTGGTGACAAATGGACAACGACGAATGGGGAGCATGAAATAATGCAAGGCAAGGCTGACTCACTCCTCTGTAAAAGACTCGCCAGTCTCTTCTCCCTCTTTTTTCTACCTTCCACTCTTTTTCTCTGAGTCATAATTCCATTCTCACAAAATCCCTCTCAGATGAAGTGGCCCTTTATTTCACAACAGGCTAAGGTTGAGCTCCTGCTACTCATGGGGATTGCTTCCACAGATTCCGATATTTCTACTTCGCTCTGAGAGGTTTCCTCAGATTACTACAAAGAAATGAAGGTGTATGGGCTCTCAGGCACAGGGAAGCGATACTACTGCCATTCAGTTGATGTGCCTCAACTAACCCTCAGGCAGAGGAAGAGCCGCAGTCAGACTTAGAGTTGGTTGTTTCTGTCAGGATTTAGAACAGAAAATCTCAGTTTTTGGAAACTCTATCTCATGAAACAGCTCCATAATATTAGCTTTTTCCATTTGTAACAGATATCTGGATAAGAGATATCAAGTAGATGGATATTCTGACAGAGCCCTGCCACTCCATGCAATCTGTGATGGATTGAAATGATTATTGCTACACAGACTATAGATAAACCACAGGTGGATGTTTCTTCTTTGCACTTGATGAATATTTTTATGTCGAGCCTGAAAAGGTATTGGCCTGCGACAGTATCATTTGAAGGGTTGTCATTGTTTTTTTATGCTGACTCTCCTCAGACATTTGCTCTGAATATGGTTTCAGAATAAGACCAAAAGCAAGAATCACAAGAACTAACAATCATTTTTCACGCTATCATTGTTTAGAATGACTTGTTTTCATTTAATATGTGTGACATTGAGGACTTATTGTGACTTTGAAGCCAGTGAAATTGATGTTGTTGGCAAAATTGTGTGGATTTTTGGGGCTGAAATCCCTTCAGTGTGCTAACTTTGCCACTTCTGATTCTTTTTAATATGTACTCACCGCTTGTTTTTGCTTATGCTCAGATCTTCTATGGATTGTAAGGAGATGCTTTAACTGATGAAAAAATGTTACTGTGCTGGAAGTATTTTTGATGATGAAAAAATGATTACCAACTACTTTATCAGAAGAAACCATTATTTTCCTAACATTTTCTTTGTGTAATGCAGTCTAAAAGTCTGTAAAATATTTCTACACAACAACAGTAAAAGAACCAGATTGTATTATTTTAGGTGTAATTCTGCAGTAATTCACCGTATCAGAATGACCTCCCGTAACCCCCCGGTTGGGTCTGAGGTAAGCTTTTCCTAAGCAGTCCTCTGTAGACAACAGCCTCTTGCACTGTTCCACTCTGGTCCTGTTACCTGAGTTTTAATTTTAGCTCATGTTATTGAGCACTCTCACTGTGGCCGGCAGTTGGACACACACATCACACGGTCCATAACAGAGACATTTGGACCTCAGAGTGCTTTCTGTTCAAAGACAACTGTTATTAGTGTCCGTGTTATATTGCTCTCTCTTGTTGGTCGATAAGGAAACTTTGACATGACTTTAAAACGTCCATTTCCATCTTTGAAATATTAACAGCTGCACATCCATATGCCTTTATGACTTAAATGGGATTACCGGATTTACCATACCATTGTTTGGCTCTACGAATTTCCAGCCAGTGAACATGCATCATGATATCATAGATGGATTAACATGGAGAACATATAGATGTCACTCTTTTGTCACCTATGAGATAAATTTGGATTTGCACCCATCCACCCAATTTCTTCAACCTTTTAATTCAATTCAGGGTCGTTCAGGGGGTTGGAGCCTATCCCAGCTGTCATTGGGCAAAAGGCGGGACAAAGTCTGTCCCAGGGACACGCAGAGACAAATGAGACACACAGTCGTGCACACTCACACTCTCTCCTACAGTCAACTTCAGAATCACCACTTGCAAGCTAACATGCATGTTTTCGGATGGTGGCAGGAGGAACACAGTGAGAACATTCACATGCCACACAGGAAGGCTCAAGTTGGGAATTGAACAAAGAAGTCTTAAATTTTGATTTTCATTTATTAAAAGGAGCTTCTGACAAGCAGCGTAAATCTCAAAGACACATCTAGTCTTTGCTTTGGGTGTTGTGTGCTGATCTAACGCTGGAGGAAAAACCTGTTCCTTTCACAGATTGTTATGGGGTCAACGAATGTGGGACTAGTGGAAACATACAGATCCTTCAGCTTAACACTGATGTGAAAGATACCAATCAATGACAGACATAACTGAGGCTTCGACGATGTGTCTTAAGCAGGAGAGCAACTTAAAAACAGCTACATAGCGTACTGTAACCTTTGAGCAGTGATTTATGATGTTTGCCTGGAAAGTAAGATGACCTGGGTCTGATACTCACGTTTGCAGGAGAATGACCTCTGGTGTCTGATTCACAGTGAATATCGTAAGAAACAGAAAACACTGACTGTCCATGCCCTAGTCCATCAGATGGGATGTACGAGATATATTTTTGTGTCTGCTTCACATTCCTGAATTATCAACGGCCATAGAGAATGAGAAAATATGAGCTTATAGTAATACATAGGTCATACATGTCGCTTAGGACATTATATATATATATTGGCATGAACAAGACATCTTGTGTATTCAACTGTGCGTTCTACAGATATTATGTGTTGCATTTAACAATTTTACACTCACATGTCATGCAGAGAGTGACTAATCCATGTCTGTGCATGAGCTGCATGGATCAGACTGGCTTGCTTAAGTGTCATCACATAGTGAGAATCCATCATCATGTTCTTTAAGTCCCAAACAATGCAGTAGCATAAATAATAAACCACCCCCCTTTCCAAAAGAGAGAATGAGCTGGTGACTCATCCACTCATTGTATTACAACAACAGGCAATGAGACAAACCTGGATAACTTCCATCAGCTGTGGGAAAAATAAGGATTATCGATAAAAAGAAGCCTTAAAATAAAGCCAGTGATAAGGGAAATAATAGCCAGGCTAATAACTACGTAAGTCAAGGATGGGGAAGACTTCTAATAACAGCTCATGGTTTACAAAAAAAAAAAACACTATGCTTAAGTAAACACAGGGATTTAAGGCTGAACTACTAAGATAATCACCCAGGATATACTACATGTGTCTGCATATGCCTCACAGCAAGAGGGTTCCTGGTTCAAATCCCTTGGGTGTATATATATATATGTACACATGTTCTCTATCAGTGTACAAATAGACACCACCGTCCTCCCACTGAAAAATGCACCACTCTGCCAAACCCCTGTCTTTATTGTGAGGGATATTTTGGTCCTTCTTGAACCTGCTCTAATTCCTTTGCTTGTGTTTGTTTAATTTACTAAATGGAAGAGGCAGATTATTCCAATGATGTTGTGAAGATCTTCTGAGTGAGTTTATTTGGAGGCTTTTTACTGCAAATACATTTATAGATCTGATCTTTTCTTTCTCACAGTTTGACTTTTAGACGTTTTTTGTGGATGATGTCAGTTGAAGTGATTGTAATTTCACTTTTATGAGAATCCAGAGGAGGTTTACCATGTTGTAGAGTTGTATAGCTCATTGTCTTGACTATATGTATTATTTATACTCTTTGCACTGAAGAATCAGACTCTTGCACTTAATATATTTTCTTAAAATTCAACTTATTTTAATCCCCTTTACACATATCTGTGTTTTTGTACAGCACATTAGTTTTCAATAAATAATGAGAACACTTAAGCATGTACAGTACTTCCTTATACTTTAGTTCCCCAGCCATGTGCAGAAACTCTACACCTGTACCTTTATTCTCATGAAATGCTGTTTATGTATCAGGGTTTGTAAACATGTCTTTGACTAACCCTGAGGTGGATGGAGGCAGAGACTGTACATCACGTGTCTGAAATTTATCCTCAACTGAACAGCTCATAGAGGACATATATTTAATGCTGTTTAAATTATAACTTGTTTTTGTCCCAGTATTGATCCGTATACTTTGTAGTAAAAGCCAATATTGGGCATGGTGGAGGACACAGAACAGGGACGAACAAAAGTTAACACTGCGCTCTAACTGTAAACAGACAGTCATGTAAGTCTACCGTCAAACAGCAAGGTACTGTAGTTTAATGCTCCCACCCTTAATTGAGCGACTCAGAACAATACACGGCAAGCTCAAGTATTAAATTGCTCAGTGGGATGCATTTCTTGGTGGTGAGACTAAGGTCCAGCAGCAGTTTTCGTGTTTTATATAAATCACTGCATTCTCATGTCACATTAGTAGAGAGTGAAATGGAGGCCTTGGGTTGACGCTGTACATGGTGCTTAAAAGCAGATGTAATAGCAGCTGAACTGGGAATTCCTGGATGTTTAGCTCACTCGTGTTGTTCAAGGCCTGTACTCTCTCACACAGTTCGACAGGAGAAGCCAGCAGAGGACTTAATGTGGACGGACACATGGCTGATTTGGCAAATTGAGCAGATTCTGTGTTCTGACCACTGCCATGCTCAAAGTGCTGTTGTGCCTGTAAGGGTATCAGTGGGCAGGAAGTGGAGGGTTAGTGAGGACACAGCTGGGAGGAGTGTGTGGTGTCCAGTCCTGCCTGCTCCCCCCCTCCATCCCCCCCTCCCTCCCTCCGCCTGTCCAACCAAACACTGACCCTAGACCACCGAGCAGCTAATACCACTGACAAACAACAAGCAGTGTGCTCGTAATCTGTGAGCAACATTAGTCTGCTTTGCTTTAGAGCGATAACTCAAAAAGATGGACAAGAGTAGTGATCCCGTCAGTCACATGGTGAAGCAAAAATATGATCAAACTGATCATTACAGCAACAGCTGTAAAAACCTATTCTGTAGAAAATGCTTTAACTGTTGTTTCATTTCAACTCTAGATCAACAGTCAAGTGATTAATTAGAACTGATTGGTTCCATTTTTCAGGCAAAGATATCAAAGTAGTTCCAAAAATATTTTCTGTATATAACAATGATGGATTGTTAGATCAATATCTCTCGCGTTCTGAGAAAAATATGTTGAAATAAGTTGTTTCTTGCTCAGCAGAACAAAAGAATTCAACCATTATTTTCAGCTAGATAATGGGCAAAGGGAATGGGTAATGCCTAACGCAGGAGCAGTACGTCGGGCAGTGCATAAATCTCTTCAAAACCTGAGGCTGCACATTCATTTCATGTACTTCAGACAGGAAATCATGGGAAAAGAAAGGGCGGAAGGTCAGATGATTAATGTTCCTACAGCAGACCTAGACCTGAGATGCTGCTTATTAGTTCTCAGTTAGTGTAGCCTGTTTCAAGACTTTATTAAGGAAAGGTAATGGAACCCTTTGGCTTTTTTTTAAGAAAAAGCTTTATTCAAAGCTTTAAATAAGATTGAAAAAGTAACAGCAAAGAATCCTTCTGGATCTTTTGAGCTGAGCCAGAGTAGTTTCCCTCTTGTCACTGTACTCCCAGTAAGTCCTCTGTCGCTTCATTATTTCACCTTCATTTCTGTCCTGGAGTTATTTGGGCTAATACAGATAACGTAGATGAAGAAAAGTAATAAAAATCATGGCCACATATTTGCACATTGTCCATAACAAGGAATTTAATAAATCTGGGTTGAGATTTCAGAGTAGGAGGACAAATGTGTACTCTAAATCTTTCGACTTGAAGAAAAATGTCTGTTTAGGAGGATTGAGTGGGCAGCTTAAGCTGGTGGCTGCAGATCGGTTTGTCAGTAATTCTGGGAGATGTGGGAAATATTACCTATTTGATTTTTCTCATGCCAGCATTAACTGAGCATCTAGTTTTCTGACAGATGTGCGGCCTACGTCCTACTCTGTTTAGCTTCATGGAATTAGCATCAGCTTTTCACAGAGACTGCTTCTACGTCTCTTCAGTCGCCTGAGACCAATTTGGTTTGGCCCAAGTCATTACAAAAACAGAACTCAATTCCAGATGGCAGGGACCCAAACTGGCAAAGACAGGCACCCACACCCCTCTGTAGCATTTATCTTTATAAGGAAAAGCTTCTTTCTCTGTCAGTAATTATTTCTCATAGTAACCCCCAATTAGATTGCGGCTAGTGCAACAAGTTTCAAACTATTGTCTATTTTTACAACTCGTGTTCCACATGTTATCTTTTCAGAGTAACTGGGTTTTGACGTTCATCTTTGTCAGACATTTTAGAAGCTCCAGATGCCTATCAAAGGTCATTTGCTTGAGAGTAGCCCCCATGTCAACAGCAGCCAGTGTCCCGAGAGCCTGTGTGTTGACTTATGGGATGTAGCCCTCTGCCCTTATAAAGTTTAAGTTCCAGATTCTTTCTGAGCTCAGTGTTACTGAAGCATTCAAACTTATATCTCTTCAGTATAAAGTCACACAATAATTATATGGATTATACATTTTCAGTAGTAATTTGAATCAGTTCTTATTTTTTGCAGTCCCTTGATTTTTTGTTTTAGTTACAAAATCATAAACATGTTATTTCCCTAAACTACGTAAGAACAAAACAGTGAGAGTTAATACAGAGCAGAAGCACCGTGGTGACTACTAATGAAATGATCTTTTATTTATCACTGTGGCGGCGTTGCCGTTGCTTTTTATCACTGCATAAATGGTTGGCTCTCGACCTGCGCACACGCACATTCCAGCTTGCTTGTTGTGCTTTAGAGGATTGTCCAGTGGGATATTGTTAAAGACAGAGTGGATTTGCTGTGTGTTTGCCAAGGAGAAATCTTTTCCATCCCCTTCCTTCATTTCTGTCTATTCCTCTGCTTTACTTTCTAAAGGACCTCGCCATACGCCGCACCTTATAAGCCAATGTTTGGACTCCTTTTAACTTTGCCGCCAAGAAGTCCGCACAAAAGTAAATGTTGTAGCTAAAGATGAGAGCCAAATAAAATCTGCTGTACGAATTGTCACCGGACAACAGTGGAGGATATTCTTAAATCAAGATCATTATAAAGAGAATGTATAAAAAGAGACATGCAAGAAGCTCCTTCTGCTCTCTTTGCATCCCATCGCTGTTTAGGGAAGGCAGAAATTGTTAGTTGCCTCTTTTTGAATCTGCAGGCCTGTGTGATATAAGTGCTGCAACAGACACAACACGCATCTGGATCAAAGAGCTGCCAGTTCAAAAGGATCTCAGATGTGCACGTGCACAGCTCACGCACAAGCTTCAGAAATTTTTTGGGAAGGATGCTGCCTGTAATCTCTTGACTGTGCGGTGACTAAACATATGACTTAAGCTTTGTTGCTCACGTTCCCCCACACTTTAGTTTCACTTATTGGTGGATAAAAAAAATGCCAACTCAACTGTCTCAATGTGTCACCGTGTGCTGCCAGAGCAGCTTCTGTTGTGTGACATTGCTGTGAAGATGAAAAGCAGTTTTTTTAAAGAAGTTAATGGAGGTGGAGTTTGCTGTCTGAACCATCAGTGCCACAGCTTTTACACGCATTTATGTGGACTGAGACACCCACTGACATCAAAGGGGGGCATTCTGGAAGGTACCATTAATATCTTGGACGTGCTTATTTTTTGGCAAACCTTCCTCCTAAAAATTGTTATACCTTCTCAGTGGCGGTAGTATGTCCCTCTCAGGCCCCGCAGACATTTTTTCAATACAAGCGAACAGGCATGCTGTTGGAAATTAGATTACACTCAGTTTTGCCTATGGCATCAAATCACAACAAATATAAAGGCACCTCAAGGCATTTTGGAGACATGGTCCACCTATAATCCAGTTAGTTTTAATGTATTTATATTCCAGTCAAATGAAAATTGTAATTCCATAGTGCTCAAATGAAAACAATTTCCATAATTAATTAAAAAAGAAAATCGATTTTCAAAATAGAAACTGAGCTTGTAGTAGGCAATGGTTTGCAGTACTACAAAAAAGTATTACAGCAACAACACACCAACACTAGATGTGACTGCCTGGTTTAAAGTTAACTTGAGCCCGATAGAGCTGAAGCTTGACAAAGAGGACAAAAAGCGTTAACAGACAAAAATAGAACTAATAGTGACAGCTGCATTGAACAGTTAGTGCCTTAACACTTTATTTCACTCCAAAAACAAAGCAGATCTGTGTTTGCATAGACAAAGTAAGAGGACCAACAACAACAACGCAACCAAAAGCAGCCCACAGCTCAGATTGCTCCATATGTTAATGAGACAGACCCATTTACCTGAAACCCAGGGAGAATAGATGGACATCTATTAACAGTGTAACATAAAATACCAGAAAAATTGTATATCAGAGCCCCTCAATTGTGTGGTGTCTCAACGTTGCAAGTATTTCTATTTAATTTTCCTTTATTGTATTGATTGTGAGCAACCCTTCAATGTCAATGTGGTCACTTGTTGCATAGCCGGTAATGCTCAAACTGAGTGTACCGTGACTCTGATAGGGCTCTGATAGGGTACCGTGATAGGGCTTAAGCTTATTAGAATACCTTACACGTGCCACTAATCACACAAAATCACTTAACACAGCTTCCTTCAGATTTTTCTGATTTAACACTTACTTTTCCACTTTTTTGCTTCTATCTTTCCCATTTCCCATGCCCTTACAATTCTGTGTATATACATGATTCTCTCTCACACACACACACACACACACACACACACACACACACACACACACACACACACACACACA
>JABUIW010000028.1:10156139-10260552 GCA_013363375.1 Menidia beryllina | reverse complement strand
ACACACACACACACACACACACACACACACACACACACACACACACATATATATATGTGAATCATCATCTGTTTTTATTTACTTTCCAGTCTCTTTTTTTGGAATGGGCGTTTTAGTTTAGCTAATTGTTTTCAGATTGAATAGCTGGCAAGAATGACTTGTCCCTCCTGTAACAGAGTGGAATTTGCCTCCCTGTCCTGTGGCGATGGTGTTTTGTTTCAAGCACAGGTTGTTAGATTATCTCTATCTTGTTATGACAACAAATCTTAAGTTCTTGTGTATACAGTGCAAACTTGTATCAGGACAATGTGAGCAGAGCCGCCGTCCCAACACTTATGCAACGGTGTCAGAATCTTCTAATTTAAGCCGTGTGTGTGGATGCTAATGCGGCAGACACACGTCTCTTGGATGCCATTAAAAAAGAAAAGCCAAAGACACATCCCTGAAAATATTCCGCATATGCATTTGTTAAGATAAGAAATGCTCTATCTCTAGCTCTTCATATCTCTTCCACCATGCTTTTGGCGAACACAAATTACAGGCATGCGCACGGACCCGCACTGGTTTGGCCACATACCAGGTCTCGCTCAGACATACTGGTGCTGGTGTTTGGATTTTTCACCATGTCACGTTTAGACATAATGTCACTGTAAGACGGAGTAAAAATCAGCCTCTTTGTGTGTACTGTGCGTGTCCTGCGCATGTCTCTTTCTCATTATTGATGATATCTTCAGAGGAAGCACTGGAGCTCCGGTCAGAGGTCAAGTGACTTTCCCAGGCTGGAGTGTGTAGCTGAACATGAGGAAGACGTGTGTTTGTGTGTGTGTGTGTGTGTGTGTGTGCATGCCCATGTGCTGTCAGACTGAGGGGAAGTACAGAGCTCAATGATCAGTCTTGGCCGCGGACAAGTGAGAGGAGAAATCCTGAACAGGCTGGGCCTAACACACAGGTCTCAAAACACACACAAAAAGGCTGCTGCTGCACAGATGAATGCCTTTAAGATCAATGACCTCACTAAGCTAACTGTACTCCGTAGCTAAACTTAACTTTCTCAAGGCACACATAATGTGACACAGATTGCGTACTGCATTCTCACATCCCTGGTGGATCACAAAGAAGTTTGTAGTAATGGCTGCTTTTGTTTTAGTCTAAAGCGACACATGGAAACACACACTCAGCGGCATGAAAGTCGCTGTCTGTCTTTTACACGGTAGTGAAGCACAGTGCTCCTGGGTTATATCACCTTTTTGTCTCAACATGACTGCTTTTTGTTTTGGTTTACATTTTAAATTCTAATTCATCTTTATACTATGGAAAGTATATTGATTCAATTGATTCGCAATGAAATCTGGAGCCACGCAGTCTTTGTGTGTTCGTGTGAGACTATGTTCATCATTCCTAACTAGATCGCATCTAATGGCTCCTCAGACATGTGAGGAATTTTTTTGCCTTGTAGTCAATTCTGTGACTTAGACTGTTATCAGTTTTACTGAGTGACGTCACCAGGTCAGGTAGAGGTTACTGTACTCCAATGATGTGACCTCTGCATATTTTGTTTTTCACCATTTTTGTCTTGTGTGTGTGTTGTCAGATCAGTGCCAACGTGCTGATCTTCCTGTGCACTAATATGATCGGCATCTGCACCCACTACCCTGCTGAGGTCTCCCAGAGACAAGCCTTCCAGGAGACGAGGGGTTACATCCAGGCCCGACTTCACCTGCAGAGGGAGAATCAGCAACAGGTACGCGAACGCAGACGCCCGCCCCGTTCAGGCGGAATAAAACAGGAGAGCAGTCGGTGCTATGGCCCTGTAGGAGATGATGTCACAAATGCAAATGAGCAACAAATGGGTGTCTCTGTTTTCTAGTCTAATTTGTTTGTCTCAGTTTTCGTGGACAACAATATGTTCTGGAGAGTACAACATATATCCACTTTTCTCTATCTGAGTAACACGTTCCCACGCGTGTGCCAGCAAGCCAGAGTGACTCATTGAGCATTTTCACAGTGGAAAAGAATGAATTTCTCTCTTTCTCATTCTGTCTTTCTTTCTTTAAAAAAAATTCCTTTCTCTATCTTTATCTCTCTCTTAGGAACGCTTACTGCTGTCTGTGCTGCCAAGGCATGTTGCTATGGAGATGAAGGCTGATATCAATGCCAAGAAGGAAGATATGATGTTTCACAAGATCTACATCCAGAAACATGACAATGTTAGGTAAACCCAGATGGAGCGGGACACATATCTGCCTCCACACAAACATATCGGGCCAAGAAGATGTTGTCGAGCTCGGATTCTGAGCAGTCACAGCTAGCATGAGCGACGTTGACCTCACTCCGCTGATTGATGTGCCAGTTACAGTGTGACTCCAACAGATATTTCCCTGACAGCATGTATTATGCATGTTGTTGTTTATTGACACTGACAGCACTGGCTCCGGAGACAGTATTGGCTTAAGCACACCGCTGTGCTTTCTGCAGCAAATTATATGACCTCAAGTTTGCTGGCTCATTGTCTCAGCCTTCGCCGCTGGATTTCACCCCCCGAGTGGGAATAACTCAGCATGGAGGTCATTGAAACACTCTATCCATAATGATGGAGACATTGGTGGGAGGAAAGTTAAATGAGGTTCCTGCAGAGATCTTCTGAGACAAATGACCCACATAAGAGCAGGTGTTGTTCTCCGTGGAATAATCTGTTGCGGCGCCATTTGCCCTGTCAAGGTGTAAACTTACAGGAGCAATCCATTATCGCAATGTAACCCAAGATTACAACCTGCTGTCATTGTCCTAAATTGACGGTCAAGTAATTGTATTAGCACTAACACCAGACAAATTAATCAAAGACGTTAGACATGATTTTGGATCTGAAAGTGTATCTGTATCTGTGGTGTTTACCAAAAAGAATTGAATTTATATATATCGCTGACAGATCTGTAAGAAACTCATTGTTATGCATTTCCTACCACTGGAGACCACAGCCGACAGGTTATAGTCAAGAGAAGCAAAAAGTTAAAAAGTTTTTTAATTTTACACACTGCGTTGGTTTCAATCTTTTTTTTTTCATAGTAAGTTTAATGTCTGTTCCTCTTGAACTTGGGTGTCTTTCAATGAGTTTAAGTTTAACAGTGTTTGTGGAAACAACTTCCGATGACTTTCCGAAGACATATCAAGAAATGTTCATTTTATTTCAGCCCTCAGAGCAGGTGGACTTATGATGGCTGCAAACAGTTGTGTGTGCTGTAAGTGTAGGTGCCTCTGAATATCTAAATCATGAGTATCGCATTATCACATATTAGTCGTCTGCGAGACAGAATGTTTTTCCAGCTATGGGGAAGGCGTGACCAACTCTTATCAGCCTGTGACTGAAGAAGTACTCAGTGTCTGTACTTTATGGGATGGTAAGGTTTAGACATGAGGTATGAGTTAGGGTGAGCCAGTCGCAGACAAACTATGTGATCTATACAATGGTTTGCTTGATAAAATCAACTAAAACATCATGTTCTTGTTGAGATGAATACTCTGTCCAGCTGGCCTTCTTGTTCTCAGCGCTCGGTTTCATGAGACCCACAGCGCCACCTGTCTAGTGAAACTGGAACTTTTAGTCTGGGCTGTTGTTTATCCTTGCTTTTCATTACCATCAAAAGTTAGCAATGAAAGGCATGCAGACATGGGGACGGGGGCTAGTGTTCTCAGAGGGAAGGGCTGGATATGGTGACCTACATCAGCCAAGATGATTAGAGCCAGAGCTGAAGGAATGTCTGCGCGCGTGCTTCTCCCCCTCTGCTCGTGTCAGCTGGACAGTGAGGAGAGGGGCAGACGCTACACCATATTAGCACATTTAATACTTTATCTACTGTTCTAATTCTGTGACTCCCTGTCCTTTCCCTCTCCCCTGCGACTGCTTTGGGTTATCTCCGCCCTCTCTCGCCTGGCCTGCAGCATCCTGTTTGCTGACATCGAGGGCTTCACCAGCCTGGCGTCGCAGTGCACGGCCCAAGAGTTGGTCATGACTCTGAACGAGTTGTTTGCTCGCTTCGACAAGCTGGCCTCGGTGAGATGCCCGTAACACCTCCCATTTTCATAGCGATTCTCTGAACCCCTGCTTCTTATGTAATTTTGAGCCTGCAGTCCCACTGTGTGTGCGTGACAAAGCCAGTAAGATGTAGCGTCTGTCAGCATGTGTGGGTTATATTGTGATGCACACCAATTAAACTATGCAGAGACTGATGAGTCATCTAAATTATGCATTTGCTTGACCCGAGCAAGCTGTGCATTAGCTGTAATTAAGGCTCTGATATTGCAGGTGATAATGTGTGTCGTGTGTCTTTGCTGCACAGGAGAATCACTGTCTGCGTATCAAAATCCTCGGGGACTGCTACTACTGTGTTTCAGGGCTGCCCGAGCCCCGGGCTGACCATGCCCACTGCTGCGTGGAGATGGGAGTGGACATGATTGAAGCCATTTCGTGAGTGAATTTCACACTCGGATGTATACCAAAACACAAAGACACTCCCCACAGCCTTTCTCTGAAGGTTAAGTCAAAAGCTCCGCATGCCGTGATTGCCGCAAAGAGCTCTAAAGGGACGCGGCGGAGAGGCAGTTTTCCTGACAGCAGTGTGTTACGTGTTCGCTTCTGCAGGCTGGTGAGAGAAGTGACAGGTGTTAATGTGAACATGCGGGTGGGCATTCACAGCGGGCGTGTTCACTGCGGGGTGCTGGGCCTGCGCAAGTGGCAGTTTGACGTCTGGTCCAACGATGTGACGCTCGCAAACCAAATGGAGGCCGGAGGCAAGGCGGGGTAAGGCCGCCCCCCTTTCCATTTACCACTCCAGCGAAGTCCCAGAGACCGCACAACTTCTGACTCACCGTTGTGTGTGTGTTCAGACGTATTCACATCACCAAAGCCACACTGCAGTACCTGAATGGCGACTACGAGGTGGAGCCAGGATTTGGGGGAGAGAGGAACGCTTACCTGAAGGAGCACAGCATTGAAACATTCTTGGTGCTGGGATGCAGCCAGAAAAGGGTTAGTGCGTGGTCGAGCGCGCACGCATATTCCTGAATGTCTGCACGACCCCTTTAAATGTCACACCAGTGCCATATTTCTCACAAACAGTATAATAGCTTGTCACCTGGCTTAGAGGACCTTATTTGTGAAAGTCGTGCCCTGTGATTTTTTTTTCCACTTCCAGAAAGAAGAGAAAGCCATGATGGCCAAGATACAGCGAACACGTGCAAATTCTACAGAGGGACTGATGACCGACAGATCCTTTGCCAGGAGCAAGGAGTCCAAAGTCTACAAGACCATGGTGAGATGCGCACCAACACTCTTCCCCACCTGCATAACAGCTTCTCTACTAGACTTTTTAAATAACCTTTAAGAGACCGAAATGATGACATCCTTTCTTCGCTGGAAGAAAAAAACCTGCATTGGAAGAGTAAGAAAAGTCAGCAGACTTATTTGTCAAAAAGTGCATTGCGCTTTGGACTTGATCAAAGACGTTCTTGCACTAAGTAGAGAGGGATGCTCTGATGGGATTGACTCTGGAAGGCATAATCTGACAATGAGCCTGAGGTTTATGGCGATAGACACACTTATGCACAAATGCATGAGGAGCACAACGTAAAGCCAGCTGTAGAAACAAAATACCCATGCTGACCTGAGGTGAAACAACATCACACAGATTACTTGAGCCATCTTTATGACTTTCCTGGAGAATAAGGCCTGTGTGAACAGATGCTAATATTATTAGACAAATCTTTTTTCAGATTACTATTTGTAAAATGCTAGGCCATCCTAAAAGTTTAGCCTCTTTAGTTTTTAATGCACTTGTACAATGTTGTGGCAGGACTGAAATGCCAGCTGTTTATTCCAGTGGGCTACATGGATTTTCTTTTTATACCAGCTATCTACTTTTCAGGTGTGTAACAGCCCTGCCTTTCTAATTTTAGAAACTCAATCTTTGGAATTTTTTTGCGGTGTCTTGTTGGAGAGAAACATAAACTGTACATTGAAGATGGATAGGGGTTGTCATAATATTCCTTGTTTGGAGCTAGAAGTGACCATTTTTTAACAAAAACCATACAGTGATATTGAAACTTAAATAAACAAGACACACAGATTTTTATAATGACAACACAGAGAGAGTGAATTTAGATAAAGACACAGTGATGAGTGTAGAATAAATTGAATGAACACGTTTTAATGTGCCTGTATTGCTACGATGTGATGGTGAGACATCCCTGCTCTTTCAAGTTAGCTTTGACCTTGTCAGAATAGTGTGTGGCATGCTCAAAAATATGACTGACAACCGCCAGCTTTGTGTTAATCCTAAACACCATTGCTACCAGGAAGAGGAGAACCCAATTAAAATGTCCCCACAGTATCCTCTGAAATAGACAGCAAAATATTACATTTTCAAAGTTCCTCCTAAATTCTTTGTAGAGCTGGTGAATTTAAGTATCCAGGAACACTTAACTAATAGTGCAAAAAATGCTCTTGTTTCTCTTAATATTTGTACATTATTCAGTGAATCCTAACCCTAACCCTAATGTGGAAACATTCACAGAAATGTTGTGCAAGAAGAGAAAAGACAATTGCTATGTCATAATGAGAGAACTCTTCCATCAAACAAATGAGACCCAATAGGATCCTTGGGAAATCCTTATCATCTACAGCCCTAGCAGCACTTGAGGAGGCTGCAGCTGCAGATATTTTCCTGGACCTTCACTTTCTGCCACTTCCCTCTCCTCTGTGTTTAGAGCTAATTTCCTTTTCTTTTCCACATTCTTTTCCTGTCCTCCTCCTCTATCCTCTCTATCTCTGAGTGTTTGAGCCCTAGGGGGCAAAGAGGGTGTAATTTAAAGCCTTTGAGCATTAATTAAAACATCAGTCTGGCTCACAGGGATTAACTGTGCAGATGTCTGCGTCTCTTGTCTATTTTTCAGTTTTAATGTAACTACGCAATTCCTTATCCATTTTCATTCTTTTTGTCTCTCCTGCGTTTAACACTTGTTTTTTCCCTTTGTTTTTTTTTTTTTAATTCTCTCAGGGCATCGATGCTGCATCCAGCAAAGAAAAGTGAGTATTCTGGCACCATTTTTTATTATTAGGACAACTTTTGTTACAAGAGCTTGACTGGCAGACTGTCACTGTAGCACTTTTATAGTAGAGCTGACTGTTGGTTTAATTCAGTCAGATCCAACACGGCACTAATGCCATATTAGCTCTGAGTCTTCCTGTCTGTAATAACATGCCCATTCACACAGAAGCAAAGTCACGCCCCACAGTGACCCGTTGTACCATGTTCCCCTTAGTCGCTGCGCTCAGGAGCCCCTGAACTCTGAGGAGGAGGTAGATGAGTTTCTTGCGCGAGCCATCGATGCACGCAGCATTGACCAGCTAAGAAAGGACCACGTGAAGAAGTTTCTGCTCACCTTTCAAACAGTCGACCTCGAGAAGAAGGTTTGTTGAGACACTGAAGGGACAGTGGGTGGTGTTCACGTTGAACAAAACTGAACTGTGCTGCCATTGAACTGTCATTGGCCCTTTTGTTTCCAGTACTCCAAAAAGATTGACGATCGCTTTGGAGGATATGTGGCCTGTACAGTGCTGGTCTTCTGTTTCATTTGTTTTATTCAGATGATCGTTTTCCCAAAGTAAGTTGTCTCTCTGACAAGTTGCCTTTCCGATTTCTGCTAAATCATAAACAGGAAATGTGCTCTTGATTAGTTTAGGAGGAGTTAATGAGAGATGTACATCCTAATGAGCTCACTTTTTTCTCTTCCACAGAACAACACTTATGCTTGGTCTTTACATCAGCATCTTCATCATTCTTGCTAACATCCTCTTCATCTGTGTCATCTATTCCTGCATTAAAGTAGGAGACGAATCCCCCTCACCACTTATATGATTACTTTTTCAGTTATCTTTAGATAAGTGTGCTTATTATATGTCTTGAGCAAGCATTACTCATGGCATTAACTCTTGCTTATCTGATCTTCTCCTTACTGTAATAAAGCTCTTCCCAGCTGCCTTGCAGACGCTTACCAAGAACATAGTCCAGTCTCGAGCAAACAGCACATTGGTGGCCGTCTTCTCCATCCTCCTCCTCTTCATCTCTTCCTTTGCTAACATGGTAGGCAGTAGCAGTCTTCCTTTAGTGGTTTTTGGATCATGAAATCTATTCTTTCATGTGAACATGCTGTTTCAAGATAGCCCACAACATGAGTTACAAAAGAGCCGCTCTGTTTCTTTTTTTCATCTGTTCTTCCATTAATCTGTCACACTTCATACTTATAGCTGATGCCAACCAAATTTTAAGTCATTTGGCTGAAATGTATGCACTATTTTGGCTTAAAGATTAGGTATTTTGCCTAGGGGGGTGCTATAATTAGAGTCAAAGCTGTACTCCTGTAATCCTAATCTGTTACCATGACAGATGGGGTTATGGAGATCTGTCTGTTTTTAATCATCATATGTATTCTATGTTTATCAACATTACATAAAATTATTCAGTTTTGTCTTTGCACATATGTGGAATAAGAAATGC
Source organism: Menidia beryllina (assembly GCA_013363375.1). NCBI lineage: Eukaryota > Metazoa > Chordata > Actinopteri > Atheriniformes > Atherinopsidae > Menidia > Menidia beryllina. The sequence goes on along the minus strand of JABUIW010000028.1, from coordinate 10,252,003 downwards.
TTAAAACCAGGGTTGTAGGGATGTATGCTACAGAAGCTTGTCATTAAGTCACTTTGTGGAATTTTCACAGTAGGCCTGTTGGGCCACTTTATTTATTTTGGAATTTATAACTGACTCAGTTTAGCATGTAGTTGGAAAAAACAGATAATTTGACAGATCGCTGACGGATCATTTCCTTCTTCTTTGCCAGTTCATCTGCAGCAGAGGGAAACTGCAGGACTGTGTAGCCGATGAGCTGAACACATCAGTGACTCTGTGCCTGCTCCATAACCTGACCAAGACAGCAGAGGACGGTTTGACTCTGTGTTCCAGTCAGGCCGTGCCCTGCCATTTCCCCGAGGTTGGCCTAATAATACTTCAGTCCGTGCGTGCGTCCGTGTGTGCAGACAGAACCTTCGTGTTTGTTTTTCAGTGTGCTGCGTGAGAAGTATGTTTGAATATTCACCTAAATCTCCCTCCTCTCTCGCTGCCTCCCCTCTGCCGCAGTATTTCAGCTACAGTGTACTGCTGACCCTGCTGGCCTGCTCTGTGTTCCTGCACATCAGCAGCATCGGGAAGCTGGCTCTCATGCTGTTCATCCAGCTCACTTTCATCCTGCTGGTGGAGTGGCCTCAGGTGGCCCTGTTTGACAACGCAGACCTGCTGGTCATTGCCAACACCCTGTGAGTCCACCGCCGGGGACATGCTGGCAAACATATAAGCAGCCATAAAAACACTTCTCCAATAATAACACTCACTCTTTTCTAAATTTCTTCCTGCCCAAATACTGTGGATAAGATATGACCTGACCTACTTTTCCTGTTTAGGTTCAAACTGTAAGATTTTTAAAAATATATTCCCGTTCTTTTCCTCAGGCAACTATCACCTGTGAATGATACATTGCAACAGTAAGTTCTATTTCATATTTCTTTCGAGCTGAGTTAAGTGGCCTGTGTCTTTCATCTGTGTGACTTTCTCTCTTCTTTCTTGCAGACTCAGTTTCAATGAAACTGCAGAACAGTGGTGAGAAGCTTGCTCTTATTCTCGACTTTTTTAGACTGAATTGAACTAAAAAGCAAAGCTCTCTGTTATAACTCGTCCTTGCCTCTGCAGCATGGAGAGTGTGACCAAGGTATCCCTAAAGGTCATGACCCCTGTTGTCCTGATGGTTTTTGTCCTGGCCCTCTACTTGCATGGCCAACAGGTGGAGTCCACTGCACGCCTCGACTTCCTCTGGAAGCTGCAGGTAAATGTCGGGTTTTGAGCCACAAACAGCTGGAAATGCACCACTTTTTAAACTCTATAGAAGTTCTATTTCATTTTGGATATAATGTGGAGTCCTGCATACGTGCCACGAGTTTAGTAATAGATGGAAAATACTTTTCTAGAGCACATAAGCCTTCCCTTTGTGTCAGTAAGTCAGCAAGCATGACATGATGATGAACATAGCTGAAGTGGAATTCAGCTATCATAAATTCAGTTGCTTTGCTCCTGTGCTCCAGGGTGTCACAGCAACAATAGTGAGTACTTCAGGATTCCAGTCACCTGACTGGCTGTAAGATTGCGACTGAGCCAGCCCATTTCTCTCTGTTCCTCTTAAGGCCACTGAAGAGAAGGAGGAGATGGAGGAGCTCCAGGCCTATAACCGCCGCCTGCTCCATAACATCCTGCCCAAGGACGTGGCTGCCCACTTTCTTGCCCGGGAGCGTCGGAATGATGAGTTGTACTACCAGTCCTGCGAGTGCGTTGCTGTCATGTTCGCCTCCATCAGCAACTTTTCTGAGTTTTATGTGGAGCTGGAGGCAAACAATGAGGGGGTCGAGTGTCTTAGGCTGCTTAATGAGATCATCGCCGACTTTGATGAGGTGAAACTTCCACCAATTTTCTAAACGCAAACCATTGATCGAATGATGTGCATAAAATTATAAAAACTGATAAGAATAGTTTCTTAGATTCGTCTCATGCAGTCAGTTATCAACCTTTTCCTGGTTGCGCATGCTGCACGGCCACTTGACATGCTTTTGACCTGTAACTGAGGTACTGCATGTAATTCTCTTATTTCCTCTGTGATTTTTTGTCTCTAGATAATCAGCGAGGAGAGGTTCCGTCAGCTGGAGAAAATCAAAACCATTGGCTCCACCTACATGGCAGCCTCTGGCCTCAACGACTCCACATACGATAGAGAGGGCCGCTCACACATCCTGGCTCTGGCAGACTATGCCATGAGGCTCAGAGAGCAGATGAAGTACATCAATGAGCACTCCTTCAACAACTTCCAGATGAAGATAGGTAAGCCGGGAGGGTGGAGGAAGTTGATCTTGAAACATTATCTGATAAATATGTGTTTAACAAAGAGTCTCTAGGGTCAGTCCAAGGGGAAATATAGTAATCCGTTTCTTCAAAAGCAGCTTTAATGTTTCCACGAAATGGTGGCTCACAGCTACATGATTCCTTCTCAGGGCTGAATATGGGGCCTGTTGTCGCAGGGGTGATTGGAGCTAGAAAACCCCAGTACGATATCTGGGGTAACACGGTCAATGTCGCCAGCCGAATGGACAGCACAGGAGTTCCAGACTACATCCAGGTACCTCCCACCTTCACCTTTTGGAAACTGTGTGACCATTTTTAATCACAAGAGTCACTTTGCAATTTAAGTTGTTGGGCCTACTAACTTTAAATACCAAAGCGCATTGTTACGAAATTAATCATCAAGTCTTTGTCAGTGGTCGCCCAACATGCAAATCATTATGAAAATACAGGCATTATGAAAACAAGTTCTTCTGCAATAACAGATCACAGCAGAGACCATTCTGTTGGTTTACATGTGTGCTCTGCAGAGGTGCCGTCATGTAAGAATTCCCATTACTGCCAGACATGCTGTATTCCAGCGTTGCTGTAAATCAGGGACAAAGTGAAGCCCTGACATCAGTGTAGAACAGTGCTGCCATCTGTGGTACAACAGATGTCACTGCAAACCTTCAAACCGCCGACTTCTTTTCATTCGTTGTCAAGTAACATTTTTATTTACAAGCTAAATTAAATAATTCATTATTCATTAGTCTACAGATTTAATAATGTCAAACAATGCACACACACTTTAAATATTGTTGCTGCAACTTTCCTGCCAAAGCTTTTTTTTTAGGCCAGAGCTTAAATTAACCTCATAGTTTTTCATCATTCACTGAGTTGTGTATAAGAGTGAAAAACACTGAAAATTAAGTTAGTTTCTCAGGACAATTACTCTACACCACACTATCAGAAAAAGGTGTCTAATGAAATTGAAATAGAACATGTTCTTCGATTAATATTTTAACTGGCGTAGTTTTTAGGCGGATACTAATGTGGAGAAAATTAGCCATTTGGTAAAAGATAGCTGTTGAAAATGTTCTAATTATTACTACGATTGTTCTTATGACTTTCATTTGGCATCTCACTGAGTGTCTGAGTATATTATAGAAATACAAGTGCTTTTGAACTAATTTCACTCAACCCTAGTTCTTGTTCTTATGAATTGCTCATCAGAAGAGTTTTAGAGGCTTATTCGGTGTAAAACTGGGCCAGACACCGTGGAAGGCTTGAATGTCTTTTGTTTTGAGTGTCATATATCTGTCTTCTCCAAGGTGACCACAGACTTGTACCACGTGCTGGTCAACAGCGGATACCAGCTGGACCGTCGAGGCATTATCAAGGTGAAGGGGAAGGGGGAGATGACCACTTATTTCCTCACCAGCGGTCCCCAGGGCAGTTAACGACAGAACGGCCGACCACAGAGTGACTCCCCTCTGCGTGGGTACGGTAGAGACTGCAGAGAGACTGAGTGGTCAGCAGGGCGACGAGCACCGAGGCGCCGTGCATACACACTGAGGGACAGGGCATGGCCAGCAGAGACCAGTCTGTATCTTGTCACCCACTCAGATGCACAATTGCTGAGTGGTTTTCACATTTGAAGGATTTTTCAAGCTGCCGGGGATATAATGAAGCCCAGTTGCCTTAGGAGCGAAGTGGCGATGCTTGTATGTCATGAGCAATAGTACAAGTATTTCATCTGGAGTTATTATTTATTTTTGTGAAAAAATAACTACAAAATTTCTTTAAAGGAATTATGCAAAGGACAACATGAAGGAGAAAAACCAAAGAGCAAATGTTTAATAGGACAAATATGTTGATGATCCTATAAATGTAAAATAACCTTAGCTATATTATCCCTCTTTTGAGAGCAAAGGCCACGGAAAAATCTCTGTCGTTGACAGGGATGAACTCTTGTTTTGTTGTTGAGTTATTGATGAAGGAATACGCACATGCAAACATATGCAAAGGTATTCAGATGGAATACAATAACCTTGGTTTGGACTATTGTACCATATATGGGGCCTTCTATGTTCCCTTCAGTCAGTGATTATTCAGTCTGGACACAAGCCTTTTAGTGGTTCTTTAAAGAGTATGGCTGAACAATTTGCTCCGTGCAATGTATTTTTAGCTCAAGCAAAAAAACAAACAAACAAACAAGGAATACAAAATGAAGGAAGAACAGTTTGGTTAACACCACATAACTGAAGAGTGATTGTTATAGTGCTATGAAACATTTTATACGTGTGTGTGTGTGAGTTCAGTATGTGTGGGCGTGAGTAAGTGAATGCTGATCTGTAAAAGGGGCATACTGTAACTTTTCACTGTGACATTTTTTAGATACTGTATGACAATGCTTTCTTGCCAAATTGGTTTCTGCAAGGCATGTTTTATATTAGTCTTTAAAACTGCGTATCCATTCCTAATTTTTGTGTCAAAATGATCATTTGAGGTGGATTACGTCTACTGCTCTTTTTACTGGCCTGTAATTTTGACTGACTTTATTCCACATGGAATAAGCGTTGTGTTCTGGACTACAATGTGTGAGAGTAAATTGGTTTCCTGACATGCTTCAGGATTACGTTTATGCAGAAATTCTCTTGTCTGCTTTGTGTTGCCTTGATGTTATGCGGTACAAATGGTTGCATACTTCATGGACCAATATTCACAAATTGATACTGCAGTATTTTACCCAAATTTGTGTGAAAACACAAAGACTCATAAACCCCGTTCACACAAAAATGTTTTTGTTTGAGACAAATAATAACAATAAGAGTGCAAAAATGAAGTATTCTATCCACAAAAAAATGAATGAAGAAGATGAGTAACTGAGCTGGAGGCCTGACAGTTTGGACTGCACATAATCTGAAAGATATTTTATATTAGCTCAACACCTGGTGTTAATATGGTCATAATACTGTCTGAGCCCCAAAATGCTGCCTTCATAAGCAGCAAAATATATCATCACACTGGCTTGTCTTTATCTGCAGAGGAAAAGTTGAATAAACACTGTTGTATCTTTCTGTCAAATATAGCAGAGTTCAACGACTGCAGTAGTGCAATGATCACGTTGGTTAGGTTTCTCAATGATTTGAAAAACAATAAATGTTTTTTCATTGCTGTTGTGAGTTTGTTTTCAAGATGCACTTGTCTGTCACAAACAAAAAGAGTGAGCAGTTTTTCCCACTTTTCAAAAATTATTTCAACAAAACATTAAACCACTAAGTGGTGTCTTATTGTAAGCTGTCATGTCAATCAGCAGCCTGCAATCAAGACTGCACTGTGTGACGGTAACCTGAGAGAGGCGCCCATCTCCTTTTCTGAGAGACACGGTCTACAGTTTCAAGAAGGTGATACAAAAGAGAGTATTTAATTGCTTGCACATAAATAATGAATTTCTGTTGAGGTTATTGCAATGTTCACTTACAGCGCTATGCTGAACATTAATTAAGTGGCATAAATTCCTCCTAATCCCCGATGAAAAAGCACTAATGTTACTATAACACGTGTGATACATGAACATGTGTTGAATTGAGCTGCTTTTTATTCACTGGTGTGTTCTGACATCTAGTTGTAAATTAGTAAGAAAGCAGTATGACCTGATCAGTTTATTAACAAGTGAGCAACCATAACAACTGAATCAATAGACATATTATGTCAGTGTTTGCTCTGTCCCAGACTCACTGTGAACCTACCTGGAATAAGTGGGTGTAGACAATGAATGGATAGATATTTCAAGATAACATCAGATGGTTTTTATTCAAATGTCACATTTGAAAGTGGGCACTGAAAACTCCTTTTTACTCTGCCACACACAAATCTAAATTCTATGGGCCCCCACTGGGATTTATCTAATATAATAGAAATTAGCTTTTTGAGCCGTGGATACATCTTTCAGGGGTTTTGCCATGTCTTATAAGCCACATTTTCTCTTTGTTGAAGTTAATTTGTAACCTTGGTGGTAGAAATATACCCACTTGAAGACAAACTTCTGAATGTATCAAAGTAATAAAAGTAAAGTTCTGTCTTTGTCATAAGATCATTACCATATACAAACAATGGTCCCATCCAGGAAAGAAGTCCTGGATGGAACCATATGTGTGTATATATATACATAGATACACCTAGTGGCAGCGTCTCTGATCCACGGAGCTGGGCCCAGGACGCGCGCGGCCAGCAGGGGACTCGCTCTGCGTAATTGTCTGAACAAATGGCACCTGTTCGGTTGGAAGCAAATCGTCCGCTGTTCTCTCAGTTCCAGTTTGACTGCTCCAAGAGACCTGAGGATCATAATCGGACAAGTTTGGCGACTTCCCCTTGAAAGGAGCAATATCTGGTTACTCTGAAGAAGTTTTAGACGGGCAGCGACTAACTCCACTCCACTTGTAGGTAAGTGGCGCCTCGGAAATTGTGATAGATCAGAGCCAAAATCTCATCAGCAGTGTCAACTGGGGATTCGACTGAAGGATTGTCGGATTATTTCTGTCCGCTGACGGTTAGTTATTTTTGATCTCCCCATTCAGAGGAGACAAGTGATTTGTTGTGATGTTATATGATCGGAGCAACTTGTTGAAAGTCATTGAAAACGGGATGTGTGCCACCAACTCTTCCTCTTTCATTTTTTGCCGTGCGCGTTTTGACTGTAAGACGTATCATCGGTTTGTCTGATCACTTAGAAAGTGGCGATCGTTGCGCCTTTTTCTACTCAACTGAATGCGTACGATGGGCCGTTCTGGTGTCCTCTCAGTCCAGATGTTTGGACATTATACTGACTCAATTTTGACAGTCATGTGTCATGACGGTGGCCGTCTATTAGAGACAGCTCAGGGAGGAATGCTGTTTATCTTTCTGGAACGCCAAGAGTGCTCTCTTGAATCAATGATGAAGGCAGCTGGCTTGAAAAGAAAGTAAATTAATTATGATCGAGCAAGAGTGACTGTCTTGCTGAACAGTCATCACCTAAGGACGTGCATGTGTCCTCCACTGCAATTAAGCCCATATCCTGTTTCAAACCGCAGGAAATGGCGTCATACCCAGCACAAGCTGGGCTCTGTTATGTCACGCTCCAGGAAGCAAACTCCAGTTCCTTTTTGCACATGACAGCCGATCATTGATGGTGAAGGGTGTTCGCTTCATTTGAGGGGAGGGACTGCGTGTCACACATTAACCGGCGCAGGGGCCGCAGGTTGGGCCTGTGGAGTCCCGGCTACAGTGTTGGCCCTGGTGGACTGTGGCCAGAACAGGTGCTCTCAGGTGTTTGCTGAGGTGTGGTGTGTTTGTTCACTCTCTCCGCTCTCCCCGTGGGACTGTTTCCTAAAGGGAGGACCGGGGAGGAGGAGCCGGGTTGGCCACATCACCAGCTGCTAGGACACTTCTAGAGACACACAGACCAGTTTGAGCAATGTATCTCCTCTCACCTGTTATCTGTCTGCTGGAGGAAAATCTTAGCCGTCACATACTAAAAGGAGCTAAAGGTCATGCTTTGAGTGAGGAATTTTTCAAAGCCGGGTGACAGCGTTACCATTATCCCAGACACCAAGCAGTCAACCTCAAGACATTTCCTTTTCTCCTGTTTTTTAAAATTTTACAGCAGTGAGAGAACATCCCACGTCCAAACATGCGTCTGTTCCCTCGCCGCCGTGTATCTCCTTTAAAGCTGGTCCTGCTCGGGGGGACCCTTTTCATGGTAGCCCTCGTGGCTCTGCAGAGGGATGTTGGGTTGACCACGGCCGGGGAGCCCTGGCTGCAGGACTTCGTGGACAAAAGAAACAAGGTGATGGTCCTGGTCCGCGACGCGGTGAACAACATCGGCTTCCAGATCGGAGCTCCGGAGCCCCCGCCGCAGCAGGAGCAGCCCACCCAGAACATCAAGTGCCCCAGCGGCTTTTACACTCAGGCTCAACTCAAACCTCACCTGGAGAGGCCGCCTCAGGACCCGCAAAGCCCCGGGGCGGATGGGAAGCCCTATCAGAAAGACCACATGACCCCTGAGGAGGAGAAGGAGAAGGAGGAGGGCATGACCCGGCATTGCTTCAACCAGTTCGCCAGTGACCGGATTTCACTCAGCCGCAGCCTCGGGGATGACACCAGGCCTCCAGAGTAAGCCTGTTTTCTCTGAAAAATCTGTTGTAGTCTCACTGTTTTTGCCAACCCATGGGTAAACCAGATAACACTCTGTATCTGTGGTGTGGTCATACCCAGTAAGATTAATAATTTACCCGCTATTTTCCTTTGACGCAAAAATTAACAGTGTGTAACGATAACAACTAAATAAGCGAACTTCCTGGCAAGCTCTGTCCTGGATGATTAAGAATACTCCCATTCACTTCGGGATGTATTGCTCAACATGATGTGCCAACTACCTGATACTGCAAGCCTACAAATATTTCATCTCAAGATTTCTGAGTTTGCTTTTGAAGTGAGCAGCTTTTAATTGCAAAGTGTCACCGACTTTGAATTCCCGCATACCTTCTGTGAGACCTGCTGTGACTTTTGTTTCATCAGATACGTGGCACCCGTCCACACTCGCACAAACACACCTCTTTCTGTCTTTGACTTTGACCTGTCTCACCTGACCCAGGTGCGTGGACAGAAAATATCTCCGCTGCCCTCCGCTGCCTACCACCAGCGTCATCATAGTCTTCCACAACGAGGCTTGGTCCACTCTCCTCAGGACGGTCTACAGCGTCCTGCATACATCTCCCGCCATCCTGCTCAAGGAGATCATCTTGGTAGACGATGCCAGCACTGCAGGTGCAAACAATGACCCCACGCACTTCTGTTCTCATGCTTTTTTTCTTTTTTTTAAATTCTTCCATGTTCCTGTACTCAATCAGGCAGTGAGTGAGGGCCAACTTTGGCACTCTGATAACCTGTTGAGTACCTGAAAGGTGAAGCTTCTATGAGGTGATTGTTAGCAAGAGAGGTATTCAGAGAGTTCTTGCTCTTCAAGCCACAAAACCCAGCTTTACAGTGTGGAGGAAGTAGCACAAATCTGATTTTAATCTCCATATGTAAATGTTTCACCTCCCTTCAAGGTTTCAACAGTCGGTCTTTGTTTTTTTGTTCCATGCCTGAAATCAACCTTGTAAAGGAGTTGTCTGCTTCAATTTTACAATACAATTTTTAAAACAGAGTTTATTTGTATTGTTTTTTAAATCAATAAGGTTTTTAGTGCATGAAGGAGTGCATGAAGCAGTGTTTTTATTCTGGCTTAAAAAATTAAAGAAGGGTTTCATTTTTACGAGGGTTACCACGCACCCTGCTTCATTTACAATCAGAGACTTTTAAGGTCTGGCATTTATTAACACTTTTATTGGCCTTTTTTCCTTAACCTGAAATAGCCTGTTTGGTTTTTTCTGTTTTCTGTTGTGTGTATCTTTCCTAATGCACCCACATTCTCCTTTTTCTGCCAAACTAACATCTTTCTGTTGAACCGTCTTTCACATGTGGTGGGTGGATCACCCAGACTGAAACTGAGCAGACATGCAGCATGTCTCGTTCACAGTGGTGAAAAAAAGCTCTTAAAGGGGAAGTGTGACCTATTTTTGATGGCAGTGTTTCCACTTCATTGCCACTTCTGGCAGATGTATCATTGAGACAAATGCGATGAATGTTTGATTTTTTTCTTCATTTGTGCTTAAAGGTGTTGTGGGCCGGTGATATAAAAGCATGTGTTTGTTTTGTTTTATTTCTATAGAGCACCTTAAGAATCAGCTGGAGGTGTTTGTGCAGCAGCTTAAGATTGTACGTGTGGTCAGGCAGCCGGAGAGAAAGGGTCTGATAACGGCCAGGCTGCTCGGGGCCAGCATTGCTCAGGCTGAAGTCCTCACTTTCCTCGATGCACACTGTGAGGAAACCCACACACTAAACATTCACTGTCATACTATAAAGTTATGACCACAGGCATAAAATTTGAATGTGAAAACAGGGCGTAGATGCTGCTGCGTGTTGCTCACTTTTAAGACCAACATATATTAGATGAATCGTGCCTGCTTCTGCTAACATCCAGTCATTGTTTACTTTTTTGTGACTCATTATTCATTTAGTTTTTTTTTCCAATTAGACGTCTATTAGACGTCTATTAATCCATAGTTAAAATTAATGATAGAAGACAATTTTATGCTTGAAATGCACACCTGTATTTGGACAAATAATACTTATGGTGGTTAAGTTAAGAGGATTATTTTATTTTTGTTGGGGAAGAAAAAATACTATTTTATGAGTGTTTTATGCAATTGTCACATCAGCACTTTTTTTGCTGTTTAGGTGAGTGTTTTCATGGTTGGCTGGAACCCCTCCTGGCCCGCATTGTTGAGGAACCCACAGCTGTTGTTAGCCCAGAAATCACCACCATTGACCTAAACAGCTTTCAGTTCAACAAGCCTGTGGCCACTAACCGTGCTTACAATCGAGGTAACTTTGACTGGGGCTTGAGTTTTGGCTGGGAGGCGATCCCGGAGGAGGCCAGGCGGCTGCGCAAGGACGAAACCTACCCTGTAAAGTAAGACAAGTGCTGTTGTGTTCTCACTCAGAACATTCAGAATCATTTAAATATGTCTATATTTGTTGTGTGCTCATGAAAATTTTAGAACACCTACTTTTGCTGGAGGCCTCTTCTCAATTTCAAAGGAGTACTTTGAGCACATTGGAACATATGATGACAAGATGGAGATCTGGGGTGGAGAAAATGTGGAAATGTCATTCAGGGTCAGTCTTTTTTTTAAATCTCTGAACTCATAGTTTACATTTTCAATCTGTCTTCTTCTCCTTTTGTCAGTGTTAATGATTCCTCTCTCTCTCATTTGGGATTAAAAGGTTTGGCAGTGTGGGGGCCAGTTAGAGATCATTCCTTGCTCTGTGGTGGGCCATGTCTTCCGAACCAAAAGCCCACATACCTTCCCCAAAGGAACTGAAGTCATCACCCGCAACCAAGTGCGCCTAGCTGAAGTCTGGATGGACGACTATAAGAAGATTTACTATCGCCGCAACAAAAATGCTGCAGTAATGGCCAGTGAGGTATGTTCTCCAATACTGAATGGCTGTGGTGCAATTTACAAACCTGTGTGTCAGATTGCGACAAACTTTTCCGCCCCATTGCTTCAAATAGCTGATGGGAGCCTCCCAAGTTGTCGTTTTGGTTTGTCAGATGATTAACTTCATCCCTCTCATGGTTAAAGAATAAGTACGGAGACATCTCTGCACGCCTAAATTTGAGAGAGAGACTTCACTGCAAGAACTTCACCTGGTATCTTCAGACAGTCTACCCAGAGGTCTTCGTTCCAGATTTAACTCCAGAGAAATATGGAGCAGTGAGTCAGGTTTTGTGGATAGCGACAATAAAATACACCGCATGTAATGTGTAACTGGGGTTGTTATTTTACTCTTATCTCTCGCCCTTGTTTGTACCAGATAAAAAACACAGGCTCTAACTCATGCCTGGATGTTGGAGAGAACAACCAGGGTGGTAAACCTGTGATCATGTACATGTGTCACAATATGGGAGGCAACCAGGTACAACAAAGTACAACGAAAGCTCAGTTTGAAATGGAGCATGAAAGATGAAGAGGCAAAGAGATTTAACAGTTTGTATGTTTCTTTTTTAGTACTTTGAGTATTCATCTCATAAGGAACTGCGTCATAATATTGGCAAAGAATTGTGTCTTCATGCCACAAACCAGCCTGATGCAGTGAAGATTGAGATGTGCCAGCTAAAGGGGAAGGGTACCAGTTTGGCACCAGAACAGGAGTGGGTCTTTACAGAGGTAAGGACTACTTGAGGCTTCACACACATATTGGCTAAAATATATATCGGCTAAAAAACTTGCTAGATATCTGAATGGCTAACTTATTTTTTTAGGTCTCAGAGCACATCTATCCAGACTTCAACTTTGAATTCTTGAAAAAAAAAGTTGAACGTTGCATATGTTAATTCTGATCATGCAAGTTCACCTTTATAAAATGCTTTCACTGTGTAAATGGTTCCCACAATGCAAAACAAACAATTCAATTTAAAGTGTTACTTTAAAGTGTGAAGGTTGTCTCAAAAGGTCAATTTCTCTATTCACCTGCATTTAAAGTCATGATCTCGTCATCAAGCTCTTTGTACAAAGGTGAACAGGAATAATTTTACTTCTCATCCTGATGACAAATGAAGTGTTGTGTTTTGTATGTTTTCAAAGGCTTTATAGAGACAGTCTTTGTCCGATTTGAGCTCTGGTTTAAATGATCTTTTCTGTTTTCCTCCAGGAGAATCTTCTGAAAAACCCTAGCAGTGGGAAATGTTTACAGCTCAAAGGGAGTGTGATTCAGATGGACCACTGTAATGCTGCAGATCTCTACCAGCACTGGACCTTCAGCTGACCTTCTGGACTTCCCATCAGGTGGCCTGTCGGTCACCTTGTGTCTATCGTTCTCTAAATCTGCACCTTGGGGCCAAATCTACTCTGATCCAGTGGGGCCTGCTGCACAACACAGGGTGCCTGGCCAAACGCATAACCACTGAAAGATGGAGGACAACGTAAAGACAATCGCATTTGTGGAAAACTTTCGGGGTTGGGTTGGTCTTAACTGTTTTTAGATTTAATTTATTATGACATCTCAGGAAAGACATTTGTTAGTGGTTGTGGATATGAAATGTATGACTCTGTAATTGTGAACTGGCAGTGAGCACTTGTTTTAGACTCGAACTGGAATGATTGCTATGATGGGCTATTTTTATTTGTCTGACTGGATGTTCAAATTTTAAGTCTGAGTCAAGGGTAAAAAGAGGTCTGTTTTTTTAAATAAAAATGTTTGTTTTTTAACTAAAAATTGGAATGGAAATATTTATTTAATGTCCTCCTAATACATTCATACAACATTCAAATATTCATTCTGTGTCTTGGCTAGATAATGGTTACGGAACTAATTAATTATTTGACTTTGGCTATTTATAGTTCAGGTATTCATTTGTTGCAGTATAACACAGCTATGTTTTGTTGCCAGTCTGAGAATGCTACATAATGCACTTTATTCCACATTTTAAAATCTGTTTAACTGCCCAGCCGGAGGTTATATACTGATAACAAGTCTTCCTGCAACAAAGTGTACAGAGTTTCTTTGTCAAAGGCCCCACTGTGTTTGCACAACATTTATCCAAGGAGTGGTTTAGGACAGGGCACATTCCTGAAAACTGTTTCAACCCTTGACTGAGCAGACCTGAAATGTAAGTTATGGGGAATGTACTGGACTTCAAAACCTTCCCTGACGAGCTGAGCTGATTTGATCACTATGCACACCACGTCAGAGTCAAAGGGTGCGGAGAGTTTAGGTCGTGCAGCCTCATATGTATGTGTTAAAGGTTGCTTAAAGCATGGTTTTTCCATGTAGCAATAGATGGCAGCACAGAGTCACAAATTTTTCTGCAAAGCAACTATGACAAATGAAATTTCCATGCAAAGTGTTCAGTGCAAGCACAGATATATCGAAGGTCAGTGCTGGGGCAGGCTGAGAGCAAGCCGGACAGACAATGAACACCGAAGCGCTGGCTCGTTCTGATGTATTCGGACAGCTCAGGAAAGAACTTTATGGAGAGGAGCCGTCCAGTAATTCTAACACACACATATTCATCATCCTGGGAGCTTCTGTGAGTACAACTTTAAAACTTCCTGCAACATGACAACATTACCTCCTCCATTTTTAAGTCAGTGATTACTGTAATCAGATATTTCTAGTCCATCTCTTTATACTAAATTCCAGATAGTTGTAGTTGTATCCAAAACAAAAAAGCCTCAGCGATGAGGAGTGATTCAGTGTGATAATCAGAGTGATACGTCATGGAATGATGGCATGTTCAAAGCAAAGAAATGTGCAATATCTACTTTTTTCCATGTCCAAGTTCAATGATAAGAGATAGGGAACAGTTGTATTTTAATGTTATTTGTGGAATTGCAGTGTGTTCCATAGAGGCTTTTTACATATTGCTCAACAGATCTGATCACTCCCCGTTACTGTGGTAGCTTATTTAGAGTTTACCTGAACTTTGGACATGTGATTCTGTACAGTCAGACTATCAGCAGAACAGGATCTTGAGTAGTTCTGATTTTGTCATACTATGGTCACAGGGGGATCTTGCTAAAAAGAAGATCTATCCAACTTTATGGTGAGTGACAAATTGACCAAACACACCAACAGAGCTTCAAAGTGTTTTGAATTTTGACCTTTGGCCAGTAGTTCTACTTTTCTGCCTTTTTTCTGCTCTTTTTTTAGGTGGTTGTTCAGAGATGGCTTGCTCCCGGATGATACACACATTGTGGGCTTTGCCCGGTCTAGTCTGACTGTGGATGACATTAAGGCTGCATGTCTGCCTCATATGAAGGTAGCACATTTAGGGAAGCTTGTTGGCTTTCTAGTTCAGTGTTTTCACAAACAACTCTGACACTTTTCCTGAAGGTGACTGATGCGGACAGTGATGGTCTATCAGCATTCTTCAGTAAGAACTCTTACGTTAGTGGCCGATATGACGACGTCAGCTCCTTTGACCAACTGAACAGCTTTCTGTCATCTCTGCCTGGGGGAGGAAACACCAACCGACTGTTCTACCTGGCTCTGCCACCCACAGTTTACCAGCATGTCAGCGCAAACATCAGGAACCACTGCATGAGTAGCAAGTTAGAATCGATCGAGTCCTGAAAAATGATGGAACACATTCTGTTTGACGGCATTGTAATCAGGTTTGTTTGCTGCAGAGGCTGGAACAGAGTCATTTTTGAGAAACCGTTTGGCCGTGATCTCCAGAGCTCATGGGAGCTGTCAGCCCACCTGTCTTCACTTTTCAAAGAAGACCAAATATATCGCATTGACCACTACCTGGGGAAAGAAATGGTCCAAAACCTCATGGTGCTAAGGTAACTGTCTGCCTCACAGGTATAAGTTTAAAGGTTCATTTTAACTGCTTGATGTCAGGAGAGTTTGTTACCCTTGAGATATGTTTTTCTCTGTTTAATAAATCATTTGCTTGCTCACTTCCAGGTTTGGTAATCGCATTTTTGGACCTACGTGGAACAGGACCAGCGTAGCCTGCGTGACCCTCACCTTCAAAGAGCCGTTTGGCACTGAGGGCCGAGGAGGATACTTTGATGACTTTGGAATCATTAGGTGAGGACGGTACTGTGCACTCATTGTGTCACAGTTAAAGACACTTGTCTTTATTCCATTCCTTTCCCTACAATGTAGAGATGTCATGCAGAACCATCTGCTCCAGATGCTCTGTTTAGTTGCAATGGAGAAACCTGCTTCAACCAGTCCAGACGATGTGAGGGATGAGAAGGTAACATCAATAATGATAATAATTTATGCCATCTTTAGTTCATCGTGTCACAGAAATGCATTTTTCATGTTTTTCTTTATTTTGGTGAACCATAGGTGAAGGTGTTAAAGTGTATAGCTCCTGCTGTCATTTCGGACGTGGTGCTTGGGCAGTATGTCAGTGATCCTGAAGGGAAGGGTCAATCAAAGCTGGGTTACCTTGATGATCCCACCGTACCAAAAGGCTCTTGCACTCCAACTTTTGCCACAACAGTGCTTTATGTCCAAAATGAAAGATGGGATGGTGAGGCTGAGCTCCAGCTTTCTTTTTCTTCTCTTTTTCGGTCAAAATCTCATGAGAAGTCGCTGTTCTACCCAGCGATCCAGTTTTGAACTGCCACTGCACTATTTTTCAGGCGTCCCTTTCATTCTCCGTTGTGGTAAAGCCCTAAATGAGCAGAAAGCAGAAGTCCGCCTGCAGTTCACCGACGTGCCAGGAGACATCTTTGGCGCGCGCTGTCAGAGGAATGAGCTAGTTGTGCGTGTGCAGCCAGATGAAGCCATTTATCTGAAGATGATGACCAAGAGGCCTGGGGTTTACTTCAGCCCTGAGGAGACTGAGCTGGACCTCACTTACAAGAGCAGATACAAGGTTCTTAAACTATTCAAATGGATCGTCATGACTGAGCCATCAGTCTTAAGATGCAATGCATTTTTTCTCTGCTTGTTTAACACTTCTTATTCTCTCTTACAAGAAATAGTCAATTTTAAACTTTTCAATCAATATCAGGATGTAAAATCTTGTGTGGGAATGCTACAAAAACACTTTAAAAAGTTTATGCAATGTAATGTGGTTAAAAACAAAAAACGATGGCAAAACCAAACATACTTTTTTTTCTTTCAGTTTTTTCTTTTCATATGAACAATTGCATTGTTTTTGTAGAACCTGAAGCTCCCCGATGCATATGAGAGGCTGATATTAGACGTCTTTTGTGGAAATCAGATGCACTTTGTCCGCAGGTTGGTAGAAGGATTTACAGAAAGAGAAAGCACAAAACTTTTTAAATGACTATTTAAAAGATAAAAAAAAGAGTAGAATGTGAACTACATTCACAGGGATTTTTTAAAATTAATTATTGTTTTCGCAAAGATCATGAATGGTTTGCTTTTGAGCAATATATTCACCAGGGCTCCTCACATTTTCCTCCCAGTGATGAATTGCGGGAAGCCTGGAGGATCTTCACTCCTGTCCTTCACCAAATAGAGGCAGAGAAGAGACGTCCAATTCCTTACAAATATGGAAGGTAAAATCTGTCTTATGTGGCCAAAAATGAGCACAGCATGCATATTACACCTTATGTTGACCATTAAGCCCTTTGTCTTGCCTTTGTTGTGTATATAGTCGTGGTCCAAATGAAGCAGATGAGCTTGTGAAGAGGGTGGGATTCCGCTATAAGGGCACATACAAGTGGGTGCAGCCCCACACTAACTGACGCTTCATGCCACATGATCACATACTCTCAGGAAAATTACTGTATGAAAGTTTACAAAAAATAAAGTTTACTTTGGTGACTGTTGTACCTGTTGATCATGTCTGCATGTACAAAAAAGGCACTGATGGTTGCACCTGATCATAACAGAATGAACTAAGAAATAAAAAGTAACCCAATTTGTCACTTGCATCTGAGATTTCTTCATAAATCACCATTCAATCTGCACTCTAATATAACATCAATAATATGGGTGCGAACAATTTGGAACTGCAACAATGGTTAATGGATGTAGGGATATGAATACGAGATTTTTATTTAGGGTCACGTGAAAGGAATAAAAGCTTGTTCTCTGCCTTCAGCAGACCCGTGTTTTCAGTTACTACACCACTTTAGGAATGCAAAACATGATTCACATAAAGCCAGGCAAACCCCTACATATACCAGGAGGACTTGTTGGACTGGTTTGCAAGAGAGGTGCCTCCTCCAATAACAATCAGAAAGGTGAGCCATTATAAAGTCCTGCTCCAGGTGAGGACAACTTCCAGGTTTGTAATTTAAGCTAAATCAAAACTACAAATAACTGTTAACAGCATGTTAAACCCTATCAGTGCACAGGGGAATTTAAAGATGGCATGTTTGTTACCTGTTTGGGTAAGTCTATCTGCTGCTTGTAATAGATTAATGTTGTATCTTTTTTTGTCTGTTGCAGGGGCATTTCCTATCTGGAATCACAACCACACAATTTTGCGCACAGTGACCAATAACAGCATTGAACAGCTGTGTCCTATCTCAGAGAACTGTGGGAGAAAAAGTGAGGATGACCATGTGTTCAAACATCTTGTGGGACGCTTATACATTTCTTTGTGTAATATGTACTGAAATAAATCATAAATCATATGCCTGAGGAACTGTAAAGACACTAAAAAAAGCTGAAGATTAGCTATTTAAAATTCTACCAATTAATAATCAAGTAAAACAAGAACTTAACGTTGATGTTATGGTTAATTTTAAGAAGTAAAAGAAGGAAGCAGCTGCTTTTTTTCCTTCGTTTTAAAAATGAAACAATGCATTAGGTACTCTAAAAAAATGTAAAAAATAATAAAGGCTTTTAAAATTTAAAGGTCACAAGTCTTTTAAATCTATATATTTTGCTAGTTGATCTTCTGTAATACTTTTCTATAACTTTATTCTCTTGAGTCTCAGGTTGGAGGGGGGGAAAACATTACAGGCAAAAAAAACAACACACATACAAGCATACAGTAACAGGTCACATAAGATTTGTACAGAAAAACCTGCTATATAAAGTGTAAGATTAGGACTTATCAAACAAACACAAATAAACACCTATAAGAATAAATACTTTTTTTCCCTTGATTACACTGAGAAAGCATTAAAGTAACTGAAATACCTGAACCGTTTGGCATTGACAGTCTGCAAAAATGTCAGTTACTTTATTATTTTCTTGTTTTTCCACCATTCAAAGATCAAACTATCTCTCTAGTGTGCATGTCCTTTTACACTCCTTCCCCTCCTGGATGCAGTTGTGTATCACAGATCCATCCTCAATCCCCCTGGCATACAGTCGTACCAATTGACCATGAATCCTGGGGAAAGGTGAGCACAGTAAAAAAAACAAATACAAAGTACATGAGTAGTCATGAGTGTTTAACTTGACCTAATGAGAGACAGAGGCTATGGGGTGTGCGCTTTCTTACTTGCAGAGGATATCGGTGACAGGCAAAATTTCTCCATCACAGTTCCACACCGACACATCGGGAGCTTTTTTGCAACACAGACCACATATTAGGGGGGTTGTTGTTTTCTCCTCCTTTGTCATCACTTGTCCCGTAGATCTCTGTGCTAAGTGCTGCTGGGATCCATTTCTGCCTCCACTCTCCACATATCCTCTCTCTTCTTCATATGCAGACTCCTCACGTCCTTGCTCCTCTCCGTCTTCTACCAGAGAGAAACGGACTGCCTTCACACGGTGGACCTGCACAAACGGCAGGTCGAACTGGGAAAAGAAGAGAAACATTTTAATTAACTTCAAACTTTTTAATTGTTCAATTTTAAATCCCATACCTGGTCTTGTGCACTGGTGTGCCTGTAGAGAAACTTTAGGAAACCCAAAGGGTTGGTGTCCCATACAAGGATGAGGTCCCCTGTTCCATCAGCCAGGTGAGCAGAGGGAGAGAGGCCTAGAGGACTTCTGGTGCAGGAGCTGGACATACAAGTGAGAGACACACACTTGAACCTGCCTTCAACACTCACCCACTCACCTGAAAAGACAAACATAGAGTGAGAGGACAGCAAAAGTTTTAAAAACAAAAACCTGCAGACCATAATTCTCAAATCAATTATTAAAAGTCCTACATTCCTCTTTGATGCACAGTCACTTTTATATTAATATGAGAGTGCAATAATACAAATATAATAATCTATGTAAAGGATTAGCTCATAGTTATTGCAACCACCCATTTTTGCATTCTGCCTTCTCAGAGTTCTTCTTTTTCTTCGTATCAACATACAGAAATCAGAATAAAAGTGCAATCAATTTGAGTTGTCATAACCCAAAAAACTGCTTTAAAGTATTCATTATTTCGGCTTAAAGGTCAAAATCAGTTTTACCCTCTGAGTCAGTACTGATCTGGCCGGAGTAACAGCTGTAGAGGGAGCCCGAATCAGAAGAGTTGGGGAAAAGTCTTTCTGTGCTTCTGGAACACACACCACATCTAAACACAAAAAAACCTAGGTTCACTGCTTGAAGTCTGTGAAATGAAAAGGCCCTCCCCTTTGTCACTCATTCATAAGAGTATTGTAAACTATATGCCAACAGTCAGAAACAAACGCCTCAGACAAAGAATGCGGCAGACACTTAAACAGCAGGCTGAAGCTCAACTTTCATCTGATCAAGTTCCTTGTGTCAGGCTTCTTGGCCTACATAGGATAAACCCAACACCCGAGCCCCTCTGCAGGTGGCAGCAGTTACACCGTCTCAAACTGTCGATTGGAACCATTTCCCTGATTCCTGTATAATAATGACAGAACCCACATCAATACTATCCCTCCATCTAATGAAAGGGGTTTAAGATTACACAAAAATAATCATCCGCTTTCTCAGATAACATAGATTAGGATACACAAAGGCTGAGAGTGACATGGTTATGAAAAATACAAAAGCCTTTTGTTAGCAACGACCTTGTTTGAGATCTCCCTTTTTTACTATTCATGTGGTATTTGTTTTATGAAACATACAGAAGAAGTCGTATTCACATGAAAATAGTGGGTGAAAATAGAGAAGTTGTCAGCTCAAAAGAGAACACTCCCACACCATCTGAGAGTTTTATGGTGTTAAAACATTATCAGGCATGCATGCTCAGTCTTCTCTCTGTTTTTCTCATCTACTCTCATTCTTTTGCGCTCATTATTAGCAGGGCCTCACATTTGAATTGATTGCATGTAAATACTGATGTAATTATTTGTCAGAAGTAGCAGTTTTACCCCGAGAGGCAGCGAGTTTTATCTCTCGGGCTGGAAAACAGCGGGTCTGCCGGCAGATACTGAACTCTGCCTGTGTAGCTTCTGTTGTTGAGGAACACCATTGTGCCTAAACAAAGGACAGAATTTACATTAGCTGCTTTCACAGTTTAAAAAGAAGACAGACTGTGGTTTTATCACATGAAACGTTTAAAGAGGGATCACATATGTGAGAAAAAGTCCTTTCTTATCATGTACATCTGTGATACTTAAGATCCAATTTAAATGCAGACAATCGTAATGTCTAACACATTTGAGCATGTGTTCATTCCTGTTCTGAATATCAATCATGAATCTAGACCTGAATAGTCATATCTAAGTGGTCCCATCCAGCGGTGTTTTTCACTCTCGGCCAGTACATCTCCGTAGAAGCCATAGCCCACCAGAGAGACCGAGTAGCGCAGCAGAGCAGAGGCATGGTGGACTGAACACACATCCAGAGGCTGAGAGTCTCCTGCAAGGTGTTTTGGGAAATCAGAGGGGTTTATATATGCAAAGCCAAAAGTCAATAAAATAGCGATTACACAGAGGAAAAATCCCATCTCACCTATGATAATGTGCAAAGCTGAAGTTACAGGGTCAATCACTCCCACTGTGGCGTAGCACACGCAGTCGGTAGAACCTACAAATAATTCATGACATCAAAACTAAGTGTCCCAGCTTGAAAGTGAATGACAGGAGTACAAGAGAGCCGACCGCAGTAACCTGCAGGGATGATGCCAATGTGAAGCGGACACGGCTGCAAGGTGACATCAGGATCGTGCTCACAAAGGCCTGCCTCTTGCTGTGTCCGCCCAATAACACCATGGAGTATTTCACTGAACATGCCGTCCCCACCCACACAGACCACACTGTTAAAACAAACAGAAGGGTCTCTGTTATGCAAAAAATCACCTCCCGGAGGGCATTGCTGTGGCAAGGCTCTCTTACCACAGTTTTTACCAGACAGTGGTGCCAGGGCTTACCCGTCAAAGCCTGTCAGGTCTTTCTTCAGGATGTGGTCTCTAGCCTGATTTGCCCTCTCCGTCACTAAAGGACAGTTTTTATTATTAGTTCCATGCTGAAAACTGGTTTAAGAGTCAAGCAGGTCAGTCTAAAAATGATTAGCAGATTCTAGCATTAGTAATTTTATCAATAACAAATGAGCCTTTTCACAAAATAGGATTATGACACATTGCTCAGTGGGAGTGTACCTATCACATGTGAGCTGATATCAGCCAGCTCAAAGAGAGGAGCAGCCAGAGAATGGTAGATCTGTCTTCCCTTCTTCTTTCCCCCAAATGGGTTGATGAACACCAACAGTTTATGAGGACGCAAAGGACCTGAAAGGCAAATTTTGAATACAACTGGATAACTGGGAACTCTCATAAGCAGCTGACCTAATGTTCGAAAGTTGTCTGGGAAGAACTGTAAAATATCTCAGTCCTTTCCAAATATTTGTGCCTACTGTGAGTTTTGACAGCTGTCCTGAGATGTGCAATCCACTGGTCTCTGAGCACCCGACTGGGGCAGCTGAACTGGGTCCGGCCCAGTCTCCATAGCAACCCGTAGGAGCCCCCGCTACTGCTACGCTTCACATAGAAAACTGTAAATATGTAAAAATAATTATAATAATTTTAAAAAAAGTTTAAACCTGTCGTTAAACCACATTGTGAAAAAAAACAGAAAGAACTTATCTGGTAAAATGAGACATGACATAATTCTGGTCAAATATTTTTGACCTATTTTCCCCTAGAGTGGTGGCAGCTCAGCCTCACTTGTAAACACACCTGTGAAATCCTTATCCGTGTCCTCCACAGACTTATGGGGTAGGATCTCCACGCGACCCTCCTCCACTCCAATCACTTCAGCCACAGGTACTGAAACTTTCATATGCACAGAGAGAAAATCTCAGCAGACTAATTCAGTATTTTTCCAACCATGGACCGATTGTAAACTTTACATGCAAAGCAACATTTTCTATTTAAGCATATATTAACAAATGAGTTTCACGAAGTGCATCAAAAGCAGATCCACTGCATATAGAGCATGTAACATGTCAGCACATGGGTTTTTTGTTCACGCAGCAGAGATGCCCGATAATTACATTCAGCGGTGATATTCAGACCAACTTGCCTCATAACCTAACCTCTGAGACTACTTTGGAGTACTAACTCAAATTAAGTGATGTTTTCTCCTAAAGGCAGTCAATAAGTTTGTTGTAAAACGTCCTCCATATTTGTGAAGAAGACAGTCAGAGGTGAGTATAGAAAACCAATTGCTGCATGACAAATAACAGCTCTGATTCTGATCAAATAAACACATGCAATGAAAATATGAATGAATAAATGCTGCTGCACTGCCCTTCTGATCTGAAGGGACAGATGCAGTCAGGTCAGAAAAGGCCCTCTGTGGAAGACATAGAAAGAAAGGTTTTCAATCTTTACCTTAGGAATCAGAATTTTTAATTGGATTTTGAGCCATTCGTTTTGAACACTCATGACTCTTGTTGTACAGAATTTTTAAACTATTGCTTTTCTCTTTTGGGCTGAAAGTAAAGTGATCTGAGACGTTTGGTGAAAAGGACCATCCCAGTGTGTGTCTTAAAGCTGGTGTTTTGAGTAAACTCTCTGTCGTGTTGGTGCTGTTCAACTCGTTCTTCACGTTCCCTGCATGCAGCTGCTTTAAATGAGGTGTCCCCTCCCGGTTATAATCCCATCTATATGTAAGAATTGTTGTTCGTTTACTGGTATGAAGTGTTGTGTTACACATAAAGTATAAACACAGTGGAGAAAGACGCCTGTCATCAAAAAAGTGCACATGGAAAAAACAGATGGAAAAAAAGATCGAGGATATAAAGCAAGTGAACGAACAAATAATTCCCTTTTGAGTATTAAAAAACACCAATAGCTTATAGGCTCTATGGCGCTGTTGGATCACATGATGTTGACATAGTGTAGAAGTATGCTTACCTGTTTTCTTATCACGATTCTTCTTATCTACCTCGGTCCACTTAAAATGCCAGCCTGTAAGAACAGCAAGGTATCTCTTGTTACCGACCCACAAACTTGACTCCAACTTCAGATCAGTCTCCATCTAAACGCTGTCATTCACGTTGGTCCTCCCGTGTCCCGAAAAACTCTCCAGATCACATTTTAAAGACTATAACTTTGGCATCTCTGTAAAGTTACAGCGGAATGCCAATCTGGTATCTTCATCAGTCAACAACCCTTCAGAATCCCTTTGCTTCCTGACATCAGAAAGTTTTTGCCCCTTATCTCCGTCTGAATGGCGTTGGGTGTTTTCTTTTTCTCTCTCGTTTGGTTCCTCTCAACAGGCTCAGGTGTTGTCGACGCCGCCCGGTGCTCAGGGGTGTTGAACTAAAAATATCCGTATCTTCTCCCTCCCAGTAGGACACCTGTTATTCGTTTTGCATGCCACACTGCTGATTGGACAGATATTTACCTAAAGGACTGGGGCCAATTACGCTGAATATTCCTGGAGTTTGGCAAATGTTGCTTGCCGTAAAAACATATTTAGTAAAGATTTTAGGGCCATTTTGCAGCCAAAATGGCTATTTTATATCAACAATAACTAAACTTGGGAATAAATTAAAAATGATTAAGTTAAGCATCCATTTTGAACTCCTTTCTATAATGTGTTCCCATCTATTACATTTTCATCTTATTTTAGTCTTTGAATTGTTCACTTCTAAGTTCAAAGGGATATTTGAACACGCGTTTGTTTGTAACACGTGTTTTTAAAATACTGATCTGAAACTGAAATAGAACTATAGAGAAATGATATGTATTTCAAAGAGAGAACAAAATAACAAATATATAAATACTCAACAACTATGTCCATGCTCGATACCAAGAGTTACTGAACCGAAACCTCCCACCACTTTAACCATGCACAAAAAAGTCCCCCAAATAAAATCGATTAATGCAAAAGTAACATTTATTCTGAAGCGTCCGGCCATTCTTGCCGGAAATGCATTTGTGTCATGCGCATTGGCTTCTCTTCCCCGTGCTAGCAGAACGGCTGGGCTAGCTAGCGAAATTAAACATTTTAATCTTGTTGTGCACTTATTATGGTTAGTTTATTGAGAGCACATTGATTAATTTTCGTTTCCTAGATTTAATAAAAAGCCAACCAACAAAATGAATATACGAAACGCGCGGGTAAGTAGGCTGAATTCCTCTTGGCAACCACGCTGTTTTAGCTGTGCCGTTAAGCTAACACTGCATTTTCAGTGACCAAATAACACTTGATTTAGCATTGTGCCATGCATCTTCATGACACTTTTTTTCACCCTTGTTTTTTTTCAGCCGGAAGACCTCATGAACATGCAACATTGTAACCTGCTATGTCTTCCAGAAAACTACCAAATGAAATACTACTTCTACCACGGGCTGTCCTGGCCTCAGGTGATAAACAGTGTTCCCGTTTGTCCTGATTTAGCTGATTCCGCTGATCCTGTGTCATAAAGGGTTACACTGCCTCTGTCTGTTATTTTAGCTCTCATATATTGCCGAGGATGAAAATGGGAAAATTGTGGGTTATGTGCTGGCAAAGATGTGAGTAGACACATTAAACTTCCTGTGAATTGGTCTGAATTAACTTGTTACATTTATCAAGCAACCACTCCCTGTTCATTTTAGGGAGGAAGACCCAGATGATGTCCCTCATGGTCATATCACATCATTGGCAAGTTGAAACGGTGTTAAGCATTTTACATGTGTACATCTCAAAGAAACCTGCTGCTAATGGTGTGTGTGGATTGCAGGCAGTGAAGCGATCCCACAGACGTCTTGGTCTGGCTCAGAAACTGATGGACCAAGCCAGCCGTGCCATGATAGAAAACTTCAATGCTAAATATGTCTCACTTCATGTTCGTAAAAGGTATTTGCTGTGTCATTTGTCTGCTGTGATGTTGGTTTTTTGGCTTTGATTCATGTAGATGAAACATTGTGTGGTCCCCTAGATACATTATAAATATACGCTCATCCTCTGCTTGCGATTGTGTTGTTACTCCCATTTTTAAGGCTCATGCTTGTTTCTTCTCAACATTGCAGCAACCGGGCAGCTTTGCACCTGTATTCGAACACACTGAAGTTCCAGTAAGTCTTCTGTCTGACTTAGATAATAAAACATTTTTACGTGTAATTATATCTTTGGATCGGCACTGATAGTGAATTTTAAGAATTACATTTAAGTTTTTGTTTGTCTGTGGTACATGTTGGCTGATAAGATGTGAATTAAGGCATCATACTTGTGCCAAAGGAGTGCTCCATTCAACTCGGCACATGAAAAAACATGCTAAGAGGAAACCGTTCTGTTCTTAAACAATGAAAGCGTGTCAGACAACTGATGTCCACTGACAATTGTTTCAGTTTAAATAAACACGAAAAGCTATGTGCCGGGACAAAAAGAGCAGCTTTTGAAATTATGCAACACTATATTGCAAACTTTGAAAAAAAGAAATGAAAACGGCAGCTGTGACAAAACTGTTTGTGTGGCTCCACATCAAGAAGTACCACCCCCGGACAGCACATGATGAGGTATAGAGTTGTTGAACGCACAGCCATCGGTGCTGAGGGCTCTAACTTTCCCTGAGTCATCCCTGAGCCTTAAGATTCAGCTGACAGAGCAGTCATTCTTTTTTTTGTTTTTCCCAGTTCCTCTAAAACACCCACCCACTTTCTGTTGTGCTGTCTGCTGTGGGGGTGTCAGTTGGGTATATATTTTTTAATTAATGCTGTTATCTGTTGCATACCCTGGCTGCATGCTGGCATAACTTTGCAATTAAACAGATATCATGCAGTGTGTGACCTGGTCATTCCTGCTTAAGGGAACATCTGAACCTCACATTAGGTACATTATTAAAAGACTAAATGTATATTTAAGCTTAATGTATTGAAGTTTTATGTTATTTCTTCTCAGGATTAGCGAAGTAGAGCCAAAATATTACGCAGATGGGGAGGATGCCTACGCAATGAAGAGAGATCTGGCCCACATGGCTGATGAGGTGGTTTTATTTGCTATTTTGACAGTTCTCTTTTTGAGCAGGTCCTTATACTCTTTTTCCTGTGCTTTTTCTCCTACAGCTGAGGAAGCCAGGTGTGCGAGCATTAGGTCAAGAGGCACCATCAGGTTCTGGCGACCATGAACGGGAAAGCGAGAGGGATAGCGGAGGAGAGAGCAAAGAGCTGAGCGAAGTCAGCGAGGCAACAGAAAGCACAGACGTTAAAGATTCTTCTTCTGATTCACAATGACGCTTTAGTTCCAGACACTTTTAAATCAGCCTTCCCTTCTATTTTTAAACTCTGCTCTGTTTTTGACTGGCTATCTGTGCATCAAGGCGCGGCAACATTTTCAACTACATATTTTCTAAAAGCCTTTTTTTCTGCTGTGATGAACATAGAGACTTGGATGTGACTCTGATGTACAATCTAAATTAAACAAAAACAAATTACTGGTCTAAATGTTTTTGTCCACTTGTCCATTAACAGTTAACTGAGTCCCTGTCACCTAGTTTTTACATGTCTCTCAAATAATACATTTATTAAATCTTTGGTCAGTGTACTGAATGTGGCTTACATAAAGTGAAGTACAAAATCAACATTGCGTTCAATGAGAAATTCAGCTGACGCAAATCTTTTTGCGATTTATTAAATTAGAACTTCTAAGATTGGATTTCCTCCCCAAAGCTAAATTTGTTTTGATTAGAGGCTGCTGTGTCTCAACGTCATAAACGAATTTCCCACGTCTAAACTTTACAGATGATCTTTGTAGAAAAAAAAGAAATCCCATACAAGGTATGTCAAAATTCAGACTGACCAGTATTGCTCATGTGAAGGGAGTAAAATAAATGATAAACTAAAGATTCAGAGACACTGATACCCACCGAGAGTCAGCGCAGAGTCGCCTATCTAATGTACTAAACTGACGCATCCTTTATGTCTTCATGTTGACATACTCTGACTAATGTGACTTTAATTCAGCATGGCATGAGCCACTCAAACCTCCCCTGGGGAGTAAAAGTGTCCTTACCACGGATGCAGATTAGACAATTGCATACAGAGCTAATTCAGCTGATTGGGCTATTTTCTATGTGTTCTCCTGCTCAACTTAAAGGTACAGATAAGATACAAATAATGCTTATAAAAAACAAATGATCAAACGAGGGGTACGGCCAAATTAAGCCTTTATGAAAGTGACCAAAATATGTCAGTTAAGAGGAATTTAAGTGTGCTTGCAACATCATCCAGCTGTAAGTTTGAGGAAGGAAACAGCAGTGCGAGAAAGCTGCATGGAAGATAACAGCACAACTGACCACAAATTTTCTAAGCAGCAGTAACACATTCAACCCCCACACCACCCTTTTAATCGCAGTATTGGGACAAAGCTGCATCGAGTGATTACACATTTTCTAGAAGCCTCTTCACTGTCATATGGACATATGGAATTTTTACCACAAAGGATCTGTTAAAATCAAACATATTCTTATCTTTGTGCACATGAAGGCACTCTCAACCTTTCAGTCAAGAACCCACAAAACTTGTTGGTTTGTTCTTCAAACCTCAACTCTGAAGCAGCTGATTTCACTTTATTACTGCCAAATAACCACAGAGGAGGCACTAATCAGTGAAAACAGCTGGCGTATGATTGGACTGAAAACCTGCTGCAGAGTTCAAGAGGCCGCATGAAACAGAAAGGGAGGAAGGACTTGACTCAAAAAGGTTTTTGCCTGTCACACTTGCACAATCACACACTAAAGACTCAAACTACTGGGGTGAGATGAGGGGAGAAAAAGGGAGATAAACTGAACAGTGAGTGTGTATGTGAGAGAGAAAGAGTCAGAGAGATGAGTTCCACTCCACCCACATCCATCCAAGTTCAATGTGAGGGGGAGGTGAAACAGTTTAGAGCTTACTGTTCTAGTAACCGGCGTTATTTAGTTGCTTTGATTTGGTGAAGAGGCTAGTCCACTCAGCTCCTCTTAAGGTAATCTTTTCCTTCCTCTGGATGTATAAAACCTTTATCTGCTTGACTGGGTAAAGCAGAAAAAGCCTTGAGTATCTAATACAGTTTTTGTTTTTTGTTTTTTAATCTTGTGTATTGCATGCTGCTTAGAACTGGCTTGGTAATTTAAGTTGCGCTTTTACTGCCTGTTCCTCAACACTTCACGACTCTGGCTGCTTTTCTATGACGGCTCACGTAAAAGGAGCAGAAAAACAAGCATACATAAGATTTTTAATTGGGCTAAATCTAGCTTGAATGAAACAATACCGCTTTTTGTAAAGATATGAGGTGGCGATTCACTGCTGATCCCATAGAGAAAAGATGAGGGGTGAAATATGCTGGTACATATAAAAAACAGATTTTCTCCTCTGAAATGTGCCAGTCACTGTAGCAGGTCAGTTGGTCAGGGTCTCAATGGAAGGAGCAAAGAGTGCACATTTCAAGTGACAAGAATGCTGATGACTGATGTTTGTGTGGGAAAGGGGAAAAAAAAGGGAAGTTGGGGGGTGTAAAGAAAAAATGTTGTGACCATTGTGTATAAAGAGTTATAGTTCAGCACCCTTTTCTTCCCCTTTCTGCTGCTCATTAAACACCCCTTTGACACTAAATATCTTTCGGATCTCGATGTCTGTTTATACAATGTTTCCAATGGAGTACAATTTGCTTGTGCGTGTTCAGTTATTCATTTTAGCAGCATCCCCGCTCTCAGAAGTCAAAAGCTGTTGGTGTTGTCGGAAATGCAGAATGTACTTTGACTGCATCAGTAAACTTGATCTTTGTGGGCAAAAGCACCTGTTCTCTTCAGAGCAACCGTCCCCACAGAGTTGCCCTCTGGTTAAGGCTATTTTTAGGGTGGCTGAGATGTTGTGAGTGCTATTTTTTGCACCTCATGCAATCCTGCAGCTTGACGGGCGCAACAGGCAACACACGCCAACTGCTTCTCTAGTTGTCTGCTGGTTGGGACGGCACAGCAGAAGAGTGACCAGTTTCAGGAGATGTGTTACAGTAAGATGAGCATGCCCTCTTTCAGCGCTTTCTGCGGCAGGAGGAAGTTGGTGTGGTTGATGAAGGTTGTGGTACGAAAAGTGTGTGAAGAAGAGTGAAAGATGTTGCAACAGGGCATAGTCCCCTCGCATTGTGCGTTGGTAGACTTTGTCCAGCAAGTAGAGCGCAGCAGTTTGCATGCGTGTACATCTTCTTTAGGATAGGCAGTTGATGTTTTCTGTTTCTTTTTTTTTCTGTGGTGATGCAGAAGTATTCATTTACTTCGCACAGAATTCCACCCTGTTGGAGCAACAATGACTTCTCATGTGAAACTCAGGAAGGAGAAAGTGGGTTTGGTGGACTATGACACACAGATAAAAGGTAAAGTAGAGTGTTTGCACCAGTCTAAGCACTTATCACGCCAGCCAGGCTTGTCAACAACATATGCTCTTATTTTAGAAAAAAATTCTCACCTTTGCAACAAGGCTCTCAGAATGAGTCACATTTTCTTTGCCCTTACCACATATTCTCTCCCCTTCTCTTGTTAACCTTTCAGAGGTACGCTGCCAGCTTGTAGACCAACTAAAGGTGTTGGACTTGCAGCTCGAGCATAAGACCCAACAATTGCAAGATCTGACGGATTACCTGCGTCGCCGGGGTGAGATTGAAAGCGAGTATGCCCGGTCCATGGAAAAACTTGCTGAGAGGTTTACTTCGAGGATTAAGAGGTAACGGCAGTCTTGCATACTATGCATCAAATAGCTTAAGTATATGAAGCCACAACTTATTATTCACAAACCAATTTGTTTTTGTCTTCCTGCTTTCAGGAAGGAGCCCAGCACTCACTCAGTGTCCCAGGTCTGGGTAGCTCTGCTGTCCCAGACCCGTCAGGAAAGTAGGGACCATAATGGACTAAGTGAGAGTTGCAGCAACTTTCTGATCCAGCCCCTCACACACTGCTTGGAATTCACACAGCGCCTTGCTAAGAAGGTACCATGACAGTCATCAACCCCCCTGCAGCAAACCAAATTCCTACAGTTTGTTTCTCTTCTGTGCAAGGGGCTTGACATTGAACAAGTCAGAGCTCACTCCGTTCCCTGCCTGCTGTGATATTTAGTCTCTGTATTGTTTTTCTAGAGTAAAGACATCTGTACCCAACTACAAGACGGGCTACTCAAGGTTACCACAGAGCTCCAGACTGTAAGAATCCAGCAAACCCAAAACATCTTTCACTTTTTAGGCACCTAAAGAAGAGACTTTGTGTGTGTGTGTGCACAGGCATGGCGTACGTACTACCAGTATCACTCCGAATACGTGAGTGCCGAGGGGAAGCTGAAGGAGGCAGAAAAGCAGGAGGAAAAGCAGAAGCAGAGTGCAGCTAAGAAACTGGAGAGGTTGATAGAAAAGGTAAATTAATATGAATTGCCTTCATATCATACATGTGTGAATCATAATGCTCTTTGAAGTCTTGTTTACAACATTCTGTGTTTATAGAGACAAGCCAAAGTCCAAGATATATATCTGAAGTGCAGCAAGGCCCGAAACGAATACCTCCTAAACCTGGCTGCAGCCAATACCTCTATAAATAAATACTATTTGCAGGATGTTTCTACTCTCATAGACGTGAGTGCAGATGTTCACATCCTTGATCTTTATCTATTCTGCTTTAAACTTGACTGTTAAGTTTCTCTGATGGGTGAAATGCCCCTGCACAGTGTGCAGATATTGGCTACCACCTCTCTTTGGGACGGGTGATGCAGGCCTACCTGTCCAGACGGTGGCAGGCCCAACAGAACCTGAACACTGGTCTGCAGCAGTTCCAGAAGGCCGTATCCGGTCTGGATCAGAGCCAGGACAGAGACGTTCTTCTGCAGGACCACTACAACACCTTCTGCATGCCCCTCCGCTTCCCCTATCAGCCCCACGAAGGAGACCAGGTGTGTGTTTTGACTAGAGGGAGAATAGAGGGTGCTTTTTTGTTGTTTTTTGCGGCACAACTCAATAATTTCCTAATGTCCCTGAGGTTTCTGAGATCAGTGCAGAGTGTGAGATGAGGTGCGAGCTCGAGACCCGATTCAGACAGATCCAAACACGACTGAAAGCCGTCACCCAGGAAACGGAGGAGGTAAACAGTAAAATGAATGACGTCTTACAAATTATGTTTGACATTGTGTATACACGTTATGGCTGAATGTGCGGCATTTTTGTCTTTAATACCTTATTTTATGAAACAAGGCCCAGTGTATGCTTTGTGGGAGCTGATTTAAAGTCTGCGCTTCTATGGAAAAGAATACCTCGGGTTTTATATTCATTTTAGATTAAGTCCATACGTACACCTTTCACATATACGACAAGTTGTAGGACACAATGTTTAGGGGGAAAAAAAACCTTAAAGGATAATAATCCATCTTTGAATGACGATCTTGATCTTTGTCATATATTTAGTCAGTGTTTGTAATTATTTACTTGGGGAAAATATATTACAAAATATATATGTATATGATTCATCAGTGCTCTAGGACCTGACATTCATTTTCTCTTTTGTCCTACAGGCTAGTAAAAACATGTCAACAGCTCAGTCTTCACTGCTTGAGGGGATTGGTGAAGATGATCTGGAACTCGGCAGTGGCTGTGGTCCGTCCCAGGAGGGCAGCACGGAGAATCTGACAGTCAAGCCCAGCGTAGCTCGTCGCAGGGCTAACCTCCAGGAAATGGAAAACCTATATTTCACTGTGAGGCTTTTCTATTTTTCTTTCTTAGTTTTTTTTGGGTTTTTTTTTTTTTGACAAATTGATCTGAATAAATAACCTCCTCTGACAATTTTATGATGCATGTTATCCTTAGTCATTGGACTAACAGCCTGATGACTTTGACAAACGTACTTGTTTTACAGAGGGCCAAAGAATATCTTGTTGGCAGTTCTTTGGTTTCTAAACTCCAAGCCAAACATGACCTCCTAAAAGTCGCTGTTGAAAAAGGTAAAAAAAAAAAAAATTACAGCATTTTTTTCCCTGATTATTTATACATAGAGCCACTTCAACACAGTGTATCTACCATAATGTATCATTCTTGAGCTACATTACACTACCTGGTTTTGTTTTGCCACCACAAGATTTAAATGTATTTTTCGTATCTGACATCTTAGTCAATTTATGATATCTTTGTTTCTTCCAAGCTGAAGCAGACAATGGGCATCAGCGTAGGTATGACCATTATTCTAAAGCATTCTTCAAGTTTTGCTGTCATTTCACCACAACACTGCTTTATGCTATCAGAAAAATAAATAAATAATAAATAAATACTTGCACTAAATACAAAATTCTATCTCTAAAATGTGCTTCTGTTGTGGAATATTGTGCAGACACACTGGGAAGTCTTTGCGCGTCAAAAAGAATCAGTCGAGTGCCAGTTTGATACACAACCACAAACTTTTCAATGGAGACATGGTGTCCTTCATACAGGTAGCGTCCATCCTGACCACACAAGTTTAATACTTCAGTTTTTGACTGTTTATGCCACTTTATCAGTAACCAACAAACAGTTTTTTTTCTCATAGGCATCAGGACAACAAATTCCTATTGTTGTGGAAAGCTGCATTCGCTACATCAACCTCAATGGTGAATATTTCAGACTGGAATTAATTAAATCGGTATATAATCGGGTGCTTGTCCTAGAAAATTATGGTTTTCACCAAAAGAGACAACAGACTTCATATTTAAAAACCTACTATGGATTGCAACAAATTTATTAGAGACAAGCATAGAACTCGTATGCTGGTTTTTGTTTTATTTTTCGTTTCTTTTTTTTGTAGTTTAAGCAGAGAGTTTAAATTTGGTCCAAATGTTCTCAACTGAAAGCATGGATGAATTAGGATTGAGATAAAAACTGTCTGTCCACCAGGTCTTCACCATGAAGGGATTTTCAGGGTGCCGGGATCTCAGATGGAGGTCAATAACCTGAGGGACGCATTTGAGCGAGGTAGACCTGCCCATCCGTTTGGATAAATTGTATTCATCGCTCTACTCATTATGGAGCATTAATAATGTGGGGCAGTGTGCCATTGGCTTCCCCTGCAGGTGAAGACCCCCTGGCTGAAGGAATGCATGATTTGGACTCTGTGGCTGGAGTGCTGAAGCTGTACTTCAGAGGTCTGGAGAATCCACTCTTTCCCATTGACAGCACCAGTCGGCTCCTGGAGCAAGCTCGTAAGTATGGATGTGAAGACTTGATGTCAATGCGGAGCAGCAGCTAATCATGTTTCTTTTCTCTCTCCTTTTTGTTTCTCAGAAATAAACAACGAAGCAGAGAGAGCAGCTCAGTTTAAGACGATTATCTTTTCCTACCCTGAGCCCATCATTGTTGTTATGAGATACCTCTTTGCTTTCCTTCATCAGTGAGTACAACAGCCAGTAGCATAGCAGCCGCTCCTGCCATGGAGCACAATGCCCCGCCACGCCATGAGTCACTGGCGGTTGTGCCTTTCACTTGGATGTATGGCGTGTATAGAGAACTCTGCTGTGTTGCTGCACAGAAACACAGCAGTTGATTTATGACCTCCTCCTTTACGTAATGTCGTTTCATATTATATTTCAAGCCACAGCTGCAAGATGCTCTTAAGAGAAAATGGTGTTCCTTTCACTCTGTAGCCCATGTGATGATACTGGTCATGTTTCTTTCATTTGCCTCCAACAGTGGCTTCTTTGCTTGGTCTTTACACACTGTTCCCAGACTTTCTGCAGTTTTCCATAATTTTATGTGATATGCCTGATGCTAAAATGGAGAGAGAGAACTGGAGGGTAAAATAGGAATTCTCTGGTTATTGTTTTAATGCATGCTTCTCAGTCTTTTTTCTCTTTCTCTCTTTCATTGCCTCCAACGCTCCCTGCCTCCAGTGTGTCTCAGTACAGTGACGAGAACATGATGCAGCCTTACAATCTGGCTGTGTGTTTTGGCCCCAGCCTGGTCAGAGGAGATCAGGATGATGATGTTGTGACCCTGCAGCCTCAAATCAATGCCTTGGTTAAGAGCATCATCCTCCAGCATGAAAGTATCTTTCCCAGTCAGAATGAAGTACAAGGGCCCATATACGAGAAGTGTATGACACTCGAACAGCATGACTGGTATGATTTCAAATGTGTATACATATATAAACTTGAATAATATGTTTAACCTCTGCAATAAATGTATGAGCATTCTGCAGTATTTTTTTTACGTTTTTCATTACAGTGACCCCATTATTGAGGAAGGAGAGGGGGAAGTAGAGACCACTCATTCCAAAGATGGTACATTTGTTTACTTTATCCAACTTAAAAACCAAAGCTGATGTCATTTTTGCTGGATGAAAAAAATAAAATTGTGCCTTGCCACAGATTTGGAAACTGGATTCTCGGCTGATAATGACCTTAGTGTAGCTACGTCACATACACAGACAAAGACAGGACGTCCCCGGGCCAACAGCAGTGGCTCCTTGGAGCCCAGCAGGACACCAGCTGGACCAGCAGGAGGCGGACTAACCACTGCTGGGAAGTTTTCTCTTCAGATTCCGGTTGGGCCACTGAACAAGCCGAGGAGAATTCACTCCCCGACTTTTGTGCGCAAAGAGTAAGTAACATTGTGAACTGATTTTTATTGTACTGAGATTAACTTGTTTTAACTAACTAACTAACTAACTAACTATGTTTTCAGAAATGTGTAAATGGCTTATTGGCATAGTATTACAGTATTGTATGCTGAATACTGAAAGTATTCAAGCACTTTTAGGCATTAAACTCTGCTTTTGCTTTTCCTCCTGTTTTTTTTTCCCATGGAAGAATTTTGTTTTAAAATTGTCTATAAATTGACGTTTATATTTTTAATGATTTAACTGGTTACATAGTTGACATCCATGATTAAATATTCGTGTTATGTTGATATTTATGACATTCTATTAGTTTTTTTCCTACATTTTTTTTGTGTCCTCTATTAAAGGAGGGGAGACAGAACAAAAATGATAACGGCTTTTATTCAGTTGTATCATTTAATTTTTAATTAGAATAAACTTTTTAATGTGATTTGTCTTGGTGGTTTTGGTTGTCAAGAACATATGAAGGAAAAAGAGACGTTGACATGTTTTTTTTTTTCTCTGTACACAGATTGCAGCAAAGCTCATCTGCTGAGGACATAGCTGTTAAAGTAGATAAGGTTGGTCTTGTTTACCATTTCTTTACTTGGATTTGTGTTGTTGAAGGGGTCCAATTTAACAGGTTGGTATGGAATAAAATTAGAGGATCAAATAAGATGTAACACTAAGTGTCTTGTTTGAACATTTCCAACTACTCACTATATCTCTATTAAAAGGTCCACGTCTTTACCTTCTTTTAAAAACAACTTTTTGCTGTACATGTTTTGGCCTTTTTTTCTTTCCTTTTTTTTAACACGAGTCTCTCTCTCTCATCGCAACTGTATATCTCACATTCAAGGAGGTCTGTCGCCAGATGGAGTCGGTCTTCAGAGAGCTTCTCTTGCGGCAAACACAGCAAGATCCATCCTTCACTGTCTCCGCACCTTCTGCTCAGGCTCCTCAAAAAAAGGGGAAGCGAGAAGGACGCAAGGGAAGATGAACTGGGCTTTTTAATACAGCAGAATTACTGGACTGAGATTTCTGGCTTCAGAGCCAGTATAAAAAGAGATGGTGAGAGATGATACAAATGAAAATTGAGGTATTATGTGAATGGCTCTGACAGTAGCTTTCAGCTCATCTATTTCTGGAAAAACTTAAATAATTCACCCATGGATCCTTTTTTTAAGGCTCCTGGAACTGGTTTTGTATTATATGCTTGAGTAATAAAATTTACCGTACTGATGCACTCAGCCCTGTTTTAGACAACAAATGTCTGCAATGACTGTCTACATCTTTACTGCTCAATATGGTTTTACAACATTGTACCGCTGTAGGTGTTAAGATTCTGGATTTACCCCCAATTTTCCTCTGATCTTTAGTTATTATACACACATTTTTTCCAAGTGACATCTCTCTAAACATAGTAACATGAAAATATTAAAGCAAACTTACTACTGTGTGAGCAGATATGTAAATGTAATGTTT
The DNA here is from genome assembly GCA_013363375.1 of Menidia beryllina. Lineage (NCBI taxonomy): Eukaryota > Metazoa > Chordata > Actinopteri > Atheriniformes > Atherinopsidae > Menidia > Menidia beryllina. The sequence goes on along the minus strand of JABUIW010000028.1, from coordinate 10,215,286 downwards.
TTAACTTGTTTGAATCATTTTTACGTTCATGTATAATAAATATTTCTCAGATTTATATGAAATGGGTACAATCAAATGTACATTCGTGTTGCACCTTTTGAAATTAGTCAGGCTCTGCAAAATATAAATGCTGGGTTGACAAATGGCTTAAGCAAAGTATTTACCAACCAACACAAATTGCAGAGGAGCTGCTATGCAAGACTCTTACTTGAACTTCAGCATCTTGTCATGAAAATGCTTCAACATCCTTCGACAATGTGCTGATATTGTCCAAGGTACAAAGATACTAATTTTGTTTCAGCATTTAATCCTAAAGCATGTGGTGCACTAACTGGTTAAAGGGTGACCTACCCAATGCTGGTCATACATATATATCTTTTGTGAAAGGTGCTTACTTGAAATAGTTTTTACATTTTCATATTGATACCTCTGTTTGAAAGGATCCAAGTTCTTGAAGCTCTACAACTGACATGTATTCATGTCAGCTCTTTAACCGATTATGTCAGTATGAGCTCCACTCATTTATGAGATGCGGTTTTATTATTTTTCACAGTTAGTATTGTTGTTCATTAACAATAAATATAAATGATGGTTGGGACATAAAGCGAGTGCTATCCTCTCCAACTTTTAAACAGGAAGGGGTCTGAAACAGTCCTTAGAACTGTACCTATGTAGGCTATGTACCTGTTGATTTCTTAATCAAGTGTAATGGCTTGGCTCTATGTTTGCTTAAGGCAATGTTTTCAAGTTTTCTTCAAAAAACGACATACGTATAGTGCAATTAATTTCTTACTGAAACATTCAGTGACTGGCCACACTGCTACAGTTTCTCTTTAGATGACGTGTCTACGTTGCATTTTCCCAGAATCCTAAGCGGCCGACCTGTCAACGTCATTGTAGCGCAAGCGCAGACGTGGCGTAGCAGTGAACTGAGGTGTACTTCCTTCGTTCAGTCACAGTGAGAGAAGCAGAGCAGTTCATCAGCTGAATCTTTGGGAAAATATAAAATCTCTTTGACACCATGATGCTCCGGATAGCTGCATTTCTTACGCTGCTGGTGGTCGCCTGCTCGGGTAGGTGGGCAGAGAACCGGAGTAGGAACATTTCCTAGTTTAGTTAGCCCATAATGCTAATCAGCATGAGCTAGTACAGAGTGCATAATATCACTTGCCCATCTCTTTAAACTCTTTGTGAACCGTGTAATAGTTTTTAATAGTGTTCAGTTCGCGAATTTATGTCTCAGAATTGAGTTAGGCTCAGGGCTGTATTTTGTGGTGACAGGAGAGGGCTGCACAGACCCGGTCATCACTCCGTCGGCCTACACCACGTCTGACGCCGTCATCTCCTCTGAGTCTGTCTTCATCGTTGAGCTGAGCCTGACCTGTGCCAACGGAGCACAGGTAACCGTGCAGAACACCAGACACAAAACATCACTAAAAGTCACTGCTATGGAGTGATCGAATCATTGATGACTTCTTCCACCCCTCCAGAGTGTGACTCTTTATGCTGATGTCAATGGAAGACAGTTCCCTGTAACCAGAGGTCAGGATGTGGGCAAATATCAGGTATGGCTTTGCTGCCTAAAGCCCTCGTGCATTCATATTTTTTATTTAATAATTTTATAAACTCCACAACTCTAACTTCCTTCCTCTTTCAGGTCTCCTGGAGTCTTCCTCACAAACAGGCGAGCTCGGGAACATATCAGGTGAAATTCTTCGATGAGGAGTCCTACAGCGCCCTGCGCAAGGTTAGCATCTGATATTTAGTTGTCAGTTTAAACTTTCTGGACCTTGAAAGTTTTCTTATGTTATTCATTCAATGTGATCCATGTGATGCATCTTCACCTCGCATGTTTCAGGCCCAGAGAAACAACGAAGATGTAAATGCCATTCAGCCTCTCTTCTCTGTCAACATTGACCACAGGGTGAGTCACCTGAAGATGGTGTGCATTCTCATATGTCTCAGTCCTGTATTTTAGCAGCTGCACCTATGAGTTTAGTTTCTTAACAGTTCTCATTGGATGACAAACCTAACATGCAGGATGCTTTAGTTAATGAATAGCCCCATTCCATCTACACATCTACACTGCGTGTCATTCACCATTCACACTGGTTGCACCAGTGGGCACACCAGATGCAACAAGTAAGCTACTTGGGGTTCAGAGCCTTGCCCAAGGAGTCTTCGACATGTGGTCTGGAGGAACATGGAGTTGAACCACTGACCCTCTAATCAGTGGGCAGCTGCTCTTTCCTCCTGAGCCACAGCCGCATATTTGTGTGAAATAGACCTTCTGGTGTGTCATCTAAAGAGGCATTATTGTTTACGGACAAAGCTTTTAGCTCTTCCAAATGGTACACAAGGGATCAACTACTCTAGGGGTCTTACTGGAATACTCATTAATTTTTCAATGACTAAAATCTTTTAGTCTGTATTATATAAACTTAGCTTAGGAATTTGTGTGGGAGGTCATGTTATGTTTGTTTATTTTTCTCTAAAGAAATCCATTGACTTTCCAATTCTAAATAAGTAAAATTAGATTTGTATTTAAAAAGGACTCTTATCTTGTTAATCTATTTACCTCTACTTACCTCATAATGTCACAGTCTGCATGTTGTTGTGTGTCCACTTTTTTTATTCTCGTCTTCCTACCTCAGGGCGCGTGGAGCGGCCCGTGGGTTTCAACAGAGGTGGTAGCTGCCCTGATCGGAATCCTGGTTTACTACTTGGCCTTCAGTGCAAAAGGCACCATCCAGGCATAAACTGATAAAAAGACGCTGTTTGACCACATGATCATTAAAGACTCAATTCTGGTGGAAACTCAACTACCAACCCATCGTACAGCGTTGAGGCCCAATCAGTGGGATTTTGCCACTTAATGTGCTCTGTGGCGAGAGGCAAGAGTAGCTGTCTTTTTTCTTTTTTCTTTTCTTTTTTTAAAATAGAAATTCAGACTGAGTCTGCGTGTGATCAGCCGCCTCAATTTTCAGATTAATTTTGTGACAAGTTTCATGTCCTTTTTAATGGACTTCCGTTTGTGTGTGTGTTTTTGTTTTTTACTAAAGAAAACAAACCGCGTCATGTGGTGGGCTCAGCCCGGCCTAAAGGACGCAGACCCATCCAGGCTGGATTGTGCTTCTGTGTGGGTGTTCTGGCCATAGTGGGACTTGTGAAGACATTTTGAACACCGACCGAGTTAGACCTTCCACACACATTAAACGCCATTCAGTGACTATGCTGGCTTGTTTAACCCTTGTATGGTCTTCGGGTCAAATTGACCCGTTTCAAATTTTTACAATAAGAAAAATGGTACGAGTATACATTTTTTCTACCTGAAACTCAATGGCCTTACCTTATTTTCTGTGATGAACATGTATAAACAAAAAAAAATATTTGAGCACACATGCTACTATACCCCACACATTTACATCCTTCGTATGGTCTTCGGGTCAGATTGACCCGCATACACAGAGACACACAAAAACATGCCCACAAGACACACAGACAAACAGAAACATGCCGACAGACACACAGAGACACAAACACACACACACGCATGCTTGTATGCGCACACACACGGACGCACACGCACACACACACACACACACACATAATGTTGCATTATTATAATCTAAGCAGTGAGAAGCTGTTTGCTCTCACTTTCCCGCACTCTTTCCCACTCTTTCCCGCACCCTCTTTCATGTGTCCACCTGTAAACCCCTTTTTTTCGAATGATTGTCCATAACATTTGATACATCAAACAATTTTCTCGCACTATATTTCTCGCACCTGCCCATCAAGGGGGGGACAAAAAAGATAAATACCACTGCATCACAGTACAGATTCTTCCACCCTCAGTATGACAAAAAGATTTAGCTGTCAGAGAGCTTTGGAGCTCATATTTGAAGAGAGTCAGGAACACAGCAATGTGGAAAAAGAAGATGTCTCCGAATTTGAGGATCATTTAGATATCCATTCTGATTCTGAAAGTGTTTCTGAAACTGCAAAAAGTACATCTGTGGTACACATACTGTCAAATTTGTGATGCATGTGTTTTGTAAACAGGCATGCCTGTCATTTTTCAAAAGCATCAACCCTGTTGCAAGTATTTCATAAGATAAAAGTTATTGATTGTTGAAGTTCCAGTTTATGTATTGAGAGTTTGCATTCAAAGTAATAAATGTTAATGAAAACATTGTCCCACTTAAACTTTTCCAAGATAAGCATGATCACATAGTGAATATTTAACATGAATTATAACCTTATGACAAAAAAACGAATAAAACTTCCATTGTTAATTGTGTTCCAGGAGAGACTGATTGCATTCCCTAAACATATATGTTATCTCAATTGTTTGAAATGTAGATAAAGACAATATTTTTAAATAGATTATGAAGTAAAATTTTATTTCACAATGGTTTTTAAAGCCCCATATATGTCACGGGTCAATTTGACCCGAGGGATACCAGAGGGTCCCAAAAGTGAAGACAATACAAGGGTTAAACAGGCCTTCTTAGACATGATTATTTCAGGAAATTAATAAATGGATTGTTATGATTTCAGTGTGATGTCTTGTTCAGGCCTCAACAAATTGTTCGTTCTCCAAGATTAATTGGAAAATGTGCTACCTTTCTCTCCATAGAAGCTTGTGTCAGCTATGAGGGGATTTACATTCTTAAACTCAGTGTCTCAAGTTCCCTTGAACACATGCAGACACAGGGATTTATAATTTACAGCATGAAAGTGAGAGAAATGGAAACTTGTCTTTCAGATCTTCAGTCTCTGTTTTCCATCCCAAATAAGAAAACAAGTCTCCATTACTATAGAGACTCATGACTTATTTATGATCGGATCAGTTTTAAACCCAGGTGCTTTGTGAGCAGTGCATCAGTTGTTTCTATAAACGTGTTAAGCTTGGAGGTTGTGGCTTAGCTCTACATGTCACAAACATATCCCCTTCGGTTAGATGTACGTTAAAAGAACTGCAGCACACCAACCCGCTCAAACTTCTTTTAGCGCACATCAAATGTTCAGAACAGGTTGTTGCTAAAGGGCAGCAACGCTTTGCACAGCAAACTCGTTTTTTTCCACATCCTCAGTTTTTCACCTTTGCCTTCTATATACGTTTACATTTGCACACCCCGATCAACTTACAATGGGGGGATGGGGGGTACTTAAAATCAAACTCGTGCTGAGGTCTTCTACTCTTTTGGGGAGATTTAAACTTAGCATGTCTATTTCTGTAAGTGTCCCAAATCAACATTTACATTCAGTGCTTGGCATGCCTGTCTCTCCGCCTCATGAGGCTAATGTACAACTTGTACACTTAGCAACATGACCTCCTCAAATATATACTATGTGTTGTAGAGGAGCACAGGATGTTTATCAGATCTCTGCTTTTTTCTGAATTTGTCATTTATAAAAATACCCTTACTGCAAGCACTTTTAGACTATGTCCTCTGGAACACACACGAAAGGGGACAATAAGAGACACGATGGTAATTCTGGAAAATTTATTGAATCCAGATACCTCCTGATGGAGACGCCTATCCCTCTTTGTTGGGAGGGGAATGCCTGAATGAAGGAATATACATGGAGAAAAGCAACAGTTGAAAAACACCAAATTAGTTTTAGTAAACTAGAAAGAGCTGTTGTTAACAGCACTGAGAATGGCGATCTGCTGAATGACTGGACCAGTAGACAATGAAAAGCTGAAAGGTAGAACCACTAAAAGAGGGAAAGGCACTGGGTTTCTGGTGAGTTATTCAAAAAAGCTGATATGAAATGTCAATGCGAACTGAAAAGGGACGTTGAAAAAAGAGCAAACATGACGAATGAGAACCATTTCAACTCAGAGAATAAGACATCTTATGAAAAATGTCAATTGAATCACTAGAAAACAGATCTTAAATGCAGTGGATGAAAAGCTGTCTAAACAACAGGCGACAATTTGTGCAATTGTGTGACTCCGGGTCCGGGTAAAAGTCTCTGGAATCTTATCAACCTAATTTCTGTAATCCTTAGGAGTGCTAACTATATTATATACATGACTAAACTGCTCAAACGTTAATAGATTCCCTTTATCATTTATGAAATAAACAATGACCCAAATTTGCTTTTCCATCCATCCTTCAATTGGTATTGATTTTATTCTCCTTAGAATCACCCTGTTGCTCCACAGCGGCATGTTATGTGGACTAAAGTTATGCTTGTAAATCATTTTCCAGTAGAACACGACCTGTCGATGAAGGCAGAAGGTGTCATGGGTAACTTATAAACTTTAAAGTTACGTTTAAAAAAGAAATCGATCCCACCCAATATACTTGACTTCCAGAAGTCCTGGTCGCTACTCAAATTCTATAAGTTGAAGTGCTTTGATCGTTAAGTTACTCAAAAGAGGACAAGTTCACCTACTTTTTAAGGTAGAATTTGCATATGAAGGCTGAAAGATGACTGTTCACGATTTCATCCAACATATAATCACTGAAAAGTAATTTAATTGTAGCTCAATGCCTTGACACATGTTGAAAAGTAGAATGGTTTTTCCATCTTAAATCATGCTGAAGTAGATATAGCTGAAAAAGGTCAAACTTGGATGGATTTCCTATTCATTTCAATAAGAGCCAAAAATCACAAAAAGTTCAATAATTCAAAAAATTAAGATATACAGTTGTGGTCAAAAGTGTACATACACTTGTAAAAAATCATAATGTTATGGCTGTCTTGAGTTTCCAATAAGTTCTACAACTCTTATTTTTCTGTGATAGAGTGATCGGAACACATACATGTTTGTCACAAAAAACAGTCATAAAGTTTGGTTCTTTCATAAATTTATTATGGGTCTGCTGAAAATGTCACCAAATCTGCTGGGTCAAAAATATACATACAGCAACAAAATATGTCAATTTTGGTGATGTAGCGAGTTGTGTCAATCAAATTAGCTTCATGTCATGGCCTCTTCACTTCTTCTAAGTGATTCTGATTGACTACAGCTGTTGACTTCTCATGAGCCCATTTAAATAGGGCTCATTTGACCCAGTGATTAGACTCAGCTACAAAAGCTACAATGGGAAAGTCAAAGGAACTCAGTGTGGATCTGAAAAAGCAAATTATTGACTTGAACAAGTCAGGGAAGTCACTTGGAGCCATTTCAAAGCAGCTACAGGTCCCAAGAGCAACTGTGCAGACAATTATACGCAAGTATAAAGTGCATGGAACAGTTGTGTCACTGCCACGATCAGGAAGAAAACGCAAGCTATCACATGCTGCCGAGAGGAGATTGGTCAGGATGGTCAAGAGTCAACCAAGAATCACCAAGAAGCAGGTCTGCAAGGATTTTGAAGCTGATGGAACACAGGTGTCAGTCTCCACAGTCAAGCGTGTTTTACATCGCCATGGACTGAGAGGCTGCCGTGCAAGAAAGAAGCCCTTGCTCCAGAAAAGGCACCTTAAGACTCGGCTGAAGTTTGCTGCTGATCACATGGACAAAGATAAAACCTTCTGGAGGAAAGTTCTCTGGTCAGACGAAACAAAAATTGAGTTGTTTGTCCACAACACCCAGCAATATGTTTGGAGGAGAAAAGGTGAGGCCTTTAATCCCAGGAACACCATGCCTACTGTCAAGCATGGTGGTGGTAGTATTATGCTCTGGGGATGTTTTGCTGCCAGTGGAACTGGTTCTTTGCAGAAAGTAAATGGGATAATGAAGAAGGAGGATTACCTCCAAATTCTGCAGGAAAACTTAAAACCATCAGCCCGAAGGTTAGGTCTTGGGCGCAGTTGGGTGTTCCAACAAGACAATGACCCAAAACACACATCAAAAGTGGTAAAGGAATGGCTAAACCAGGCTAGAATTAAGGTTTTAGAATGGCCTTCCCAACGTCCTGACTTAAACCCCATTGAGAACATGTGGACAGTGCTAAAGAAACAGGTTCATGCAAGAAAACCATCACATTTAGCTGAACTGCACCAATTCTGTCAAGAAGAGTGGTCAAACATTCGACCTGAAGCTTGCCAGGACCTTGTGGATGGCTACCAAAAGCGCCTAGTTGCCGTGAAAATGGCCAAGGGACATGTAACCAAATACTAATGTTGCTGTATGTATATTTTTGACCCAGCAGATTTGGTGACATTTTCAGCAGACCCATAATAAATTCATGAAAGAACCAAACTTTATGACTGTTTTTTGTGACAAACATGTATGTGTTCCGATCACTCTATCACAGAAAAATAAGAGTTGTAGAACTTATTGAAGACTCAAGACAGCCATAACATTATGATTTTTTACAAGTGTATGTACACTTTTGACCACAACTGTAGATATCAATACCAAAATCATAGCTGTAAGGTCCCGAAAAGGCTGAGCTACTTGATACCTTACCTGTTGAAATCCACTGAAGTGTGTTGAAGTTGTTAGATGCACAAATGCATTTTTACTATTAGACACGTGCTAATCTTTGTTGTAATTCACTTCAGAGCTGATAACTTCAACCCCAGCATTAGTGAAAATAATTATGGATAAAGAATAAAATATGATTTCATGAAATAATCCACATGGCACTTAATTGTGTTTATACATAAATATTTGTGTTTAATATTAGATCATTCTGTTTGAGCCATTACACAACATGGGTTTTAATTGTGATTTTTATTGCAAAGCAGTGTTTGTTTTTTCAGGAACTGGGTACAAGTCAAGACCTACTGTTCATTTTTACATTAGACAGATAATTTTACAATGTAATAATACGAGGACTACAAGGGAAAAGGTGCCCCTTTTCTAACTCAGTGTTGTGATTTCCACAATACTCATATTTTTCAAATGTAACTCATTAAATATTTTAATTTGAAGAAACTGCAAGTTTAGTATAAATACTTTGTATAGTAAAAGCTCCTTTTGAAATAATCAATCAATTAATCAATTTGTCACTGTTTCAGGATTATTTTGATACCAAAGAAAATTTAAAGATTTGATCATTCTTTGCTAAAATTTGCTATTAAAAAAGCACACTTTTAACTAACATTTTTTAGCAAAACTTTATGGATGGCTCACTTGCTGCCGTATTTGAGTTTGGTTATGATATAAGACAAATAAAGAGGAACTAAGGAGAGCGCTGTGTGCCGTGAGGCAGAGAAAAGCCACTCTGACAGAGGTGTAAAAAACACCCACTCCGGGGGCAGACGCTGATGGGCTTAGTGGGGTTCAGCAATGTGGAAGCTGGCGGGCTTAGTGGGGTTCAGCAATGTGGAAACTGGCGTCTCACAAATGTTTCTCGCATGGAGTCACACTTTTCTGTCTACAGTCTGTCAAAAGCATTGTTTTTCCTGCTCATTATTCCATGCGCTAACCTAATCATCAAGAATAAGTCTTTCTCTCTCCACCAGCTCCCACTTCCTTCTCTGAAACAACAGTTACATTTCTGGTTGTTTCATGGATGACGCACGTGAGGCATGTTAGAAGTGTGGCTCCTTCAGCTGATACAGAAAATAAACTTAGATCTAAGCCTATTTGCTTTTACATCAATTATCTCCCTCTTCTGTTCCTGTCCGTGCATCCACTAATCTACCCAATATTTTCTCTTGATGTCTATTTCCTTCGTTTTAGCCTCTCGTTTCACGATAGGTCACCAAGGAGCATGTCTATGTCCCTGACATGGACGCCTGTGCTTGCCAGCAGCCATGAAAAACTGTAGGTTAAACACGCGCAGACGCATTACAACAAACCATTTATCAGCCCATAAATCCTGTGAAAGCATGTTGAATGAGCTCCCATAAAAAAGGTTTTATCAGACCAAGTGCACATGCCTGTTTTTACTGTGAAGAAAAGAAATTGCCGGGGCATGTTAAGGCGTAAAAATAACCATGCTTCAAGTAATGAAAACAAGGTGGTAGAGAGTGATAAAAGCTAACCTTGACCCAAAGTGGCCTTTGGATAAAAAGCTCTTTTTAATCAGTAAACTTGTATTCTACAAAATATGAGGTGGGTGCTTGTGTTGGTTCATAATTGCCGCATTAAAAAAAAAAACATTTGCTTTAATATACAGAACAAATCCCACAGGGGATTTTAAACACTTTACAAGATAGAAGAGTGAACGCAGAAAATGAATTGAATTAACATTATGAAGACTGGGTCAGTGATGTTTCCGGCACATTAACCGAAGCTGATTCTGAAAGTTGCTTTTGGAATGAGCTCAGCGCTTTCTTCCGAAATAATCAAGTTTGTGGAGAAATTTTGAGTTAAGCGTCTGAGACCTATTGCTCATCATAGGAAGGCTCTTGGCTCCATGCCTGATTTACACTAACTGTGGTCAAGGCCAGAGGATTCGGTCATTCCTCAGTGCCACTGGTTGTACTCCTTGGCTGACCTTAAACTGATCTAAAGATGCATCTATGCCCTACTTTCCCATCTTTGACAGCTAAAATGCGGGGTCATTTATTTCTTTCATACCTCTGTGCAGCCACGGGCCTGACAGGAAATGTTAGCCCACTGTAATGAAGAGATGACCTTGTGTTTAGACGTCGACCATGTTTCAGTATGGAAACCAGGAGCAGAAGGACATTCAGCATAAACATGCCCACACTATCAAACATGATTAAAGAAAAATTGTGACCTCGAATCTATCATATTCTTTAGATAGGAATGATGGTGGTTGCAGTTATAGCAGCAACTGTAAAATCTTTACCCTTGGGAAGCAAGTCAAGCGAGTCAAACAGAGCATCACTGCACTGCAATGGTGCTTCTATTTTTAGTGGATATTCAGCTACTTTTGTGCCACCAAATTCTCTATCTGCTGGATTCATTATCAAGCATTTTTAAAGCTCACAACTAGCTGCACAGAGAGCATGATGCACATGACAGGCGGCCATTGCCTCTCCTCTTAATCTGAATAGCTGGATGGATCTGAAGTCTGGCCCTTTCGCTGCAGATGAATCGTCCTCTGACCTCTCAACTTCCTGACGGGGAAAGGAAAAATACATGAATACCCCAAAGGTTTAGGAGAAGTTCATCTATTTCCTGGTATAACAAAGTGAAACAGGGGATGTTGTTGCTGTGGCCTTTTGCTTGGCAGGGAATCAAAGTAGGGAACTTGTGTCTGGGGAGCGAATGCACAGTGGCGTGCTGGACGCCCAAACACTTTGGGCGCTCAGAGGAAAAGGTGAGGCTGCTCCTTCGACCCAGGCGCATACTCCTGAGACACCTTGAAAGCGTCCCATTATTGTCCTTCAGACTCACATAACACTGTTCTCTGATGGAAAATAAGGATGTTCAGAGCTGGTGGATTGTGAGTGGACAGCATGAAAGAACACGCTTATTTTCGGGGACATCTTATCTTAAATGAGGAGTTTGACCAGATGCAGTTAATCCTGCTCTGATCTGAAAGACATTGTTTTCATGTCTTCCGTATGAACAGTAGCTAATGTCTTGGGGGGAAAAAAGTCTCAACATCAAGAGTATCATGCAGCTTAGTGGCCTGATAACTAATCCTGTACATAGTCGAAAACAGTGTAAAAACTGTATTAGAAAGGCAGTAACAGGGGCTGAAATATAAAAATCTATGAGGGTGTTTCTGGTCTTTTCAGTTCAATAACAACAGATGAGATTCCGGGGGGTGGGGGTCATGGTGTGATATAACATATCTTATGATCCCTGCGCTGATGGTAGCTCTGCTGAAGAATAACTTGGCTGACATCATTTGAAGATTAACCCTCTGAGAGGCCCCTCTAACAATATCATGACAGCTCAGGCACTTAGTCTCGACTTGGGATTTTTTCACTGTTAATGTGAAGCTATCTTCCGAGTATGTTCGCCATTCGCTTAAGCACTGGAACAACCTTACCGTTAAGACCTGCGTGAGACCTGTTTAAATCTTTGGAGCGACTGTCTCCCGTTTCTCCTGAACACCCGACCATTACAATTACATTCAGCGTTTACATAAGTTGTCATAATATCTAATGTGCCAGGCCTACTTAATAAATATATTATACATCGTTTGCACTGCACATGGAATGTTTCCTTCCTGTGTCTTCCGCACAATGTTTGTGTTTTCACGCTCCCATCCTGCACGTTTTGCTTCCACAAACGTTTGTTCATCTGCAGTCTTCCATATTTTCCTCGCTCCCCTTCGTCCTGTGTGATAATCCTTGGAGTTCCATGTCCTCCCTGAATCATGCCTTCCTTCAGACTGAAGTGAATATGAATTCAGCCTTCAAGCATCTGTTTTTAATCCATTATTTTTTAAATGATAAGGTTGTTCACATTATTAGATTGCACTGAAAGCTTTCTCATGACTGTTCCAGCAGCTGTAACATTCATGGTATCCCCTGTCTGTTTTCAGCTCGACAGCTGTCCCGTCCTCTCTTGATGTTTTCTCAACGCTTCTAACTTTGTCTGCTGCTTTGTACATTAAGGCTTGCCATGAGGCCATTAACGTAGAAATCCACCCTTCGCATTCCTGGTGCTCTGCTATGTCTGAGTAAAGCCAGAGGTTTGTTTTTTTCTTTTTCTTTTTTTCTCGAAATCATGACTCACTGCACAAGATCCAACTGAAAAGCTACTCAGGTGAAAATCTCTTTACTTTCCAGGTCATTTTGCATTTGACATGCGCTGGAGAGCTTGACTGCAAATGGTGATGACATCCTTGCTGCCAAAAGCTCCTTACTGCTGGGGTGGAGCAGACAGCTGATTACAGATGGATGTCCTGCTGACAGCACGGCTGTCCTCTGTCGCTGCAAACATCTGGCGGAGGTCAGGCTGTTCTCAGGCTGTGATGATGCAGATGGCGGCGGCGGCGGCAGGAGATTTGTGTGCAGCAGTATGTCCTTGCAGTAGGTGCATGCGCAACCCATGCTTGTACTTTCGAGCACATCTCAGTCTGGATGCTGCCATCTCATCAGTAAAGGTTGTCCTTGGTGGTGGAGGTGTGTGTGGTGGTGGAGTCATCGGGCAGGGAACCCCGCCGGCCAAGTCGTGACCGACAGTGGAGCAGGTTTTGGAGTTCTCTGGAAACGCTGCTGGAGAAGGCCGTGTAGATCCACGGGTTAGTGCAGGAGTTCAGACTGGCCAGCAGCATCAGGATGGTGAAGGCCACTCCTGCAGAGGACATGCAGACAACAAGAGGGGAATGCATAAAAAAAAACGTTCTCTTAAGAATGACTTTTACACATGAAGAGTGAAGCTGAGGACAAACTGAGGACAAATTACAGTTTACATTTCATTATTTCCCCTCCAGAGAACAAAAATAAATATGTTTTATTTAGTTTAGATATAAAGCATTCTTATTTATTGTTTTTCACTCTATTTCCTCCAGGAAGTACATGAGGACTATAAATATCCCAGAAGGACAAAACATTTTATTCTCCTTTTCTCATCTTGTTCTACTTCTATCCGTACTACCTTACTAAAACAACTACTTGTCACTGCACCCAAATGAGAGATACGGGTCACAGTTTCTTTTTTAAAACAAAAGCTGATAAAAATCAGCTGTGTGCGTATTTATACATAGAGCCGGATGCCAGCGAGGTCATTTCAAGTATAACCATGCTCGCTGCTTTGTGTGAGGACACGTTGTACACTACGTGCGCTTGTGCGTCCACGAGTTTGCATGTCGTGTGCTGTGTTTCCACTTGTGATTTTGAATCATGTGCTCGTGCTACGATCTGAGCAGATGAAACGTCAGCATCTGAATACACTGCGAAATCAACAGGGAACATAAGCAGGATATTTATTGGTCTCCAGAGTCTGACTTTAGCTTCAAATCAGGGGACCCTCACTCAGACTCAGTCATACTCAGAGTCAGCCACAGCTTCAAGCAGCACCAGCCCTCTTGCTTTGCCTCATCAGTGACTGCCAGTAAAGACCTGTTTTTGTGCCAAAACGAGCAGAGGCCAGAGAGATGGGATTCAAAGGTTCCTGGTTATAGGTCAAAATAAACATTTTTTCTGACCTTCTATTTCACTCACTGTTCCCACATCTTAGCTGGAGTTTGTTCTTGCGGCAATGAGTGATCCTTACTCACCGAGATGGATGACAACACTGTCTAGGGGTTGCTGTCGTAAACCAAACCTAATCACTTAGCTTTTGTCTGCCTGCCGTGCAAACTAGGTCAGGTTTGCTCATTTAAGGAAATTAAAGAGATTAAACGGGCTAAGGAGAATCAATCCCTCTTGGAAAAACAACATCAATGATTCACTTGAAATTTCGGCAACACAGATGTTTGTTTCTTCTTGCGTTTTCAAGGTTGAACGGCATACATCGGCGGATGTTACGCAAATACAGAGTGTTTGTGACTGACCTTGGTCTGGAGGGTTGGGGTCCCAAGCTGCCCACAGTTGTACGATGAAGAAAGGTGACCAGCAAATTGTATAAACCAACACTATGACCAGGGTCATTCTCACAGTCTTGGACATGGCTTTAGTAATGCTGGGAGGTGGAGCAGCAGGAGGCTGAGGGTGGGCAAAATCAAGGGAACAGCGGGGCGAGTTATTGCAGGACTCATGGAAATCTGAGCTATTCAGTGTTGGCTGCTGCCCTGGTGATGTTGTTGTTGCTGTTGTTGTTGTTGTCATGTGATCCCCATGGCAGTTACTATACTGAATAGCAGATGGTGTGTAGTCGTAACACTCTCCAGCTTGGGTGTTGTGTATGTTATTGTGCGAGCAGTTACTCGCAGCTTTTAAAAGCTGTCCTCTCCCATCTCTGCCCCCTCCTCTGGGTGCCTGCCTCCCCCTCTCCCTGGTCCCCTCATCAACCTTCTTAAAGCTGTGGAAACGAAATAGGATTTCACTCTTCTTCAACTCAGCCATCACCATCCTCTCTGACTTCAGGTAGATGTTATTGTGAATCTCACGAAAGATTCTTATCTGAAAGACAAGATTGTTTTAGGGCATTTAATGTGATGACATTACATCTTTCATGAGCCAATTCATTAATTAACCTTCAGCCGTTAACCATTATAATACTGTATTACCAAACATTTTATTCTGCTATGTTCCAGAAAAGCCTCCTTAAAATTTACTTTACTTCTGGCAGCTTCTGTAAAACTCTAAACTCTATAAAATCACAATACACTGGACTGAATATGTGGAGTATTTTAAAACTTTTAGAATTTCTTTATACAGCTCCTTTACAACCTACATTTTTCTCTCATAAACAAATGCCAAAATATGCTTCTCCATCTGAAATGTGATATTGAAAGTAGAGGTCAAGGACTCTAAGTTTGGCTGAGATCTGGTACATTCCTCCTCCTGGCAAAAGGTCCGTGGAGTGGGCAGCCATCTCAGTAGTGAAGATCCAAGTGTTGTGTTAATTAGGGGAAATGGCTGGACCCTGGGAATATCTTTCCATAAATAGAGCAGGACACATGGGAAGGAGTCCAGAATGCCTGTCCATGGGATACTGAACAACACCAACTGCTGTGCCCCCATGTGCTTCTGAACAATAGCTGCAAAAATGCCCCCTGCGCTTCATTCATCCCATTTGTCATTATTACGTAATGTTGCCATGAGATGTAAAGCATCTGTCAACAGTCTTTGTGGATGCAGTGGAGAAAAAAGACAGAACTACCAGTATTACCTGGCAGATGGTAATGATCATGGCGGGCAGCAGAAACACAGCCACAGTCATCCAGGTGACGTAGGCCTTCAGTCCCCATGGCTCAGCAAAGTGACCCCAGCACTCAAACACTCCGGGAGCCACTTCTGAGCGAGAAAATATGAAAACCTGAAAGACACAACATAAACTGGTGATTGCCACACCCACAGACGGAGCTTAAGGTAACTCGGCCTCATCCGGTGATGTCATGAAGCTAATAATAGAGCAACATCTTGAGCCCTGCTGTAGAAATCAGGGTGTGAACACCCACTGAGTTCCAATATTCTATTTTGCCACGTGTGTGTGTGCGTTTGTTTTGTGTATGAAAGGTTTTGTTTGTGTTCACCACTCCTCACCTGCGGTATGCTAAGGAGCAAAGCCAAGCCCCAGGCCACAATGACTGGGGTGTTCCAGCGGGACATTGCCCCAACACGGTAGGCCTGCAAAGGGCAGCAGATGGCATGGTGCCGGTCCACTGTCATGGCAACTATCATATAGGAGGAGGCAAACATCCCCACGATCTGTAAATACTTTATGGACCGACAGAGAAAGTCTGGCCCCTGAAACCTCTCCGTAATGTCCCATATTAGCTGAGGAAGAACCTGGACAAAAACAAAACAACATATGATATTCTGGAGTTAATACATATTACAGACAGGTAGAGGTGAAATGATCAATATGGTGATTTTCAGTATTGTCTTTGTAGCCTATGTCACGGAAAGCTACTTCCTCCGTGTTTAAATCATATCCTTACTTAAAGGTACAACAACAGGCCCTGATACACACCAATAAGCATTACATTTTTATTTATACACCCTTGACAATTCCAAAAAATAATGCTTTTAGCACCCTTTCTGACATTACCTCTAATGTGACATCTTATGATTTAACACTGCACAGCACAGTTCAATCCCATTTTAATCGCTCTACAAGAAAAGCAGATGATCCCAGTTACATTAAAGGCAGCCCTTAACCATATAATTTCATTCATAACTGACAATGTTATTCATGTTCATAGTGTATAAAGTTAAAACATTGTTTTTAGAATTACAATCAAGGTCACTATACAACCTTTTACTGTACACTTTACAGTGGAAAAACTGGGATTGAAAATATCAGTAAGTCTTCTTAAAAGTTATTCTAAAATGTAGCAGCGTTATGGTATGGAACTCGAGAGGCGGCCATCAAATTGAACTCTAAAGTTTTTTCCAAGAAAGCTGCTAAAAGGTTTAGAAAAAAACTCAATGGATAAAAAAGATCTCTGGAGTGTTGATGCACTATTGCAATTTGGAGGGACAGATGCTCAAATCTGGCTCCTTTATCAAATGGAGAAAAAGTCAGAGAATATCAATCTGGCACCATTGCCTACAAATACCAGTCAATAAGCACTATGACAGGCTTGATGCATAGAGAAAGCAAATTTTGGATAGTTAGGAGGGGAAATAAAGCTCTTTGTGAATAAAATCATAGCTCACTTATCTTCAAAGGTCTGTAAAGTATAGAGACATCTATTCTGAAACATGAATTGTCATGACCTCATGAGCTCTTTGATGGTCCATGGAAAGCTTTTTTTTTACACACAAAAAATAGTATGAGTAAGACTGGATGTATGCAATATTTAACATGTAATTATGTGAATTAGATTTTTCCTTTTCTCCAAAGTTTTGCATCAGGTCCTTCATTAGACAGGAAAAAATGCAATCATGGTCTCGTGGATATCTTTTCAATGTCTGAATTTGTGTAAATGTGTTGACGTTCACCATTGAACTGACCTGAAAGAGAGCTACCACCAGGTCCGCAACGCACAAGTTGACCATGAACAGGTGCATCGGAGCATTGTGTTTCCTTCTCCTCAGCAGCACCCATAACACAAAGCCGTTGCCCAGCGTGGTGAGAGCCAGCACCACCGCCAGAACGGTGATCTCAGCCCGCGCCAGACTGACATCCCTCACCCTGGGCTGGGGTTGGGTGTTGGGTGTAGGGCTTGAGCCATTCTCAGGTAAGAGCCCTAACAGGGACCCCCCAATGCGAGAAGTGTTGAGCGAGTTAAGTTCCGACACAAACAAGGAAGAGAAGTTGTTTCTTCGAATGGAGCCCAGGGAGGAGAGCTCTAACCCATCCCAGTGTGTTTCCGCACTGATGCTTTCCATTCCTGAAAGACAAGAAATCTTGTGTTAAAACCAGTAATAAGTCAAACTCATTCATCTCCATTTCGGCAACAAGCACCTTACTTGTTCGACTTTATCACAGCATCTAAATTTTGTTGACATCTCCAGTAAATTTCTCCCAGCTGAACCTATTTTTGTCAGCTGAGTAATTTTCTACTTAGTGTTTTCACTCATTGTGCTGATGAGAATCCAAAACCCTTGGGCCTTTTTGTAAAAATAAGTTTTGGTACAGAGTTTGATCACAGGGTCTCTCTTTGTTATTGGGGCATCAGAAGCAGTTTCACATAATCCTACAAATAGAGTCCCTTGAGTAACTTGATAAAATTGTACTGAATTGTACCAAAATTGTACAGAAAAAAAGATAGCCTTAATGGAACTGACATGTGAATATTGCTGTGCTTTGGTGTGGTCTCCTCAGTTTTAATAACTTTTCAGCCTGTCTGTTTGTCCATCTCTCAAAGCTTCCCATTCTTTCTGATGCACTTTTAGCCTGGTTTATTTTCATTTTCAAACTTTCTCAAGGTTTAATTGACAGCTCTCCCCTCTATCCCACCAATCTCCTTCATTCACCTCTGCACTTGTAATCACCCTCATCCCATGCTTAACCCTCTGCATTCCTGTTCTCCCTCGTTTTTGTTCCCCTCGCAGCTTTCTCTCATGCATCCCAGCACTGCATTTCTCCTCCGCACGCCACATTCACTCTCCATCTCAATAAGCCGCGCGTTTATTTTTCCTCGTCTCTAGATAAATGCCTCAGAAATACAGAGCGTTGATTGGAATGAGATGACAATTTGAGAAATAGAGTCGCGGGTTTTACGGG
Source organism: Menidia beryllina (assembly GCA_013363375.1). Lineage (NCBI taxonomy): Eukaryota > Metazoa > Chordata > Actinopteri > Atheriniformes > Atherinopsidae > Menidia > Menidia beryllina. The sequence goes on along the minus strand of JABUIW010000028.1, from coordinate 10,196,715 downwards.
GCAGCCTTGGTCAAATAAACGGCACTCAGAATAAAGTCTGTGAGGAAAAATTGAGGCTGATGAAAGAAGAATGAGAGACAACAGAAGTTATTGTTCCATAAAAGGAAAAAAATAACATATTTTTAATGGTGCCTTGTGGAATAAAAAATATGGACGGGGAAAAATAAAGCTCTCAAAATATCTCTGTTAATAGTTCAAGACAAGCGAGCTGATTGACATCATACAGAGGTGTCTTTTTCACTCATGTGCAAGAAGCTGTGCTACGTACTGCACTGAATATTTGCTTCGAAATTGTCCATGTCTAAAAATAGGAATGATATTATAGTGATAATAAAGAGCAATCAAGTGTGACTTCTAAGCCATCATGAGGCTGTTGTCACTTGCAGGCTGAGACCTAATGACCAATTTGCGGTTACTAGTGCACTCACTGATGGGTGTGTTAGATAACACAGTCGATAATAAATTCAAGCTTTACGTAATGGATTTGCCAGAGGAATGTATTCAAATGAATGCATGATGCACTGGGCCAGCTGGCCATCTCTGCCCAGCACGGATGTGGAAAAATGGGTGAAAGTACATGCGCACGACCGTTTTCATGAAGACAGCTTTTGATTTGGCTGCGTCTCCTGCCAAATTTAAAAGATTTTTCCAAAAACTCTGGAGCTACCCTGAAGACGTCCCAGTCAATGTTTGTTATATTAACTGTAAATGACTGTTCTTTAATTAAGGGGTAGAAACATATTTTCAATGAGAAAATCTCCTAGTGTTGTGTTTTTTGGATCTGGGGAACCTTGTGATCTGCTCTGTAATTTGAGCATAATTCATGGGGGTATTTAATAGAGCTTCTGTGGTCCTTCATTACAAATAATCTCATTATACATGGAACACATTTCTGATGTGGAATTTTTATTTTCTTACAAGCCTCTGTGCAGATAAAACAATAAAACCTGAAAACATATAATTTGAATGAGATGATGTAAGACAATATAATCGATAATATAGTACAATATATAATATGTTTGTGTGGAATATTCTTCTTTCTTGAGCTTTTGGATTTTTTTTTCCAAACCAAATATTTCTCTGAGAAATTCCGAAAATCTGTATTGTTCCTGAAGTCTCAAAAGACATTGATTTTTTTTCTCTAAATGTTCCAACCTCATTAGTCTTGCCCAGACATCTGATAGATTATCTTCAGATACAAGGCCTCAGCTACTGTACAGAAGAACCGCACACAGCTCCAAACTTCTGGCGCTCGTTTCTGATATCTGAGGAGAAATCTCCATAAACTGAGGCTACGCTCAGAAGGAACATCATGTCTACAGGACTGCGCCGGATGCTGTTTAATGTATTCTGGGCACATCCCATCAATCCCATCTGTCTGACTAGTTTAACGTAAAGAACAAATTATCCCATCTCTCTCTGCTGGATAGACTGTAAACACTGCTTTTAGTAGTTTGTCTGCTACATTGCTTCCTCTCTTTGCTTTAAAGCTTTCAGTCTGATTAATGATAGAAGCGCCCTCTCCACAGCCCCCACATGCTTTCCTTTCCAAATGGAAACTAGTGCCCAGCCATCCATTTTCGTGTCTTTTTCATTTTATACTGCTTTCCCGCAAACAGGGCTCAAACTTACAGTGCCTCGGGGATGACAGACACAGGTGGTTGAAGTGCTTTAAAAATATAGCAGCCACCAGCCACTCATTTCTTTCATCATTCAGCCTTCCTTTGTACCTGCTAACACATGTTTTGGCCATTGCCTTTGCAAACCACTTCGTGTGTCACATGTTTCATTTTACAATAAGAAGCTTTTAAATTTACGCAACGCTGAGCACCAAACGTGTTAAAAATGCATGTTTTAGATGTTGAAAAAGGATTATGATTTCAGGTAACGTATCAACCTTACTTTTATTTCATGATTAGATGTCTTATCTTTTCAAAAAGAAAAAAAATCCTGTCTGTGTCCACAACTATGTTAAGGACACAGAAGCTTGTAATAATGTGTATTATATTTTTATACATGTATATAAGATTAAATCATTCCTTAATACAAAAGTAAATATTCATTTGGAATTATTGCTTTCAATCCATTTCTCAAGTATGGTAATATAAAACAAAAGACTGGAAAGGTTGTAAAATGCTTAGAATAAGAAAACAACCCTCTGGACCATCTGAAAACCTTTTAGTTTAACTACATTCTGCATGTGTTAACATCATGGTTTTGCATAAAAAGCTCGAGAAAAAGATTTAAAACCAGCCCACCTGCCGTCCAGACCTGTCAGACACTGAGAAATTCAGAGAAATGGAAAACAAGACTACTTAGACCTCCAACTGTTAAGCATTTGAGATGAGGAAGATAGGAAAATATTTTGCTTTCAAAATAACAGAAAAGCTATCTTTGCAGTAGTTGTTTAGGTTAAGTTGGCTGACACAGTGATGTAGCCTGAACAGAATCATAGATCTGTACTTTTCCTGCCTGTCTTGTGCCTTCACTGTTGATCAGGTCTAAACCAGTCTGAGCAACGAGGACTTCTCTATCCTCATTAACAGCCAAATGCAAAAAAAAAATGTTATTCTTCTCTTCTTATTCCTTCCTTTTTTTTGTTTTCCGAACTGCTATTTTTTCCATTCTCATCTCCTCTCTTCCTCAGCTAATCAACCACCCTCTGCTGTTACAGGATCAAAGCTTGCAGATGGAAACTGCTTCTGATATGCTTATTAATGTTAAATTGCCTCTGATATGCTTATTAATGGTTGTTTGATTTCAAATATCACCTCATTGATAGACTTCAGAGGCTGGAAACAGGATTAGAATGGTGTACTCAATTCAGCATCCAAGTTGACTGAGACAATGCAAATGGAACAAGCATTTTGTTGTGTGTAGCATATGCTACCCATAAAATATACATAGTCTGCTCAAAAGATTCTTACATAGCCTAGTCCCAGATGAGTGATGTGGTGCCACCGAGGTAGTTCGGCATGTCATCTGCATGATAAAGACAATTTAACCACACTCTCTGTTTGGAACCCCCAGATATCAGTAAATCTGATTCCCACTGGCAATCACACACGCAGCAGAAACTCACCTTCTGAGTGGCTCACATCAATGACATCCAAATACTCTGTAGATATCTCAGTCTGCAGAGAAATGCCGCCGTACTCGTTAAAAATCCAATTCACAGCTCTCCATTCTGAACATCCTACCCTCCGTCAGGATGTGACACTCAGATTCTGATCTCCACCACAAACTGACTATCTTTCCCAAACAACCCATTAAATCATAATAATAAGGGACCACACCTCATTGCACACTGTTACAAAACCATCATTTGCCCACATCGTAGCTTTGTTGTGCCTTGGTTATGTTTGAGTTTTGTATTCACAAATAAGGCAGTGAGTTTGTTTCCTTGTTCTTGCCAGTGGGCAGAACTCACAAGGTCTGGTTAAACGGAAGGTCCAATTCCTTTTATCACTGTCGATAAGCCCCTTCGTAAGATCGTAAGATCACCGACTGCTTCTCTTATTATGTATCATTAACCAGCATGCTGCAAACAAGTCTGTGCCCTAAAAACAAGGCACCACACAAGTGATGCAAAATTTAGGACAATAAGCCTGCGGACTGGAAGGCAGGCTGCTGTGTTGCCACCTAAGCGAAAACAAGCCTCGAGGTTTGCAACTGATATGGTCAGACCAGCCACATGATTAAAAGACTCCCTGATTAGAAACCAGCCTGAGCTGACACTGACAATAAGATAATGATGAATATATTTCTTGGTGGAGGCAGCAATCAGATAAGTGACTTTGCGCATTTAAGATTGTATTAGGTGGAAGAAAGAGTAAATAATGACTGTAAAAAAAAACATCCTTTTGAACAAAGCCGGTCTGCTGCACTTGGTCTCTGCCAGCTGGAGGGGTTTTCTTTCAGAGAAAATCATTTATTACTGTATGTTTAGAAACTGACAAATTGCTGCGATGTAAAACTACACTATTTAAGAGAGAAAATCCTGTGATTATTGCTTCAATGTCAAGGAAAATATCGCTTTGTAATGACCTGCTCGGTCATGTTAATCTTCCTCTAAAGTCAGGCAATAAATCAGCGTGCTTTGATGATACAAACTCAGACGCACCACACACACTCATCCAACCAGAAATAACAAATCTTCTCTGTCATTTAAAGACTTTTGATTTTCCTTTGAAAATATGGGCAGAACACACGCATTTGTAAAGAAACAGACTCAGAAACCTCACACATGCACAGAAAACAAGAGCATCCCAAGGTGATTGTATGCCTCTGTCACCCACCTTGTTGTCAGTGCATGGCAGGCTTACTCATGTGTGTGCTTTTCTCCTGCTCTGTTTTGCTGTGAGACAAAGAGGCATTAAGAGAGTCATCATTACAGTCCATTAATATTACATGCAGGAGCAGATCACATTAACAACCTGACAGCCCCCTTAAGCTTTTCTTAATCCACGGAAAAACTTAGAGGATCACAACCCTTGTTAGGCTCTGCCATAAAACGCTTCAAATCAAGACCAGTCATGTCTCATTAAAAGACCGTGTCATAACAGAACATTTCCAATGCCAAAATTAGGACTGATTGTTGGAATACAACCTGCAATTAATGCATTAATCTATCACAAACTAAAGGCTGGTAAATTTGACAAGTCAGCAGACTGCAAAGTATTAATGTATGAAAGTAACGTTTGAAGTGCTTTGAATGGAGACATGCATTTAAAGAATATATCTTAGTGTATATATTGTTAATTGTTTTTAGAAGCATTAAAACATTTTTAAAGATTATTTATATTAATGCATATTAAACATATGCAAAATACAATCAACATGAAGATTTATGTTTTGAGCAAACCCTTTTCATCTTATGGGTTTATTACCTCAGGCATGCTGCTTTCTTTTTTTCTTGTCTGTTAATATAATTGCATATTAAAACCCTTTTTAAAAAATTAAGATTAAAAACAATTATAAAACCGTAAAGTATTAATGGGAAAATGATGACATTAATGATCACAGCGTTGATTAGGATGATTGTAGAAATGTATGAAAAGAATGAGACTACTAAAACAAAATAAGAGCTCGAGCGACATACTTTTGTCTCTTGCATACATACTAGCTCACTCAGTAAACAAATATGTGCAAATACAATGTGAACAAGTTTCAGACACGTGGCTTATTTTTACCCAGCAAAGGACAATTACTCAAGAGCTTCTGATGTTTTTAAATGAGTTGCAGTAAAAACATAAAATCATGTTAATGTGATTTTTGACACTATTAGTGAAGAAACATATCAATATTGACTGATTAAGATTTTTTACTCACTTATTCTCCACTTCACTGTTGCGGTAGGGGTACAAGAAGCCACAATTCACCCACAAAAATTCACAGCTCTATTGTCAATGTATGTTTTTTTGATTGAGAGTACTATCAGCTGGCTGATATGATATGAATAAATCTGTCTGTGGGGGAAAAAAGAAAAAAAAGCCCGGTCCCTCTTTGTTGGTCAGTGTCCCAAAGAAGTTCTGCAAGATGTTTGTAATTCCTTTATATCAGCCTTTCTGTGTTGTAGTTCACATCTGTTTATTAAAGTAATCCATTCAGTATCCATGTGTGTCTGACGTCCTGCTCTGCCTCAATGTGCTTTTGCAGTGTGCTGTGCCTCCGACACCACCAGCACAAATGAATTTCAGCTCCGTGCTCCCCCCTCCCTTTCCCCTCCTCAGCAATCTCCTCCTCCTGGGTCAGCCAGGCTGTCCTCTAGGACTGAGGGTGGAGCCTGCTGTCAGGAGTGGAGAGAGGATGTTACACATACCTATAAAGTGTGTATGTCAGAAAGAGAGAAACCCACACACACACAAACACATGGCGACAACTGTTTCTGATGCAAGTGCGTGTGTTATGGATGTGTGTGCGGGCACATGTAGGCGGAGGGGTGCAGTTGTTTTGTGTCCCACCTTGTGTGAGTGAAGGTTGATAAGCACAGTCCCACCTCTTGCCTCTGAATGTAATGATGTATGCCTTGTTTAGGTCATTGAGACACACCCCTTGTGTTTTGACACAAAGCTTTCCCCTATTGTGCGCGTCTGTGCATTCTATCTCTCTTTTTGCTGGAGGACAAGAGCCGAAGCAGTCGCACCTAATGACAAATGTCGATTGGCTGAGTCAGCCGGGCGAGGGGCCGGTCACACCCTTGTAGTACACACAGAAGGCTAGACCATAACTGGAAAAATCTCTTTAGATATCGATGTTTTAAAACTCTCCATGTCTCTTTTACTCACATATATGAGACTGTTAAAAAAAATCTGTTAGAACGTATGGGAGCAATCAAAGGTGTGCTCAGTGAGGGAATTCATACATTTCTGCACACAGACATCCATGAATGTGTGCACTTTGACCTGAGACAGATAAAAATCGAGCTAGGCAGAAAAATACTCGCAAAATACCCATGTTTTTTTAAAAATAAAAATCAGTCACTTCATCTGAGTTTTTTTTTTTGCAAAACACAAATTAACAAGAAAAGCAGGAGTTCATCGACATTTTGCAGGGATTAAAGTTCATTTCCTCCAATCAGCCCACAGTTAGCTCCACTTAAGGCAACATGGTTTATCAGGGGGCACACTGCCTTTATAGCTCAAAGGTACTGATCCCTGGTCAGCAGACTTTGGATTGTCCCATGATGTCAGAAAACCTGGCCCTTTTCCCCACTGGAGCCATCAGGTTCACATGAGCTGCCTCCCTCAGTCGGACAATTTCATCCTCAGCTGAGGAGTTGGTACTGAGTTCCCTGAGAATCACTCTAATGTAATTATCCAGGCTCCTTCGGTCTTAGAGGACGTTTTGTTATGGCGCAGTAAAGCAGCAGGATTAATCCACTTTGCCCATTTAACAGCCACACATGACAACAGATAAGCAAGAGAAGATGAAGGGAGAATGGAGGAACAGCAAAGTGAAAAAAGCATTACCTGACAAATTAAACCAGCCTGAATGCATACTGGACAGGTAACTAAATACTTTGTAGAATCTACTAAATCTAATAGAAAAAAGCACGCTTTGAAATATTTGTTTTGGAACGCATGATTCCAAGTGGAATGGCCATTATTTATCATTCAGTGGAACATCATTAGCACATCATGTTCAGTCACGAGGCAGCACTTAAGTTCTAAAAGGAATGGAGAAACTTTAAATGTCTCAATCTATGACTTATGTCTTTTCCTCCAAAGATTTCTGCCTGGGATAGATAAGGTGACAGCTGTCTGCCTCTGGGTTGGGGTCTGCTCTGCAAAGCTCTCTCTCTGGTTGCTTAGGGAGATCTCTTTATTTGTGCACAGCTGTTTGTAAATCCCCAAAAATCCAGACTAGATAAATCAACCTTGTGATCAGTCAGGGGGCCTTTTTGTTGTGGAGAGAACATCAGATGGAAACAGAGCTGGGACGTAGTGAGCAGGGCCTAATCAAAAGAAAAAACCCACGCAATCAACTTGGCTTTTTAGCCTTCTCCATGGTCCTGCTCTAAATTGAGACCTTAAACGTGGCTACCATCAGTATGAAAACAGGGATGAAACATAGACTAATGTTTACTCAGAGCAGCAAATAAAGCTGGCAGAGAAAAGCTGAAGTGACACATCTGACAGAGACACTAACTGTCAAAACTCATGAAAAACGGACCAAAGAAGGATTGGGGATTATACTTTTGTGGATCTACGGTAACCATGCAAAGCTATTTTTCAAGGTTCTTTTCCATAAGATGCTATAATCATGAATTACAGACATTTGCAATCATAAATCTCACCTACGTTTTGGGCATTCCATCACGGCTCTCACACAGTCATAGACCTGAAAAATTGATATACCTTTTGATGTTTTTGAGTTATTAGTGCAATCAGCTGCTTCCTTTTTTAAAATTCAGTTCAGTCTATGGTATTCACAGCATTATATTTACATTCTTAAACTTTTTCGCTGTATCTGGTTTCAAACATGCACTTTGGCAGGACACACTGCTGTTGTTGGGATCAAGTATGTAGACTCTCAGCTGTGAGAGGAAATCCGTGTCTCATAATGAAAATATAGGCAGAGTACTTCAAGTCAAAAGGCTCAACTAATTGTCCATGACATCCTCTCTTCATGTCATTCAAGCCATTCATTTGATATACATGTAGAGGGATCTGCATGTGGTCATAGTACAGCACCCAAAACCACTATTCACGCAGCCATTATGTTTGTGGGTGCTTTGTCATACTAATAGCTGTTTGACAGAGATGAATAAGCTGGAGATCTTTGAGACACATTAGTAAGCTGGTTATTAATAGTAGCTTGTGACAGCAGATATCAGCAACCTTCTCACGCAGGTACAGATGGTGCACATATGTTTGACACGTGGCAGAATGCAGGATTACATCATATGCTTCTTTATTTAATTTAACATATTGTAAATGTCTATAATGTTGATCTATGGGGGAGAATGGGAAACTATTTTATCCCTTCCTATAAAGCCCCCAGTCAGTCCAGGGCTTTGTAGAGTTTCAGACTCATTAATTTCTTGGAAAGATTGTATTCCAAAACATTAATTAAAGTAGACGAAAGAATGATAAATCCCAGCACTGTGGATGTTTGTAACTTTTCCAAATCAATGCAGCACTCTTTTTATCACATCTTTAGTAGGACAGGAGCAAAATATATATCAACCTAATGGACTGTTTTATTTAAATGCAGAGTAATACTGTTTTATTTACTGAAGTCCACTGAAAGTCATATTACTTTCCTGTCCTTTGTTACACAGATTCAAGCACAACCCAAAGAAGCAGCGGGTATTATTCAATTTCATGACAGACTGTGGAATGTCTCATGAGGTGATGAGAGATAAACTGATCAAATTCAGACACAAATAAAAGGCTACATATGTGCTTCTGGAATGTTCATTCTGAGCCATTAGATTTTGGTCTGTGGTGGCAATCTGAGCAGGTTTCTGAATATTTATGATCTATTCCTCAGACCTTGCTCATTTGCTCGCTCTGGACTTTGCCAGGTGTCAAAGTCTTCTATAAAGTTACCAAATTGTTTCCTTAATCCTTTTTAAGATCTATTGCAGCAACATTTTTCTCGTAAGTGCTGCAGTCATTAATGAGAAGATGTGTTGAAAAGGACAAACAGCAAAAATTGTAAACAGCTGTTCTCTGCTAGCTTTGTGTTCTCTCAATGTGGACACAGTTTGTACATAGCATTTACATATACACTATATTGCCAAAAGTATTTGCTCACCTGCCTTGACTCACATATGAGCTTAAGTGACATCCCGTTCCTAATCCATAGGGTTCAATATGACGTCGGTCCACCCTTTGCAGCTAGAACAGCTTCAACTCTTCTGGGAAGGCTGTCCACAAGGTTTAGGAGTGTGTTTATGGGAATTTTTTACCATTCTTCCAGAAGCGCATTTGTGAGGTCGCACACTGATGTTGGACGAGAAGGCCTGGCTCTCAGTCTCCGCTCTAATTCATCCCAAAGGTGTTCTATCGGGTTGAGGTCAGGACTCTGTGCAGGCCAGTCAAGTTCATCCACACCAGACTCTGTCATCCATGTCTTTATGGACCTTGCTTTGTGCACTGGTGCACAGTCATGTTGGAAGAGGAAGGGGCCAGCTCCAAACTGTTCCCACAAAGTTGGGAGCATGGAATTGTCCAAAATGTCTTGGTATGCTGAAGCATTCAGAGTTCCTTTCACTGGAACTAAGGGGCCAAGCCCAGCTCCTGAAAAACAACCCCACACCATAATCCCCCCTCCACCAAACTTTACACTTGGCACAATGCAGTCAGACAAGTACCGTTCTCCTGGCAACCGCCAAACCCAGACCCGTCCATCAGATTGCCAGATGGAGAAGCGCGATTCGTCACTCCAGAGAACGCGTCTCCACTGCTCTAGAGTCCAGTGGCGGCGTGCTTTACACCACCGCATCCGACGCTTTGCATTGCACTTGGTGATGTATGGCTTGGATGCAGCTGCTCGACCATGAAAACCCATTCCATGAAGCTCTCTGCGCACTGTTCTTGAGCTAATCTGAAGGCCACATGAAGTTTGGAGGTCTGTAGTGATTGACTCTGCAGAAAGTTGGCGACCTCTTCGCACTATGCGCGTCAGCATCCGCTGACCCCGCTCCGTCAGTTTACGTGGCCTACCACTTCGTGGCTGAGTTGCTGTCGTTCCCAAACACTTCCATTTTCTTATAATACAGCTGACAGTTGACTGTGGAATATTTAGGAGCGAGGAAATTTCACGACTGGATTTGTTGCACAGGTGGCATCCTATCACAGTTCCACGCTGGAATTCACTGAGCTCCTGAGAGCGACCCATTCTTTCACAAATGTTTGTAAAAACAGTCTGCATGCCTAGGTGCTTGAATTTATACACCTGTGGCCATGGAAGTGATTGGAACACCTGATTCCGATAATTTGGATGGGTGAGCAAATACTTTTGGCAATATAGTGTATATATATATATATATATATATATATACCGTATATATATATATATATATATATATGTGGCAGTCGTGCCACCGTGGGTGCCCGACAGAGTTCCCTTGAGACCACAGTTGTTGCTCAAACAGGTTTTATTTGAGCGTGTATGCGGCACCCGCACACACACTCTCTCACACAAGCACACACACACTCACGCCCGGCTAAGGCTCTTTGTTTGTTGCTTGTTCCTGCTCCCGCTCTCCTCCAGAAACCAGTCCCCCCCAGGTCCAGCGTGCTACTCTTTAGAGGGGAGAGTGATTAGGCAACTGGTTTCAGGTGTGCCTAATCAACTCCCCTGACACTGCTCCCTTGAGCCATCTCCACACCTCCCCCCCCTGCAGCTGAGCGCCACGCCCCCTCCACAATATATATATAATTTCAGGGAGTGGTTTAGTGGATTTAGGACCAATACAATGTTGTAGTAGCCATCCTACATACTGTAGGGCAATGTACAACTATCTCAGAGCATGCAGATTTTCCTGAATATGCTGAAAGGTTTAAATGTGGTTTTTTATTTGTCCTTCAGGCCATTCTCTCAGGATGTTTTCTTGCCCCCAACTTGACCACTGCCAGAAAAAAAACAACATCTGTATCTTAGCTATTTGTTTAAAAGAGAGGTTTTGTTTGAACTTTTTACCATCTATAATGAGCCCATCTTCTAGGCACATAATTATCATATAAAAAACTTGGACCAGAGGTGCCCAGACGTTTGCGTAAAGTTTGTGCTCTGCTGAGAAAACAAACTTAAAGAAAATTACTCATCCTTCCAGTCCAAAATTAGCATACCTTTTGGGATTTAGGATGACAAGGACTGAGACATGTTTTGCCGTGTGCATGCAGGGGTCCTGAGAACAGACCTCTTCTGCAGAGGGTGCACAAGCATTTTCTGCTGGGTTCCTGTCAAACCTTCAACACTGTTTTTCTCATCTCTCTCCTCTGGTTATTCTCTTCTTTGCTTTGGTGCTCTATTCATTGGTCTGTTTTTTTCTATTTGCTCTCTCAGAGCCCTCTTACTGCTAGATGGCAATGATGGATTATCTGTGTGCACAGCAAACATACAACAGGTTCAGATAAGGGAAGCAAAAACAACCACGCAAATATATTGACCGGAAAGAGGACAACAGAAAGGAATAGGGTGGAAAAGAGACTCAAAAGAGAAGAAAGAAAAAATATTCAAATGAACAAGGGAGAGGATGGTTAAGCGAACGGTGCAGATCAGCTTTTGTGATTTTTACTCAGCATGATGATGTTTTGGAAAGGGTTTGTTTTGATCCTCTAATGGGCACTGCACTTAAGAATTTTTCACTTGAACTGTCAATCAGGGGATGCTGCATTGCAAATTAGACTTCCATTCTATTCTCTATGTTTTGTTCTGTTTTACATACTCTATCAATGCTCAAACTTCATCCCCGCCTTTTGTAGCAAACATAAGCTTCACAAACAGGAATAACACAATCGGCTGAACTGTAATTCAAGCATTGAAAATACAATACTGGAACTGCAGAGACCCCCATGCTATAGAGAAGAGAGCACACAACGTGAGAAGACGAGAGTCGTTGAGCTGAACAGAGAGTTTAGTCTGAGTTTAGTGACAAAAAGGAAAGGATTGGAGCACCAGTGACGTCACAGCCGAACAGAATATGGTGCAGGAGAACTGTGTGATCATCCAGTAAAAAACAGACTGTAAGCACAACGTGATAGTTGTGGGAGGTGGTGCGGCTTGTGTGTACACAGTGTGCATAAGCAGTGCTGTGTGGCACATGTTTCCATGCTGAGCAAAGTTTGTTTAGAGTACTGTTTAGAGTAGTGTGAGAAGTAGGATTGCAGATGGAAATACAGATGTGGTGGAGAGCACTACGGGGGATCTGTGATCAACGTTGCAGTGTTGTGGTTTTGTTTTCCACTTTTCACCCACTTTCCCAACGCAAGCAAACACTGCCTGCTGCGTCAGTCTGCGATGTGTGCACGTGTGTGGGTCAAAGCGAAGCTAATGTTGTATCTTTATGTACATTGCTGATGCATGTATGCACATGTTAAAAGGGAGATGAATGAAGCCCAGGTAGACTTCAGTTTGTCAGTTATCGGGTGGCAATATTCTAATAAAATGAAAACCATCATTCAGTTAAACAAAAAGGTTTTATATCACGGTCATAGGCGTCAGTATTTTCTTATGTGACTTGAAAATATGTTTGTGTATCTCTGCATTAAAGGTCTGATAGACATAAACATGTCTTTGCACATAACTCTCCCATCATGCACTGTAATGTCTCCGTAGACCCTGTGATGGATAGATTGCAGCCCGCTTAATGGGCTTCAGTTACCACACAACCCTGAATTGGGTATGGAAACTAAAATGAATCACTCATTAAACTTAGCTAATCCATTTTTCAGCTGTGTCTTTACTCAGCATGGTGAATAGATGCCAGTCCACTACCCTCGACACAAAAAGATGGATTGCTGTTGCCTGAGGATGAGCCCTGGCAATGTTAGCACGTCTTTGTCTTTACTTTCACACCACAGATAAGATTACACACCTCCTGTAAAAAAACTTAAAGTGACTTACTGTCAAAACACAACATTTTGTTTATCCATCCCAAGATGACAGATTGTAAGGTTTGTTAATGCTGGATAGTTTCCACTGGCATCAGCACAGGCTCAATGTTTCTGTGTTTGTGAAACATCCACTTGTCTCTTGCCAACTCCTGGATGGGCTGTAATAGGTTTGTTAAAGGCACTCTTGTTTCCCTGGGATGGGAAGCAATAACTTAATTCTTGATTATTTATTTATCACCAGAGTGTACATTTGAAAAAAAAAAAATATTACAGATACACACGCAAACACGTAAACATATCTAAATATTAAACTGACACAACTTTTCGTACCACAGTCTATTTCAACTAGAAAGCCGTAGATATGATTTTAACTCACAATGCAACTACAAGACCTGATTTGGTGACAAGTCGGCTTGTGTTTATTCCACAAGAGTTTGAAAATGTTCGCAAACTGTATTTAAAATAAGTAAAAATGGGTGTTGAGACAATCTAGTCAAGAATCTATGGCTGATGTCTATAGTTGATACTTGAGTTTATGAGTGAACTGCAGCCAGAAAATCTGAAACGTGTGAACACTGGGACATCTTTTTCTAAAACATTTTTTGTTTAGCTAAGGATCGGTTGTATTTTAGCCAGGGTTCAGCTGTGATATGTTCAGCTCAGATGTTTGTGTCATGAGCAGATGTGGAAATTTTCTTTGTGTTTTCCTCATCGATTATGTAGATGAATAGTTTGGAGGGGATTCAATGTGTTATTTGCCAAAGTGAGCTCACAGCACGGGATCAAAGGAGTCCTAAATGGAAATGAGAAAAATCTGCAAAGACAAAGCACTATATCAGAGAAACAGAGGGGGAACAATGGCCAAATCAATAGTTTGTGGGGGGTTCGACATATTAAAAAGCTGCAATCCCAAAAACTTTCCTTCAGTTTGAATCTAAATTGTTTGAAATTAAACGTTACAGTCTGCTCTTAGTCCATTATCTATTTTAGAGCTGCAGTTTCTACATACTTTGGTAAACATCTAAAAATTCCCCTATAAGATTAAAGTGTCATACATTCCCATCAGCCACAGCGCTATGAGTCAAGCCTCAGAGAAACATTTTATTAGATAAGCATTTTTACCTTGTATATATTTTTCCATGTATGTTATGTATACACTATCTTATTACAGAATAAACCCAAACCAAACTGTTACCTAATTCCTAGCCCCTCCCCCGTAGAGCTACTATGTATGAATATCTTGTTTGAGACTGTTCAGTTGATGCTGGATGAACGTAAAGCACATTTCCAATTAAAATAATATATCATCAAATTACCACAAACACAGAGAAAACCTGCAGGAAGATGGGATTCCAGCAAAAGAGTAATAGTTGGTTGCTGTTGCTCTGGGCAAAATATAATTAAAATGCCATTGGAGGTTGTGCTTGACTGATATGTGAAGAATTGAGTGGATAACAACAATACGTAGTTGAATTAGTAGACGCCTGCTAACTTTATTTGGGTTTAAAGCTGCTCAGGAGGAGTTTTTAGTTCCCCTCTGTTCTTGTTTGCCTTTTAATACTACGTTACGTCTTGTCTTTAGTTACCTTTCTCTTTTAGTTTGAGTTTTCCCCACGTTAGTTCTGTTGTGTTTTATGTCCTGTGTCTTCAGCTAATGTTTGCTTCACCTGTTATTCATTTGGTAATTGACTCCTCAGCATATATCCTCCAGGTTTTCCTTTGTTCCTTGCCAGACCATTGTATGTATCCAGTTTCTCTGTTTTCCTATTGCCTCACCTGCATTCCTGCCTTAAGGTCCACCCTTTGCCCGGTCTTGTCACAACAGGACACAGTGGACTACTTTTCTGCATCCTCAGGCCTAAAGTCGACCTTCAAAGGCTGATGCAGTTGTTCTGCCGAGTTAGCTCCAGCACAGAATTCTGGGAGATGGTTTTCTAAAGCCTAAGTCACTGACCACGAGAGATTTAGTCAGTACAAGATTCTCCAGCTCAATTTAACCATCTGACTGTACCTTAAATGGTATGTCTAGCAGGGATCCTGTGGTTCAGCTCAGCACCAAAGGAGTTTCAGGTGGCACAACCTTCGTTTCTTCAGGGGCACAGACTTTGTGTGATGGATGGACGTCTCTTTTGTCTCAGAAGGCCCTGTCTTCCATGGGTGGAACAACCAAATGCCCTGCAGAGGGATCTCTGCTAATAAGAGACTTTTGAACATTCAGAATGGTCTTTGACCATTTTTCGAACCTTTTTTGATTCATGCCACTCAGTCGTCTTCACCTTGTTGGTTGTTTTGCTCTACTTAATGTCTGCTCAGTTCTCCAGCTTTTGTAACTCACCTCGGCCTCCTGCAGGCCTGAATTTGAGTCTGCCTTTTGTCTCTCTCATCATATACTGTATACCTGCATGTCTTGATGCATTATGGATTTTTTTTTATCCAAAGCAGTCGAGCATGAAGCGATGAGTGCCAGTGAAGGAGTGGAAATAGAGTCACATGAGCTGCAGCGATTTGTTTAGACAGACTTCTCTGAATCATGGAAATCCCTGTTGTTTCCAAAAAGCTAGATTCAATAGGACTTTGTAAAACTAACCTGACAAGACAGATAAAATGTTGCAGCTGGAGGAAAAAAGAAAAACACTGACAATGTAGGTGTATCAGTTTCCCTTTGCAACTAAAGAGTCATACACAAAGAAAGTAGAAAAGTAAACTTCCATAGTGGTAGCCTGATGAATGGGAGCAGCATAAAGGCTGGAAATCCACTCTGTTGCCCTTAATGAGGATGTTCTGGATATGAACACACATACGGCACTCTTCCACCTTAAATGTAAGTTTTGCTTTTTTATCTTGGTGCCTTTGTGGGGGAAAATCACAGTTCCAAGTGTTTGTATGAATGCAAATATTTCTGATTTAAGTCTTCACGCAAAGGCCTGGGTGCTTGATAGCGTTGACGTCATACTTTTAATGATGATTATGGTGACAGTGTTTATTTACCTGCAGAAGTGGAAAAAGGTGGATGGGGTTGAATGAATGCTGTGTGAAGGGCTGGGGTAGAGGGAGAGAGGGGTCAAAGGATGAATAGTTTTTCTGTGAAGAGCAAGAAAAAAGTACGCGGTGTGTTTACATGTCAGCGTAGTTCCTAAATTGATTCATCATAAGTGTGCATTTGTGTGTCTATGTGTACCTGAGCTCCAGTGAGATTTTCCACATTGAAATACTTGGCTTGCCCGTGCAATCATTAAAGGGGGACCCATTAAATCTATTATGCAAGTGTCATGCAGTGATGTGTTGCTGGACACAATTTCATTTAGTAACTCTTGGCCATAAGTAATGTGCCGTCTATGCAAAAGAGTGAAATGTGTTAACCAGTTTGCTGCAGGTCTCTTTTTTCAATGTGATTTATAATGGAACAAACACATGCTTATGTGGCAGGCAGTGTATATCTGTTATGGTGGTGTGCAAAGCTATGGCTAGAGTTTCCGTTAGCTAAGAAAGAAAGAGAGTATTTGGTTCTTAAAAGACCAAAAGTTTGAGCCGATTTTTGTTTTTTACAGTAAAACCTTAGAAATGAATATTTCCAAGTTTACCTATCATACCTTATCTTAACTTTGTAACAAAGGAATTTACTGCCAAAAAAAATCATTCAAATTCTGCACAGTAATCTGTAAGCCACTGTGAGCCACAGGAAGCAAAAATACTATCACAAAGATCTGAAACTTGTCAACTTTACTTTGGTTCAGGTAACGTTTCCTCCCACCCTTTTTTTTAGTTACATTATAGTCTCAGAAACTTTGGGGGTGCCACATATTTGCATGTGGGCAACCCAAATCTAATGTGCTCAATGGAAAATAAAGGAAATTAAAGATAACTACAGGTAATAACTCAATTACTCAAGAAGGGATCACTTGAGCTCCTAATCCATGTTTTCCTGAACTGAGGGGAACACTAATGATAATAATCCACTCATTTCTATTTGATCAGCCACATGCAATATAACAGACTTCAGAGCACACCCAGTTCTTTGTAGTAAGGTTGAAATTTTAGCAACTGCTTTGAGTCACTAACTTCTGTTTCCTGGTTTTAAGCTGATTGAATCCTGCTGGTTCTCATTAATGAAGCGGAGGAGGGGTTAGGGTGAAAGGTCATAAGCAAAGGAGGATATGTTGTGGATTGCTGTTCATTCAGGATGGTGAGTTTACCTTTCCAGATGACCTTGTGGAAAGCCTTGAACAAGGAATAGATAAGTATGAATTGCAGACAAATTGATGACGGGGGTAAATAAAATTGGCAGATGCTCAAACGTAGACATACACAAGCAAACATGCATGAAAGAGTGTGTTTAAGAGGATTGCTCTACTCTAATGTCACAGCCAATGAAATATTAAGTGTGTCAGTCACCATATATAGAGTGTTTGTGAGGTGTCAAGTTAGTGCCCTTTCCAGGGAGGCCCTCCTCACCTCTGGGGAGAGCCTGCATATCTGCAATGTGCATGAGTGCTTGTCTACCTGTTTCTGTATGTTTAATGAAGGCTTCTCGTGTGTAAGAGTCCTCACACTTGATCCGGTCCAGAGAGTTAGTGTGACAAAGGCTGATAATCTGGTAGATTGGCTTTGCCAGACCAAGTCTAGACATGCTCATTTGGTCATTTGGTTTGATGTAAAGAATCTGGAGCCTTACATCAGAGTTTACTGCCCCCAATGCGAGGTATATTGTAGTGTGGAAGTGTGTACTGCAGCCCCTAAACAGCTCCTCAAGACGTGTGATCCACTAAGTGCAAGGGGGAATGGCCTGTAGAAACCACGAATTACCGAAAATTGTCAGGTTTAGGTACTTATCACTGTTTATGCTGTGAAACTTGCAAATCAGTTGATGTTTAAGTATACAAAATTCCTCTTTTCATACCAAATTTTTCAAATATTGGAAACAACTGCTATTTTAGGGACTGAGGTGAGGGCCTCTCGACAAAGTAAACTGTAACTGGGTGGCCCTGGTTCATCGAATTCTTTTAGCGGATATCCTGGGGACACTAGGTCATACGGAGTGGAAAGAAACATAAACAGTCAAACCTGGGCCATTTGTTAGCCGCCATGCATGTAGTTAGCCAGATTCATTCACAAAAACAAACCTTGTGGCTGACTCCAACCATTGTACCTGATTACCATTTTAAGGATATTCTGGCAATGAGTGGGTTTGAATATTTAAATGTATTTGGAGTCTGGTTGTTATGAGTTGTTTTGTGGAGTAGTGCAGGAATTAAGGCTGATTTCTGTATTGTTTTTCATTTAAATGAGATGGTGGCACTCATAACCAACAAGGAACGAGTGGTGTCAGAGCTTGGGAAGTTTGAGCTTCATGACTTGCAATCACACTGTCACTGTCACACACTTTAATTCGACATGCCTCATGAGGCCACGATTCCTTCTGCTTTTTTCTCATCTGCTTTGTTTTTCCTTGGGAAAAAAGCACAGGCTGAATGTTTTCTGCTTGTACTGACCACAGAAAATCACACGTGAAGAATTAATTACAACTCATTTGTAAATGTCTAGGCTGTGGTACATTCACAGAAAAAAATTGCAACTACCATTGCTCTCAGGAGTGTGTCTGATAAAGAAATAGCTCAGTGAAATTACAGCATGAGGTCACAGCAAAACTCTGAAAAATGAAGCCATATGTTGAACACATTGCTTGTCTTCAATGCAACTACCTGCCTTGCTTTTTTAAGATTATGCAACAGGATGATAGGAAGCCATGGATGAGGTGAAGGCGCTTTGAACTCATGGGCTTATGAAAGACACATCGGGTCAGCATCAGAAAGAGAATGCGAAGCAGCGTGGTGCTTTACTTAAGATATCATCGATATGCTATGTTGGAAAAAATGAATGCTTCGGACAACATTTGACAAACTCAATATAAATTTGGTTGGGGTGCTGCATGAAATATAAATACAGGAGAACTGAATAATTAGCTTATCTTTTAAATTTCTGTTATTCAGAACAAGAAAAACTGAAGACAATTCATAAACATAATAGCAGAGTATTCTCAACAGAGATCAAACATTTGAATAGCCACATGTCCTCTACACTTGATCAAAACTTGAATTATATAAAATACGATCAACTAATGAACTGTATGGAAACTGGTTCACTGTATGACTATGCTTTCAAATATTTCCCATCTCTGGTGGCTTTGTACTGGGTCACCTCAGGTATGTCGCTGATCATCCTTCCCTGAAGCCAGATGTGTTCTGGCTGAGAGTTAAAATTGCACTGTGTTCTTAGTCTGCAGCCTCTTAACTGGGTCACCCAGGTCATGGGATCAATTCCTCAGACTGTGAAAATTCCCCATATTTACACACTTTAGAACATTTTTTAAACCGATATCTGTTTTTTTTTTTTTTAAACAATGGTATAATCCTGTTTTGCTCATATTCAGGAACTAGGAGGAAGAAGATAGATACGAATCCAGCAAGGTAGTCGGACTGGACTAAGAGACATAATCAAAGCTGAGTTTTCTGGTGGATTTGCAGAAATCTGTTTTCATCAAAACTCTTTAGATATGCGTGACACAAAAAAGATGAAGAAAGTGGTGCAGACATTCAAGGAAAAGGAGGGGGTCAAAATAGATTTTCAGGAAATGGCCCCACATAGCACACGAAAACTGGCAAGAAAAAATGTTTTAATTTTACTTTACACAATTATTGCTTTGTTAAAGATCTGATGCAAGCTGCAAGAGAAAATGTTGCTTCAGGGAATTATAAAGAAAAGAGGCATTTTAGTCTTGCTGAGGCAATAAAGTGAATAACCACAAACAGCATCTTTTCAAAAAACAGAAGTCACAAAAAATTACGCAATGAAAATGCAATGAAAAAAAACATAACTACAAAAAGGCAGTTTTTAATTGGACACATTTTTGATGCTCCAATGTTTTTCTTCTTCACGTGTTTTGTCTAAAATAGTTGGAATGTGCACCTCAGGAACATTTATACCGCCAGCTGTCTGAGTCTGGTTCTACCAGAGGTTTCTTCCTACGAAAAGAGTTTTGTTCTTTCCACAATGGCTTAGTGCAAAATAAGGATGAAGGATTGGATCAAAGAGAAGATTCGGTGCAATCTGCTGGTTACTTTAGCCAGGACCTTTTTTTATCCTCTGTTTTTTAATTAAATGCATTTAGAATTGAATGAACTCACATTTTTTCAGGTTTTGATTGTATTAAAATGAGCTGGATTCTAATTTGAACTGTCTTTTCTAGGCACAGAAAGATTACATTTTTTTATTTATTATTTTGTTGGCTCTAGTGGCCTTTAATGACAGTAGCTTGGCAGGAAAGGGAGCAGAGATAGAGAGGGGGAGACCTGCGGGAAAGGGCCATGGGTCGGAATCGAACCCAGGCCGCTCGCTTATGAGGAGAGACTCCACATATAGTCCGCCCGCTGTAACCGTTAGGCTACGCTGAGGCCCGACAGGTTACGTTTTCTGTGATTTGCCACTATCTGAATAAAATTGAATTGACTTGAATTAACTGATTGTTGTTGCCTGGTCAAGGAGACACGGTGTTCAAGTTTATTCACAGAAAATGCTGGAGATGTATTACATCAAACTGCATGTGTGTCTGGGAAATACATATATGTTTTGGCTTTCTTAAACAAGTGAAAACAGAGTTGGAAAGTTTGCCAAGTTGACCAATTGCCAAAAAGCTCAAATTCCACCGGCGCAGAGTTTTAATGACATCAATGCTGTGTAATGCAGGTTGTCATGAGCGCAGCATGTTTGCCATGATGTAATGTAAGTCTGGCAAAAACACCTGAACTCCCAGCAAGGGCACAGACAGCAAAGTATTTACGGCGTTAGTGATAAAGCATTCAAAAGACATCCCAAGAGACCAAAAAGAGGGAAGCGGGAAAATATTGCCAAGAAAGAAGGAGGAGTATCAGATGGAAGAATTATCTTATCACCTTTTAAGTAATCACTGTCTCTTTCTCTTCACTTGCTTCCTCCACATCTGACAAGTTTGCTACAATAAACCAAACAGTTTATAGCAGATTAAAGAATACATGTCAACGTTCTTAGAAAACCCAACTAGCAGCACAGGTCCTCCGGCTTACCGTAAACATCCAAACCAAACAAAAATAGCTCTCCGGCTCCCCTCACTCTTACTTTGCCAAGATACTTTTAGTGCCAGGGAGTGGAAAAATGTTGTGTGAAGCCGTACAGGGAAAGTGAGTAAGACAGGCAGCATCTTACTTAGACACAATACTGCAAAGCCTGTCACACATATGCTGCTCCCCCCCCCACCCCCCCCCCCAAATGCAACATTTACCCACACTGGACAGCTGACAGATCAGGATATCAGGGACAGGTTACAGAAAGGGCTGGCTCAAGTAGCAGGTGGAACGATCAAAAGCATTTCTGTGGTCAAATCAAATGCAGATGTGCAATCATAACCAAGATAGATAAATGCATAGAATCCCAATTCCTTCAGCATGCACATGTACAGACATGCAGCTTTGCACAGAGCCTCTAGTTACATCCTTGGGGAGGATATGGAGAACATTATGGATTTCACATAACATAAGTGCACAACATAAGCACTGGAGTTGCAAAACATGGGTATGTGTGTTTCCTGTTTTGACTGTGAGCTCAGAATGTTGTGCCGCTGGTATGTAACAAAAATTTATTGAGGTATGAGATTTTGACAAACTCAGGAAAACTTTGTGGGATCGGGACCAACTGGAAGTGCCATAGTAACCTGGAAGTGCTATAATGCGATAAAACCAGTGAATGCAGATATGAATGCTTTGCAGGTGAACAGGTTATCAGACCCAGACTAAGATGAGGGGGAGGCACCTAAATAATTTATTGGAGAAACAGGCATTTCTCCATGGAGCTACAACGATAAACATCCTATGACCTTACAAGGTGGTATGTGTCAGTGAGCATGTGGCTCTGGATAAACAAAGGTTGGCACAAGGCTGATGACTGATTGGACTCTTTTACAAGTTTAAAGATAATATGCCGATTGGATGTTTTAACTCCCTCTATAAAACTAGGATGTGAGATAAATGGCGTCCCGTTCATCCTCCCATTTCCTCAAGTTACGTAGGCCGTCTCCTCTGCGTCACTTCGAAAATCATCTTATTTGAGCTTCTCTCCACATCCACTTTCTGTAAAACAAACATCACCACAAACCACCAACTACCCAACTTTAATATGCCTCTGGTTAGGGCTGTCAGGAACACGCTGAAAGTCCCTATGAAGAGAAAACCAGAGGACACACAGAGGGCTGAAAATATACTCTCAGCCAGGCCTGAGTAATAAGGAATAGCTGACAGCTGAGGTAATCTTGTATGGCTTTGGCTTTTGGGGGAGGAAAAAGACGGGGAGCAGAGCTGTTGTATAGAATCAGCTGTCCTCTGTAATGGCTGATCGCTGATTGATAAGGATCATCTGCAACATGTAGCAGAGCACATCAACATGGGGTGAATAAAACTTATAGGGAAGATATTTAAAATTAGGAAGAGCTGTTCTGGCAAAACAGCGGCGAGAGGTAATCTGCTGCATTAATGTAAAAGATGCTGAAGAAAGTGGAAAAGTAGCAAAAATCAACTAAAGAACACATTCAAATGTGACAGGAAATAATCTGAAACTTGAAGAACAATAGCTAAATAGAAAAAATAACAAACTAAAATAAATTCATAAACTGAAAGAACATATTCTAGACCAAAAACTGAAAAAAGATTTACACTGAAACAAGTCAAAGTAAACTGAAGAAACAGGATTAAAAAAATAAGTCGTACAACTTCAGTCATTTGTATGTTAATTAATGCTTAGTATTATGCCAAAGTATGTTAATTAATGCTTAGTATTATGCCAAAGTTAGCAATTTAAAAATCTCTGACTTCTCTGTTCTCCTCCATATATTTAGCCTGAAAGTTTACATTGCTGTCTGTGGAGAATTGAAGAGTTTCGCTGACTATGAAGGTTTCTGCTCAAATTCTAAAATTTGTTGAAGGATGTGAAACAACGCTCATGACCGTCCCTTTTCTGCAAGCTTTTTTCTTCCCATGGAGATGCATTTAAAAATCTGGAGGAAGCAAAAATATGTCATGTTTTGTCATACCTGTCATATTTTAAAAACTGTCAAATATTTTAAAGAGCTGAGACAAAATATAGTAACTGAAGCTGAATGGTGCTTCTAGCTGAAAGAATTCTGAAGTAGTGTGAGGTTGAGGTCCAAGTTTTTGAATGATTCTTCTCAGTTTGCTGAAAAAAAAGCAAAAAGTTAAACATTTTAAGAATAAGATATACACCAAAAGACAGCAAAAATTTCCTAAATAAGGTCAAAGTCATCATAGATCACTCAAACAGGAACACTTTCATTAGAAGCTGTCCGTCATTCTCTCAAATATGTTTTGTTTATTACACTGAGCTTACGCATTATTAATCAGTGAGTGTTGGTCATTTTTATAAGGAAGAAAGGCAAACTCAGCAGACAAGTAATTAGTCTGCTGGGGGGGGGGGATCTAGGGAAATAAATTCTTAAGCGTCTTAAAGTCACCATCACATCTTGAGCTTGGACTCAAATTGTCATACCAAGATTTATAAGAGTGAGGCAGAATTGAACTCCATGTTTCAAAGGGTGTTGAAAAGAGAGGATCGAAGAGGGAATTCAAATAGCTGAACACTGAACCAGTTAGCAAATGAGGCTTTGCAACTTTATAGGAAGATAAACGTTTTTTCATGATGATAAACAAGTTAAGCTGATTAGGATTTAAATTAAAAGACATGAAATAATTGCCTCAGCAGCCTGCACAGTCTGTGACCTTGGATGAAAAACAGTAAACTGAGATGGGTGGAGTGCAAGCTCATTTTCCAGTTTCATGCAAATCACAGTTGAAATACAGACAGCAGCACTATGCAAACATTTCGATGTGGCTTTTAGAAAAAGTTTCCTCTTTGTATTACACAGTAAAGTCAAACAAAAAAAAAGAAACCTTTAAAGATATCCAGGGCAATTTGTATGTTCCTCAATCTCTGTGAATTGGTTTGGTTTTTCATGTTCTCACTATTCCAAAACCAAAATAATCTAAACATAGGTAAAATAAACTTAACAGGAAAAAAATAACAAAGAAAATATACAGTGAACAAAATGTTTCCATGTGAGACTTTTCCCTGCGGACAGGGAGTAGTAACATTGAATACAGAAATGCAACAAAAACCAGTGTTGGACTGAAGAAGGTTTCAATGCAAGTATTGGATTGTAGCCCGTACATGTCAACTGACCTATGGGTTGTTGCAACATTTTCTGCTTTCTCCAAAATGCCTGTCCATCTGCCTCATGCCTTGGCTCCACAGAAGACTCTGAGGGGACAAAGCAGCGGCTCAGGGAGCGAACAGAGAGGTGATGAGGGGAGTCTGTTGCTCATAACTGTGAGGAAAAACTATTGGAGGTACTGTGAAGTAAACAAGTGTTATATAAACTGTTTTGAAAAAGCTGCTTTATAGTAGAGAAGCTCTTAAAGACAGGACATTTTTAAAAACTTTGTGATTGTGAGTGAAAGAGAGTGAAGCCATTTGTGAGCCAGTCTAATATCTCTGTTGAGTAAATAACTAACATCAGTGAGCAGGGCGTGAAAGACAGTAGATTGGCGCTCGTACACAGTGATTCGTTTGACATTTCACACACTACATGATTGTGCCTGATTGCTGATTCCCCAAGTCAACACAATCTAAAAATGAGCCGGCCTCATCTCTAAGGATTTTCTGCTCGGTATGTAAGACGGCACAAACAGAGGGAACAGCCTGCCTCTTTCCCACAGAGTTGACCAGATGATGAATTGGCCAGCATCATTACATTCAGATGTTACTCTACCATCTGTGGGCTCCATCACAGAAAAGATGTGGACTGTGATTATTTGCACAACATATGTGTGCAAGTGCTGAGCAACGTCCCGTAATTACATCCATTTGCTGGCCACTTTATCTCTCTGGTCAGAGCTCAGTAATCAATGGTTTTCCCAGGTGAAACTATGATTAATGGTTGAGTTTGCTGAAAAAATAAGAGATTATTTCAACAAAGTTTCAAATTTATCTTAGAAGTGTGTGGTCTGAGGCCAAGTGCTTGATTCCTACAAAATAAAAAAAAGCAATTATCTTAATGTCCTTACTTAATTATGTGGAGCACTTTTCCTGCCAGAGGTTCTTGTTTTCAGTAATGTACTGATCCACTACCCCCCTCCAAATGCTACAGAAACAGTTATTCTGTACACATAGTGTGCTGTTTTTTTACCTGTCAGACACCAAATAACAGAGCTTATATTTCTGGATGTCATGACATCTAAGTGGGCTAGTAACGTGGTGTTGCCACCTAGTGGTGAAATGCAGCATATCATGCAAATAATACAGATCAAACTGCAGCATGACATTTCAGAAGAAACAGGTTCAATTAGCTTCTTTTCACTTTGAATCAAACATCAGCCTTTAAAAAATGTAACTTCTGAAGTTCGTGAAGTACACTAAAATAAATGTTGTGCACTCCCATGGATCCCTATGACATTATCCATTTAGCAAGCCTTGCTTCCCACAACCCAATTCCAAAACACTAGCGAATCTTAGTAAAATATTGATAAAAATTACACCCCAAAAAGTTTTGGAACTGAGCTAAAGGATTAGACAAACAGAAATCTCTTCCAAAGATGATTATATATTAAGATTCCTTTATTGACATTTTGTTAAAGCATAACTTAGCCATCCACAAATATGATGCGTTATCATATCAGGCTTTAAGACTGCTTGTCTAGTTAGGTTCAAATACAACTACATAAACTTGCAATATAATCCACTTTGCTAAGAAGATAAATCTGGCACGGGCAGAAAAGTTTACCTTTTACAGCAAATCCTCAATGCACTCATTTTCTGATGATGCAGTATAAATGGAAAGAGTGATATCAGCATTTTCAATTTATAGTTCAGGTAACAGCAACATAAAGAACACATCAGTACGTAATGGCCAACTTGATCTGACAACCAAAAAAAAAAAACCAAAAAACATTAAGATCTTTAATGCACACTGTACACTTAGGTTGATTAACAATGCTGCAACATCACATAAATGTGAAAAAAAAAACTTTTGTACACAAGAGTGGAAAAGGTACAAGAAGCGTTTACACAAGTTTGGGTGAAATGTGAGGTCCCAGGTTCTATAGAAAGGATTAACCTTTTAAATGAGCCCCCAGTAATAAAATGGAGCCGTGCAGTAGAATGTGTCATTGAATCGGAGTGATGCTGGAATTAGATGAACCACTTATATTGAAAAAAAGTGCCCACTAAAGCTCATTAGCACTTGTGAAACAGACAAGTGTGGATAACATTTTGTTTCAGTCAGTAATCTGTATGGGAGCATGGAGGCAGAAATGCTTGGACATCTTTTGCAGAGTATGCACCTACTGCAGGTACAAACCCTCGTGCAAACTCAAACTACTGATGAGTAAGTGGATTGAGATTACACTATATCCAAAGAGGCGGCTTAGAGGTCTGTTGTAAGCTGCCCTTTACTCTGGATGATCCTCATGATGGACTGAACCACCTCTGAAGTGGTGCCTTGACCCCCAAGATCAGCAGTGTGCAACTGCAAGAAAAAGGTCATGATACCAATAAACAACAAGATGGAAAGATGGTGAACGTAATTAGAGCGTTGAGTTTCCTGTCACAAACTATATTTAGATATCTACTTTGGGTTTCTATGCCTTCAAGTAGCAGTGTTTGTTGAAAAAAAACACTGAAATAAAACCTTTTGAAAAAATATACAAAAAATGGCCTTGTTACACACATTTATGGTCTATTGTCTCTACTACAGATAAAGGGAAGAGCTAGACAACTGCAGAGGACTCACCCTGGTTTCATTCATTGTGGTGAGGACTGCATTCCTGATCAAGCTGGCATAGTCATAAAGTCTGGAAATGTACACGATAGACAAGTCCTTCAAATACAAGTAACACAGTAACACAATTTCTCCATGGAGCTACAAAGTTTACACAAAATTTGACGTGAAGGTGCAAGCTTACTTAAGGTGGTCGAGCATCATGCAGCTGGCTAGCAGCATGGCAGTAGGGTTTGCTATGTTTTTGCCAGCAATGCTTTTTCCTGTGTTTCTTGTGGCCTGTGAGCCAGGAAAAAAAGACAGAGCTCTGTGTTATAAGACAACAGACAAAGGTCCCAGGTTGTCCCATCCTTCAAAACATCGGCCTGAACCACCAATCCTGCACATTTCCTAGCACTTACCGTTTCAAATACAGCATAGACGTGGCCATAATTGGCCCCAGGCACAAGGCCGGGCCCGCCCACCAGGCCAGCACACACGTTGCTGACAACGTTTCCATACAGATTAGGCATCACCATCACATCGAATTGCTGAGGCTTGGACACAAGCTTAACAAAAACAAAACACAAGAATTGGTGGGTGAATATTGTATAACCTGGGTACATGCATCTCTGATAGATTAAGATGTTCATCTGTAACCTGCATGGTGGTGTTGTCCACAATCATGCTATCAAATGTGATGTCTGGATATCCGGAGGCCACTTCTCTGCAGCACTGCAGAAACAAGCCGTCACCGAGCTTCCTGCGGAGGCACAAATGTTGATACTCAATATTAATACCACAAAAACCCATCACATTATTTATGAATCCGAGGGCTGTACTCAGAGAAGAGACCACTGACCACGGATACACTTACATGATGTTGGCCTTATGCACAGCAGTGACCTTGCGGCGACCTTTCTCTCTGGCCAACTGGAAAGCATACTCTGCGATCCTGAGAGAATTGTTCCTGGTGATGATCTTTAGACTCTCTACCACCCCTGATACACTCTAAATCAGGACAAAGATGAGAATTGAAAAAAAAAACAAATAAAAAACAACTTAACTTCAATAAGAACTGAAATTCACAGAGACTGAAAATTATTGGTTGACCTTTCACTCTTTTGTGTCTTGTTTTTAAACCCAAACTGAAGGACTGCCACTGAACTGAGCCATTGGTTTAACCCATGTTATCCTCTTTATAAGCAGGGTCAACTTTACCTTTTATTGAA
Organism: Menidia beryllina; assembly: GCA_013363375.1. Taxonomy (NCBI): domain Eukaryota; kingdom Metazoa; phylum Chordata; class Actinopteri; order Atheriniformes; family Atherinopsidae; genus Menidia; species Menidia beryllina. The sequence continues at coordinate 10,168,564 of JABUIW010000028.1, read as the reverse complement.
AAATGTAAAGCTGTTTTTTGTTCAAGTTTGGGCAGGTGAAACTTATACCCAGTTTGTGTCTATTGGAAAAAGTATTTTCCACTGAGAGCCAAATGAAACACTGTATGTTTTGAACAATGTGTTTCCATCCAGTAACTACCTCTTCTTCAAACACTGCCTTATCTCCTCTGCCCCATCCTGATGCTCTCTCCACTTTTTCATAAAGGGGAAGCAATCATATTGCAACTAAAATCTAATTATTTTCATTTTTGAGAAATGTACAGAGATTCTAGCCCTTTTTAAAAAACAACTTAAACTTGAACTCATGCTGTGTCCATTTTGTTGTATTTCTCTTTACTATCCAATATATAGGGAGTCTTCAGACAAGATATAACTATTTTCATACTATGAAATATTTTCAATAACTTGAGAAAGCAGATTTCCGGTTTACAGAGCACATGACACCATTTCACTCTGTTTGATGAGGTCAGAATTGATCAAGTCTGCCAGCATGTCACTATACACTACACATTTATTTCAGGTGGCATGTATAAGGATGGTACCAGCTTCCATTTTAAAAACTGAACTGGGGTCAAAAGCTCTATACAGCTGGGAGCATGATCATGCATTTTAGCAGCAGTTGAATTGATTTTTTTGTCTCCATTTCCTGTTTTGTCTGACCTCATGCTCCAGACTGCTGTACTCTCCTTCCGTGTTTTCCCTGATGATCATGATGTCGATGTTCTTGTGGCGAGTCTGGACCCCAGGGAGAGACTGGCAGTGCATCACGTTGGCGTACAGGTCTAAACTTGTTCTGTTATAGGAGGAAAACCAATGGCTCACAAAGGACCAATTTATGTAAGAAATGCAGGTCCATTTGACAAAAAGAGCCATTTATCAAGGGATCTGATTATTTCATTTCCACGTACCGCAAGAGATTATTTCTGGATTTGACAGATGGTGGCATTGTGTGTTTTGTCTCTATGTTACCTATAAAAAAGGTTTAGCAATTGTGAGTTAATTTTCAGTATCATGGTTAAACATAAAAGGCCTGCGGTTTAAGGTCCAACCTAATTATTAAATGTTCATACTGAAACTTCGAATGTTGAAAAGACGAAATCTAAAAATTAGCCCACCTTTGAGGGCAATCCCATTACGGCGGATGGCAGTGATTGCATTATCGATGTCATCCTCCTTCTCCAAAGCAGAGTTTACATTCACCACCTCAAAGTCCACTGGTACACAGCTGAATCTACGGGCATGGAACCATATAAGAGAAAACCATGTTGTCTGTGGATGAAACTTTCAAATCAGCTTTAACTTCAGTCTAACCAACCTGAAAACTTCTTGGACATGGTTAAGAAGGTCTGGACCGATTCCATCTCCGGGTATAAGGGTCACAGTGTGCCTGCCGCCATACTTAGCAGGAGGAGGCTGCAACATTGTCATGCAACATGTTATTAACCATATTGACACAAGGGAAACACTGGAAGTTTTACAACTTTTTAAATATGTATGCTTCATAGATAAAATACAGACTTTCAACAATTCCTCATTTGTTGTTGTCATTACCATCCTCATGATTCAGTTACAACCACTTAAAAAACAACTTATTGTGACTTATTTACAATCTATGCATTAAGAATTGACATCCACATGTTCAAATCAAATGTAGTGACCTTGGTTATTTCTTTTGGTTTAGTCATTTAGTCAAAATGAAGGTTTCTAAAACCCTTCTGTTTTTCACCACATGACCAACTAATCGCAAAAAATACAACTACTCCCTTACTTGAGTTATTATTTCAAACAATTATCCTTTACATGAACATAACATGGATATGGACTGAAACACACCAGTGGTAGGAAATGTTGTAAATATAAACAAGCAATATGGGTACAAAGCAACAAGGTGAGTATGCAACGGTAGTATAAGCAGTTAATGTGGTCATTGAGGGTTAAGCCATATAAAATTAAAATGTTTAAATATGAATCAGACACAATTTGGTTAATTGTAAAAGTGGCCCAGTTGTAAAACAGTCCCAGGTTTGAGAGTCCATGTTATCCATCTGAACTGTAGCATTCCATGACAGCTGCAATACTGCATAGACTGTGTTTTTTCTTTCAATGAGATGGATACAAGGTGATAAATCAAAAACCTCAACAATCAGTATCAAAAGACATTTACTTACAATGTTTTCTCTCTGTTGTTGATGACAGACAGCAAGAAAAGCAGAAGATCAAGAATCAGTTTGATTATTTTTTCAGGGGTACATTCAAATGTGAAAAACATGATAATACTATAACCTTTTTTCCTCATAGACAGGACAAATTTAATTAATGTGAATACAAATACATATAGCTTTGAAATAAGAAATCATTAAAAGGCAGCTAATTTTGGCCATTACATATTGATTAGGTATCAAAACTGCCACAATCACATGTATCATCTCTGGCAGGTTAGAAGCCCAGAGTAAGGCTAAATTACTCACAGCAAAATTGGTCTTAGTCCTGTGACTTGTTAAAGTTGTCCCAAGTATCTGAAAAAATAAAAACATGAACACCAATTAAAACATGTCTGTGTACAGATCACACAACACAGAAGGCTGAAGCCGTTTAGGAAAAAACATCTCTCAGGTGTTATGGTAGCTAAATTGCTAATTCAAGTGTATGGTGTTGAGCCCTATGACCTTGCGTTCAAATAACACAAAGCTGTTGAATTCAAAGCAAGCCAGCAAAATTCTCTAATACTACGATGAAAGCAATTAAGAAAGTCTTACTTTAACCGTATTTCCAATGCGCCCACCCAGGAAAGGGTTTATAATTTTAGACACGGAGAACACAGCACTGTGAGCAGCCATCTTGATTTTACAGTTGTGCATTAAAGATTTTCAGCGCATGCCTAAAAAAGAAAAAGAAAATATTATTTATTCTATTTATTTAAAAGGCGCATGTTTATTTAATTATCAATTGTGATATATTGTGTGAATTTTCGTTAGCATAGAAACTCTAAAATAAAAATACATTTGCAAAAAAGACGATCACGTGAGCTTCTTCGCGCAGTCTCTGTATCAGTGCAAAGGACTGGACTTGTGGATATCCGGAAGACAATTTGTATATATAGTCTTTTTTTCTTCTTCTTCTTTGCCTTGTTTCTAAAACAGTAACAGGGCGTAGAAGCTTTTGGGATCCAATTGTTCTTTCTAGTTGTCTTTTTAGTTCTGTGGTGCATCAATGAAGAAACAACGAAAGAAACCATAAAGTCCAGCGGACATCAGCAGCAGCAGCCCTTCATTTCGCTCGTTGTCACATTTCAATTAACGTCCCGACAAGGCATCGAGTTTAATCTATACTTGGCTTAAGCTTGGACAAAGTTGGTAAGATTGGTCGCATTTAAAGTACAAATGTAAAGAGTTCAGGAATGCCCTCAAAGACTCGCGTTTCGTCTGGTGTGTCCATGTACCCAGTCACGTCATTCTGTAGAGCCATGTTGCATTAAGGGGAGAAATTGTGTCAAATAAGGGGAAAACGTCTAAAAATACTTTCTTTCAATTATTATTAGCATTTTGATTTTAACCACGTCTTTTATTTATGCTGATAAACATTAGACCTCAGGTTAGCCAGTGAAAATACTTGCAAAGCCGAGACACATAGGAACAATGTGTAATGGACAGATAAATCATACATCAAGTCGTTGGACCAAATTAACAATAGACATTGACACATGCCCTAAGCATTTTTTAAGGAGAATAATGTTATACCTGCTGTAAAACAATGTAGTAAAAATGTGTTGGATTGGGATTTAATTTACTGTCCCAAGGACTATGTAATTGACCCTCACATTCTCCGAAATAAGGAAACAAAGAGTGTTCAGAGGTCATGTGAGTTTTCGAAGGCAGGCTCCAAATAGAATAACTCAAAACTTAAGAAACATCAAGCCCAGGTTTGATTGACACTGAAAAATGTTGTGGGGAATCTGGAGCAGAGGCTATGTGCAAGGAAACAGACTGTCATGAGGTAGATTTCAGAGGCTGCTATTTGTCACATGAAATGCACACAAATATACTGATAAGATCATTTATTTTTATCATGTGCACATGTGGAACATCTGTACCTTTTCTTTTTTATGGAAAATGTATTTTTATTTCTCTGTGCAGGTCTATGAGACAGTGAATCATGAGACTGACAGGTGGGTTGAAATTCTTGTTTAAGTTCAGTGAGCCTGTGGCCTGAGTATATTTTTTATAAACTGATGTTTCCTGATTTTCCTGACAGGCCCACTTCGCGGTGTAGTTGTGCTGCTCCTGGTGGGGCTCACCTGGCTGCTAGCAAGCAGCCTATTTGGAGGCGAAAGTGCTTCATCTGTGCGGCATTTCTTCAGTGGTAATATGAGCCATTCTGACATATTTAACAGATTGGCATTATGTTTATTCATCTGTGCCACAGGTTTTAGTTGTGGTTGCTGATTTTGATTTTGTGCTCAAAACATGCAACTTGAAAACATAGTGGGTTCTCAGAAACAATTTCTTAAATGGTTTATCTATTTTCTAAAATTCTATGTACTGGAGACAGAGTAACCGAAAGGGAATGTTTAGAAGTTGTTATCTCCACAGAGACGGCAGAAGTTTATGTAAGATGGAAATCTTTGTATAGAGGAGGTGTTTTCAACTCCGGTCAGCAAAGACTCTCTTCCCTGCAAGTTTTAGAGGTTTCGCTGCCTCAACACAACTGATTCTGATCACATGGATCTAATCAAAAGCTCTGCACTGGCGTGCTGCTGGCACATTCTTTTGCATCAGGTGTGTTGATGCAGGGAAACATCTAAAACCTGCAGGACAGATGCCCTTGTGGACTGGAGTTAACTTTTCCTGAGGTAGGAGTAGCCTGTTTGATTGATGACTTTGCTTTTATTTTTAGGCACAAGTGTGGAACCAACACCTGGTAAGTAGAAGGAAATCTGTGTCTTTTTTTCACCATAACAACATTTGTCAGTTGAGGCTTGCATCTATGATAAAGACTTCTCTATGCTCTAAGCACTGCTGTGTCCATAAAAACAAATGTGGGCCATTTTCCTTCAAGCTTATCAAGAGAAAATCTTTGCACCATAATACTCCAGCTTGAACATTGTGGTTAACAAAGCAGTGACTTTTAGATATACCCATACAAAACAAGCCATGGTGGCTTTCAGTGACTGCTACTTGTCTCTGTGATTATTTGCTCTGTTGACAAAAGACCCCTCAGCAATCAAAAGCTTTTATGATGTTTCTGCAGGGGCTTTAGATTTGTGAGCCTTTGAAATGATGAAAAACTGTGAAATACATTTAAAAGAAATGTAATATTTAAGTTGGCTTTGATAGTTTCTCTAAGACATAAGATACCTCTCTGTGTATGGGGTTTCTGAAAGTGTTGCATTAATCTACAGAAAGCGCAGCTAATAGTCCCAATATTGATTAGTTAGCAGCTGTGCAGACTAATGGCCCATTTAGTATCTCACTGAGCTGCTCGCGAGCTCATTGAGAAATGCTGTTATGTTGTACCCTCATATATTTTGCCAGGACCAAAAAAACATTCATTGTATACTAGCAGTGATGTTGAGCTAAAGCCTACCTCATCTACAAAGTGGATTGTGGGACCACAACAGCATAAACACATTAGAGATGCTTGAGACAACCAGCCCCTCACATGCACTCCTCCAGTCACCTTAGAGTCAATAATTAACCTGCCAAACCCGTTGATGTCTTTCCACACAAAAAAATCACCAGCTGAGATCAAGTGCAAACACTTTTACTGTAGGAGCTCAACCACCACACCACTGCACACACCTTTTGTGTCAGAGATCTGATCAGTCAGAATGAATCTGATGAATGATTAACACAATAATAATTGGGAATAACAAATAGTTTCCGGTAAATTACTCAAATGTCTTATTGATTAAATTGAATTTTTTTGCAAAAATCTAATTCCATGCTTTTGGGCGCCCACTTCTTCTATTTTCTTTGGTATTTGATCCGGTTGGAACTTGGTACCTCGGTAAAGCGCTGTATTCAATAAATTGATTTTACCCATTTTGATTTACTGTACTTTTTAATACAGTGGTACCTCTACTTTTGATTGCCTAAACAAACATATTTTCCAACATACAACGTGAAATTCGATCAAATATTCAACTCAACACCCGAAGTCATAGAAAAAAAACATTTGAATTAAAATAAATAAGCTAAGTTAGTTTAAAGTTAACTTATTGAAAGTGAGAGTAGAGGTTCTACTGTATAAGCTTTTAAAATTGTTGTTGATTAATGTTGTGTGGCACTTTGGCTTGACCTCTGATTTCCAAGGAATCCACCTTTAAAAAGTTATATTTTAATACATTCTGTCACGCATTCCAACAGAATTGCCGCCCCGAAGGTATAAATGTGGACTGACGGCCCCGTGTCCTCCGAAGCATTTAGCTTTCCGTCTGGTGTCGGGTGCTGCAAATGTCATTGGGCCCAAAATCTGCTTGGAGGACAAGATGTGAGGTTTTACCCTTAAAAGTTGCTGTCTTCATCTTGGTCTTTTTCTCCCTCTGGTGTCACCTTTGTGTTTTGTTTTGTTTCACTCTTTTCTGCTGTTTCCTCCGTGCTCTGATAACCAGGCCTCCAAGTCTTGTCTGGGGAGCTGAATGCAAGTATTGTTTCAGTCTGTTTGTCCCTCATCTGTTTGTATCTGTTGTTTTGGGCCTCTCATGTGTGTTGTTACTGTTTGTAGCATCAGGAGTTGTGACTAAATGTTCAACTGTGTGTAAATGCAGTGTTCACCGTGTGATTAAAGCTTATCCCTCTAACAGGTTACTGAGCAGTGTGAAGAACAATGTGGGCAGAGGACTTAACATAGCTTTAGTAAATGGTGAGAATATAAATCTTCAGCTTTCACCTGTGTGATACTAGTTCTTTGAACCCTTATATGTGGTCATTCGCCGTGTTGGGGAGTAACTGATTACATGTAACGACGTTACGTAATTTAATTACAAAAAAGAGTAACTGTAATTCGTTACAGTTACAATGAGAAAATATGTAATTGAGTTACAGTTACTTCCGAAAATATTAAGAATTACAAATTTAGTTACATTTTTAAAAAAATATAAAGAAAAACCTTTGCAAAATATGCAACTCACTGATAGACGAAGCGTATTGATTTACTAATATTTGGCTGTTTGGTGTTGATGCATGACAAACGTTTATAGATGTCTATGACCTAGCCTAGCCTAGCCCACCTAGCCTACCCAACTGTAGGGTGACCAGACATCCTACATTTCAGACTAGGGTTGTCAAAAGTATCGATACTTAAAAAAGTATCGATATTTAAATGTTGTATCCGGATACGACTGACCTGCCGTCGCTGCGCCCCTCGTCTCCGATTTATTTATGTATTTATTTACGCTGTTTATGATAATTAACAAGACGTTAGCCTTGAACTGCTAGCTGCGGCCAATAGCTAATAATAACATGCTAATATTAATCATGGGTCAATACTCATTAAAACCTTAAAGTAATCAAAAAGTAATCAAAAGTAATTAGTTACATTACTTTTTAAAAGTAATCGAAAAAGTTACACTACAATTACATTTTAAACAAGGTAACTTGTAACTGTAACGATTACATTTTTAAAGTAACTTACCCAACACTGGTCATTCGTGACATTTGTAATTTGCTGATGTCTTTTCTTCAGGGGTGACCGGCGAGCTCTTGGAGACGAAGACCTTTGATATGTGGGCAGGAGGTGATGAAATTCTGACATTTTGATGTTCACTTCAGGGGGTCTGCTTGTGGCCCAAAAATCACAGCTTACACCTCATCTCATGTTTGTTTTTCAGATGTTTCTGACCTGTTGAAATTTTTACGGCCACTTCATGAAGGCACCCTTGTATTCGTGGCGTCCTTTGACGATGCTGCTACGAAGTATGAATCCATCTTAAAACTCATTGGTTTTCACTTGAAACAAACAAAAGTGTCTTAACATTCATTTCTGCATTTCTACTACTGACCAATTGGCAATTTGCACGCTGAAAAAAATCAGAAAAAATGCTGTGAAAGTGTTAGATGCAATGTCTCACTTCTTTGAACCATCTTTAAAAATCCGATGCGACAAATTGTGCCAAACCATAAAATATTCACTGATAAAACAAAGTTGTGGCAGAGAGGCTTGAGTATGTGATGTTATCAAGTCACATTCATTTGTTTACTCGGTCCTAAATTTAACAGTTGATGTTTTTCAGAAAAGTGAAATGCCAAGCTGGTTCATTCCCCAAATGCTGTCACAGTCAAATAGTGCTGCCTGATTTACATTCACATAGGCCAGAGTCAAATTAAAGGCTCGGTGTCTTTTTTACAGATACAATTATCAGATGAATACCATTTTGTCATGAAGCAAACTTTTCATTCACAAAAAAAAATACATTTCTTTTAATATGAACTGTTCCACTGTTCCATTTACAAACTGTCCAGCCAATGCTGTTGTTACTTTCTCATTGTAGACTGAATGATGAGTCGCGACGACTGTTTGAGGAGCTTGGGAGCACGGCAGTGAAGGAGCTGGCCTTCAGGGACAGCTGGGTGTTTGTTGGAGCCAAGGGCATTGAGAATAAGAGTCCCTTTGAGCAGGTCTGTCATGATTACTACTGGTCTGATGCACTGGATGCCATCTGCTGGGAAATGCCTGGCATTCTCTTCCTATTCCTATGCATTTTCAAACCACCGTCAAGATGTTATTCATTTCTGAATATTTGGATTATACAACTAGACAGACTGCATTAGAAACTTGTTTAGGATTGAAAACAAAGCATACTCTGTTTTGGTCTTTCATTTTTGCATTTTGCCTGTTGATTTTCCATATTAGCGTATGAAGAACAGTAAGAGCAACAACAAGTATGAAGGCTGGCCCGAGTCACTGGAGATGGATGGCTGTATCCCCCTGAGGCCACCACTGGAAGGTTAATTCTGCCTCTGATATGGATCACAGGCAAAGTCACCTGATGGAGCAGCAGTGAAACAGTAGGACTGTTTTAAAAAGCCAAGGAGCTGGGTGGTTGATATCATTCAAGATCAACAGGGATGATGACTTTTTTTTTTCTTTTCTCTCTCTCATGACAGAGGAATGAATTGAATGCCTTGACCTGCAACTTACTGGTTCACAGGGGGTTTCAGAATAAGGCTTTGTGAGCTGCTTATTAGTCTGAACAGGAATTCTATCTGGTATGTTAAATCCTCAAAGTCCATATTACATATGAATGTAATGTTGACAGTTGAATTAATACAGCTGGAGTAGATCTTCCAAAGCCATTATGGGAATTAATATATTTCTGTTTTTTTAAACTTCTTGTAGTTTGTGTTAGAAGAATGAGTTGACTAGATAACCCCCCCCCCCCCAAAAAAAAAACAAAAAAACAAATTCAAATTTAACTGGTTCTTCATTACAATCCGGCATGAGGCCTTTGGATAGACTTTGTAATGAAACACACTATTATATGTCACAAGGTAATATATTTCTATTATTATGCTTTGACATAAATGCCATTGTTTCCATGACCCAAAGCAGTTGTTATTTGTTTGCCTATTGTTTACAGATTTATTTGACTCCCATTTTGATAAATCTATTTATTTTCTTATTTTAACAGAAAAATATAAATTAATTGTGTGGGTAATATCACCCTAAATTAATAATTATCTTTCCTATTAGTGCTTATTTAATTATTCAACCTTCTTTTGTCATTTTTTTTCCCGCCTTTTTTGATAGTGATGAATGTCTTCATTTAGCTACTTTTGCGCGTAATACAATGGAAAATGTGAAGGAAGCTAAGGTAGCTTTAGTTTGAAATGTTTTTTTTTGGTAAGGATTATCTGAAGCACCTATATCGTTTTTTTTTCTACAAAATTTTATCGTGTGTTGTCTAATGCCAAAATTACATATGAATAAAAGGTTTCAATGTTTCATTTTTTGGTCTTTTTTTCTGGTAGCCTAATTGTCTGGGATCTTGCCATCAGGTGGCGACAACGGTCCAGATCTCATTGCGGTTACTCAGTTCATTCTGCCCAAGGCATTTGCTTCTCTAAGCATATGCTCTGAAGGGGATAACAACTAGGAACTGAACAGAGTATTTTTGGTTTGGCTATGAGTTCACTGACAGTATGGGATCACTGCGCTCGGTAGACTTGCGGAATCATGACAAAACCGATTCATTTAATTGTTCCACTGAAATGTATCATGGGGCTTTCGAGGGACGTTGGTAAAATAGTGAATTTGAAGTCCGCTTTGCAGGTTGAGAGTGCACGCATTTGTGGAGCTCGGATTATTCTCCTACCTATCTTGGAAGTTTTTTTGCTCTCTGTTTCATAAAGATTTATGCATTACACGAAAGAAAGCCGTATGATAGAGATAAGGAATTTTCCATAAAGCATAACTGTTTGGACTTTGTGGAAACAATTCATTCTTTCAAATACTATGTATTGTAATATATATGTTAAAATTGTCAAAATGTTTTCATGCACTTTGTAGTTTAATCATGCAGTTTAAATCTATATGAGATTAATTGGGAGGTCTTGTGCTTTCAACTATGATTTATCTAATATAATGACTATGGTCTGTCAGGTATGATCCCCCCCTCAATATAAAGGTAGACAATATCTAGGTAGACAATAACAATCTCCCCCTACTTGACAAGAAACAGGTCACAGAGCATATGAGTTGTAATATACGTAAAGCATTTGAACGCAGCAGTAAAGTCACATAATAAGCCCTGGACATAAACATTTAGCGCACTGCCCTCTAGTGGTGGCGTAGGCTAACTGTCGGCGGTGCTCCTGATGATGAGGATCTCTGTGGCGAGTGAGAACCCGGACCGGCAGCGCGCGCACTCATAGTACACACGCGAACCTGCCGAAGGCCGTTGGAGTCGTCCGTTGTAAATTATGTACATAAGTCTGTGATGTGTTTTTGGACTCTCTTGTAGCTACACAACTTGAAGCCGGCGAAACGAGCAGCGAGTAAAAAAAAAGAAGCTTGAACCTAACGACGAGCATCGTCTGAGCTGGAACACCGTGCTGCAAGTGCTCTCTGCCCGCCTCACACAGACCGAGCCTCGACGACTCCGGTGGCGACTTGCGAGCCGATGACACCGCGGCAAGCCTGAAAAATGTAAAAAGAAAAACAAACGGAGTCAAGATTTTTTTTTTCAAAGTCTTTTTGTAGCTGTATTTTCTCAGTTGACGTAAAAAGAAAAGGAAAATAGACACAAGAGAGCTCTGTGTCCGCCTCCTGTAAATAACCATAGCGCTCGTAGAGAGGTAATAAAAACAGTTAACCGTGAGTTTGCTAGCTATCAGGGCTGAGCAGCCGGTCGTTAAAGAAAGACATCGCTGGACCGATGAGCTGCGTTGTTCCAATCTGGTAAGTGATGCTTGTTGATGTTGTAGAATTAAATGCAAATAGTCATTTGTGTGGACGTGACGAGTCTTTGATTCCCAGTGACACATCATTTCGTCCATTCTGATTTGGTGCACTTAAAGGTATGTAAACCTCCACGGTTCCAAATTGTTATTGTGACAAATCCACGGAGGCTGAAAAAAACACGAAAGTCAGGTGCCGATCTGCGGGCAGATAGGCCCTTAGACATTTAGCCCGTCAGCTTAGAGATGGGAAACGTGCTCAGGGCACCGGGGTCCAGGTGGTTTCAGGATTTGGATTCGTGGTGCTGTCAAGCGCCTCATTTGTGGCTTTCCCCCCGTATGGTAGCTGGACTTCGCGTCTGGCGTGACGTTTCTGAAGTCAGCCGAGCTCACGGCTAGCGGTAGCCGGACTTCACATCCAGGCATCCAGGCTCTGTGTATGCTGTAACCCATAAACAATCAGTGATTGAATGCAGCCAGTGAATGCAGCATGGCAGTCACATAATGGGGTCTTTAACGTCAGCAACTTCCCTTTAATGGATTATACATTTAATATCATTACATACACTTATTACAGTTTATTTTTTATTTCAGTAATCATGTACTGTTTGCATAAAGTGTGTTTGTCCCTTGGCCTCCCCTTCCTAGGTGCTCTATAACTGCCCCCTTGCTACTCAGAAGACTGCCCTTGACCCTCTGGCTGTCAAAGAGGTGTTCCCCAAACCTTAGAGAGGACATTTCATTTCATAAGGTAGAGAGAAAAAAAAGAGGCTGCCAGCTGCTAAAGCGATTAACATGTTCTGACATCTGTGCTCTTATGCTTGCAAGCTCAGAGATACAAAAGAAAAAAAGAAATGTGGAGGCTCGGTTGAGCTAAAGAAGTATTATGACACGTTAAAAATATGTAATCCTGCTTCATCATTCGCTGATTAAGGGTCCTTTCCCTCACCTGGATTAGAATTCTTTGGAGCTGGATGGCTGTGGCCGCCGAAAAGAGCGAAAGAGAACAAAAAAATAGGAGGGGGGGAT
>JABUIW010000028.1:10079167-10156039 GCA_013363375.1 Menidia beryllina | reverse complement strand
TTGGATAACACATTTTCTCTCTGTTTCTCCGAGATTACAGTAGTCCATGTGTGCCGCTACCTACACTCGACTCTCCCATGCTTGACCTGGATTGGACAAAAGTCCTTGTTGTGCTTTCAGCCTTGAGTTTCCCCTAATGGGATGAGAACCACCATTGTGTTTTTGACTCTAATGGCCAGCATTTGATATTTTTTCAGCACAAAACAGGGAAGCAACATGTGCTGAGCAACTTGTTCAATCACTGCAGAAAAGTTTTTTTTTCTTTATTTGTTTTCTTTCACCCACCGCCACTGTTTTTCTTTTTTTTTCCAGCTCGTTTAATGAAGACTGTGAGTTGAGTTTGTGGGTCTTTCTCATTCTTTGTTGTTTGTCCTGACCATTGTGATTAATATTATCAAGAGGACACTTTCAAAGCTCTTTGAAGGCTTATGCCTGTATCCTACAATAATGAGACTATATGCAGGAGTCATGCCTTTTAGAAATAACTAACTTGGTAACCATGGTCTTTGTGGTTAAAGGCTGAGCTGTAGAGTTCAGATTGAGACTTGTGATCTGTGGTATAGCTGAAGCTTGACATGGAGCCCATTTGAATTTTGGCCAGCAGCTCTCAGACCTTGTGCTGCCTCTGCCCCGTCTCGTCACATCACTCAGCCTCCATCTCCTCTGTAAATCTCTGTGGGACTCGTACTTCCTTTTGGCAAGGCTGAATAGATTCAACTGCCATTCCTCTTAATTATGAAAAAAAAGTCTGCAGGTTTGGACTTGGTTTTAATTTGATCTACACGCAAATACGTTTCCCGTCATAAGATTTAGTTTCTTTTTCTCTCGGTTTATGTGCTAAAGGTTAGCTGTTTCCATGGTACAGTTTCAGAGAGCACTTTTGGCCTGGTGATCTGTGAAAGCATTATACATTAAAACATGACATAAAATTCACTTGAGAATTAATAAAACTGAATCGCATCATGATCAAAACTTAATTTTTGAAAAAAGACATTAATTCGTTTAAAAGTCTGAAATTTAGTCTTTATTCAATCTATCCAAGCTAAAATGTAGTTTTTGTTTTCAATGGAAATAAAAAGACAAAAGGGGATGAGTTTTAATGAGTTCAAACAAAAAGGCCTGCCCACTGGAAAATTTTATATATTTTGCAGGCATTAGTATTTTAATCCTTCAACAGGGCAGTAACAGCTCATTGGTTTGTTCCATCCAAAGAAAATTGTTGCAGGCAACTACCGTAAAGGTCTTCTTCTAACAATAATACAAGTTCCTCTTTAAAACCAGTTGTCCAACAGACATTACCCATTGTTTACAAGCATGTTTTTTAGCTGTCGATCACTTTCCAGTGATGCAAATGGGAAATTTGCTACTTATATTTGGTGTAATTAGAAGAAACATTTGTTTTAAAGACCACATTTCCAAGTCTGAATATTGTTAGTGCTTTTTTTCTCAACTGATTTATACAACTGCTCATAATAGTTCACATGTTCTGATTTTCCACTTATGAGGGTATGACATTTGAATGTGCAATGCCACTCATGTATGCCAAAAATCTATGTCTAATTTCTTTTTCATATTTTCAGTTTGAAATAAGAAAAAGAAACTAAATGAAGCAAGCGGAGCCATGAAAAAACAATATAATAATATTTTAGAGGGCAGTTTGTGCTCATTAGAAAGTTAACAGCAACCTGTTCTCTCTCAGCTCCGTGTTCCCAGTCGAGCTGTGACACTGGACATACCCATGGACACTGTTCCAATGCTAATGTAATCAAACTGTGTGTTCAAGTTTCCGAACCTCTAAAAGCATGCTTCCTCCTCTCCTCTCCTCTCCTCTCCTCTCCTCTCCTCTCCTCTCCTCTCTATGCACAACTGTAGCTGCTTTTGTTCAGGCAGAAATTTAGCCATAGTCACTGCTTTCATTCACACAAACATTGGCACATATTTTATCAGGCAAAATCCGCCCCCCAGCCCCCTTTTTGTCTCTGTCACCCCTCCTCTTTATCTCCCTCTTGTTCTCTTTCACTCACACATTTTTCCCACCCCTTCTGCTGGCTGGCCCCCCTCGCTCCATCTCTCCTTCCCTGTCTCTCTGTGTTTGAAACCCTACTGTCCGCTAGCTCCCACCGACTGCAGTCCCTTCCTGTCCCCCACGCCACATTTTATTCTCTCTTTTCATCTACATGTCCCCCTCAATTGCAAAAACTGGCTGTCTGTGCACTCACACAGTCCCCTGGCTCTCCCTTTGTCTGCCCGCCTAATTTTGCCGGTAAGCTTAAGTGGCTGAAAATGTGGAGCAGGAATTGCAGGGTTTAGTTGTGTTTCAACTGCCAGTTTTGTGTTGGGCTTTTGGGACTTTCCTGTGTGCAGTTTTAATTGCCTTGTAAAGTTTTTACTTGACACTCTGTGGTTTGAGCTCTCACAACTAAAGCTGGAGTAGTACTAAAGTAGCAGCCATGAGTTTTTGTCATATTTGAATTGAAAAGCACATCTTTGACACTGATGAGGAAAAGATGTCATTTTCTGCAATATTTCAGAAAATATTCGATTGCTGCAGGTGTTTAAGGAGCATTTCAGAGTCCTTCAGGGCAGGCACAGTGCCGAACATCAGACCTTCAGTTCCCATGTACTCAAGCCCTGACAGAGGGCAATCAACCTGACGTGGGAACTTGATGTACGCTGCACGCTGGAATCATTTTGCTGTCCAAGCGAGATGTCACCGTTTCAGCTTGTGCATTGGTTTTATTATCTTCAACTTTAGTTTACCATGTTTGCCCACATGAGCAGTTGCTTGGTGATTTGGCTGGTGTCAGGAAATTCCTTTCGGCATTCTTTCATTGAAAGGGGACATGCAGATTGGGTGTAAGTGACAGTTAGTGTTTGATCTGTATGTGTGTATTTTTATCTTTGCATAAGACAAAGAGTGTGAAACAAAGTTTGTTTGAATTTGGTGGCGTGTGTCTGATATATATATCTGTGCATTGATGTGTGTGTGTGTGAATGATGGGTGTGAGAGACAGAGATGAAGCTAAACGTGTTTGATGTACTGTGATAACTCTGTCCGGTATGTGGCTTTCATGGGAACTCCTTACCCTGGGGACATGAGCGAATAAGCTCCTGTTTAAAGGGCAACTTCCCTCTCTTTATCGCCTGTTGTTTTTCCCCCTTTATGTTCTGCACATCCTGTTAGTCTTTACTTTTTCAAACTCACTGTACCCTATGGTATGTCCCCTGTAGGTTGCCGTAACTCAGGTATTTCCATTTTAGTTTGTCATTGTACAGCAAGTATTAAGTATCAGATTAGGGCCACAGTTTCTAATACCATAAGAAAATGACCTTATTGTAACAAACAACATTACAAATAACTGTGAGTATTTTAGTCAGTTTAGTTGAGATGATTGAATGATAAGCCGAAATACCGGACATTTAGTGTGTTTTTACATTGAACCATAGTCACAATTTATTCAAAGGGAGCAAATAACTTTACAACAGCTTAATTAACTTTATTAACAAAGTTCAATAAATTTCGTGCAATTACACTTTAGAAAAAAAGGCATAAAAAATTACCCAAATAACATGAATATCTGCTGCTATTTAGAATGACCAGGAAAAAAAAGTATACCTTTTTATCAGTATTGTCTATCGATATACAGTAGTATTCATAGTCATGTGTAATGTCGGAGAACACGTACTGATAAAGACATGTCTTCTTGCATATGTCTTGATCTTTGGGAATGTAGTCGAACTGGAAATCTCTCCTTTCTTTTGGGAGTCTCCTAGCAGTTGGTCTGGTATAAGCGTATTGTCTTAAGATTTGACTGACAGCTGCATGCATTGCATGTCAGACCTGTTTATTTTGAGTATAAGGACACAATAGAGTTGACCTGAACGTTAATGAGCACGTTATGGAAAAGATAAAAGACTACACTCATCTTTGGTGGTCATGATTATTCCAGTTGAAGAAATGGTCTTGATTTACTGCTGTGACATTGTGGGGGCCAACAGGACTGTTACAAGGGTGGTGATTACGACGTCTTCCCTACCATATCCCCTAACCCTTAAAGAATTCGGATGTGACAGCGATAGCTAATGGCAAAAGCCCTAGAAAGTTTCCACGCTGTAGTTGTAAATAATATGTGTTGTGTTGTAAAGTAATATGTAAAGGGAGCCTAGAGACCCTGACCTTGACCCCACTTTTCTGCTAACCTCTCTGATCCACTGCCAAAACAGTGACAAGCCTTCTTTGTAACTTTTGTTGTCAGTCTGCTTTGGCATAATTTCTTCCTGGAAGTTCAATGTGTGGACTTCTTTTTTTATGCCTTCAGTAGTTCAACCCTGTCTCTTAGATACTGTTGTCAGAGAAACTTCAGGTTAATAAATGTCTTAATAAATTAGCTCTGAAACAGCCACTCAGAGATTTCTGGCTGTTAGAACACAAAGGATAAGCAATACCTTATAGACAATGGGGGGTGAAAGGGGAAAAAAGAAGAGACATGAAAATATTTCAAGAACGATGCTTACTAGTCTTTACAGAGATAAACACACATACCTAAACAATGACAGTGTCAGTTTTTTTTCAGAGTTCCTTGTCAGGTGAAACTTGACAAGGTCTTTATGTCCTCTGGTGACGTATACCTAACAGTTTCACTATGTAAAAAAGTGTCATTGGTGTATGTAAGAACGAATTAATACTGTCTTCCAATGCCTTTACTGATGAAAATCATTATCACGGTTGTGTATCTTAATCGGCCCACAGTTACAAATGTTTTGTAGTCAGTCAAAGGCAGTTCAGGAGTTTCTCTGAGCATAAATTATTCACACACAACTGGCCCATAGATCATCATCCATATTTAATGTTTGGGATTGCTTTCCCTTAACTGCAGCTCTCTGTTGACTAATGGAACTGTTGAACACAGCTTAGGTCACTCATAAACAAATTCTGGCTGATTCAAGGTCTTTTTGCGTGGTTCTTTACATGTACAAAGAGTAAGGCACCCAAAGTTATTTTTGCAAGTTGTTCATTTCTATTTCTTAATGTCAAAATGATTATTGCAAACTTTCATACAAAGAACTGATATTTGCAAGATCTGCTTGCACACTGATTAAAATGCAAGCAATGCCTTTTATTTTAGAGATCTGTCAAAATGGCAGTTATCCTCACCTGTTACTATCTGAATATTAATCAATTGTTTTGTTTGTGTATTGCAGGTTTATTTGAAGATATTCACAAAACGGTTTGAGAGGGACGCTCTGAAGATTCCTAAAAAGGCCTGAAAAAAAGCTCCTGCCTTAGTGTTTTCACTGAGAAACGTGTCTACTTTTATGCAGGAAATGAGACGAAGAAAAGGGAGGACAGAATCCTTGAACAGTGGTAGCCTCACCCATCTGCATTGACCAAAAGCTGCAGAAAAGGATACAGAGAGGAAGAAGACAGGGGACAGTGAGAGAGAACCACCTGGTTGACCCAGCATCCACCTGCAACACCCAAAGAGCAGCCTTGCAAGCTGAAAGGGGTGAGTGTGTGACCACCGAAAGAGAGAGAGACGGGGACTGTTAGAGGAGCAAAGCTTTGGAGGTGGAGGTGGAGGAGGAAGTCTAGGAGGGTTGGGAAAGACCATTCCTCATGGCTACCGACCCAGGAGAACCCACAGGCACTGAGGACTCCTCGGAAAAACCTGATGGACAGAAAGAGGAGGATACAGAGCGGGAGGGCGGGGCCAACCAACAGAGGGAGAGGACACATGGCTCCCCCTTGGAGTTCCCATCGTCCAGGACTCAAGAGGGGAGAGAAAGGGGTGGGGAGGATGCAGGAAACGGAGGAGGTGGGGGTGGAGATGAGTCCCCAGTCTTGGTCTCCATGCCTTCCTTACAAGGCGATTCAGGTCCTAAACGACTGAGACGGGAGAAGCGCTTCTTCAGGAAGAGTGTAGAAATTTGTGAAGAGGACGATGCGGTGGAGGTGGCTCCTGAGGCTCCTCACAGTGCTCCCAACCTGGAGCTGCTCTCCAAAGAAGCAGGCTTTGGCAGCGCTCAGCATCAAGGGACTGTTTCCTCCTGTGCTGATGCGGTACATAACCCATGTCAGGGGAATGAGCCTGGAAAAGATGCTCCTTCATCTGCACCTGCCCAAAGTGGGAGGGAGAGAGACCGCGAGCAGGAAGAGGAGGCAGAGATGAAAGCTGTAGCCACCTCTCCAGGTGGAAGGTTCCTCAAATTTGACATTGAGCTAGGCAGAGGAGCCTTTAAGACTGTGTATAAAGGCCTAGACACTGACACTTGGGTGGAGGTGGCATGGTGTGAACTTCAGGTAAGACTGACCATTTTGCAGCCATACAGTCTTTATTAGCTGGCAATAGCAAGATACAATACATGCTGTGTACACAGAGCAAACGTAATCGCAAAGGAAATACTTTACTGTTTTACCAAAGATTGTGCCGTGAGGGTGTTATAGTTAGCCTTTTTTATGCATGACAATCTAAAATCGTAGAACAGGCTGCATTCAGGGTAAGTGCAGATGAGAGGAGACCAAGGTGAAACAGAGCAGTGTCAAACTAAAAATGGACTGCATATTTTCAAGGTCTGCTCAGAATAACACTGTTTTTGGAAAAAATGTTACAAACAGCACTCCTGAATTTACCAGAATTAAACGGAGGTAAAGTCATTGAAATCAGAGAGACCTTGAAGGCCTTGACTTTTACAATTTGGATATTTGGATATTTTAGTTAAACAATTTTGATGGCAATATTTGCCAGTAATAATCAATCAATTGAAATTAAAAGTACGGTAACCAGAGTCCTGTTAGCAATACGAAAAGCAAACAGTCATGTGAAACACACCTCTCATCAGAAAGACAATCATATGAGAACTGCTGAGAGTGTAACAGCACATATCACTATGAGTCGCTGTGTTTGAAACCATAGTGGGAGGAAAATAATGCAACTGTTGGTGTTTTTACATACTGCAGCCAACTGTATTTTATTATCCGTACAGTTAATAGGAAGCATTGTCAAACACCATGAACTTAACATGTGGTGGGAGACAGACTTGTGGAAGGGAGTAGAAACGCGTCCCTCTGACTCTCTGCTTCACAATAGCAAGCAGTGTTATAGTAAGCCATCTGATTTGAGTGTTGGCTTTGTGTGAGAAAAGTCAGTCATGTGTTTGGTTTGGAGCTAATTCCAAAACAAGAGCCTTGGCTAATCCTTGAGATCAGCCTCCGTCTATTGGGCTAACAAGTGGTAGGCATGCCCACATCACTTTTTTTTGGTATAATTTCAGCACCAATTGAACTGATTTTTACTCTGGCTGTGCTACCTCTGACACAGCCTTTATTCACTCTGACTTGGGCTGTCATCTTGTGGTTTTTTTTTGTGCCACTCTGCTCATCCTGCACGTCTGACACTATTAAGCCTCAGTAACGGTGAGAATATGTTTTTGCCACAATGTAACTTACTTGGCATACATTCAGCAATGGTTCTGGCCTCCCCCCTATAGACAGCAATATTAAGCTGGGAAAGCATTTGTTGAAAATGAAAAGACATCAGGCTTAAGCTGCACGCATACTAAATCTGTAATATCCTATTTTGTTTCGAAAAGTGCAACAGGTCAAAAATAAATCCTATGGCAGGAGACATGTTTTTATTGGTTGTTGCTTAAAAAACAGAACACATTACTCAGAGGTGTTTCATGTTATTAGTAATTAAAAACCTTTGCGTAATTAACTGTTTGATTAGATGATGCTTTATGTACAGATGAATGATTTGAGAGGAAAGCATATGGAGTTTTTTACACTCAGAGCAACAGCTTGAACTAAAGAAAATGACAGTGTGTTATAATGAAAAGACAGACACAGGAAGTGACGGTGAATGGCAGAGGGGGAGACGGTGTTCCAAATGGAGGATTACCGTGGCATCCCTCCCAGAAAGCAGTCTGTGGCTGATGCTAAGTTATCACATTAACACACACCAGTGTGCACATACACTCTGGAAGCAAACAGGGGTCTGGTCACACGCCTATAGATGCATCCAGTGCCACATTCAACGCAACATTCTAGTCTCTCAGGGCACATGATCTATCCTATTTACTCCACATTCCCAAAACATGTACACAGTTTCAGTGCAAAATGCCTTCAGAATAGCCAGGATACTGTCGACAGTAGCGAACAAAGTACTGAACAAAGTGGAGTATTCAATAAACCATATGCCAAACTTACAAATACTGTTAACTATACATTATTATGAGGAAAGGATTTAATAAGTTAATACCATGATATATCATTGCAAGAATTCATTTTGAGTTCAGTGAGTGGGATTTTATTGAAGACAAGCAATGCCTAACAGCCCAGGGCTTTATTTGATTATTTTTGCTTTCTTGTGAGACTTCGGCCCTGGAGCACCATAGTTCTCTCCTCTTGTGACCATAAAGTGAAGGAAACCAGGGGATTAGCTGTCCCTATGCAACTTTGAGTTTGAGGAATGGATGCTATGTCTTTTACTTTTTAACTTTAAATCTGCCATTTAAAAGGGTATTGCTGTATATTTAGCCACCTGTTATTCTCAGTGTGTGTTTCATGTACATTTATTATATTTCTGTTTGAGTCGCTCCTGCCTGTTTGTCTGTATCAGACACGCAGTCTGTCGCTGTATTTGTGTGCCTATCACTCTCCCTCTCTCCCCCTCTCCCCCTTTCTCCCCCTCCACTTTTTGTCTGTTTGAGTGAGCATGCAGAGTGATCCAGGGAGTTAATTACAGTGGGTGCCTGTCAGGCTGGAACAAAAACCCTGCACAGACAGCATAACTCGGGTGGCAGAAACCAGACTGGTTAAACCCAGTCATCCCAGACTGGTCCAGCTCAGCTAAGTACTGTTGCACTGGCAGGGCAAGAGCAACATTCAAATGCAGAGCCTTTTGAAATGTAGGTCTACAGTTCAGTGTCAGATTAGGAGGGCAGTCCTGACCTCCAGTTTGGTCATGACTGTCATAGTGGTGGAATCATTTACGTAGATCAGATATCTTCTCCAGTTGTAAGGGCTTCATCCTGTTAGACACCACTAGTGTCCCTGTTGTGTGCAAAGAGGATTTTCTATATCTTTTTAAAAAGATATTTTCCTATTTGAACTTTTTGTTTTTGTGTAATAAAAAAACAGTAAAGGGAGGAATAACTTGGTTCATTTTAAGCTGTTAGGTAAGACAAAAAGACACCTTATTTTTGTGTTACCTACATTAGTACAGTCAAATTCAAACCCACTAGAGCTAAACTGACCAGACCAAAGACCTGTCCAGCCTAACTGGCCTGACACATTAATCTGAGCTACAGACAGTTGGCAAGCGTCCATGGAGCCGTACCCTTGGTCTTTATTATCTAACCAGCAGCAGAGATACAATAGCTGTTTCACTATTTACCATGTTAACCACATAACATTATTTAATCATACAGTTTAGGAACAAATGGTTCAATAATAATAATCAATAGTCATGAATCACTTATCATGAGATCACAAATCAGTCACTGCATAGTAGTCCACTGACAAAAAGGACAAAATGTTGTTATCAGATTCATGTCAGGCTCTTTAATCTGAGCAGCAAAGTAGTTCATGGGTTTCTTCAGTTTGTTATTGTTTTGTTATTTTGTAAGACGGGGGGGCTGTGAATTATCTTTACAATACATCAATGAGGTTGTCTCTGTCAGAGCTCCAAATCACAGAGTTAATCACACCTCCTGCAAACGTGTGGTTATCAAGCAAAGTGGCCAGTGCTGCGTTAAAGCTGAGGCCATTTGTAGGTCTGTGAGGCTGGCCCGAAGGTTAGGAGTTTTAATCTGGCATGAGGGACAGCCTTTTTGCAGCAATTTATCTTGTTAGTCAGAGCTGTTGTAGCTTACTGTAATCTAATCCAAGCCATCCGCCACCCTGGATTTTCAAATGCTGACACACTTACACCTACTCTTCACAGCCAACACATTGCATGCACCTTTAGTAATGTACAAATTATCTTCTTCTTGTTGATAGAGCTCTGGACCAGTCTGTTTACCCCATCGTGGGTTCCTGAGACATCAGACGCAACCTAAATGTAATCCCTGTGATATCTGACACTCAGTCCCGTGTTTGCCAAAATAGATGTTTTAGGACTTGCATGCTTTGGTATTCATGACCCCAGCCTCTTACCACCTACCAAATGTGCCTTGTAAGTTATATCCTGTCCACTTACGCCAGCGTTTTATGAGGCTATTTTATAACCTGCTGCCTGACCTTCTGCTCTGCCAGATGTCTGATCCCAGAGAAAATAAATAAATCAGAAAAAAAGAAAAATACAAATCTTTACTCATTTACTGTGACTGCAACCATGTTGCTTCATATTGGCTTTGAGAGGCTGAACTGAATTATGCGTTGCTGTAAAGCAGCAGCAAAGGTAAGAGCATGTCAAACTGTTTCACATATCAGCCAGTTTCAAGATCTGACACACTTTCAGTCAGAAACTCTTCATACCGTTTTAAACAGCCTCACACACTCATGGTAACATAACTTTTTCTATATAGGTTTTATAAGTTGGGATAAATGCTATGAAATATATTGAGGCCCGTAAAGGGTAATTTCATTATCTTACATTTTTGCAGGTATCTGAATAAAAACTTTTTGGTTTTTTTGGTTGTGACAATGTTAAACAGCATCCAGATAAGTTCAACCAACTTCAAACATGCAGGGAAGAGTGCCTCAAGGACCATTTTTGGGATACAGTGACTTAAGGGGTATACTTGTAAGTGTGTGAGGTTTTATTTAATGAATCCCTTCAACCAGTGTTTCCCAATCCTGGTCCTTAAGGCACACTGCCCCGCATGTTCTTTTAATCATGGTAGCATTACTGACAGACATAACGCACAGGAGCTGTTCCAGCTTACACTCACACACAGGAACATGAGATTTTTCCCTGAATCAGCTATTCTGCCTTACAATTAGACAATTAGTCATTTTTCCTTTGACCTTTTTTAGAAATGTTCATTTTCAGCTGTTTTCAGATCACTCCAATTAACAACTACTATTCCGCGTTCCCATTCATTTGGCCTGTACATTATAAACATGCGCTGTCTTTCAGAATGATTCAGCAAACATTCAAGGCCTTTATCCAATTATTTCTTCTACTCTACAGTTTTTACTAGTTATTGCTTAGTTTCTTCTTATGGTCTAGTCACTCAGCAGATCAGTATTCTCACTTTCTTGTTCAAATTGTACAAGTGCATTGAGGTTGGGATATAGACCAAAATATTTAATACATTCATCTTTAACCATGAGAGAGCTAGTTGGTGGGGGTCTGTTGTGGCTAGAGAGCTCTGTTGTTACAAATACGATCTGACATTTTCTTACAGCATTTACTGATATGATTTATAGTATGGCCCATATGCAGCAAGATCCACAGTACTCTACATTACCGTGTTTCACAGATGAGATAAGGCTATAAAACTGGAATGCAGTGACCTTTTTCTTCAAACATCTTGTTTCACATATAGAAAGAATGGTTTGTCACTTTGCGTGCCCAGACTTCTAACAGATTCTTCTTTTTTTGCATGTAACTCAGTGCACCTGAAACACTAGACTAACTGTAAACTCTTAAGAATTTTCTGCTTTTCAGATCTCTGCAACAGGAGCTTGTATAAAAATCTAATGACATGTTAGGTCAGAAGCTTGCACAAAAATTGAAGAGGCTTTCATAGTCTTCATGGACAGTACTGTGCTGTTGAATTGGCTTGCAGCAAAGGCTTTGTCTGAATGTGCCTCGACACATTTTGTCTGAACTTTTTATGACATTTGCTGACCCAAAGGCTGTCTGATTAGAAACTCAGCAAGATACAGTAGACGCTGAGGAGGCAGCAGACAGAGACACGTAGGGACGCTTTCTGTGTCACACTGCACCGATCAGTGAGGCACAGTGAGGCTTCACAAATGGGGTGAGAAAGAGGGCATACACGCTCCAACCTTAAACAGAGGTTGCGCTTCCTGGCCAAGTGTAGCACACTCTTTACTGTAGTTAAAAAAGGCCATGTAAATAGAACTGAGTTATGATCTTGCATGAAAAAAAGATATGCAAACATTTGGAGGCACAGGAGCAGGCATCTTAGAGACACCAGCACCCAGTCAAACATTTGTTTCTGAATTGTCACATGATGTTGTCGCTTTAAGGGACCGAAGGAAGGTATGAGGCCAAGCCTTGGCTTTGTTATTTATTCTTAGCCAAAGTAGTACGACAAGGAGCAGCCTTTTTGTTGACGCTTACTCACTTTCATATTGCAAAGGGAGGGGTGAAGCGATTGCCCTCACCACTGGTTTTTCCAGAAAAGGACACGGAACCAGTACACATAGAGAAGGAAAAGTAAAACACAGGCCCTGGCAGTAAAAGAAGCCGCAGGGACAATAGTCACATAAATACATTTGTCCAAACAAAGATGTGTTGCATGGAGAAAAATGTGTTTATTAGTTTTAAAATACCTGCAGGGCACCGCCTCATTTTGAGCAAAAAGCTCTACATCAATGGAATCGATCAGTGGAAAGCCAGTGTTATGATGATGTCTATTTTTAGAGAGGTCTGTTGGTGACACAGCGACTGCCACCTCAATCCCCTACAGAAATGAAGTCAGACATGCTGTTATGGAGATTTACTTTTGTGTGGTCAGAGATGGCCTTTTTCTGTTCTAATGCACATCCACAGAAACTTCCAGGTTGTTATCTTTCCAAACTTTGGTAATGTCCTTAAAAATCCGGGACAGGACTTACAACAGGTCAAAAGGCCTAAGCCCTTAAAATGTTTAGTACACGTGCAGCGAAGAACAACAGCTGCTCCTGACAAGTCTCAAAATAAACACAAAGTGCAGAAGGCCAACATTTCCTCTGTTTAAAATGGAATTACGTTTGCTATTTTTTGCTATCAATATCTCATCATAAACATAAACCTGGATAAAAATGCTATTTTTTGCTTGCATTTAAATATACAGTATATATATTTTTTGTTTTGCTTTTGTGCCTTGTAAATTATGCTTAGGCCATTAATTAATTAATTTCATAGGAAAGATAGGAATTATTTTTTCCGTAAACAAACATTATTTCTCAGATGACACCTTCACTTTGTGACTTGAGTCTTGTAAATGACCTATGCACTGTTGTTTAAAATTAGATTAACCAGTGGCCATTTCTATTGTCTGGGATGATGCATGTGCAGTAAATTTGATTTCTGCAGCACCCAGTTGGTGCGCCATGCTGGGGATTTGTGGCAGATGCAGCAGACGTGTGTTTTATAAAGCTTGGGTGTTGTCAAAGTATTACATCAACACTATAATGCTAGTGCCATCTAGTGGCAAAAGTTGTTGTTGCACAATCATGAATGAAAAGGTTAGCTTGGTAGTGTATAAAACTAAGGTGCCAGTCAGGAAATAGGGGAACCAATGTTAACACTCCAACCATAAAACATGACATGAAACTGTCACCTTAGGACCGCAAACTGACCAAGGCAGAACAACAGCGCTTCAAGGAGGAGGCAGAGATGCTCAAAGGACTTCAGCACCCAAACATCGTCCGCTTCTATGATTCGTGGGAGTCTGTGCTCCGTGGAAAGAAGTGCATTGTTCTGGTCACCGAACTCATGACATCAGGAACACTCAAAACGTCAGAATATAATCATTCTATCAATCACTTTTTACCCAGTAACAACTCTGTTTTCTCATCTGTGTTTGTTATTTTGGTATTAGAATAACTCTCATTTGAAATGTATATGATAATCCCAAACAATTTCTTAATATATTTACATTCATTTTTGGAGATATTTTAGTTATATCGGCAGTTATATTATGTGAAATGCTAACTTGCTTTTCTAAGAACGTTCTTTTGTCTGGATCAGTTTGTTTTAGCTGAAGTAACTGTGGTACTTTATTCAGAGTGAAAGGGTTTTGTACAGATTTTGTCTCTGCTGTTCTGTCTGTCTGTGGTTGCCCACCGCTTTCCCTTGAATTTGATGGCATTTTCTGTCTTCACACAGTTATCTGAAGCGTTTTAAGGTAATGAAACCCAAGGTCCTAAGGAGCTGGTGCAGGCAAATTCTCAAGGGCCTTCACTTCCTTCATACTCGGACTCCACCAATCGTCCATCGGGATCTCAAGTGTGACAACATCTTCATAACTGGCCCAACAGGATCAGTTAAGATTGGTGACCTGGGACTAGCCACACTTATGAGAACTTCCTTTGCCAAGAGTGTCATAGGTGAGCTGTAGATGTAGTCCTTTTGAAAACAATACCTTAAAGAGAGTCTCAACTACAAATGGAAGCAATATTAATTATTATTGACACATTACTGCTAAATCTAATAAGGACATCATTATTGGTGACTAATGACCATTTGTACACACAAAGTGCTTCAGGCCCTACTTCAACTATTCAGTGGGATTAAGGCCGTTGTTTCCTTAAGGTGAAGTGCGATTAAAGGAAAGATTTTTTCATAATGTCACTTTTTCTTCAGAAAATGTGTTTTAAAGACATATATTAAACACTTCTACAAATACGTTGCAAAAAACCACACATGCATCTCTGCTCAATGGACAACATTTTTTCCCACCGTATATAATCTGTCTAAATATATATCTGAGTATAAAGATTTGTCACAGCATCAAACTGTTTTGGTTGTTATCAACATGGACCCAATCTCGTCTTAACAGGAACCCCAGAATTCATGGCTCCAGAAATGTATGAGGAGCACTATGATGAGTCTGTGGATGTGTATGCTTTTGGGATGTGTATGCTGGAGATGGCTACTTCAGAATACCCCTACTCTGAGTGCCAAAATGCTGCTCAGATCTATCGCAAAGTCACTAGTGTAAGTGTCTGTGATGGACTAGTTGTCATTAAGTCTCACTATAGGTTTGTACTGATACACGTAAATATGTCATTCATTTTGATGATATTTATGAATATGAATATGATCCCAATGTCTTGATATGAAATATTCAAAATTCTAGTTTTATAAATACACACATTTTTTTTTTTGCAGGGGATAAAACCTGCTAGCTTTGATAAAGTAAATGACCCAGAGATCAAAGAGATCATTGAAGGCTGCATTCGTCAGAACAAAAGTCAGAGGTTAGTAGGCTTTTATCTGCATAACATGATCTTCTCCTGCAGTCCACGCATGGGATTATCACTAAGTGTCCTTGATCTGTTTCCAAGACTTTCCATTCGAGACCTCCTGAACCATGCATTTTTTGGGGAGGACACTGGGGTCCGTGTGGAGCTGGCAGAGGAGGACACTGGCACTCAGGACTGTCTGGCTCTTCGGATTTGGGTTGAAGACCCCAAAAAGCTGAAGGGAAAGCACAAGGACAATGAGGCCATTGAGTTTAGCTACGACCTTGAGAACGACAGTGCTGAGGAAGTGGCTCTAGAGATGGTGAGAAACATTGATAATTTGGTCTTAATCATTAGAACGGTGTGAGATGTTCTATAAGGTTTCCTTGGATCAATTTACCACAATATTTGTCTCTCTTTGTCACTTGTTACAGGTGAAGTCCGGTTTCTTCCATGAGAGTGATGCCAAGTTGGTGGGAAAATCCATTAGGGACCGTGTAAACCTTATCAAAAAGTCAAGGGAGCGGCGGCAGCAGCAGCTGCTTCAGCAAGGCTTTGAGGACCGAAGAGACTCCACTCTCACCACCTATGCATTTTCATCCCCTTCCTGCCCTTCGTCACTTGTGCAAGGGTCAGCCGTACATGCAGGTGGCGGAGAAAGAGGGGCTGGAGGAGTAGTGCAGGAGTCTGAGGAGCTGCCTGAAGTGGATCAGCATGTCAGGCAACAACAAATTTTCAGTGGAGCAGCCCTTACCCTTCCAGGTAAAGAACGCACCTTCACAACATGTACAGGGAGTTTCTAATAAACATATGGTTATAACACGTATTTTGTTCTTGCACTTTGTGTGTTTCTTTTTCATGGTCTTAACATCCCGTAGGGGAGAGCATTGGGTCTGCCAGCTGTGAATCCTTTACAAGTGGACAGAGCCACTCTCAACAAGGGGAATCTTACTCCCACTCCCAGATTACTCTCCCTGCTATGGTATCTCAGATTCTATGTTTCATTTGTTAATGAATGATAATTAACTACATATTTACTAGTTATTTGAAACCATTGTACTCAAAATGCATTATACCAAACTCTAATTCTTGTGGTTCTAGAGTACCGGTGCTTTGACTAATCCACAAACACACCCAACTGGTGAGAGCGGAAGTGGTCCAAATCCTCCTCTTGGTCAGAGTTTTAGTATGTCCAGCATGTCCATTGGCCAGAGTGGAGGGGGACCTGCTGGTCAAACATTTCTTCAACCCACCGCTGTGGTTCAACAGGTATCACCAGTACCTCAACAGTATTTTCAGGTGAAAAGGGTGATGTAACACGTCATTTCATTCAAATGAAAGCTATGTTTGCGCTGGAGTTACAGTATTTGCCATCACTGCTACTGGAAATAAATACTGTATATTCTTTCACAGTCTGTCACATTTGACCGTGACTCTTTTCTTTTAAGTAACTATCAAATATCAAATAGCATCTACGAATCAAACCTCATAATTGCAAAATTGTACAGTTTCCCCCAGGCTGTTTGTCAGAAGAAGCGACAGTGTTGAGAAGTGTTGAAATACAAGAGATTACAAGAAATTAATCGAAGATTTTTTTTACAACTGCATAACTATGGAATGTCAAAGTATGTTTCTGATCACTATCTCAAGTTGTTAAATGCATCCAGATCTGCACTAGAACACTGTGGGAAACTCTTTGATTTAAACCTAATTGAATGTGTTTGTAATTTGTACTTCTATGCCAACGCTTATTCTTAACCTTATTTTTTCTGCTGCTTTCTTCCCTTTTTTCATTCAACTGCAACCAACATTGCTTTCATTTCATTACATTATCACTGAGTAGTCACAAACATTCCCATCAGAAGCATTTCAAACCAACACTCCTCATGGGTCAATGGCCCCTTCACAGTCATGCATACCCCCAATTTCCCCGCAAGCACCTGTTAATGCCCTCACTACATCCATGTCAGTTAGTGATCCTGCTGGACTAGCTGGGAACATTTTGCCCCCCTCTCAGCAACCTGCCACTCACATGCAGTTGTCTGACATTCCCCATTCAGCTCCACAGCAAACACCTGTTGCTATCCCACAGCATACTATTGTCCCACAACAACAGATAGGGATGGATCCCCAGGTCCTGGCCCTTCAGCAGCCACAGATACAACAGCAAATGGAGGCCCAAGCTTCCCTGCTCGAACAACAAGTCAGCGCCAATCAGACACCGGTAGAACAGCATCAGCAGAGTCATTCAGCTTCAGCTGTCCAAAAACATCAGAATGATCCTCAGCAGCATGTCCAACCAATGTCTCAAAAGCATGTGTTGACACCACAAACGGGTATGGAGCAGCAAGCTATATCAGCACCACAGCCAGGAGAACAAGCCCAGACCTCCAAACTGCATCAAACAGCTGACCCATGTGAGCAAACAATTATACAACCACAACGGTTGCAGCAGCAGCTCCAGCAACACCATGCTATGTTACAACTGCAGCAACATCAGCAAGGTCAGCAGCAGCAGGCATTGTTGCTGGAGCAACATCAGTTGTATGTCCAGCAACAGCTTGATCAGCAGCAACAAAGAGTGCTGCTTCAACAGCAGCAGCAGCAGCAGCAGCAAGCACTGCAGCACAAACAGCTGATGGATCAACAACAGCAGCAAGCTCCCATTCCACAGAAACAAGAGCAACAGCAAGGTTTTGTTCAACAAGAGCAGCCGATACAAGCATTTATACAGCATCAGTTAGAGCAACAACAAAGGCAACAGCTCCCCTCACAGCAACAGCAGTTATACCAACAAAACGGACAGCACCAGAGTGGAATAAAAACAGAACCTGAGATACAGCAGCAGCAGCAGCAGCACAAAAATGTATTTCAACAGCAGCCCCAGCACACACAGCAACAAAATGAACAACTGCAGCAACAAACCTTAATCCAACAGATGGATCAGCAGCATGCACTAATACAACAACATTTGCAACAGCAGCTCCTGTTACAACAGCAGCAGCTACAACAGAAAGCTCAGCTGGAGCAACAGGAGCAACTCAAGCAACAGATTGAGCAGCAGCAGCAAGCTCTGATGCAGAAGCAGCTTGAACAACATCAGCAGCAAGTCTTGTTGCAACAGCAACAGGTTGAGATTTTACAGCAACAGGCTCTGATGAAGCAGCAGATTCAAGAGCAGCAGCAGCAGCATGCTGCCATCATCCAGCTTCAGCACTCTGAAAAGCAAGAGCCACAAAGCAACATTGAGTTGCAGATTCAGCAGCAATATGCAAACGCCGGTCAGTTTACGCATCATACCGGTCAGCAGCAAATGCGGGAGCACCAACAGCCACTAAAACTGGCTCAGCAGGAGTCAACAATTGTTGCTCAGCCGCAGTACCACACAAATGTGATAGATCCGCATCATTCAGTGGCTCCAAGTGGTACTGAGACAATTCATCATCAATCTCAGATAATCTCGCAAGCTCAGATCCCTATGCCCACTCAGACGACACAGATCCCTGTCCAGACAACTCCACAAAGTGAGGTTCATATCCAGAGACAAGGTCAGATCCCAGTCCAATTCTTATCTCAGTCAGCACCACAAGTGTCTCAAGCTGCGACTGAGACGCATGCAACCCCCTCAGTATCAATTATACAGGGGCAAACGCAAGTCATTCAGGGCTGTTATCCTGGACCTTTAATTGCAACACCGGGTCAGGTGGCTGGTCAGGCGTTAATACAGGCCCAGCCTTTACATACAGCCATTTCCCAGCCACAACAGGGCCAGGTTGAACTACAAATGATGGGACAGCAAAGCCAAGCTACTGCGGCTCCAGTTATTAATCAAATACAACATGAGCCTCATTTGCAGCAACATGTTCAAATTCCAGGCCTCCTCCAACAACAACCTCAAGGCCAACCACCTTTCCCTCAGCCGTCTGCTGGCTTTTTTAACCCCCAGTATGTCGCTCAGCCCTCCCACCAAGGCATGCCAACTGTACAGCAGGATATGACTCATATGACACAGCAGCATCAGCAAGCAGCACTCCAATATCAACAGATGATTCTGTCTCCTGGCACAGCTGGAGCTGTTGGAACGATGACTGATGGTTTCTCTTCAGCGGTTGACCCTATAAACTGTAATGCCCCCCCTCCTCCTTTGCAAGCAGGACAGGGAGGAGTTCCAGGCCAAACAAGATCACAGCCAGTAGTTCAAGCCTCACAGCCATCGCTTGGAGGCACCAGTGACCCTTCAGTCCTTCAGCAAATCTCACAGACATATATGCCTCAGGCTACGGAGCAGTACCAGCAACAGCTGCAGAAGCTTTCTGAAGCACAGCCACCACTGGCTCTACCTACCCCTCAGGTCCAGTTACAGGCACATACCATGTCAACTACCATCCAACAGCCACCTCTTCCAAAGCAGGCTTTTACAGCCTTTGAAGAGAGTCAACTTCCTCCACAGTGTCTCCCTACTTCCCACCTGGTGGTTCAGCCCTCTTCACAGTTAGGCTCCAGTAATGTGGCTGAGCCTCAGTCACAGAGCAGGTCCCTGCCACTCTTCAGTCATTTAGGTGCAGGTGCCCCTCCATCTCCACAGCACCAAACCAAACAGATGCTGCCTGCTCACACACACACACAGACCAGCAGTCAAGCTCAAACACACTCCCAAACACAGACACAGGTTCAGACACAAACTCATTCTCATACTCAAACGCACATTGAGGCACCAGTACCCGAACTGCCTCTTCTGTCTCACACAGTGTTTTCTGCTCAAATAATGCCCCTTAGTCCCTCACATACCTCATGCCCCCCAACATTACTACCATCTCTCCCACCCCAACTACCTGCCACTGCTCCTGCTACAGAGCTTTCTACATCTCAGCCAGCAACCCAGAAAACCTTACCAGGGCAGGCCGACTTTATTCCCACCTCTCCTCCACCTGTCGCTACACTACAATTGCTTGACTCTAATGCTCCCATTCTGCCCCAAGCCTCGCTGCAAGACTGTGACCTTTCCCTGCTGGGCATCACTCAGGTACATCAAGTATGGAAGTTTGCTTTGTCAATGACAGACTCTATCCTTATTGGCATAGGAGTTAGCCAAGTGAGAGGACTACTCCCAACATATTTTTAAAAAAAATTTCATCCTCCTTACTGACTCAAACTAACATATACTGATTTGATTAAAATGTTAAATCAACAGATGTATAGTAAACATTTTTTAACTATTTGAACTGTGTATAAATACTTAAGGGTATGTCAGAATTATTTCTCTCCTTGAACTGTAGGTGCAGAGTTTTTATATTGTTGGAATGCATATATAATTTTATGGTATTTTAATCATATATCAAATATTAATAAACAAGAACAAACATTGTGTTCAGAAATAAGTAATAAGTATGCCAAGTTTGGTGATTTTGCTTATCAAATCCAGTGTATTTCCTCGTACCACCTAAAGACCTTTGACCTATCAGTGCACAGCCAAAGAACATCTATTGGTATTCTCAATAGCAAAAAAAAGATGTGTGCCACACATACACTGGCAGTGGATAAAATGAAAAACTCTGTGCAGATCTATGATCACCCAAACCACATTGTTGCTTTATTTACATCTAATGTTTTTCCTTTTCCATGTTTATACCTGTATACTACCTGTTTGTATATATACCGCTCTGCAGGATGGCCCATACCTGACAAGTGCAGACCATCATTCTTCTTCAGGGTATGTCTGATGACAGTATAAACTCATATTTATGTACAGGAAAAAAAAAGCCTAAAAGACTGCATACAGAAATTACATTTTTTTTAAATTATTAGTAAACATTAGTAAACCGGGGAGAGTAGCTGTAGGACATCATGCATGTTGACCCATTCCTGCCTAATATAACGAGCTGTCCAGCAGTCCCGTTTCTAACCTGTAAGGTTCCACATTGATATGTTAACCAGTTCCCAGTAAGCCTAATTTGTTGCAATTGGCGCTGCGCATTATTCCAAAGCCTAAAAGCAATGTTCACATCACCTATGACCACAACATTTCCACTGAATTCATATGTATTCCAGACACTTTTTGACATATTACCATTCTTAGGTCTGTTACAGCTAACGGTGAAGACAACCTTCTGCTCGGGGCGAATGGGAAATCAGAGAAATCAAAGACTCAACGAAGGACCTCCTGTCAGAGGCCCGAGAAGGGTTCACATCAGTTCCAGCTGAGCATGCTTCAGGTGGAACAGACAGAAAACCTTTGTCCAGTTTTTTGCATCAGGAGACAGATTTGAAACATGACATCATAATAATTTCTCTTTGTCTACATAGGTTTCTGGCAGTGGGGACAATATGGTAGAATGTCAGTTAGAGACCCACAGCAACAAGATGGTGACATTCAAGTTTGATATTGAGGGAGACGCACCTGAGGACATAGCAGACTACATGGTAAACTTTTTAAGTATTACAATAATTGTCTTATTGCTTAGAAGTCATTGTCAAATATGCTTAAATATTTGGCTTGTGGTTACAGGTGGAGGAGGATTTTGTCCTTGATTTGCAGAAAGAGAAATTTGTGGAGGAGCTTAAAGCAATTGTTAAGAAAGCCCAAGAAATTCTTCAAACACATTCACGGGTATAATGATGCACATCTTGACTTTCTCTCAGTTTCCTCTCTTCACTGAATGATAACAAATTTGGATCTTTATTTGTCTTTTAGACCGGATCATCTGATCAGTTACACGTGAGCACAGCTAGCTCAAGTGAGTTTATCAATAGACTGTTTTTTTATTTAGAAAATGCATTTGAATTGAAAATCCTTTCAATGTTAGAAGATATGCAACAACACGTAGTAAAACGTATTTATGGTTTCTCAGTGGACTCAGTGCCCTATTCCTCTCCGGTTGGACGCTGGCGCTTCTTTATCAACCAGACCATTCGTCATAGAGACTCTTTTTCCAGCCAGGGAGCAGTCACACCACCACCCACTGCAGAATCCCGGATTCCACAATCCCCTCAAAGGGAAAACGGTGAGCTCTACTCAACTCCTTAAAAAAGACGCTGCTTATTAACATTTCTTAACATACCAGAAATTAACTGTGATTTTCCTTGCTGGTGTAGAAAGTGAAGGATCCCAGAGTATGGAGCCTTTGACTGGAAAGAATTCTTCCCCCACAGCCCCTTCTTCGAACTCAACCCCAGTCTCCAGTGTCTCAGCCCCTGTCTCTGTGTCCCATGCTCCTCAAACACCTGCCTCTGAAACTGTCACTGAATCTGCCTCTGTTCCCCTCATTGCCTCAAGTTGCCTTGATTTGCCAATCCTCACCCCAGCTTCTGCTGAGCAAACTCCCAGCATTCCTTCATCCACAGTAATACCTGGTGCTGCTAACATCCCCATATTGTCTACTGCCCCATCTGTTGTGTCTCCTTCTCCAACAACCATACCTCCTGGCAACCTAACTCCCCCTGTTACCAGTGTTTGTTCCACTATAGGTCAAAATACAGCAGACTTAGTGATCATTGCACAGAAACCATGTGTATCAGCAGTAGACCTGCCCTCTGCTGCTCCTAATTCCCCGTCTCCTGCTGCAGTGATGCCAGTCAGCCAAACAGGCGCAGAAAAGCAGCAGACATTAAATCAGGTAGCCACATCTGCCCCACTGCAAACGCAGCAACAGAATACATCACAGCAGCAAGTCCCGGCAACACAACAGCCACAACGGTCAACACCGCAACAACAGCTGTCACAGCATCAGATCTACCAGGATCAAATTCCGCTGCAGCAAGAGCGAGCGTCGCAACCTGCTCTGCAACAATTACAGCAACAGCAGCTAATGCAAAAACAAGTATCCCTTCAGCAACAGCTGACCGAGGTGCAAGTACTCCCCCAGCCAGGCCATGGAGATGTGCCACAACAGTCTGTGCCACTCCATCAGTTTTTGCCACCTTTGCCCCTACAGCAGACCCAAACACCCCCAACCTCCCTGCAAACCCTGCACCCTCAACAGCAGTATGCCCAACAGATACTGCAACAACCTCAATTTCCGGTTGTGACACATCAAGCTGCAGTATTTCCCCAGCAGCAGGCTAACATTGATCAGCAGCACCAGGTAAATGTCCAACAGACAGGACATTTGGAGCAGCTGCAGCAACAGCAGCAGCAACATCAGCTGTTTATGAGGGTTGTAGCTCAGAGCCAAATGTTGCCTTCTTCCATTAGCCAACAACTTACTCAACAGCAGACACAGCTAAATGTTAGCCCTGTCCCTCAACAGCAGATTCTACAACAAATCCAAATGCCTGCTGAGTTGCTGCAGCAGCATCCGCAGTCACAGAAACAGCTGCAGCACTCCGAGCAACAACAGGAAATGGTTAAAGCCATGCATACACCCCAGAGACAGCAGCAGTTTTCTCTGCAGAAGCAGTCCTCTTTACAGATGTCAGAGTCAGAGGCATCCACGGGAGAAACAAGTTTTACTGAGGATACGGGAAGCTATTCTGCCCCCATTCCTGCTTCATCCGACTCCTCTCTGCCCCCTCTCCATCTGAGCACCACTGAAGCCCCCTTACCCAATCTCTCCCTGGCAATGACACCATCTCCAGCTCAGCCTTCTTCTGTGGCCGAGTCCGACAGTGAAGGCCCCCCAAAAATTGAGTTTGTGGACAACCGTATAAAGACTCTGGATGAAAAGCTGAGAAACCTGCTGTATCAGGAGTATAGCAGTGGCGGCACACTGGCTGGGGCTGCTTCTGTTCCTACATCAGCTGCCTCCACATCAGCAGGAGGGGATGAATCATCTGAGCCACAGTCTCTTCACTACTCATCTTTTCCCCCACCTGCCTCTTCCTCAGATACTTCCCCCCACTCCTCATCCTCCACTACCTCCTCCACCACTTCTCGTTCTTCTTCCACCTCTCCTGACCCAGAGAGAGATGGAGATGGAAAGCAGGCTTCTTCAGAAGTGCCCGACCCTGAGGCGTCGGGTCCAGTGGAGCAGCAGCCTGGCCCATCGCTCGCCTCTGCTTCTGTCTCATCCACCCTGCCTGCTTCTCCCCTGCTTCCAAGTCAGGATGACTCTGCAGTCTCCCAGTGCCCACCTTTACCGAGAGAACCAACCATCCTTGTGAGTGACTAAGAAGAATGACCTTCTGAGTAAATTCTCTCTTAGATATGTCTTTCACTGTTTGGCATTAACTTTATTTTACTGTTTATGTTTCAGTGTGTCATCTTTCAGATGTCTGTGATTACTTGTCAAATGTAAATGTTGAGCATCTCTCCCTTTTCACATCTCCATGCGGGAACCCTTAACTGTCTTGACTGTTCTAGGCTGTACCCACACACTCTGACACCAGTGCCTCTGGAGATACTTCATGGTCCTCCAATCAGCACCCGATCCCCCTCCGGCATGGACGGCAGCAGCATAATGCAGGAGGTGGATATTTTGGCCTAAACCTGACATGTCCTAGTATCAGAAATCCTGTTAGCAAGAAATCCTGGACTCGAAAATTCAAAAACTGGGCATGCAAACTGCGCCACTCCGCCAGCTTGTTCAAGAAGCCCAGAGTCCAGCAAGGTAGCGTCCTCTTAGGAAGCGAGAGAGAGAGCGCGAGACTGAGAGAATGGGGTGTTGGGGCATGGACTTACATCCTATGTCTAATACTAGTTAACATAGTAAAATAACTTTCTTAACACTAAAACATAATACAGTTTAATGCTAATGACTGATAATGTTTAAAACTGGACAATTAAGTTTTGTATTTTGTTATTTTCTCGACTCCATGTAACGTCAGTGTTGACATCACTGCATACATTACTGTTTCTTTTTTTGTTTTTTTTACTAAATTTAATTTCCTTGCCAACTTTTCTTTTTGCATGGGTTACTCAGAGGACAGAACGTTGGAGAGTAGAGGAGGGTGGCAGATTGTCACAGAGTAGGAAGAGGTTGGCATCAAAAATCTGATGCCCTCCAAGTGCAGCTAAGCTCTGGAGTAAAACCCAGCTGTGACTTGTGCCCAGGACATGTCCCCTCATATGACACCTCCCTTCACTGCCCCAAGCCTACAGCCACTACCAGCAGCATCCTCCTCACTTCCTCACCCCCACTCGCGTGCTCAGTATAGACAGCACCGTGAAAGTCGCATCATAAGCAGATAAGATAGAGGCTAAGTACTTTAACTAATAAAAAGCATTGAAAATGCTTTTGCACGTTCTACGTAGTGTTACACAGTGAGACTCTAATATAGGATGTGGTTGCACTGGATGCACATAAGGGTAAAAACCTTTGCATTCATTGTTGGAATTATTTAAGATATGTTAAAACCCTGTTTCCAAAAAATCTGTGAATTCAGTGAAGTGAAGATCACAACTCTTTTTAAATGCTTAATCTGAGTTAGAGACCACATTTATTGTTAATGAGGAGAGGGAAAGTGTGTGAAATGCTAAAGAATTCTTTCACTTTAAGAATTCAATGGATGTTAAACAATTGTGTGAATATGAACATCTGAATAATTAAATGATTAGATCATCCAGAAAAATACAAAAAACACTTCATGCATTAGAAAAACAGAGATGGCTCTGTACTGTATGTTCTTCATCCAGTTCAATGTCGCAGGCAGGCTGGGTTCTATCCCAGCTACCATAAAGTGAGAGGCAGGTTATACCCTCGACAGGTCTCAGTCCTTTTTTTTGGATGGTGGGTGGAAGCCTGAGTTCTTAAAGAGAGCTGACGCTGCATTACATTTTTTATTCACATTTTTATGGAAACAGGGTTGTTTACGTTGTCAATCACCCAGGATCTGCGAGATACTGCTAGGCTTGTGCACAGGCAGGCTTTTTATATGTGTGAGTTTTGTCATGCTGTTAAAAATACTGTACGTCACCCCTTTTTGCACGTGTTTGTGTTTATATCTGTTGCATGTTTAGCAGTAGCTTAGATCTTCTGCTACAAGAACACATGCATGAGCATCAATGTTATGTTCCACACAAGTGACTAATAATGGACCATTATCTGTAAGTAACACCCATAACAGGCTTCACATTTTGTTTTAGTTTCTTGGTTTATCTTGAATCATTCTTTCATTATCCATCTTCACAATTTGTTAATATAATAATCCTGAATGTCAGACACGGGCTGATATCACTGTCGACCTGGTCACAGGTGTCAGGTGTGATATTGTGCTTTGTTGTCTAAGTATCACTGAGAGTGAAAGAGTGGATGTGTGGGGTGGGTTGGGTATTCTGACTTTTATTGCCATCTGACATACGTTTTAATAACTACAGTTTTGTTTTTGATGCAACAAGCTTTAACCACTCCTCCCCACATGCCCAGCAGATGTTTATTTCACAACCATAGAAAAATGTATTCTTCAGTTTGTATTTATCATTTAGCAATTGGCATCAACACAACATATAGATGCTCACACATTTTTAAGATGTGCATGTAAAGCTAATTAAGTCACAGAGTTGATAATTTGAAACATTGATGAGTATTTTTTAATAGTTCCTCTGTTGTCATGCGTCACGTCTGTCTGTGTGAACCTCTGTGTCTCTGTGTCGTGCATTTTTCTGTGTTTGTCAACATTCATTTACTCTTCTTGTGCATGTGTGTCTGTGTTCTTGTCTCTACGTCCTTGCCTCCCCCTTTTTGTTTTTCATCCCTATCTCTTCATCAGAGAAACAATCGAGCAGTCTGGCACTTGGAGATGAGAAGGAGGTGACACCACTCAATC
Source organism: Menidia beryllina (assembly GCA_013363375.1). Lineage (NCBI taxonomy): Eukaryota > Metazoa > Chordata > Actinopteri > Atheriniformes > Atherinopsidae > Menidia > Menidia beryllina. The sequence goes on along the minus strand of JABUIW010000028.1, from coordinate 10,129,251 downwards.
CGCCTCAATCAGGCACAGGACGGTTTCAGGTAGCACTAATGCTTCTAAATTTTGACCTCTCTTTTGAATTATTCTGGGTGTGTTTTGAATGCGTCCCACATCTTATGCTGTCAGGTGACTCCGGTACCCCAGACCTCTCCCCACAAAGAGATGCCATCAGGCCACAGTAGCACTCACAGGAAAGTGGGTCGCTTCTCTGTAACCCAGGCTGAGACCAAGAAAGACTACAGACAGACTGACAGCTCACCAGTGTCTCCTGATATGGTAAGAGAGAGGAGGAAGTCTCGGACAAAGGAGGGGGATAGAGAGGAAAGTAAGAGAACACCATCAGCGGCCCACCTGCCTCGAGGTCTGGGGCATAGCCACTCGCCACTGAGCAGCAGTGATGACGATAATGATGAGAGTGAGCTGGAGGATGAAGAGCTGAGAAAGGAGCTGCACAAACTCAGAGAGAAGTATGGCGGTTAATTGTCCTCTTTTTTTCTTTTTAACCGTCTCTCTTTGCATACCGTTTCAAATAAATATCCTTTTTCACAGGCACATCAAAGAGGTGGTTTCTCTGCAGGCTCAGCAGAACAGAGAGCTTCAGGAACTTTACAAACAGCTGCGTTCCCTAAAAGACCAAAGACAGAGTCTGCCTGCTTCTCTTTCCCGAACTCCTCCACCTCCTGTCCTGTCTCCACGCAGGCCAAGGCCTGGCAAAACTAAGCTTCGACCCAGACCTCACTCTCACATGGATAACAACGGAGTGACTCGCTCTGGTTAGGGTTTAAAGAGATTTTTCTTCAATTTCTTGTTTCTATCCTTTGCTCTCTGTGTACCTTTATCTCGTATGTCTCTTCCGCAGGGATTCATCCGTCAAGTAGTTTTTCAGGTGGAGAACAGGGTAGAGTGTCGTCACTGTTTAACCCAGAGCATCATACCTCACTTCTTGCAAAAAGAGGTAACAGTTGCTACGACAGAATTTAATCAACTAATGCCGGTCAATGATACTAAGAAGAAGTTACTTCTTCCACAGATCACAGTCCCTCAAGGAAAAGCACATTCACAGATGAATTGCACAAGCTTGTTGATAATTGGACAAAGGAGATGGTTGGCCCTGTCCCACCCAAGCCTTCTCTGAATCAAATCAAGCAGATTCAGCAGGTACAGGAGTTAGGGCGCTGGAGCCAGTCAGAGGTATGACGACACGCTCCAAAAATGATGCAGATTATTATGTAGCCTAATCAAACTGCCTTAGGTGCATTTATTTTTAACTTTGTGATGAGTTAAAGGTTAAAAACTAATTAAATATTATGGATTTTTTTATGAGGGACATTTGTCTGACCAGTCAACAGTATTGTCTCAATATTCATTAATATAATGCCAACAGGTGACCCCACCAGTTTGGTTTCAAGCAGCACGACTGAGCCCCCAGGCCCCCGCTGCTCCTGCAGTCGTGGCAGCGGCGCCCTCTTCTCATTACACTGGTGGAGGAAGCCTGACCACCATACCCTCATCTGGGCCTCCACCACAACAAACCCTTGTAGCTCAAGTGCCACAGGTTCAGCAAAATGTACACCTTCCTCAGTCTCTCCCTCTCCATCAGATGACCTATCAGCAGTCACCTCTCTGCCAGCAAACACCCCAGCCGCGGATGCAAACTCCTATTCAGTCACTGTCACAGACACAACCCACCACCCAGCTGCCCCACTCGCCATCACAGAGCCAACCGCTGCTGCCTTCCCAGATGCCCACATCACCAGTATCCACGGTCACCTCTCTGCTGCCTGGCAGTAGTACCTCTGTACCCACGGATAGCTCTGCTGCTACCGGGGGAGCATTTTGCTCCTGCTCTTCATCTTCCCCTACATGTTGCTCATCTTGCTCAACTGCTGCTATACCTTCCAGTGCCAAAATTCACCAAACCACCCCCACCTCTACTCTTCCTCTGGGACAGAAATGAAACCAATTGAAGTGTGAGGGAAATATGAAGGTCAAAGAAATGGAAAAACTCAGTGGGTCAGTACGCAAATCTGATCCATTTGGAGTGTTTGTTTTGTGTACGTGTGAAAGAGTTGTGACTGAAATGTGTATATAGATTCCAGGGTGCTACTGGATGTGGTGGGAAATGAATGTTTAAGACAGATACAGTCAGGATGGATGTTTGGATGTTGAAATGTAAAAAAAAAAAGTCTTAAATATATGAGTGTGTGCATTTATGAGTGTGGGTGAGTGTTTATGGGACATTTGAGTACATATCACTTTGGATACAAGTCCTGTTTTTGTTTGCATACCTCTGCACCTGAAATCTCCCAAAGCAGAGACAAGAAGGACAAACTATTTGACGACGTTGGCCTTTTTGGTCGGCTGCTTACATTGAAAGGACTATCAATTTTAAAAGTGCAATTAGTAATGGTCATCTAAATTGTATCGATTTATCTGTGAGGCATAAAATATTTTTGTAGAGGCACAGTGGTGATTATGATGCATCGAAGATTTTTCTTCACCACCTTTTAATCTGTAGGCATACAGCACAGTGTGTTTCAATGGGCAATGATAAAAAGAGAAAAACAGCATGTTGCACAGTTAAGCACGACTAAGTGATCTGGAAACCCTCTTCTCCACAGTGCAGCCAAACATGTTGCAGTGTTGTGTACGGTACAGCATGTGTTTTGTAATGTTTTGTGTTTGTGACAGAAAACTGTTCGACTTAAAACGATCAAATAAGTTCATTATGCGATGATAACCTGAAATATTCTCTCTCTGTGTTCAGAAAATATCTGAATACACTTAACTCAAGATTGCATGACCTTATTACTAATTTGACTTGCCTGAGTGCAAACTGCCTGCTACTGCTTTATATTCATGAAACTCTCAGTCACTGTTCCCATCCCGCCAAGCTGATAAATCACAGGCGCATTTGCTTTCAGTCTTACGGGCTTTCACGTCTGACTTTTTTGCTTTCAGTTTGAGCTTTGCATATCAAAGTAGATCTGTCATGCTAAGGAGGAAGACAAAAAAATTATCTGTAAAAAAACCCTAACTAACTGCCAAGTTATTTTTAACTGGGGAAACACAGTGAAATGGTTTTTCCCGTGATGCCTTTTTAAAATGACTGCGTTGTTGTGAGTGTGTACTTTTTCTGTGCGGCAAAGCTGTGATTGTCTCCTGGTATATGGCATCACGAACTGGCCCTTTCCATTTTTTGTCCATTCAAAGCAGCCAATTTGATTTCACTATCCTTAAAAGGAAAGAACTAACTCTGTTCATGATCTAGGATGGCTTCTTCAAGAGACAGAAAAGTGACAATTTGATCATTTGTGTTTCAGTCCTCGGTTACCTTCTCTGCTTTCCATTGCATTTTTTCCAGTATCGGTTGTTAAACATTTAGTCTTTGACCACAGGCTTTCAGTGTAACTGCATCAGTCAAGTGTTGAATTAGGGCGGTAGGGACATCACTAAAGATTTATTTTCTTTATTTCCCAACAGACTTCAATACATCTTATTTGTAAATGCCGAGACAAGGGGGAGTAATATATCAGAAGAAGATATAGTACTTTACAGTTTATTGACGTTTTAGTGCACCTCACAATAAACATGTTTGACTAGTCGTGGTCAAGCTTTAATACATTTTTTCATTGTTATACTTAGCCTGTAGTCAAAGCAGCATTTCTGTTTTACTGATTATAGAAATTGTGTGCCACAGACAACAGGAGATTGCACTGTGTGGTAAGAAGAGCTTAATGTGACTAAAAGACATAAAAAACATAGTCTAAAGGGGGAATAGTTCATACTATAGGGTATGGTTGTTGAGAGACTGGAAAATCTAGAGTATGGCATTTTCAGTTCTCTGTATTTGTTGCTTTTCAAGACTTCCTACATCCTCCCAGAGATGTAGTTCATTAATAGTGATGGTGAGATACTGTGCCGTTTATGTCTGATACTAACATGTATCTAACAAGCCACAGCTTGACAGTCAAGATTATGAAGCAGGCTTTGTCCTTGAAGTGTTACCAAAATGTTATCTAAAATATAAAGATTATTTTTGTATTTTGGAATGGGCTTGTACAAATTGTAAAATTGTGTTCTCATCATTTTAAAAGAGAGGTTATTTGAAATTAGAAAAAAAACAACAACACTGGTTTTCATCCCTGTTTACATGGGACTCCCTTTCCTTAAATACCTCTCTGGGTAATGGCAGGCAAGACTTTTCTTTCAGAAAAGTGTTGGTCATTTTTGACTACATACTGAGTCTCTGAATAATGCTAACCTGGACAACATATTACAGAGTAACACCAGCTTTTTTGCTTCACTGCAGGTCAAATATAAGTAAACAAATAATTGCAATGACATTCTGGGGAGTCCCAAAATGGTGACTGAGAACCAATGATAAGATTACATTTGGCCATAAAATGAAATTAAAAGTTTGTTGCTGGTGAGTTAGCCTCTGTAAATTGTAACTAATTCAGCTGTTGATTTTATTTATGTTTTGTAACTAATCAAAATAAACGATGTTCAACATCAGATTTCCCTTTTTTTCTTATTTGCCAGTGAGAATAGTGAGACTTCTCTGGGGTTCGCTTTTAGTTTTTCCACAGGAATTTATGCATTGCCTACATTTAAACCATAATCTAAAATTTTAAATTAGTATAGCATATAAAACTCTCTGCTCTCATTTTTTTTGGGTTTTTGTCAAAATACAGCATGGGATTGAGCAATTTTTACAAAATAACAAGAGTGGACTTTCCAGTCATTGGTTTTATGTTTAAAGGGGGATTTTTATGTGAAGTAAAGACATAATCATGAAGCATATATGGTTAGTATCTTTAAAAAAAAAAAATTAATAAAAAAATCTCGATTCCATGAAGATTAACCCACAAGCAGGGGTCATGGGTGAGGATGGTGAAGAGATTTTTTCCACTTTAACCTGGGAGAATGAGGTCTAACTGCACACTCTATAAGTAAATATAATGTCATAACATTTCAGTTTTGATCATGATTCAAACAAAACTGACTTATGTTTATATTTATGTTTGTTACATTGATTATATAAAAGCAGGTCCTCAAAATCTGATAATCAAGTTAAATGAAAAAAATCTTGTTTGCAGAGACCAAGAAAGGTCTGCCAAAGGAGTTAAACAACATGCAGTGTATATGTTCATTTACTTTTCACTATTCGAACATGTTGATTAATTGGTTTCATTCGCAAACCATCCTTACTTGCAGATTGTACTTTGCTTTGTAAATTAAACACAATATTGTGAAGTACATTTTAATGCAAAATTTTGCTACCTCGTTTTTTTTTAAAAGGCAACTTGTTTTTTCTGTTGGCAACTTTATTGTTCCACCCACGACGGACAATGACGACAACGGGCTGACGTTATTCCCTTTGAAATGGCGCTGATGCAGTTAATACGCTGTTGTTTTTAGTCATTGTGTACGTTTTGGTGACTGTAGGTCTTACTTTTCGGGCCCTTTGTTAACATCTGGACCTGGCCTTTATATCGGAGCATCGCGGAGTCGATAAACAAAAATATAGTGAAGCAAACTGTTAATAACTGACGTTGCATAATAAGGCCGCAGCTTCCCCCGAGTTTGCGTAGGGATTACAACCGACTATCAATGCTTGGCCTAGCCAAAGAGCTACAGCTCGGTGAGTTGCAAGCGGTTAAGGCCACTTTAGGCGTTAGAAGTGTCCTTTGTTTCGATTAGCCAATTGCACTAACTTCAGTAAACGCTTTTTCTACCAGTTGTACATAAAGTTGTTGTAAAACAGTCGTTTGAGTTCACACTTTCCTTAACATTGTGTTTTGCTAGCTACAGTCAGCTATCTCGGCTAACGCTAGCTTACTTGGTATTCAAGTCGGAAAACGTTGCCATGCAAAGTGTTTACAAACTGTCAGCTAACGTTACAAACTCAATTTGGTAAAACGTTTAATGTAATCAGCAAAAGCAAATAATGTCTGATTACACCTATAGGAAACATGCAATTTATCGGTTTATTACTAAATAATAGACAATTGGTCATCTAGGACATCACTTAACTTTATTCCACACAACCGAAGGAAAACGAGTTTTGTTGTTAAACTAACTGCCTGAACTGGTAGTTTTTAACAAGAAAGCAGGTTGTAATTTAGCACCTTTTAACAAATAAGCATACGGTGTAATGTCTGATCACGAACTAATTTAATTGTTCCTCTCACTTTTTATGTTTGCTTAGGTTTTCAACTGAATCTCAGCTGGCATGTCTGTCACTAACGGGGATGTGGAAGTGAAGTGAATTATCGACACTACTTCACTCTTGTAATATTATCGTTATTACGTGATTGATAAAGCCCTTGCTTTGTCCCAATCTTTTATAGTCAGATTTTTTAAAACTTATATCATTTGAGGAGTATTTGTACACACAAAACAGACAGCATGGCCTCGGTGCCAGTGTACTGTTTGTGCCGCTTGCCATATGATGTGACACGGTTCATGATCGAGTGTGACATTTGTCAGGACTGGTTTCATGGAAGGTAGGATTATTTTATATTTTGTTGACTTTTTATTCTGTACAGACTTTCAATATTGAGTTTTTAAAAAATTAATGTCATATTTTGCCTGTGATTTCAAAAGCTATTCTAATATCGAACTCTCCGATACTCCAAAGCATACTTTAAGTGAAAGCATTGTTTCTATGTAGCTGTGTTGGAGTAGAAGAGGAGAAAGCAGCTGAAATAGACCTGTACCACTGCCCCAACTGTCAGGTCACTCATGGGCCGTCTGTCAGTAAGTTTCCTGTTTTTATCTTTTTTTCATTGTCAGCTTGTGGATGGACAAAATGATGATTACTATTTGCATACATCTTTGAGTTAATTATGATGACACGCTTTGTTGTTCTGGGGGGGCATCTGTCGATAGTAACTTTCTGTGTCTGTTTTTTTAGTGCGCAAACGTCGCGGAGGCAATAAGCACACAGAGGGAAGCACCACTGGAGGAAGAGATCCAAGTCGGCCTGTGAAGACCGGGAGTCCACAGTTTGTTAGGGAGCTACGGAGCCGTACGTTCCCAAAGTAAGACCCCAGTCCAGCAGTGGCGGGCGTTTTTTTATAAGCAGGTTTAAATATACAACAATGATGTACTGAACACAACACACTGCTCTAACAAGGTTCTACACCTTGAAATAGTTAAATATCCTTTGTTCAGCATTTCCTTTTATCAGTGAAATTTTGTATACTTCTACCCCCTGATGTGTGCCCGTGTTGTTGTTACAGTGCGGATGAAGTCTTGCTAAAGCCATCTGGCGCACAGCTAACAGTCGAATTTCTGGAAGAGCATTCATTCAGTGTTCCTGTCCTGGTGTTGAGGCGGGATGGCTTAGGCATGACCCTTCCTCCATCGTCATTTGGCGTCACTGATGTAGAGCACTATATTGGTAAAATTATTATTTTTATTAAACAAATTAATATTTAACTCTACTGTTGTAGAGTTAAAGTTATGAGCATGTCACTCCTATTCTGATGTCTGTACTCTTTTCAGCACCCTCAGTTAAAGAAAATTTTTATTTTTAAAGAGATCTTATGAAAGATTTGACTTGCTCCTATATTGTCAAAATGCTTACATAATGCACAGCTGATAGCCCTTAAGACCATCAAGTAATGGTCATGCAGGGAATGAAGTTGGCTTGTGATATTTTCAGGCGTTAAGGTCAGGTCTGCTACAACTTTTTAAAAGCTGATTGGAAATAATATTTTAACCCAAGCTTCTCTGTTGTTTTTACTTTGTATGTTGGACTATAGCTTTTTTACACAATTTTTTATTTCTGCATTAATTGTTGCCTTACCTGATATGCACAACAATAATAAACCTCAAATTAATAGTTTAATTTATATCAGATATCATGAGTTCTTTTTTAGGTTTCATACCCATCAATTCTTGTTTATTGCAGGTGCAGATAAAGAGATCGATGTGATCGACGTGTCTCGCCAGTGTGATTTGAAAATGCGTTTGGGCGACTTTGTTGAATACTACAACAGCCCCAACAGAGAAAGGGTTCTCAATGTGATCAGCCTGGAGTTCTCTGAGACCAGGTACACACAGATAGTATTTATTATTCAATGCTTCCTCATTTATGTTTTTTTACTTGAATTCTGCTTCTATAAGATTTTGAAAATAATTCAGGTGTGTCTTGGATCTGTTGTAGGCTTTCAAACTTGGTGGAAACTCCTAAGATTGTGCGGAAACTCTCATGGGTGGAAAACCTGTGGCCTGAAGAATCTGTTTTTGAACGTCCCAATGTCCAAAAGTACTGTCTGATGGGCGTGAAAGATAGCTATACAGACTTCCACATAGACTTTGGAGGTACCTCTGTGTGGTACCATGTCCTGAGGGTAAGTAGATAAACATGATATAGTTATATTTGTGAGGTTTCAGATACTTTTCCTGCACTTAAATAAGTGGTGTATTTTAAAAGTTTATCTTTCTGCTTTCACAGGGTGAGAAAATCTTCTACTTAATTTCACCCACCGCAGCCAACCTCGCACTTTTTGAGCGGTGGAGTTCCTCGTCTAATCAAAATGAGATGTTCTTTGGGGACCAGGTTGATATGTGCTACAAGTGTTCTCTCAAACAAGGAAACACTTTGTTCATACCAACAGGTAAGGAGTGGATATGTAATCCAATATTTGTAGTTTACCATTGCTCTTTACAAGATGAAACAGGATTTAAACGTTATTTTTGCCTTTATTTTTGTGTGGTGGGTGGAGTAATGTTGGGACAATACAGAAATGTTTAGTAATTAAACTGATTTCATCTGGGCATGTTTTGAATAGACCACATTTTTTTGTCCTGTGTTTGTTTCCAGGGTGGATTCATGCAGTGCTGACTCCAGTGGACTGCCTGGCCTTTGGAGGCAACTTCTTGCATAGTCTTAATATTGACATGCAGCTGCGGTTAGTTTTCTAAAGAATTTTCATAATACTTCACATCAGATTAATTACCGCTTTTCGACTCACTGGTTTTGCAATTGTAAATGCTGCTTTCCTACAAGCCTATGAAAGTAAAGAAAAGTGAAGGAGTGACTGAAATGTAATTTTTTTGGATAGTGATCTCAAAGTTGGCATACTTGGAAGTCTATAGAAGGTATATTTTTATTTAGGCTGGCAAGTAGTTAGCAAATTGAGAAACCTATGGTGGGAATTTGAATTAAAGTTATTGATTTAGTATATATAGGAAGTCACTGCATCAGCCACCACAGACCAGATTTGTTGATGTTTTAAAGACGGCAATCCCCTCTTCACCTTTCACTGAAAACTGAATTATTCTTATGATAGTGGAAAATCAAATATGAATAACTTTTAGTTAGTTGATTAGCAGTTGACATTTTAGGCCCATCTGAATTTTCTCATGCCTTTGGTGTCTGTATTTCAGGGCTTATGAAATAGAGAAGAGATTAAGCACAGCGGACTTGTTTAGGTTTCCCAACTTTGAGACAGTGTGCTGGTATGCTGGAAAGCACCTTCTTGACACTTTCAGAGGTAAAGGATTTGAATTAACCTTAGATTTCTAATTGAATGATGTGTGTCTGTTATGCATCTTATTAGCATTATTAACTTTGTCTTACTCTGGCTAAGGTTTGCGAGAAAATCGCAGGCACCCTGCCAGCTATCTTGTTCATGGAGCGAAGGCCCTAAACAATGCTTTCCGCAGCTGGACACGTAAGGAGGTAGAAACTATTTTTGTACCTCACTTGTTTTTTTTTCTTCTCCCTTTTTTGGCCTTTTTATTTGATTAGATTGTTTTCTTTTTACCTAAAGAAGGTAAGAGAGTGAACTTAGATTGAGAACGGTATAAATAAAACAATTTCAGATGTGCCAGGTCTTCCCTTCATGAAATGTGGAAAGGAAAAATGTAGTATTGTGTTTAATGTGGTTTGGTGCACGCTGTTGAGCCGTCCGTATTCTCATGGTTCCACCATGAATTACCAGGTGCTTAAAGTCCGCACATGCAAAGCAGAAAAGAAAAGGCATGCAGGAGTGACAAATGCAAACTGGAGATGTGGCTTTTCTTGAACTGTTCAAGGCTTTTTCCACATGAAATATATATATATATCACTCAATCCTTCATTTTAGACAGACATGTATTGAAAGAGAACAGCACCAATGTGATACGAGTTTTTTTTTTTTTATTTATTTTTTTTTTTTTGGCTCTAGTGGCCTTTAATGACAGTAGCTTGACAGGAAAGGGGGCAGAGATAGAGAGGGGGAGACCTGCGGGAAAGGGCCATGGGCTGGAATCGAACCCACGGCCACCCGCTTGCGAGCAAAGGCTCTGTATATGGGCCGCCCGCTCTAACCATTAGGCTACGGCTGCGGCCCGTGATACGAGGTTTAACAGCCAGAAAGAAGTGAAGAGGAGTTATCAATACATCAAATCATTTCATTAAATGTATTTATACTACATATGCCATAACATTATTGATGAGTGAACTATCCAGTTTTTTTTTAACTGAGACTATTATGTTCATCATAAGTTTCTTTCATATGTTATAACGACTGACACTTATCCCATTCCTCAGGCTTTGCCAGATCATGAAGTTGAGATCCCAGAGACTATCAACACCCAGACACTTGTTAGGGACCTGGCCAAGGAGATTCGTCTTGTCGAGGTAAAGATTAGAACTACTTGAAAACATATATAAAATTTGAAAATGGCATGCAGAAATGTATAGATGCATAATGGTTTTTGCTTCATATTAAACTGTGCTTTGCTTTGCCAGGATATATTTCAACAGAATATTGGCCGCACTGGACCTCAGTTTCCTGGGGCGTCGCTTTCCAAAGCTCCATTGAGTTCCTCTCATAACTCTGGACGTCCCCCTGGAAAAAAGAAAGGACCCAAGCCCAAAGAGGTAGTAGGGGGCCTCGGGTCCCCTGGAGCCAAAAAGAAGAATCAGAAGGGGCTACTTAAGGCAGAAGCAGGAGAACTCGACCTCATTGAGATCCACACCAAACACACACTCAAGAAAATTCAACCCGGTAAATCCAAACACAAGAACAAGGTATGCGCGAGGATAATGAAATACTAAGAATTACTATTTAAGTGCATGTGTAAGTCAATGTCTAAGTGTTATGACAATATGTATTATATGCCCATCCAGCTGGATCTACCATTAGAGGAGTTTGAAGGGAAGCTAAACAAAAGCAAACTGAAGCTCGTGCTTACCAATGGGAAAATACAAGGGTGAGTGTTGAAGTCATTTGAAGCAAACTTGGTTTTAGTTTTCATACACTTGAAAATTTTAGCTTTTAATGTTTTTGTTTTTTTGTTTTCTTTTAATTATAGTAAAAAAGATGGTAGCAGTAATGGTGGAGGGAGTGCTGGAAACTACAAGCATCTTGCTACAGAGGGATCCAGTCTTTCTGATTTGGAATCTGAGGATGAGTTGCAGATTGATGAGACCCCCCCTCCAAAACGCAAGACTCCTGGACCTGGCAAGAAAAAGAAACTAAGTGGTGAGCATTTAATTCCTAACAACAGTATACTAACATGTGATTAGAATTTCACAGATTTGATTTAGATGTGTGAATGCTCCCGTAGGTCTTCCAAGGAAACTCCCACGGGCCAAACCCTGCTCTGACCCTAATCGCATCAGGGAACCAGGAGAAGTCGACTTTGACATTGAGGTGAAGACAAACGACGTCTTGTACATTCAGACTGTTTTCTTTAAGATGTAGTCACTTTAGACAGCAAGCCTGAATGATGAGGAGGAAAACTGACTCCGCCCAAATGATTTGCAGTATTTGGGTGGAAAGGTACTAGAATCAAGTGATGTTACACTGTTTATATCAGACCTTTAAGCAAGTTCTCACTAGTTACAATCACTCTATTTTCAAATCTTTTATTCATTATCGTTTTGGAGAAAGTCAGGCAGTGATTTGTCGTGAATTCTACACCTGAGTAGTATGACAGCTCTTGACAGCATGTTTTTGTATGGCTCCAGGAGGACTATACTACTGATGAAGAGGCGCTGGCTGCCCATGGAGTGAAGGGGGGTGCAGGGGGCATCCTTGATTTATTAAAGGCCAGCAAGCAAGTTGCAGGCTTAGACTCTGCAGCACTGAGGTTGTGAGCCTTGTTTTACCAAATGATAGTCTGAAAAAAAAAAAAAAAGATGTTTTTCTAAAAATCTGTTTTTGATTGATTTCTTCTTTTTTTTTTTACTGCCCAGTGAGGAAGCCCCAGCCTCTCCCAGCACTCGGGATGCTATCCAGGGTATGCTCTCCATGGCCAACCCCCCTTCATCTTCCTCATCTTCATCCTCCTCATCCCCCTCATCTATCTCTGGCGGCCTGACAGAGGGATTAGGGGTCATCAAGGAAAAGGGTCGCAGGGCTGTGTGGGTGACTGCCGGAGTCAAGAAGACGGCAAACTCTGAGAAGAAGCCTGTTATCCAGCGGCCAGGAAAACGACCAATAAAAAGGCCTGCCCGTCATCTGAGTGATGAAGAGAGTCCAGATGAGCAAGAGACATTAGGAACTTGTTTTAAGGACTCTGATTATGGTGAGAAAAACAAACATCCAAGGTTTTAATGATGATAGATCAATGCTTTTTTTTATTTTTTATTAAGTAATCCTAAGATTATAGCGATGAATATGTTTTTAAAGTTTACCCTTCGTTGGAGTCCGATGAGGATGACCATACCAGCAAAACTAAGATGAAGCGGAAGAAAAACTGGGATGACACACCGTGGAGCCCAAAAGGTAGTTGACCACATGTCAACATGGACAGTTTCTTTTTAACCTTTCTAATGGTTGATCTCTCAACAAGCTATTGCTATTTACAGCAAGGGTGATGCCCACCCTTCCAAAACAAGAGCGACCTGCCAGGGAAGGGGCAAGAGTCGCCTCTGTAGAAACTGGCCTGGCAGCCGCTGCTGCAAAGTTGGCTCAACAAGTGAGTTGGAAAAGTCAACAGATTAGTTTCAAAATATGTGTCCATGAAGAATGTGGAATAGAAAGAGCTTGACAGTCTTGTTTGTGCTTGTGACTCAGGAGCAGCAAAAACCTGCCAAAAGGAAGTACACCAAAAAGCAGCGTCCTCCTCCTCCAGTCGTCACTCCTCCACCTGTTCAGACCGAGCCTGCCCCGCTCTCACCGGCACCTGCTCCAGAGTCTGGAGCAGATGTCAGCCCAGACAGACGAATGGATTATTATTCTGCCAGTCTGTTAGACCATGAATACACAGCAGGGCCGGGACCTTTTGGCCCCGGGGGCCCTCGAGGCAGTGGGGCCATGGCTCCTGGTGTATTCCTTACTTCTCGAAGACCCTCTCTGTCCCCTCAGAATAGCAGCTCTCATTCTGGTGCATCCCTTACAGGTTTAGCCAGCCAGGGGACAGCAGCAGTCGCTCAAGGTAGGTACAAATATTGACTTGGAATAAATAGTACACTATTGTTTCATGTTTATATTTCTTTTGATGTATTTCCCTTATTTTTCCCTTTTACTTTGACTTAGGCAAACGCCCAAAGAAAGGACTTGCAACTGCAAAACAGAGACTTGGGAAAATTCTGAAAATTCATCGCAATGGCAAACTTCTCTTGTGAGAGGTGTTCATAATGTGGCTGAAGACTTGGAAAGAATGAAGAAAAGGCCTGTATAAAGCAGGTCTGAAGGAAAAGGAGATGATTATCTATATTTTTACTTTGAATAGATTTGTTCACGATTTTCACTTGTTATCGAACCTCATCACATCTTTACCTTCACCAGTTACTCTGCCCAACTCATCTTATCCACATGTGCGTTGTAGCTTTTTAGAGGCACATCTGTGACTTTAATTAAATCATTGCTGGAGGCACATTTAATATGGTGAATTATTTTTAAATCTCACATATTTGACATTGTGCAAAAATACTGCAAAAAATGGGAACATAGGTTTAGCATAAATTGACAAAAACCAAATAGTTTCTTTTGTTACAACTACTGTATATATGTAAAGTCCATTTAACATTTTTAAAATGGAAAGAAAATATCTTTTTCTAGTCGGGTAAAAAAAAGTAATGTTTGCATAGCCCCAAACCCCATGCACTTTTGTGCGAACAGTGCAAAACAGTCTGTAGATTTGGTGTTGTATGTAGCTGCCTTTCTTTTTTCCCCCAGTTTTCTGTAATAATTTTACAGCTAGTACACCACTCTTTACACAAACAGTTGTTAAAATATTCCGTGTGAAGCAGGCTACGTGTATGATTCTTGGAGCTCTAAACACAGCATGGAAAGTTTTCATATTATTCCGAGACAACCGATTGTATTTATTTTTTACATATTTATTTAACAAGGCAGAATTTCTTATTTTTCTCTCCAGTTTTTAGCCTGTTTTAATGTAGCATGCATTGCCTCTCAGTCCTTATTGTGAGTACTTCTGTTATTTTTTACCACCTGAAATCTGAAGAAGACTCTGTTGTTCTGTTAGAATTTTGTTTAGTTTTTGTTGTACTTGTAAATATTTGTAATATCTGTAATTTATATAGATGCATAGGAAAAATGGAAAAAAATTATGAGATGAGTTTTGTGCATGTTTGGGCCCCAAGTGTTGTCAGCTTTCTTGGGTAAATTGAAGAGATGTGCTTCATATCAGAATGTACAAGTCATAGCAAATGTTGGAGAGGTGTCAATGTAAATTAGTACAAACTTTGCGAAGGTGCAGGAAATTGATATGTAAATATCTGTTTTTAATTTAATTTCTTTTATAGTTCCAAAACTTTAAATCTTTCATAACATGTACATGACACATTGCGCCACTTGGGAAACATGATAGTTCTTTTTTTATATTTGTATGCAGTAAGTGTAATGTTCCATTCATATTGTCTTTTTAGTGTAATATTGGATGTGTACCAGGAAAAAAATGCCCTTGATGAATTTCATCCATTTTAGTTTTATATTTGTTCATACTTTATGTGTTGGTGTGTACATTGTCTAAAACATGATGTGTTGATACAACCTGGACAAGATAAAATTTACCCTGGGCAAAATTGGCTTTTTCATTTTTTTTTAAATGAGAATATCACCAAAACCTTAAACATGATTAGTGGACAAAGTAATGTTTTGTTTTCGCCACATTTCAGCCTGTTGAAAATATCAGGTATCAGACCCCTTTATTTTTTTAAAATGTTGAATGTAGTTTTTTTTTCTTTTTGTCGGTATATACAAATGAATGTTGTGTTGTATGAAACACGTCCACAACTCTTTCTCTTTTCACTGAAGTACTTATCTTCAGTGGAAACAACAGTTATTTGAAGGATATTGATATCAGATTCTCAGTCCTCAGGTTTTTTCCTTTTATTTTTATTTTTTACAAATTACTGTAATATTTTTTTAATGAATATTATTCCATTGATACATTTTAGATACAAATTACTTTGTTCAAATAGGTGGGCTAACATTTGTTATTAAAATGTTTCATCCTAATTGTGTTGAGTTTGAATAAACTATAAACATTAAACTATTTTTCATAAAGCCTGGAAAATCCAGCTGTGTACTTTCATGTGCCCATCGCGAGGTTAAAAACTGGAAATATAAGTAAATATTGAATGGGTATGTCCTCATCCAAATAAAAACACAAGCAGTCTTATTTTTTTTTTTGACGATTACAAGGGAGTGCCCTCTGTAGACACCAATAGCAGGTGTTCTCGCGAGAGCTAAACTACCGTACCACACTAGTGCAAGATGGAGAAGTAGATGTAACACGGATTCGAGGTAAGCAAATAGGCCTATTCCAAACGCCTGATGTGGATTTCATTCAACCTGTATCAGAGTTGTGTTCGTATATAGCCCTGTTGTTATTTTGCTCATCTGTTCGGACTCAAGATTACATATTAGTTTCTTTTTAAGGATAAAGTATGGGTCCTCTGCAATGTGAACCGCCATTTTTAATTTAGCCATGATCTCACGGACAGAGCATTGTGCGTAGCTTCTCATTGCTAGCTAGTTAGCTCTCGCGAAGCTCTCAAACATACCCGCCGCGCGCGCACACACACACAGAGACTGGTGTTGAGTGTGTATAGGTATGTTTGGCTCAACACAAGTCATAGCCGATCGTCTTTTTCTGGACACTCTCACGGTATAACGAAACAACTGGTAACGTTCAAATGTGCGTAAGGTCAGAAAAACGACTCTTTGTGATGTGTTACCGTTATCTACCGACACCAAATGAATCAGAAGTACCAAATGTTAGCTTGAACTGCTAGTAAATCTAGCAAACGTCACGCAATTAGCCATTAACTTTGCTAACGTTATCATGAACATTATCTGGAACTGCGTAGGTCTCTACTTTCAAAGCTCTGACAAAGTTGTTTGATCTTTAACAAGCTAAGTAATCAACGAAGTGACTCCAATCATACTAAATATTGTCCTTAGACTTATTATTTAATTTATAGGATATGATAGCCCAGCTACAAGTAACATCAGTTGCAGAAATACAGTTTCCGTTTTAAATCAGGCACATCAAAAGTAGTCTCTTACTACCTAAAAGACTTAGATCTGGCTATCATTCAGAGATATTTTTTTTCTATTTGGTTCTTTATTTTCTGAGCATAAGAAATAGCCCTTGCAATTTCTCATTTAGCTCCACAAACCAGTTAATTGTTCACACCTGTTTAGCTGATAAAGCATAAATTAATCAGCTAATCACATTGCTGTTACTCCCATTATCAGACTTAAAATAAGGGGTTAAAGTTACAGCCAAATTAGGACAGTAAAAAAAAGGATTTTGTTGATACATGACTGTCTACTGTTAGTATTTAGAAAACATAATACTTTCTGGAATTTTATACATGAAGACTTGTTGTGGCTCATGTCTCAGAAGAAAGGTCGGATTAAAAGTATCCCAGAATACACAGCAACTCAGTTCTTCTTAATGGCAGCATAAGACCATACTTGTTCACATATGTCCACTAATAGCAAAAAAGTAAAGGGTATGGGGGTAAAGGACCCAAAATGGGCAGTGATTGATAATGAAAAGGGTAAGAAAAAGAAATAGGATGGTATCAGTACTTCTTTTTTTTTTCCACGATGGTCAGGTGATCAATCAAAATAATTCATAAACTGCTGTAAAACATATATCCATTCTGTGTTTTATAAGTATCTCTGGTTCGTACACAACACTAGAAGACAATTTCGCAGCTTACAGGAGTAGTGTTGATTATCATGTCAAGCACTTTTCAAAAGAAATTGGTCATTTTACCTTCTTGCATCGGGATAATGCGTAGTGTCAACAGAGCTGTTATCATCTCACACTCAATTTAAATAGCCTCCACATTCTCCAGATTGAAATTAAGTAGAGCACGTTTGAGATGTTGTTGAATGGAATATTAGCATACTAAATTATCACTCCAGGAATCCATTGTAACTCAAGAGGTTATTATGTAAATATTAATCACTGTATCAGAGAAATGTTTCCAAATTCTTTGTTGATTTCTTTCCGATAGCTGTCCACTTTATCCTTTATCTAAGCAACAAAGTTTCCAGTGACTGAAACTTAAGATAAAATTAAACTCTTACTCATCAACATTCTGGTCCTTGTCATCCTTGCAGTGAGGTAGAGTCAATAGAAGGCTCTGTACATTTTGGATACCTCAATATTTTATGTGCGAAAGACCAGTATTTTCATGGGCTTGATTGTTCAATTTTGATGGGTTACTACTACCAGTCACTTCTTATAATTGTTTTGTGAGTACTTGGAATTGAAAGAAAGGTCCATTAGGTAGTCAAGTATATTTGGTTTAGAATAAACAAAGAGAAAGATTAACCTTGTTTATTGACTTTTGCTTAACCACTTCATTGATTAGTGTAGTCGATATAAGTTAATACAAGTTTCCATTGAAAAATTTTACAGCTACCAATTTGTCACCACATATTAATTTTTTTTATCTAATTTAGATGTTTATTATATTTCCAGATTGTGTGAAGAAACTGCTTGGCGAATCAAAGTGCACGATGGTGGATTTATTTAACCAAAGCAGTTTCTGGTAGGTACTGCTATATATTGTCTTCTTAAAGGAAAATGATAGGATAAAACATATTCATACACATACATACATATTCATAATCTCAATATACTGTCCAGAGAGAATTATGGTAACACATTTTTTTTGTTAATCAGGCTTGATCAGACACATTCTGTTTCTATGGACAAATGATTGTAAAGGGTTATTATTTTTTTGCAGACCTTTTTTTTTTGGATTACTTTAAATAGCATGAGAAATTATTCTTTATCAATTCAACAACACCCAAAATGGTTTTTGAAATTTAAACTAAAAGCATATTCAGCTAATCAGCATATTGCACCAACCCTCCTACTTACTTGGCATGGGCAATTAAATGTGATCTTATTTCTGCTAGTTGCTGTCAGCTCTGACATCGACTATGGTTGCTGTGATTTGATGAAAGTTTCTCCATAAGTTTTGCTCCCCCAAAAACGAAACTTTTAACACTGCCCAAGAATAGTGTTCCTGCTTCTTGCAGTTACATGCATTATGATGCATTTATTTCAATAGAAATCAGTATATCCAAATGATATGCTGATGTTAATATTTTGGATATATTGTTAGAATGACAATGTGTCCATGCAAATGTGTTACTTTTTCTCTCCCACTCTCTAAAATGGGCATATCTATTATTTGTAAGAGGCATATTTTCAAGTGTATAGGAACATGTTGAGGTCCACAGTTGATGGACATTAAAGAGGCTAGTTGGGATGGTGGCTATGAATTAGGTAATCATGTTCTTTGTTGTTCTACATAATTTGTATGTTTTGTGGTGTGGGGTGATGGATTGTAAAGCTGCAGAACGTGTTCAGGTGATGCATTCCTGGTCCGTTGTCCAATTTTAATACGCAACGATACAAACAGCAGTGGCTACTCATTCCGAGCAGTAACGTTATTCACTTTTTGCACACTACCCGGAGTCATGACTGTGCCAACAGCTAATGCCAATGAACTATGGAAATAGGCGCGGATACAGTTGTACACCGGACGGATGAAGCAACTTCTTATTTGACTCGATAACCGGTAGTCAATCCAGTCGAGCGAAAATTAAAAGCAAAACTCGCAGTGTCACGATAGACCAAACCGACAATGATTCAGCGAGTTATAATGCATTTCTGCCTGCTGCTTGGTCAACGGTAGCTAGCTTGCTGGCTAGCGCGTGCCCCAACTGTGTAGCTGTGAAATCGGGGGGACCGAACCGTGAGAAAGTAACTTTACCCTTTCCAGACATTTTACACACATATGTGTCACAGTCGCTTGTAAGTAAGTGCTGTTTACACTTTCGTTTTTCGTTAGAGCGGAGACGACGCAGGATTGTGGAGTGCGGGCTTCCTTTGCGGCCTACGGGACCCCGACCTAAATTAGTCATAAGAACGATCAGAAGAGGTTAGTGAATCGGTTATGTCTGTTTTGACAGCTGTACTACTAAGGATCATGCTGGGTTTCGATTTTTGATCGGCTACATGTCACGTGCTGTTGGTTAATAGACGCAACCTGTGTGGCTTGGCTAACTGTTATAAGTCACAGTAAGTTGGTATTTCGAGGGAAGCTCGTTTGCTAATGTTACCGGTAGCTAAGTGTTAGCCGGTCAGGGGTTAACATCATCTTCTCTACAAACGTACTTTATCGCTACGTTAAGCTTGCCGGTGTGTCTGGTTTCGTTCATGCTGTTTGCGAGTCTCCAAACTACCTTCGTTTGTAAATATAATTCAGCCTGTGAGAACTATATGTTAATAGCTGGTAAATAACATATAGCTGCTAGCTATGGTGACGTTAGCCGGTTAGCGATGTAGTTCTAACTAACATTAACATTCAGTCCAGCAGAATTTATGATGGCCAAGCATATTTTCAGATTGCATATTATTAAGCCGACAATTTATTATTGTATAAGAGGCTAGACAAATGTTTGGAGTCAAAAGATGAGGCCCAGGCTAATTTGATTAACTTTGTGTCGCATGTTGCCTGCTAGCCACTGGCTAATGGTCTTCGTTTGTCTGCTTTGTGCTGACCAGACGTCTTGTAAATGAAACAAATGTAGTTTTATGATCACACGATGATGTTCGCTTGTGTCCATTTATTTGATATACCTCATATATTCAAGAATTGAACTGGTGAGCAACCCGATATTCATTCGATGCTTTTCAAAACGTTGAAACAAGTGATTGTGTTTTATGACTTTTATACCAATTTCTGTAACCATTTTATTGTCTTACTCGAAAAAGTAAATTCAGTTTTCAGTTCAATTTCGGTTTACCCTTTCTGTCTGATAACCCAGTGTACATAACGTTATATACTGTTTTGTGATATTACTGTAGTGTGATGGAAACAATTGTTTTGCAGGTAATGTGACTAGAACATGCTGTGAAGTTGGTATTGCCAAATAATCTTCTGTAAGTATCAGGTTTTCAACCTCTGAGTAAATTTAGGCAATTGATTTTCATCTCGATAAAAGTGTCTAAATCAGTAAATAATGTATCTCATCTCTTGGTATCTCAGTTGAAAATGAAAAGTCTCCATCATATACTTCTGCGTAATATCCATTAACTTTTTTTTAAAAAGGAGCAGCAAATAGAGATCAGCTACAATGAAGGTTGACAGAAGCAAGTTAAAGAAAACTCCTACGGAAGCTGTAAGTATGCATAATAATTTCCATTTGATTTGTTTTCCCCCTCTAATTCTAGCCTCACTGGTCCCACAAACTCTTTTAAAGTTTGAAATGGAATACTAGCTTACTTTAGTTTTAGTTTGGTACATATTGCACCTGAAGGTATGAGTTGAGCATTTTGGTAAATCACGGTGCTGTCAAAGAGTACTTTACTGGGTTTGTTTTTTGGAAGAAAAGGCATCAATCATCAATGAACACTTTTTGACCGTACATTTTTTTTCTCCCTCTGAATCAACAGCCGGCTGACTGTAGGATACTAATAGAGAAACTAAAGGCGTGCAGTGATGAACAACTACTAGTTGAATTGCAGCACATCAAGACCTGGAATATTGGCAAGGTGAGACCCAAGGAAAAAGTTAATGGAGAGAATCCTTTTAGTGTTTTGATATGGACACTGATTAGAATTATGCCTAAAGTGTACTCCAAAAATCTAGCTATTTTGTCTAGTTTGGCTAGTAGCACATCAGCATATCCAAGATAACAACAACTATGTAGTTTTTTAAGACCAGTGGTATTTTAACAACAAGATCTATTTGCTGTTTTATGGTTGAAGAGTGATTGGAGAAAGTAAGTGTTTGACTTAATTGGAGCACTGTCAAAGTAGCTTTGAATTTCTTGCCTAACATGATGCATCATACTTGAATCCAGTTTAGTTTAAACAAGCTACATGTTTTCATGGGTGTTAAGTGGTTTTAAGTATATTTACCATAAGAGAGAACTAGATAAAGTGGTAGAAAAAAAGACAGTGATACAGTTATGCTGTACAATTGCCTGATAAAAAAACAAACAATTGTTTATAAACTCAGAATGTTAAGGATGATAATGAATCCAAAATAAAAGCAGAGTCACAGTAATATTAGTTATTATGATTATGTATTTAATCATTCTGTATATTAAAATTTCAACCATGTTTTATTTAGGTCTGTCACACTTGATCTCTACTTTACAACTTTATTTACCTGTTTATTTAATCTTCCTCTGCTCTATTTCCTCTCATGAACAGTGTGAGCTCTACCACTGGGTGGATCTACTGGATCGCTTTGATGGCATTCTGTGTGATGCAGGCCAGACTGTGGAGAATATGTCATGGCTGCTAGTTTGTGACCGTCCTGACAATGGACAGCTCAAAGCATTGCTTTTGGCGGTGCTCAACTTCACAGCTCTGCTCATTGAATATAGTTTCTCTAGGCATCTCTACAGCTCTATAGAGGTAAGCTAGTCTGTCCTCACCGTTTTCTGCCCCAATGTTTGACTTTATTTTGTAATATTTAGAATTCTTTTCTCTATTTTCTACTCTCTTCCTTTACAGCACTTAACCACCTTGTTAGCATCATGTGACATGCAAGTGGTCCTGTCTGTGCTGAACCTACTTTATGTGTTCAGTAAGCGCTCCAACTATATCACAAGACTTGGATCTGATAAAAGGACACCTCTTCTGGCTCGTTTACAACACCTGGCTGAGGTTTTTTGCATACCCCCAATTTCATGTAGTCATGATTGAGCTGTTTTTCAGAGAAAAAGTTTTTTAATCTCTTTGCTTGCTTTTGCAGAGCTGGGGTGGGAAGGAAAATGGATTTGGTTTAGCTGAATGCTGCAGGGATCTGCCTATGACGGTAAGAATCTTCTAGAGTGATGTTCTGCTTTTCTCAATTAACTACTGCTTTTGAAGTGTACCTTTTTTTTAAAGAACTTTTTCCCCCTCCCAATAAATGAGCAGAAGTATCCTCCCAGTGCTACCACACTGCACTTTGAGTTTTATGCCGAACCGGGTCCAGAGGTCAAAGTAGAGAGGAAGGTAAAGGCTGCCATATTTATCTAAGCAATCTTAATGTAAAAGAAGGTATTCATTTTCAGTTGTTAATTTAAGTATTTTTTTATGTTACCGAACGTCTTCCTAATTCTTTCAAATTATTTCCCTAGCAGACAAGTAGTAACACACTACATTACATCCACATTGAGCAGCTTGACAAGGTAAAAACAGATTATATTTGACAGTAATTGCAAAATAATGATACCATTGGTTCCTGTCTTGTCACATGATATTTTCTCTCTTAGATTTCAGAAAGTCCATCTGAGATTATGGAGTCACTAACGGTGATGTACAACATCCCTAAAGACAAGCAGACACTGCTGTTCACACACATTCGTCTAGCCCATGGTTTCTCAAATCACAAGAAGAGGCTGCAAGCTGTGCAGGCCCGACTGCATGCCATTTCGATACTAGGTGAGTATAGTGGAGGCTATGTCTTTAACAAGATTCTGTGAAAAGGTGTGAATTTTCTGATTTTGTTTTTTTGTTGTTTTTTTTTTCAGTGTATTCAAATGCACTCCAAGAGTCAGCCAACAGTATTCTGTATAATGGCTTGATAGAGGAGCTAGTAGATGTCTTACAGATTACAGACAAACAGCTTGTGGTGAGAAATAACCTTGCTAACCTTGCTTCTTCTTTTAAATCAACAGTTTGTCAAATTAAGCATGTAGAATGTTTAGCAATGGTTTTGTATTTGTTTCAGTAGGCATAGTTACCAAGATTGCATTTTGTGCATGTTCTTCACTGTGAAAGCGGCACAGTAAAATGCCAACATATAACGTTTTAGTTTTTCTGAAGTACCTTTACTTTATCTGTCAGGATATAAAGGCAGCATCTTTGCGCACTTTAACATCAATTGTCCATTTGGAGAGGACGCCAAAGCTTTCCAACATCATCGATTGTACTGGCACGGCATCCTATCACGGCTTCTTGCCTGTATTGGTACGCAACTGTATACAGGCAATGATTGGTGAGAAGAAATCTTGTTTTATTCTAAAAAAAATCAAATTAATTATATATAAGGAAATATATGATGGATTTCTTTTTTAATTTTTCTCATTTCATTTCCAGATCCTCTGATGGAACCCTACCCACACCAGTTTGCCACAGCACTCTTCTCATTCCTGTACCACCTGGCTAGCTATGATGCTGGAGGGGAAGCCCTTGTGTCCTGTGGTATGATGGAAGCGCTTCTGAAGGTAAAGCCCTGCTCAGCAACTTATTTATTTTTTTGTCTTTTTTTTTATTATTGTTCAACAACATCATTTGTTGTCTTTTACCTGATAGGTGATCAAGTTCTTGGGTGATGAGCAGGATCAGATCACGTTTGTGACACGAGCAGTGCGGGTTGTGGACCTCATCACCAACCTCGACATGGCTGCCTTTCAGTCCCACAGCGGCCTTTCAATTTTCATCTGTAGGCTAGAGGTGTGTTTTGGATAAGGGTTTGGCTTTCCTCATGCAATTGCGCAGTGACTTATTTTTAATTTGAAGCACTTGTTTATTCTCCAATTAATTTATATCCTATGCATAGCACGAGGTGGACTTGTCACGGAAAGAGTGCCCTTTTGTCATCAAGCCAAAGATCCAGAGGCCTAGTGCAACTGTGGAGTCTGAGGACATGGACACAGACATGGAAAGTACGTTTATCCAAGGAATGTTCTCACTTTCCATTGCTTAATTTTATATTCACTGGCAATAAAAATAATCTGTGCTCAAAAAAGTGTTATATATTAAAAAAATAATCATCATGAACTATGGCATCTTGTTCAACCTAATACATGTGAAATTTAAGATATTTTGAGGGCAATGTGAGCAATAATGATGCTTTATAGGTGTTTAATCAATGTCTATAAAGGCTCTGTTTTATTTCAAGTTCAATGCTTTTTTGTCAGTATTGCCAGTTTATAAAGACTCTTCAGAGTTATCGCTAATTTGCCAACCTAATGGATTCTCACAGTGTCAGAAGTTTCAATGGAGAGCAGCCCAGGACCATCAACTTCTTCTGTTTCCAGACCAGAGTCTGACCACCGAGCACAGAGCAGCTCTGCTAATACGCCTCGTGCAGGTAAACAAATGGCAGGCACACATAACACACAAATGTGCTCATTAAGTTTTAACTCTGTTTCGTATTTGTATCTTGATAGGTATGCAGTGTATCCCCCAGCGGGCAGCTCTGTTGAAGTCGATGCTAAACTTCTTGAAGAAAGCCATCCAGGATCCTGCCTTTTCTGATGGCATCCGCCATGGTCAGCCATTGTCGTCCTCTCAGCTCTTGCATAAACAAGAATGTGTACTTAACTCATGTTCATCTAAGGTTAACATTTTCATATATTGCCTGTTTGGCACCTCCCTTTTTTGTGTTCTTCAGTCATGGATGGGTCCTTGCCTACCTCACTTAAGCACATCATCAGTAATGCAGAATATTATGGCCCTTCACTTTTCCTCTTGGGTAAGCTTTAAAATTCTGCTTTTCCATTGTTAATGTTTCTGTCAGTTCATTCGTGTAATGATTTTAACTTTCTCTTCATCCATGGTCCTGGAATAAAATGTCCCTTTTTCTTTTCTGTGCCCTAGCTACCGAGGTGGTGACAGTTTTTGTGTTCCAAGAGCCATCCCTGCTCTCCTCCTTGCAGGACAATGGTCTCACTGATGTTATGCTGCATGCTCTGCTTATCAAAGACGTGAGTTCCCTGCATTGTTTTTTTCATGTTGGAACTTGGAATGCCACTCACTCAGTTACTTCCAGATGTGTCAAACCAACCTAGAAAGGACATAATACATTAAAAAGGCTGGCGTCCATTTTGTTGCGGTGAATGGTTTCCGAACAGCACAGATGGTTTACAATGGGTCTTTAAGCAGACAAAAGGTCATTCAATGTATTGTTTTTCAGGTTCCTGCTACTCGTGAGGTGCTGGGATCACTACCTAATGTGTTCAGTGCCCTCTGCTTGAATGCCAGAGGCCTGCACTCTTTCGTTCAGTGCCAGCCCTTTGAGCGCCTCTTCAAAGTGCTTTTGTCCCCGGACTACCTTCCTGCAATGCGACGGCGCCGTAGCTCCGACCCACTGGGTGAGTTGTTGTTTTTTTATGCATATATTCTTCTGTTCAACTGCGAAACATGTTTGGATTGATGGTTTATGTTTTGTTTGCTCTAGGTGACACTGCCTCTAACTTGGGCAGTGCTGTAGATGAGCTCATGAGACATCAGCCCACTTTGAAGACAGACGCTACTACTGCCATTATCAAGGTAGAGTGCCCGCTCATTTCTTCTAGTTTTGCTACATCAAATATTGCAAAACAATTCAGGCAAAATTTCTGTTGCAGTTGCTGGAGGAGATCTGCAACTTGGGTCGAGCTCCAGAGTACATCTGCCAGAAACCATCTATTCAGAAAGCCGACGGCACTGTGGCTGTGCCACCAGCACGCTCCAGCCATGCTGCTGAAGAAGCTTCAAGTGAAGATGAAGAGGAAGAGGAGGCCCTTCACACATTCACCCAGCAGCAGGGGGAACCAGAGAGCAACAGACAGTCAGTGCCACTTGAACTGTATGACGCTGAGTTCATAACACATTTCAACAGAACACCAACTCTTTACAAAACATCTCTACAGAATTTAATATTGTCAATTCAAATGAAACAATATAATTTTTTTTTTTTTTTTTGGTTGATTTTAATGGATATTTGTATTTTTCTTAGGGTGGTTGGCACTGAAGAACGGATACCCATCCCTCTAATGGATTATATTCTGAATGTGGTGAGTTCTGATTCTTTGGTTGGTTAATATTTGACTTCTATCATTTTTTTCCACACTACAGTGGAACTCCTTTGGACATATTGGGCTCAGTGTAGGTCCTGAAACACTAACTTTCAAAACTTAGTTTTGGGATGATTGTCCTACCACCTGAGCCTCAG
Organism: Menidia beryllina; assembly: GCA_013363375.1. Classification (NCBI taxonomy): domain Eukaryota; kingdom Metazoa; phylum Chordata; class Actinopteri; order Atheriniformes; family Atherinopsidae; genus Menidia; species Menidia beryllina. The sequence continues at coordinate 10,102,862 of JABUIW010000028.1, read as the reverse complement.
CTGTCCCTGCCTCAGGCCACTATTGATGAAATATCAACTGAAATGTCATTTTCTAATTATTATTGGAAATCTGGTTATATTGAAGTACTTTCTATATGATATGTTTTAAGCCATCACACAATTTTTTCCCTAATTTGTCAGTTCAGTCATTACTTTGAACATGTTTTCCAGATGAAGTTTGTAGAATCCATTTTAAGCAACAACACCACAGATGATCATTGTCAGGAGTTTGTCAACCAGAAGGGGTTGTTGCCCTTGGTTTCTATCCTGGGCCTCCCCAACTTGCCCATTGACTTCCCCACTTCAGCCGCCTGCCAGGCTGTGGCTGGTGTCTGCAAGTCCATACTGGTGAGCAAAAAAGACTAAAGCACTAAACACTGTTACATTTATTTTATTATACATAGACTAGGTGTATTTTTTGTCTAATTTAATATGCGATTGTCTTCCTAAACCTAAACCTTTCACTTTAGACACTTTCACATGAACCAAAGGTTCTTCAGGAGGGCTTGTGCCAGTTGGACAGTATTCTGATGTCATTGGAGCCGCTCCATCGACCAATTGAGGTGCCTGGCGGCTCTGTGCTTCTTAGAGAACTGGCTAACGCTGGACATGTCACCGATGCCACTCTGTCAGCCCGAGCTACTCCACTCCTACATGCTCTTACCGCAGCCCACGCCTACATCCTTATGTTTGTCCACACTTGCAGAGTCGGACAGGTATAACTTTATTACACTAAGCTAATTCCAGTACGGTGTCAGTGATGTGAGTGATTTTTTTTATGTGAGATTTGTTTGGATGGTGGTTTTGAATTGGATCTTGTGTTTTTTGTTGTAGAGTGAAAATTAATTCTTAATTCAAAATCATCCAGCTCCCAATCTCGTTCCACATATTTTGGTTCTCCTTGAGTTAAGGTTCAGTTCATTTTTCAGTGGTACCAGGAGCGGCATAAAGTTGCCACAAGCCTAGAGTTCCCCCTTGCGGCTGTAGACTGTAACATTTACCCCATGGTTCATTTCTGTCATTATGAATACACTTTAAAAACACAAGTCGTAAAACCAGCCAAAGTGTGGGAAAAATGCTTATTATTGTCTGGAAATGCAGTACTCAAATTGATCTTGGGTATGTTGCATTACCTGTGTTTTGGGGTGTAAGTACTCCACCCTGTAAACCAAACCCTGAAGGGAATATGTTATGCAGTCTTATTTTCTATAGTATTGATACACTGGTTGTATTTGTTTCTGTTCTTTAACAGAGTGAGATCAGAGCTATCTCAGTAAACCAATGGGGATCCCAGCTGGGATTGAGTGTTCTGAACAAGCTTAGTCAACTTTACTGCTCTCTTGTGTGGGAGAGCACAGTTCTACTGTCCCTATGCACTCCCAACAGGTTAGTTTCTGAATGTTTACTCCTTTTGTTTAACTCTACAAATGGCTGTTGTAATTTTTGCTTATTCCTTGTTTTTGCTTAATCCTTAACAGTCTGCCTCCAGGATGTGAGTTTGGCCAGGCTGACATGCAAAAGCTGGTTCCCAAAGAGGAGAAGCCATCTGGCAGCACTGCTGCAACAGCAGCCTCTACCTCCAGGAGAACTGGTAATTTAAACATTTAATGCAGTTGAACAATTTTGTCTGAAGTGTCCTTCAAACTCATTGTGATCCACTTGAATTCAGCAGAAACTGATGCTGTGCCTGTGGATTCATCTGCTGGTGGTCTGTTGGAAGGAATGGGTCTAGATGGGGACACCTTGGCTCCCATGGAAACCGATGAACCCTCCACATCAGACCCAAAAGCAAAGTCCAAACTTACCCCCGCTATGGCCACTCGCATCAAACAAATTAAACCTCTACTTTCTGGTGAGAGAATTTCCTAAGCACTCACATTTATTTTTTAAATGAATTCAACATTTTTGTAAATTCTCCCTTCCCACCACTCACTAAACTCTTGTGCATTTTCAGCTTCATCTAGACTGGGCAGGGCTCTGGCTGAGCTCTTTGGCCTGCTAGTAAAATTGTGTGTAGGCTCCCCAGTGCGCCAGCGCCGCTCCCACCATGCAACAAGCACAGGAACCACCCCTACACCTGCTGCCCGGGCCACTGCTTCAGCCCTCACAAAGCTTCTGACCAAGGGCCTCAGTTGGCAGCCCCCACCATACACACCCACACCTCGATTCAGGTAAGACAAGACTACTGCCAGTGTGACTGCTCACTTTGGATGCAGAATGATATGAAATGCTCTTTTGTTTGTCTTGGCAGGCTGACCTTCTTCATCTGCTCAGTGGGTTTCACATCTCCAATGTTGTTTGATGAGAGAAAGTACCCATACCACCTCATGCTACAGAAGTTCTTTTGCTCTGGGGGACACGATGCCTTATTTGAGTAAGCTTCATGATGTGTTATGATGTTCAAAACAAGGATTTTCTGTTGAAAAGCTGAGCAGTATGAATAAATCTGTGGTCCCCTGTGATGTGATATTTATTGATCAGATCAGAGAAAAGGTACTAAAAGTTTCCAAATAGCCAATGTTCTGAGCCCTCTCCATTTAATCCTAGAACCAAGATTGTAAACCTTTTTCAAAGTTTAACAATATTTTAATAAGTTCCGCTGCTTTTTTGCAGGACATTTAACTGGGCCCTGTCAATGGGTGGGAAGGTTCCCGTCTCTGAGGGCCTGGAGCATGCTGATCTCCCAGATGGCACAGGGGAGTTTCTGGATGCTTGGTTAATGCTGGTGGAGAAGATGGTTAATCCAAGCACTGTGCTGGACTCGCCCCACTCTTTGCCTGCCAAGATGCCAGGGGTCACACCCACAGTGCCCCAATTCAGTGCCCTCCGCTTCCTTATTGTCACCCAGAAGGTCTGTGTTTGCAAGGAATGGTTTTGCTTGATGTTTTTAAATTATTACATTTTTTAAAGCTTCGTTAATCGGCTATGAACTTGGATTGAAACTTAAACGTTTTTTCTTAGTTTTTCTTTCTGCCTTTTATTTTGACTGCTTGTTTTCTTTTTTAAGTATTATTCTTTTTCTGGATTTATTAGGAAAGACAATTGTATTTGTAACATGTTCTCTCCTTCATGTAGGCTGCATTCAACTGCATCCGCAGTCTGTGGAACAGGAAGCCACTGAAGGTTTATGGAGGCAGAATGGCTGAATCCATGCTGGCCATCCTCTGTCACATATTAAGAGGGGAGCCTGTCATCCAGGAACGGCTGGCTAAGGAACGGGAGGGGACTGTGCGTCCAGATGATGAAGCAGCCCCCACTAGTTCTTTGGGACCCAGCAGTGCCCCAGCAGGATCCTCAACAGGAGGAGAGGCACCAGCAGTGAGTGGCACTACCTCTGGAGCGCCAGCAGCTGGAGGAGCAGCTGATGAGTCTACTAATTCTACACCTCGCCGAGAGCCCCAGGTTAACCAAGCTCAGCTCACACAGGTATGAAGGAAACATAATGACACTTGAACATCTTCCTCAACAGCACTTTGACTTGGGTTGTCTCATAGTAATTGGCATCAATTTGGGTTAAATCCCTCCTATCTGGGAAGTCTGCATGCGCTGATTCTTAGGACACCGTTTGTTTTATGACAGGGATTCAGAGGGAGAGAGAGTCATGCACAGGTCCGCCAGGAGCAGCTCCAGCAGGTATAAGAGACATCAGAGAGAAAAGTAGAAGTTGAGAGAAGAGGTAGAGACAGGAAAAATTTTAAAGATTGAGAGGATTGACTCGTATAACAAAACAGCAGCATGAAACCAAAAGGACACGTGTTATGATAAAAGGGATGGGGTGTGGGTGGTACATTATTGTTCCTAACCAATGTGCATTTTTATTTTCTTATGTTGTTGATTTCATCTCTTTGTACTTGTGTAAAAGCAATGTTTTTTATGTGTGGGATTTTAGCTGATGGACATGGGTTTCTCAAGAGAACATGCCATGGAAGCCTTACTGAACACCAGCACCATGGAGCAGGCCACGGAGTATCTACTCACGCATCCTCCTCCTCTTCTTGGTGGAGCAGTAAGGGTAAAGGACCATACTAGTGAACACAAGAATAATTATATTCCCCACAGGATTTTCTGGTTTAATCAGGCTGTTTACGTTGTTCCTATTGAATCAAGGACTTGACTATGTCTGAGGAGGACCAAATGATGAGAGCAATTGCTATGTCACTTGGGCAAGAAGTCAGCATGGAGCAACGCTCTGATTCCCCTGAGGTTTGTTGTTTTTGTTGCTGCGTTACGAAGTGGAACAGAAAGACAGCGTCACGGCGTATAACATTTGCGTTGGTCTAAGAAACCATCATGAATATTTATCGACATTTGATAAGCAGATGTCTAGGTAATCTCTGTTTCTGTTTCAGGAAGCAGCACGTCGGCGTGAGGAGGAAGACAGGAGAGCCAGGGAGCGGGCAGAGGAGGAGGAGGCACGCTGCTTGGAACGCTTCATGGAGGCTGAGCCTTTGGACCCCCAGGAGCTACACACCTTCACTGATTCCATGCTGCCTGGCTGCTTTCACCTCTTAGATGAGCTGCCCGACACGGTCTACAGACTGTGTGACCTGCTGATGACCGCCATCAAGAGGAGTGGCCCTGAGTACAGGGACCTCATTCTTAGCCAGGTTGTCCAACAGGTAAGTGGAATCAACACAGGGTTTTGTTGTAAGGTTTTTCTTTACATTGTGTTTGGGTATTTTCACATGGAATATTTGGCCAAAGCGTGGTGTCCCAAAGACAGTGTTTTTTATTTTTGTTTTTTTAATCCTTCATTTTCTGACCTAATTTTGAGTCCATTTAAAATGTCTGTGGCTAAAGAAAGCTTTTGCCACCCTGATGGTCTCGTTTTGTGTGCGTAGGTGTGGGAGGCTGCGGACGTGCTGATCAAGGCAGCCGAGCCCCTGACCACCAGTGATACGAAGACAGTGTCTGAGTGGACCAGGCAGATGGCAACGCTACCACAGGCCTCCAAGTTAGCAACACGAATTCTGCTGCTCACATTGCTCTTTGAGGTACCAGAAATACTTTCACAAAATGCTCAGTCATAGAGAGTAAAAATATTTTGGTGTGTGGCAATGTGTTTGTGTTTAAATGTTTTTCTCTTTTAGGAACTGAAGCTTTTGGGTGCCAGAGTGGTGGAGAGCAGTGGGATTCTTGATTTGCTTATCAAGCTCCTGGAAGTTGTGCAGCCTTGCTTGCAAGCAGCAAAAGAACACAAAGACATCCAAACACCGAAGTGAGATTTCCATAGAACTTCATTTTCCTCTCTTGGCGATGACTCGCCAGATTTTAATTTAAAGAAAAAACAAAACATGCATGAAGTTTGGTTCATTATAAAAAGTTATTCATTATTCATTAAAAAACAATCTTTTACAGATGGATCACACCAGTGCTACTGATTATTGACTTTTATGAAAAGATGGCAGTGTCTTCAAAGCGAAGGGAGCAAATGAACAAGGTAAAAACTCAAAGACAAAGATTACTAGTTGTAAAAAGCAGCCACATGGGTATTTTTTGGAGCATGTTATTGAAAGCTGAACCTATGATCTTTTATATACACTGATTAACAGCACATACTTTCTACTAGTCATTATCTGTCATTCCTCTGTTTGACATGTATCGTTGGCTTTATTATGTTATATTGAGTCATTGTTTCTATATAAATTAGTCCATATAAAACGTTTCCTGCCCTTAAGATTTCTTACGTTACTTTTCTGCATTATGTTTAAAGTTATGTTTTAGTTCTTTTTCTCTTTTGTAAAGTTAATGAATTGTTTCTGTTGCTTTTATAGTATCTTCAGCCCAATGGAAATAACTGGCGATGGTTTGATGACCGCTCAGGCCGTTGGTGTAGTTACAGTGCATCTAACAACAGTACCATTGACTCAGCGTGGAGGGCGGGGGAAAGCAGCGTCCGCTTCACAGCTGGACGCCGAAGATACACTGTACTGTTTAACACAATGGTGCAGGTAGACACATGCTTTTCTCTCCACCTGCAAAGATTATATATGAATGTAATTTATGTCTTTTTATCTTTTACCTTACCTTAACAAAAAAACTCTTTTGGGCAGGTAAATGAAGAGACTGGCAATAGAAGGCCAGTGATGTTGACTGTCCAGAGAGTGCCTCGCATTCCCAAGCCTTCCAAGACTGGTAGTGCTCCTGACTCGGAGAGAGAGGAAGGAGACAGAGGGAAAGTGGAAGAAAGCCAGACTGACCTAGATTCAGGCGGACCAGTGGAGATAAGTTCCTCAAAGGACGATTCCAGCCTGCTGAAAGAGACCACCTCCGGCCCTTCATCTTCTCTGGAGTCTGACTATTCTCAGGGATCTGACATTGTGGTCAAAGGCCTCACTGAGGACATGACCACTGTTCTTATCCGGGCCTGTGTCAGCATGATAAGTGTCCCTGTTGACCCTGACACACTTCATGCCACACTGCGTCTTTGTTTACGTCTCACACGAAACCACCACTATGCAATGATGTTTGCTGAGCTGAAGAGCACACGGATGATTCTGGGGCTGACACAGAGTTCTGGCTTCAACGGCTTTACTCCACTCGTTACTCTGCTGTTCAGGCACATCATCGAAGATCCAGCCACACTACGGCACACCATGGAGAAGGTTCGTACATTGTGGTGCTTTCTTTCACTGTTTGTGATGACATTTTTTTGTTTAGATTTTTCTACAGAAGTTCTTTCCATACCATGAAATCAATTGGTCAATGTGTTGCTAAAGGTGGTGCGTTCAGCCGTGACAAGCGGGGCAGGGAGCACCACCTCAGGAGTGGTGTCGGGCAGCCTGGGTTCTAGAGAAATCAATTACATCCTCCGTGTGTTGGGTCCTGCTGCCTGTCGAAATCCTGAGTGTTTCATTGAAACGGCCAGCAACTGTATCCGCATTGCACTGCCCGCACCCCGTGGAGCCGGCACAAGTGAGTTGTTTAATCATTTTGGATATGCAAAGTTGATTTTAAAGTTTACTTTAAGGTGACTTGTTTGTAAGATATCCATTAGTTTCATTTCGAGGATTTTCACAAAGCTTCGACAATGTCTACTACACACACTCATGCTTTTTTTTTCTTTGTTCTTTTTTTGTACAGCATCTGATGATGAATATGAGAACCTTCGAATTAAGGGGCCCAATGCTGTCCAGCTTGTGAAGACCACTCCTCTGAAATTGTCCCCCTTGCCCTCTATCCCTGACACTATTAAGGAGGTCATCTATGACATGCTCAATGCCCTGGCTGCCTACCATGCTCCTGAAGAACGTAAGCTTAGTTTTGGGCTTTTATATTTAGTTATCCTGGATGAAGCTTTTTTAAGATATTGGCCATGTATTTATTTGTGTGTCTGCTTATGTCACAGCTGAGCGCACAGAGGAACGTGCTGCAACTGTACCTGGTGGTCAAGACCTATGTCAGATTCTGCAGGATGTCGGTGATGATGTATACCAGCAATACCGTCTCACCAGGCAGGGAAGTGACTTTGACTCCCAGTCAGCATTCCATATCAATGTGAGTTTCAGTGACAAGTCATCTTGTATAATTGAGGTATGAACTGACATTTATGGATTTAATAATTTGGTTTGCATCTCCTCCTCCCAGGCTCAAGTCTTTGCTGCTGATGGAGGGGTGGCCGAATCCTCCCAATCTGGCACACCACAAGGAGAAGGTGAACTAAATATCTACCTGCTTTTCACCTGTCATGATATCACATTACAATTTAAAACAGCAGAATGACAAATTGTTAATGAGATGAAGGATTATTAGATTCTATGTTTCTATTGCTCAACCAAAGTAATTTAAAAGCTTAAAATGTGCTTCAGAACAAATTACATTTTTTATAGTAATTACACAAAGTTTTTAAGTCTTATTCTGTTGTGCCAACATCCTTAGCGTCCACACCAGAAGAGATGAGGGAAGAGAAAAAAGAACAAGAAGGAGAGAAGGGAACAAGCTCAGATGAGAGCAAAGCAGCTAAAGTAAAGGCGAGCAAGCCCCTCATGCCAACATCTACCATCCTGAGACTGCTGGCTGAACTGGTGCGCTCCTATGTGGGCATTGCCACGCTAATCACTTCCTACTGCTACACCGCTGGACAGTCCGAGCTTATTAAGGAGGTGGGTAGCTTAATAAGATCCTTTCAGCTTTTTAAAGCACTGGATTTTTTAACCTTAAGATGAGACGATTATTTCTTGTTGGCTCGGTTTGACCTGCTGTATCTCTACAGGACTGCAGTGTTCTAGCATTCGTGCTCGATCACTTGCTGCCTCACACACAAAACTCAGAGGATAAGGACACCCCTGCCTTGGCTCGTCTCTTTCTAGCCAGCCTGGCAGCTGCCGGCACAGGCACCGATGCCCAGGTGGCCCTAGTGAATGAGGTAAAGGCTGCCCTTAGTCGAGCACTTGGGATGGCTGAAGGCACAGAAAAACATGCCAGGTGAATGCCAGAAAATAGATTGTTGATTCATCAGACTTGCACTTAATCTGTATTAACCGTTTGTATTCTTGCCTGACTTTTTTTTTTTTTTTAACAGGCTTCAGGCAGTGATGTGCATTATCAGCACCATCATGGAATCATGCCCTTCCACATCCAGTTTCTATAGCACAGCAGCAGCCAAGGCACAGCATAATGGGATGAACAATATCATCAGGCTGTTTCTTAAGAAAGGACTTGTCAATGACTTGGCCCGTGTGCCTCACAGCTTGGATTTGTCAAGGTAAACAAGCACACCATATGACTTTAATTTCCAAATCAAGGTTAACTTTGCATGTGTTAAAGAGAAGTTCTGCAAGTCTCCCTGTATTTGGGGCACTGTATTTACATTCTACTCACAAAGAAAGATTAACTAAATCTTGTTTTTTGAAAGACTAAACAAACTAATCTGGCTAAACAAATATCATATTGTGACTGAGCTATTTTTAATTTAATCATTGACTCAAATTAATTTTGGAAAATGGTTATTTTATGTATTGTATAAAATATCTTCTTCTAGTCCAAACATGGCCAACACGGTGAATGCTGCGCTGAAGCCTTTGGAGACTCTGTCACGCATTGTTAACCAGCCCAGCAGTCTGTTTGGAGGCAAAGGAGGATCCAGCAAGAGTAAAACAGAACATGATACTGTGGGCACTGCCAGGGACAACAACAGCAACACACAGGACCAAGGTATCAACACCAGACATATGAGATACCCCCCACTGGGCCATTTATTCCACATATGTATGTTTGTGACATGTCGTGTCTGTTCTAGGAGACCCTAGTGAGGCAGAGCCAGTGGATGGCAGCCACAGAGTCCAGGGCACAGACAACGACCTGATGGATGGAGAAGCAGAGGGAGACACAGTGGTTATTGCAGGACAGCCAGAGGTTCTGAGCACACAAGCTATGCAGGTGAGTTTTTCGTGCTTCACACGTCAATTCTTTCTCACAGTTAAAAGCCACAGCACTAAAGTGGATATGCCATTGTATCAGGCCATTTATCCAGCCTGTTTGCTTACTTAATGGCTAACATGGCAATTGCACAAAATTTTCTGTTCGTGTAGGTGGAGAATGAGTTGGTGGACCTGATTGATGAGCTTTTAGAGCGAGATCCTGGCACTGTCAACAGCACGATTATTGGTGAGCAGTTCAGTTTTAAAGATGACGACGAAGGCTCATTTAAAATATGACACAAATTAATATATGTTGATATTTAAGGAGTGTTGTTAATTTGGTTATATATATATATATATAACAAAATGTAAGCGTATGAGCCTATTTTTAAATTTGTTCTTTTAGTGGGACGCAGCGGTGAGGATGAGTCACAAGAGGATGTATTAATGGATGAGGCTCCGTCCAATATCAGTCAGGCATCCACTCTTCAGGCCAATCGCGAAGGTATGACACTGTCTTATTGGAACTCTGCTTTGACCTTTTAGTAGAACTGTTGATTCAGGAGAATTGTAACATACTTTAATATGTGTGAAATAAATGTAATAAAAAGATACCCCACCCATCAACTTTCATAATGCAATCAATATAATTATTTATGTATTAAAAAGGTGAAGCCTTTGGTCCTGATAGTTCCCCCCGCGACCCCAACAGGGAATAAGCGGTATTGATAATGGATGGATGGATGGATGAATAGCTTTACACAAGATTTTTGTAAAAGGAATTTTGTTGGTATTTTTCACTTCAAGACTCTATGAACATTTTGGAACCAGAAGATGAGGAGCACACTCAGGAGGAGGACTCCAGTGGTAGCAATGATGATGAAGACAGTCAGGATGAAGAGGAAGAGGAGGAAGAAGAGGAGGAGGAAGATCAGGTGGGGATCAAGGATGCTGTTATTTAAAGTAGTCTTTTTTTTTTTAAATGTTTTAATTATAAATCCTTTATACTCATGATTGCTACAATCTTTTAAGGACGATGAAGAAGGAGATGAGGATGATGATGACGAAGGCTCAGAGATGGAATTGGATGAAGATTTCCCTGACATCAATGCTGCTCCGCACATCCGCTTTGAAAGGTTTGACAGGGACGATGACCTCATCATAGAGTTTGACAACATGTTCTCCAACAACGGTAAACAGGACATTCTTTAATGTATAACTGTTAATGTGAACTTAACTGTTAATTTAAATGTTTTGTCGAAGCGCAGAGGAAACTTTTTTTTTTTTTTTTTTCAAGGATGGTTTTATTTGCATTGAAAATCTCAGTAGACCAATTTGCATAACTAGTCAAAGTTTTGTGCTCCTAACTATTTCCTTCTGCATAGTTTGTTTACGTTAATGATTAGAGGTACAAATAACCCAAGTAAAGACCATTTACAATAAAATTATTTCCATGGCAATGTATTCCATCATCATCACAAGGGCTTTGGTTGCAGATTCACACTCCTTTATCTTTTTTTTTTAATCTCCCATCAGCTGACATCCCTCCTTCACCAGGGAACATTCCCAGCTCCCACCCACTGATGGTTCGCCATGCTGACCATGGCTCCCTCACTTTGGGTGTGGCAGGCACTAGCAGTCGACTGGCACAGGGAATGGGTCGTAGTCAACGAACGCTGCGTCAGCTCACTGCCAACAGTGGACACACCATCCATGTCCACTACCCTCACAACCGCCAGCCCAACCCTCCACTTATTTTACAAAGGTGAAACAGTTTTTCTGTTTGTGACTGCGCTAAACCAAACTTCCCATATCTGACCCCCACCCCCTCTCACCTGTCTTTCTTTAGTGTGGATAACAATAACTTTTATTTGTTGTTTCAATGTAGATTGTTGGGGCCGAGTGCTGCCGCAGACATTTTACAGCTATCCAGCTCTCTGCCTCTGCAGTCCCGTGGTCGTGCACGGCTTTTGGTTGGAAATGAGGATGTGCACATCATTGCTCGCTCTGATGACGAATTGTTGGATGACTTCTTCCATGAGCAGAGCAGCACTGGTGGACAAGCAGGTAAGGATTCTCAATGAAGGAGTAGACCAAGTAACATCTCTTTGGTTTATCTAGACTTTCTTAAACTCTTTTTCTTCATTGCTCTAAAGGCACCCTCTCTAGTATTCCCACTGCCTTAACTCGATGGACCGACGAGTGTAAGGTACTGGATGCTGAAAGCATGCACGACTGCGTAGCAGGTAGATTCTCTCTCATCTCTGACGTTATTTGAATGTCTCATCAGTGGAACATTGATGTTTATCTGGCTGTATGTTTTAGAAAACGTTATGTTTTAAAAACTGGAATCACAAAGCATATTAAAGTATTCTATTTTCATTGAAATGTAGTTTATTTTACTCCACTAGTGTTTAATTAGATGGATGATATCGGAGTTAAGTATCCCTTTAAGCAGAATATCTAAGTGGAAGGTTATATTTTTAGAATTTCTTTCGCATCTTAAGCCAAATGAATCAGTCTTTCAGTTTTAAAGACTTTAGCTCAGGTTTAAATAACTTTGGTGACTTGCACATCCACAATTAAGTATGTTTTGCATTTGGGTTTGCAGTTGTAAAGGTGCCAATCCTGCAGCATCTAGAGAGTTTAAGAGATGAGGAACTAGAAGAACGCAGGGAGAAGAGAAGGAGGCAGCTTGCTGAAGAGGAGGAATCCAAACAAAACGAAAGGAGGGCTTCTGGAGTCGAACAAGCGAGAGAGCAGAGCCTACAGGTTTGTAAATAATTAATGTTGGATGGCTGAGAAGAATTTTTGAAAACATAGACTTGGGCAGTTAAAATGCAGATTATTATCCCAAATGGTGAACCTGTATATGAGCAGCTTTATAACAAGTAAACGGCACAACTAGTGACATATTTTTGTTGTCTACACATGCTAAGCTAAAGCTTATTTTCAACATTTGTTGATATGCCCTTTTTCATAATGCGGGATAATAAATACAGACTGTTCATAAATAGGTTAGGTAGCATGAAATGTACCTGAATGTGGCCTTTTGAACAGATCTTTTAAAGGTAATGTACAGTAAACTTGATAAAACAACGGTCTCACAGGCTGGTTTTAAGTATAACAGACACTGGCAGCTGGTATAACCTACTTAAAAAGTCTCATAGATGTTTACATCACGCTGTCTTTTTTCTCTTTGGTCACAGGGCTCTGGATTGGGGACCGTGAATGGGGCAGAGAGCACTGCAGGTACTGATAATTGACATGCTTAAATGCTTAAATTTAGTTTTTCTCTTAGTGTTAGTTACTTAACTTTTGAACAGGACAGCTCCATGAAGGCAAGAAGGCAAGCAGCTTGTGGTGCGTGCTGTGGGATGAGGTAGTAGTTTGTATAGTTTTAGGATCACACCAGATCTGGGAGATAACTATACAGTCTACTGTCTTTCTTATGGCAACGCAATGCCAACATGACCTCTTCGTTTGTTGTTAAGAAGCTATTCAGGTAAGCTTGGATAAGTTTCAAAATCAATCAAGCATGCACATTTAAAGAGAAGAAAATTGACAATGATGGGATCAGATGGTTCTGTAATGTGGGGCATATTTTACTGCCACAGTTTGTGTCTACAGTGATTAACAAAGCTGAATGTTCTTTGAAAGAATGCCATTTGTGTCCCTTTGTTGATTTTAGCACTTAAATGATTGGTTTAAACATCCTGTCAAATATACCTGTGCGATTCTCTGCATTTTGCTGCAGCCGCCTCTGCTGTGGTGAGGTAGTAAGTTGTGTTGTTGTAGGGGATCAGGATTGTGCACCCCATTGAGGAGATAACTATACAACTTACTGCCTTCCTCATTAGAGGCTTTATGCATTGTGTTAAAAATCATCATGCTTTCTCTCTATGTGCTCAGAATAAGCTCCCTTCTGTAGATAAGTCTTTGGGAATATGTCGAAACACATTCAGCTCCAGTTGAGTTAAGAGGTTTTCTATATAAGATGTTCTTACAATATCACATTCTAAAAAAATGTTATTTAACATCTGGGAAATCTTGCAATATTTTTAGATTGTTGTCATTTATGCACAAACGCTAAAAACAATAGAGTGCACAGCAGTTTTAACCTTCTTTCCTTTGCATTTTACAGAGGGTGAGCAGGCTCAGGGTGGTACCATGTCCTGTCTGGACCCACCCAGGGTCTCAGAGGGCTTCCTCACTGCTCCCCCCTCTGGAGAGGTCACTCCCACCACACCTGCTCCTCACGAACAGGCCCTAGTCTCCCTGGAGACTGCCATTAGTCAGCAAGTCCACCAGCCAATTGCTGACCTGCTGCTAGCTGAGTCACATGCCAGCTCACTGGTTGCTTTGGCAGGGGCTGGCCTTCCACCCCTGTCAGCAGCTGAGAGGCCAAACAATGAAGCAGAGGCATCTCAGATGGAAATGTCCCCAGCACCCACAATTGGTGAGAGAGTCGGAGGAAGTGGTGGTGGAGGAGCGTTGGATGAAGTCAGGGAAGGTAGACCAACTTCAAAAACTACATTTACTCAGACAGGCAGACAATAAGGACATGCACAATATTTGTAAAAAATAACTGTAGAAACTGTCGTGTAATGTTTTATCTGCCATGTGTGATACGAAACTTTGAACCCCCCCCACCTTTTCCCCTCAGCCTCCTTAAGTCCAGACATTGTAGAGAACTCAGAACCTGCAGTAGTTGGTGTGTCACAACTGGAGGGGTCTCCCATGGATACAAGCAGCCCTGCCTCTGCCACTCAGGAAGAAGCTGCTCCCAACGCTGCCCAAACTACCCAGTTGTCTCAAGAGCTCTCTGGCAGTGGGGAGAGCGGGCTGACTGACAGGCAGACAGATGCAGACACTGGGTCAGTAGAGTTTGAAATTTAATATCTGACCTATGGAAGCCTTCAGGTTGCCATTGTTGTTATTTCACCATCACGGACCTCCTGAAATACAAAGAGATTTTAACTTTTAGTTGCATCTGAAAACTCCTTTCATCCCGTTTGTCCTGGGAATGAACACACATCCTTACTGAGTGAATGACAACGGGCTCTGTCTTTGAACAGCTCTACATCTGTTTCTTCACCCGGGGAAACGATGCCCAGAAGTGATAGTGCTGATAGCCAGTCTCAGGCCATCCAGGAAGAGCCTCTCCCCTCCACAAGCAATGACGAAGAGGATCCACTTGCAGGTAAATCAGATTTGATTCGTTACATCTTTGATTCACTTATAAAACAGGAGAGAAGGGTACATCATTCGCTTTTATGTTGTTTTAAATATTGTTTTTTCCCCAACAGGCATCAGTCTGCCAGAGGGCGTTGATCCATCCTTCTTGGCAGCGCTTCCTGAGGACATCCGTCGAGAAGTGCTGCAAAATCAGCTTGGTATTAGACCGCCCTCTCGCCCTCCTGCTGTCACTACCCTACCATCTTCTACAGCACCTGTACTTGGGGGACCAGGGGTTACAGAAGTCAGCCCTGAGTTCCTGGCAGCACTGCCACCTGCCATCCAGGAAGAGGTGAGAAAAACTGAGTGAGATAACATTAGGCAAAGTGCCCATTTTTTAAAATTCAGTCAAGAAATAGTTGATAATGGGGACTTGTCAAAACACATGAAATTGCTTTCCTAGGTTCTTGCCCAGCAACGAGCAGAGCAGCAGCGACGAGAGCTAGCCCAGCAGCCCCCACAGGGAGACACTCCCCTGGATCCAGTCACCTTTATTCAGACTCTGCCCTCAGAGCTTCGTCGGAGTGTTCTCGAGGACATGGAGGACAGCGTGCTGGCTGTCATGCCCCCAGATATTGCAGCTGAAGCAGCTGCGTTACGTAGGGAGCAAGAGGCACGTCAGAGGCAGCTGATGCATGAAAGGCTGTTTGGTCATAGCTCTTCTTCAGCCCTCTCAGCCATCTTGCGCTCGCCAGCCTTCACTAGTCGGCTTGGGAGCAATCGTGGCGTCCAGTACACTCGACTGGCTGTTCAGAGAGGAGGGACATTTCAAATGGGTGGAGGAACAAACCATAGGTAAGCCCTGTTCAGAAGCCTTTTGGGGTTTTACTGTTACTGAAAATGCCCGAATTTATGTAAGATTCTATTAGAACAAAAACAACATAGACACTCATTAGGATGTTTTTGTTTCCTCAGACCATCCAGTTCAAGTGTTGATTCTTTGTTACGTCTGCGTGGACGGTTGCTGCTGGACCACGAGGCTTTGTCCTGCCTGCTGGTTTTGCTGTTCGTAGACGAACCAAAGCTTAACACTAGCCGTCTTCACCGTGTGCTCAGGAACCTTTGCTACCATTCTCAAACACGTGGGTGGGTCATTCGCAGCCTCTTATCCATCCTCCAGCGCAGCAGTGAGAGTGAGGTATGTGTGGAGACTTCACGACTTGAGGACTCACGTGGCAAGAGAAGTGCTCATGGAGGCTGTGGAGGAAAGGGTTCTGCTGCTTCCTCTCTCTCCTCTTCATCCTCATCCTCCTCCATAGAGCTGTTGAACAGGGTGGAGTCACGTAGCTCCAGCCAGCTTTCCTGGCTTTCAGTGTCTATGGATGCAGCCTTGGGCTGTCGGACAAACATATTCCAGATTCAGCGCGCATCGGGTAGGAAGCATGCTGATAGGCATTCAGCTGGGGGCTCCACCGGATCTGGAACCCTGGGAGGGGGAGTATCAGGCCCAACAACTGGTGTTACATGTGCTGGAGGTGGAGGCTCCACAGTTCACATCCACCCTCAAGCTGCTCCAGTAGTCTGTCGACATGTGTTGGACACACTCATCCAGCTAGCAAAGGTGATGGTCTTGATTCATGTCCGTCATCATAAATGTGTGGTAAGAGTTTCTTGTGAAATGGTTCTGTCATTATCCCCCTTGTTCTGACCTGCAGGTTTTCCCCAGCCACTTCACCCAACAACGGTGTAAGGATTTGTCAGGTTCATCTTCAGACCTGGACTCTCGCCTTTGTTCAGGCATCTCAGGGGGAGGGAGCGGAGGTGGGGGCTCTAGGTCAGGGTCTCAGAACAACCCTAATGCCCCCAACACCCAGAATTCCTTTGGGTCTTCGTCCCTGACTCCGCAGTCTCTGGGCATCTCTACAGATTTTTGGGACCTGCTTGTCAAACTTGACAACATGAATGTCAGCCGAAAAGGCAAAGCCTCCATGAAGATGGTGCCACTTGGTGGCAATGCAGAGGCAGAGGGTGCACAGTTCAGCTTAGAGACCTCACCTCTTGGCCAGCTGATGAACATGCTGTCTCATCCCGTCATTAGGCGCAGTTCGTTGCTCACTGAAAAGCTTCTGCGCCTGCTGTCCCTCATATCTATTGCCCTACCTGACAACAAGGCCACCGAGGTGCCAGCTGGACACCCCACCCCACAGGCTGCCAACCCCAACACGGCAAGCTCAGGAGCCACAGTCTCAGTCACAACACAGGGCATAGCATCAATTGGCTCTGTCCAGTCCACTGTAACAACTTCAGGGGCTTCTGTAGGAGCTGCAAGCCAGGGTACATCCTCAGGGACAAGTCTCGCAACCTCCCAAACATCCTCTACTACAGTCTGTATACCAACGTCCACTGGTACAACATCCACAGGTTCTGCCTCTTACTCTAAATTGAAATGATTTAGACTTAATAGTGCAACAAATTTTACTTAAAAGTAACTTTATATTTTGGGGCTGTTTTTTTTTTTTATCAAAGCAGGAAAACAAAGGGGTACTACTGGCATTACAGAGATTGACAAGATGGCCTCCACAGGACTTACCGAGAAACAGCTTCAACTCTCTGTGGAGGTATAAATTGCATACAATAAGCTGCCTCAAGCAAACATCATAACTTTGTATTAATATTCCTCTCCTCTGGGGAAAAATGTGGGTTGTGGAGTCCTTCCCTGTTGCTACATTTAAAAACATTAGGTCCAAATGTTCATACTTACAATCGGTGACTGTCTACAAACTAAAAGGAGAAATTGAGATCACGAATGATGCTATATTTAGAATTTGAGTTGATCCCCACATTGAACTTTTGTGGGCTGTTGGTGATGAGCATTTTGAGCTTAGCTGTATTTGAACTCTAATAACTAACATGTTTATCCAAAAAGCATTCTAAAACTGGAGCATCGTTAGTTACTAACACCTGAGCCATCTGTAATCAATCTATCTTTTCTGCAGTTTGACACATGCATTTTTCTCCTCTTGCACAAGGTGCTGACATCTCACTCATGCTCAGAGGAGGGCTTGGAGGATGCTGCTAACATTCTGCTGCAGTTATCCAGAGGAGACTGTTCCACCAGAGACACAGTGCTCAGGCTGCTACTCAGTGGAGCCAGACACCTTGGATACACTCTGTGCAAACAGATCGGTCAGTTTGGGGAATTTGTGAAGATACTACAAGGCTTTTTTATTTTTCCTTCACAAATTAAACATGTTTTTCCTTTCAGGCACATTACTGGCTGAACTCAGAGAGTACAACTTGGAGCAGCAGAGACGGGCACAAGCTGACTCACATTCCCCTGATGCTCCTCCTGAGGAATCCTCCATATCAGGCAGATTAAAGGGCAAGATGACCAGCAGGTTTGAAATTATGATTCTTCTCAGCTCGCTGGCAATAGGCCATGAGCACTTAAAGTTTCAGACACAAGAGTCTGACATAAACTGAAGATGATTCAGTTCATTTAACAATAATCTCTTGTCTACTGTGATTTTGAATCTAGGTTGTCAGTCACTTTATTTTCTTTGGACGTGTTTGTATTTATTGGTTTGGGCACAGGTTTGATGGGGCAGAGAGTGTTGTGATTGTGGCTGCGCAGAAGCGGACACTGGGGGGACGAGAACTGCAGCTACCTTGTATGAGCTCGCTAACGTCCAAGACTTCAACGCAAAAGTTTTTCCTGCGAGTGCTTCAAGTGATTATCCAGCTACGTGAAGACACACGACGAGCCAACAAAAAAGCCAAACAGACTGGGCGATTAGGTAAGAAGAGTATAGAAAATGCACTTTATTACTAATCTGCCGTTACATGGTGTTCAAAAATGAATACATTTTCTTAAATGCCAGGCTCCAGCAGTTTGGGCTCAGCCAGTAGTATCCAGGCTGCCGTGCGTCAGCTGGAAGCAGAAGCTGATGCCATCATCCAGATGGTGAGAGAGGGGCAACGTGCACGTCGTCTCCAACAGGCACCCCCACCCACCGCCCCCTCTGCCGCCGTTGCTGCCGGAACCTCAGTGGCTGCCCCCCATGCTCCCGCTGGTGCTGCTCCCCCTGCTGGCACGGCTGCTGCTGCCACGGTTAGCATGGGCTGCACTGACAGCAGGCATACTCTTACTCACACACTGCACACATGTACAGCATAAGACCCGTTTGAATGATGGGCAAAAAAATGGTTGCAGTGTACGAGCATCACAGTTATTCAGAGTTACTGTGATGGTCAACACGATAGATGTGAAATAGCAGTTAACCACCAACTTATTTTCTCATGTCTGATGTGACCACAGCTGGACTGGCTATATGCATATTTGGATAATAAGCAAAGTCTTCCATTTGAATTCAGATCTGTCTTGAAACTAAATATGCTGCAGTGTGCTGCCACCCTCAGTCATGTATGCTTTGTGTGCTCACATAATGAATATTGACTGACTCATCAAATGTGCCAGTGATACATTGCATTGTGTATTAGTGTGTTTGCATTGACTTATACCGCTGTCATAAAAATGTGAATGTTCTGCCTGCTGTACTGATGATTTTGTTTGCTGGCTGATCTGGCTTCATGCTTCTTCCCATTACCCCTTCCCTAAATCATGGGAATGACGTTTTGCATGGCAGTCCAAGCTGCATTGCTGTAAAAACAGCTCCCTTCATTTTTATCTTTCTATTCATCCCTGTTGCTTATCCTCCATCTGGTTTGTTGTCTATAGTCTGAAGTGCAGTCTGCGCCCGAAGCCCAGGCAGCACAGAGGGACGATTCTCCAATGGATGTAGACCAACCATCTCCTCTGGAGCAGGACCCTGCACCTCTGGGTATGATTCACCTCTACCAGAACCTCCTATACATTTTTTTTCTTAGTACAAAATATAAAAGCTGGTAACATGGATCCCAGCTTATTGTAAACAGCACAAACAGGTCTCTAAACTTGCTGCAGGTTTGTGCATTGTGACTAATTAATTGAAGATATTTGATGTTTTTTTTGTTAATGGCTTTGATGGCTGTCAGCTGTATCAAAGACAGCAATTAGGCACTTCTTTACAAACTCTGGAGCAGTGGAACGGGCAAAAACAAATTTTAAATGTCAATTTTTTTTTGTTTTTGTTTTTTTTAGATGAAGATGGAAGTGGTCAGTTGGAGAGTGAGGAGAAACTTCCAGACCTGCCTCTGCTCAGTGAGCAGCTGCTGCTGGACGAATTATGGGACATGCTCGGGGAGTGCCTAAAAGAGCTGGAAGAGTCACATGACCAGCATGCCGTGCTAGGTACTTCAAATTAGTTTTCATTGAATATCCTCCCTATGTTTTTTGTTAGTATGTTTAGTTTTTCTGTAAATGATATTTTTGTCCCTGCAGTGCTCCAGCCTGCTGTGGAGGCCTTCTTTCTGGTTCATGCCACTGAGCGTGAGAGCAAACCTCCTGTTAGGGACACCCGGGAGAGCCAGCTTTCTCACATCAAAGATGAACCTCCACCACTATCCCCAGCTCCCCTTACCCCCGCTACACCCTCATCCTTAGACCCATTCTTCTCTAGGGAGCCATCCTCCATGCATATCTCTTCAAATCTGCCACCAGACACTCAGAAATTCCTCCGGTTTGCAGGTTAGACTGAAATACATGCCCAAGTCGCGTAGTTTGTTTTGGATTTATAGTTTTTGATCCATCTTATGCTCCTATTTTTTGTGTGTAGAAACTCACCGCACCGTGCTTAATCAGATCCTGCGACAGTCCACCACGCACTTAGCTGATGGGCCTTTTGCAGTACTTGTTGACTACATACGCATCCTGGACTTTGACGTCAAGAGAAAGTAAGGGGGATTATTCAACCTTCCTTCAGTGTTTCATCATTCACACTTTAAGTCACTCATGGCTTTTCTGTTAATGTTTGCAGGTACTTCCGCCAGGAGTTGGAGCGACTGGACGAGGGGCTGAGGAAGGAGGATATGGCTGTGCACGTGAGACGAGATCATGTGTTTGAAGACTCCTACAGAGAGCTGCATCGCAAGAGCCCAGAGGATATGAAGAACAGGCTGTAAGGGTGGATTGCTGCTCTTTCTCCATGTGTTTTTTCACTTCACAAACACTCAACCGAGATCCCCCCCCCCCCTCTGTCACAGGTACATTGTATTTGAAGGAGAGGAGGGCCAGGATGCTGGTGGCCTGCTGAGGGAATGGTACATGATAATCTCCCGGGAGATGTTCAACCCCATGTATGCCTTGTTCCGCACGTCACCAGGGGACCGTGTTACCTACACCATAAACCCCTCGTCCCACTGCAATCCCAACCACCTCAGCTACTTCAAGTTTGTTGGTCGTGTTGTGGCCAAAGCAGTCTATGACAACAGGCTACTGGAGTGCTACTTCACCCGCAGCTTCTACAAGCACATCCTGGGCAAGAGTGTCAGGTATATGGGCCCTCAGTGCTCCCACAAAGTATCACAGTCGCTCATAACATGGTTGGAATAGCTTGTTCATTTCAAACAAGCTTTTGTTATTTCGATAATTTAAACATCTGATATCTGTTTAGCTGTGTGTTTCCACCCTCTGCTTTGACACATCCATGGTTTCAACAGGTACACAGACATGGAAAGCGAGGACTACCCATTCTTCCAGGGGTTGGTGTACTTGTTGGAGAACGACGTGTCGACGCTGGGCTATGAGCTGACGTTCAGCACAGAGGTTTGTGTCTTTAACCATTTCAGATTCTTTATAATTTTTCACTTTATTTTTTTACATTTGATGTTCAAACTGGGGGGGGCTACTGTCATCTGTCACTACAATAATGTGGCTGTGATTTGCAGGTCCAGGAGTTTGGAGTTTGTGAAGTAAGAGACCTTAAGCCCAATGGCGCTAATATTCTGGTGACAGAGGAAAACAAAAAGGAATACGTGCACCTGGTGTGCCAGATGAAGATGACAGGTGAGGTTCCAATTTAATTCCTAAATAAGCATTACTGCTGAATTCAGATTAATTGGTACAATCAGCAATAAGCACCACAATTGGTAAGTCTGGATTGAACCACTTGGGGGCAGTAGTGGGATTTAGAATCTAAGGCAGTCCTCAGCAGTCTCAGCAGCTGGAACCCTCCAGCTGCTTCTCTACATCAGCCTCTGAAGCTTTGAATTTTAACCTACTCATTAAAACAAAATGGCAGAATGCCATGAGCTGTTTCCCAAAGTTGATTCTGCCTCTTTCCCATTGGATTTATTTGTTTACTTTTTTTGTAGGCGCAATCCGCAAACAGCTGGCCGCCTTCCTTGAAGGATTCTATGAGATCATCCCCAAGAGACTGATTTCCATCTTCACTGAGCAAGAGCTGGAGCTGCTAATCTCTGGCCTGCCTACAATTGACATTGATGACCTAAAGGCCAACACCGAATATCATAAATACCAGTCCAGCTCCATCCAGGTATGAATGAGTTAACACATGTAAAATAACTGGTACTAATACTGTATGATGATGCTGAAAATTGGATGCTTAAATGGAAGAAGTCTATCCTCAGATGTTTAAAAGATTAGCAGTTAAAGATTAGATCAGTTAAATCACGTTTTCAGCTCTGTCAAACCTATTTTTTTAGATGAGGTTTATTTCTGAAACATTCCAAGTAAAATACCGAAAAAGGACCTCTCAAGAGTAACTTTCCATGTCAGTGGTCTCAGGCATGTCTGTAGCAAACATCACTGCTTCCTTTTTTGCAGACCAAGTGTTTCTGAGCTCCTTTGTTCACTCCCAAACTGCAGATCCAGTGGTTCTGGAGGGCCTTGCGGTCCTTTGACCAGGCAGACCGGGCCAAGTTCCTACAATTTGTCACTGGTACATCAAAGGTTCCGCTCCAGGGTTTTGCTGCTCTGGAAGGCATGAACGGCATCCAGAAGTTCCAAATCCACCGTGATGATCGATCAACTGACCGCCTGCCATCTGCTCATACCTGGTAAACGCAGTGCAAGTTCAGAGAATGTGTGGTTGGACTTGACTAAATGATAAAACTTGCAAGAAATCTAACGTATATGAAATGTATTCTTTTCCTTTCTCCACCCTCAGCTTTAACCAGCTGGACCTTCCAGCTTATGAGAGCTATGAGAAGCTGAGACACATGCTGCTGTTGGCCATTCAGGAATGCTCAGAGGGATTCGGACTGGCTTAAACCATGAGACTTTTAACACACACATGCATACACTTAATTTAGATTTGCCTACTCCTGACACATTCACACCGATAACCTCTGAACGCACGCACACACACACTATCATCAACATTACTGGATTACTTGTTGAATGGCCTAGTCTTGCTGGTTTCTATTCCATATAAAACCGATAAAACCAGCAAGGGAAATAGACTGATTGACATTGCATACAACACAGAGAGCCTCATTTGACACAAATGTGTCTCCTTTCCCAATTTACAGTAAATGCAATGGGGAATTCAGAGGATAAAACATGGACTAATATAAGAGATGTTTTCTTCATTTAGTTTGATTTCTCTGTACAAAAGGTTTGGGAGTTTATTATGTTAAATCTTTTTTTTTTGTTCTCTGGCTGTGTAAAAAGAAAAAAAAGAATGTTGTTTGAACAGGATGGTTATAAAACCTTTGGGGAAAAATGTTGGTGGTTTCCTGTTGCGAATTTGTGACCTCACAAGCCTTGACAATGGGGAGCATTTTTATGAACGACTTGAGATGTTTTGGTGATATCCACAAAAATGCACTTTTCAAAGTTTTGTGGCATTTTTAAGGAAGGATGGTACAAAAAAATTAAGAGAAAACCCTGAAGGTAAAAATAACCATAAATTCTAGAGTATTTTTGGCTATTAAATCGCTGACCCAGCCTTGAGCCTTTGAATCAGAGTGGAATAACTACATGAATAAATGCATAAAATTTCGTTCATTGTGTCTTTAACAGTGTTTCAGCCGTTATTTCCAGTGAACTCTCAAAATTCAATGCGATCATTTAAAATCTGTTTGGACAGTCACCTGTTGACTGATATTAATCCTGCAGAGCACACCGGCAATTCCAGCAAATCATTTTGATGTCTTCAGTAGCAGATGTGTTGAAACAGTCTCTTTGAGGAGCCCTTTGATGCTGCAGCCTTCATGATGTCACAGCCCTCGGTGTCCCCCCCCCCCCCCCCCCCCCC
>JABUIW010000028.1:9996398-10079067 GCA_013363375.1 Menidia beryllina | reverse complement strand
CCCCCCCCCCTTCAGTCTTCATTACTGATGAAATGAAGATGACAGTGCTGATGGGGTGATGTAATCACAGGTTTCATCAACACTTCATGGCTGCAAATAGACCTGTGCTAAGGCAGACATTTTTGGCTCGTATCAAAGTCTGGGGGGGGTTAAATGAAAATGTGACAAAACCGCCTTGATGAGAGAACCTCTCGCTGTGAATGTCGTAAAGGGAGGTGCGACATGATTCTCTGTGTACTTTCAAAGCCTGAGAGCCCGAATCCACCACTTTGAGCCTCTGCTTTTGATGAGTAAACTGTGGAGGAAAGCTGTAGTGAGGAGTGTTTATGTTTTAGCCTCATTTAGCATTTGATCAAAAGACGGTAGCAAGACATTGTCAGAACTATTTATCTTTTCAGGAAGTGAAAGCTTTTTCAAATCGGTTAACTGGCACCAGAGAACAGTCAGCTTTGAAGTGGAAATTTTTATTTATTTTCAAAGGATGCAAATAATTTAAGTGTACAAACATGGAGTTTATTTGTATCAGATAATCGCAGTGTATATTGGATGTTCACAGAAAATCCTTCTGTTAGAACATGTCTCTGATCTTCCTGATAAGCCGCACTGTGACAAATGAGATATCAAAATATTACTTATTCATCAGATTTACTTCATGCAAAGTCTTCTTTGTATTAGTTTTTTAAATCTAAAAACACTCCGGGTGTCTTTTACACCTGTTCAACTGCTCGTTAATACAAACGGATAATCCGCCAATCACATGGCTGAACTCGATGAAGGTAGAGGCAGTCAAGACAGCTTGCTCAAGTTTAACCCAAACATCGGGGAGCAACACGAATGGAGTTAACAAATGTGTTTGTTTTTTTTTTGTTTTTTTTAAGGGGCGGGTCACGTCTTATGTGTTTTTTCCAAAAAATCTGTTGACAGCAGTTTGTTTAACATGTAACAGGAAAACATGTCTGATTCTCAGTAACAAGTCTGACATGAAAACAGCAGAAAAACCTTTTGGATGCATAAAACCGAGCTCTTTTAATGGTTTTCTTGTGGGACATTAGTTATTCAGGGGAGGGCTTGGAAACGTACAAGTCTGCATGACTGATGTCCACACATTCCTTTTGTTGGAAAATGATTGATCTGTGATCCTCCTGTTTAGCGTCACTGTGTCGACAGACGGGGTGGTGGCCTATAAATCAGATCTGGATCAAGATGATATCACACACACCAATTTCCTGCAAGGATTTAATGGTGTTGGTTCATGAAACTACAAATGTTTGTATCCGTCTCACTCAGCGCTCCTTACAGGCTGTAGATCTGCTGCAAGTTCCTTTTTGATAAAAGACGCTAAGCATACATCCACTTCTCCATATAGTTAAGCAGCTCTCCTGTAACACTCCTCTTTAGTTAAAATCCTAACTGTCAGCGGGGGATTTGGAGATCATCATTTTGTAGAAATGGTTTTTGCCACAGTGCCCAGTGTTGTCTTCCTGGGTTTCCCCTCCGCTTAAGCCCTCGCATGCCTGCACCTGTCCACCCCTCTTTCTCTCTCAATTGTCCCATGTGTGTGCACCTTCTTTTAACCCCTCTCGCGTGCTGAATTTGTTCCACTCCAGGACCCCCTACAGCAGTGGAAATCGAACTGAACCCACCCACCCGCCAATGTTTCTTTCCTGCCCCTTTGACCCTCCCCCACCACGGCCCGCGCAGAAAAAACCTGCTCACGCCGACGGAAGAATAGAGAGCGTCCATGTCTGATTTGGCGCGTGCTGAGGCGTGATAAATGAAATTACAGTGCTGTCATGCGGAGACCTCCGAGCCTTCCCTGAGACCTGGTTCTGGGCCGCCACATCGCTTCATGTCTGGGAGGCGCAAGGCTGCCCTTCACTGAAGTATTCTAGAAGCATCTGTTGCTGTGCTGAAGCTGATTGCTCACAATGTGAGTTAACCACCCTTAAATCAGTCTGAGACTTTGGCTCACAGTGGCTCTCAGCAAACACCAGCAGGGTTTGGGCGTGTCAGCAATCCGGCCAAGTAGCCTTTACACCTCACTGTTCCTGTCCAACGGCGTGAGGATCCTTAGTTTCCTGTTTTCACCTCTTTTTGGGAAACAGTCAAGAGCTGACTGTGGCTGTAATTTAAACTTCCTGATTGTTGTCCTTTTAGATTTTTACATATTACAAGCTGAGAAACAGGTTTTGGTTTGTTGGAATTGTCCAGATCCAATCGAGTGCGTTTGTTGTTGACTGTATTAGTTGACGATGTTGTGCAACGATAATAGGATTCCATTTTCATCATTGATAGGGAGGAAGGAAAGAAACTCAGTGGAGTGAATTAATAATGACTACTTTGTGTATGAGAAAGAAAGCTCTCAGTCTCTCCAGTTCACTGCCGCTCCCTTCAGAGAATGTGTGATAAATCACTTTTATTACTTTTCAAATTTAGACATTTTTAGAATTTTTTTATTTGTTTTGGGGGTTTTATTTGTGCCCAAATTGGAAAAAGAACTAAATCAGTTAATCAAAGTAGCTGTTTTTTACTTTACCTTGTTTGTAATTTATTCTGAATTAAATTGATGGTGTTTAACCCTTTCTTTAACATTGTCCCAGTCACTCCAGATGGTCTTTCAAGCCATTCGAAGGGAGAGCGTGAAGTTTGATGTAGACCAAATCACATAAAATCCACGTTAACTGACAAATATTTGCACAGTGGAGACAGAACATTCACTGTTTAATCATGGCTGAAACTCCCAATATAAATCACTCTGGTGGAAGATTTCAAATCAGATTTAAAGGTTCTGTGCTCTCTCGCATTCTATATTTAATGCTTTTGGTAGCAAATGTGAATTGTTGTGTCAGAGGTTTGCTTGATATATGAAGGTGGACAGGAGCAGCCCCCAGTTTTGACAGCCAGGCGACAACTTAGAAAAGGTGTTATGTGATGTTTTGAAACTGTCTGGGGTGTCATCACCTCCTCATTAGGCTGCCATCTCTGCTCTGCCTGTGAGCGTTGCATCTGCGGGAGGAAGCAGCCAGACCAGCGTCTGCTGCTTTCAACAAAACCGCGTTTGCGTGTCTTTAGGAAATCGAAAAAATAGAAAACAAAACAGGTGGGCTAAAAGCTGGACTCAGGTGTGTTCAAGCTCAGCAGAAGCACTGAGGCCATATCCAAACTGGAACTGACAAGCCTGCCGACTGGAAAGGTCACAGTCCTTATTACCTCCGCGTTTCCAGGCCTCCGTGGTCGCTCGCCATCCGCCGCTTTGCCTCAGCGGCCCCCTCCCCTTCCAGCCCCGGCTTCACCTCCCCTCAGAGGCACAGCGGTGGGCACCTCGTGGCATTTTAGAGGAGACAAGCCACGGCATGAAATTCAGCCTCATCACTTCAGAGATCACGAAATGTGGTCAGCTACTGAGGGCTATCGTTTGGAGGTCCGATGGGATGGAAAGTAATGGCCACTGAAAGACGAGATGGCCCCTATTTATCCATTGTCAATAAAACGGAAAGACCTTCTGTTGAAAAGATCCCACATGTTTACATGTCAGTTGGTATCACAATATGATTAAATAAATGTACAAAATGAATCGTGTAATATTTAAGAAGCTTCATTGCAATACAATAAGAATTATATATAGAAAATCCACTCTATGGCTAATTCTAAAACCTTAATTGCAGTGGTAGAGAATGAGTAAATTCCCATTTCCGCTCTACGACTGCCCACAGTTTGCCTCTCTGGGGGAAAACGGCACCGTCTCTGTCATGGAGCTCTAACCTCTGGTGAGTCTTGTTTGTTTGAGGCTGACTCGGGGTCATTTACATACCGTTAACATGCCTAATGAGATCTGCCCTGCTCGGTGAATTGCTGGTCATATTTAGAAGCCAGGCACGGCAGGAAACCAAATCAGAGTCATTCCCCTTCAATTAGTGAGTGATTAACGCCAGGTCAGAAACGTCTGATTGACCTTCTGCCCACTGACTCACTTCAAGCGGATCAGTGGAGCTGGATGTAGGAGAAAAACAGTCCACTTCTCACTCATGGATCTGCTTTATCTGTGGCTTTATTGTTCCACACCTTTCTTTTTCTTTGCCACATCAACACCCTTTTTTTCAGGTTTCATTCCTGCCTTTTTTCTGGCACTTTCAGTATCTACCAAATTTCCTTTGATAGTGTTACCTACACACCATCTGTGTCAAAGAATTATTTTTGGTGTGAATGCACATTCGTTGCATTGAGGAGATGTAATTCATCAACAAAAAAAAAGGAGAAAAGTGGTGATGGCTGAAAAAAATGATAAGGAAGCCAAAAAAGGCATAACGGTAAACAATTTTTTAATGCAGTGAACATTTTGTGTTATTCTGCTCTGCTATTGTGCTTTCAAAAACACGTCAATCTAAAATGTTTTTTTTTCGTCTTGTTACTGTGCGTTGGACCTCACTGATGAAACGAATGTGCCACCAGTTCCCTTATTAAGCAGATAACTGCTTAAATGATTTTCTTTCTGAATAAATATAGTAGATTTGTTACTTATCTATTAGATCTGCGAGCCTCATGAACAGTTCCAGAGACTTTCAGCACAAGTTGTGAGTAGTTTGTGTTGCTTTAGTGTCGTTTGAGATTTGTATAAATAGGATGGAGGAACATTGTTGCAGACCACATGTGCCTGTGAAAAACCTTCATCAGCAAAAATTAAAGATCCCAGTCGCAGTTGATTACAATCATTTCTGCTTAAAAGAAGGACACTCAAAGTCAAAAGTAAATTTAAAGCAATTCCTGTGTGAGTTGGAGGAGAGAGAGGCCTGGCTGAGGTCTCTTTTCTCCCCCCCCAACCCGTCAGAATTATTGAATACACTGAAAAAGAATGATTTTGCCGATTGTTTTTTCCCTAAATAGTTTCCTTGAAAGTGACTGTAGCACGGAGTATTTCCTATTGGTATGCTGATACCTTCCTTGGTGTGGGCACCATGCCCATCTTTTTAGCAGTGTGACCTTGCACGAAGCACAGAGGTACATTGTTCCACAAAAACTACTCACAAGCATCACCAGACAGATGTACACAAACTTTCAGCTCATACTTTTTTGTGTTAAGTCAGTTTTGAATATATGTTTTACAAAAAAGGAAAATATTAACTACTATCTAGCATTAGCAATAGATTGGGTAATTATGAAACCACAAAAGTAGCACTTACCTTTATCTGAAGCTGCGAAGGCACCACTCTGGTAATCCCACTTCTCATGCAACATTTAGTTGTTTACTGTATTTAATTGGCTATTCAAACGTGAGTCAGCAAAACGATGCTCTTGAGAAAAGTTCAAATGTTTCAGTATAGATTTCTATAGTGAACAAATTCCAAAATCCAACATACTGATTTGATAAAGTGCAATAGGCTCATTTCACCTCAACAGCTGGAATGTTACAGTAGTAATAATGAACTGAGGAACCTCTGAGGACACTGAGCAATGTCTGGTTTGCCACTGTTTTTAACTATGTATTACATCATTTTGAGAATATTTTTTGTTTTTACTACTTTTCTCTCTCCTTTTCTGCTTTAATGGTGTGTAACATCCACACCTTCATTTGATGTCATCCTCTTCTTCTGGATCTCCCCTCTCATTGCCGCCATTCGTGATATTTCACTGCTCTTCCTGCGCTTTCAGCTGATGGAATTGTCTTCCCTGCTCTCTGACTTTTGCTGACAGCATGTTTTTCCTGCTACTCTGGACATTAAGTTGTTCATTCACAAGCTTCCCCCCTCTCTCACGCTGAGCCTGTCTTCCTGCTCATATATCATTCCATCTCCTCCATCAGTCTGCCAGGTGACTCACTTACGGTCAAGTCCAGGAGGAATGAAAATGGGCAAAGAGCTTTTGCAAGTGTAGGTATATCTCACGGAGGAAGGTTCTATGTAAAAATCCCAGCAGGATAACAGCTTGACAGTGGAAGTAAAAGCCCTCTCTTAAAGGTTAAGCAGACATGAAACTTTTGCTATGAGGAGGTGAAACAATCAAGCCATTCGCGGAGCAGATCGATTGGATGGAGACTTCCTTTCCTGGAATCTGATTTCCCTCCACCGCAATAAATATCACAGTGCTTTTGTTTAATTAGCCTGCACTGAACAGGGGCTGAATCATATTCATGAACAGAAACCTTGTTTTTTAACTAAGTGAGACTCAGTGTTTAGTTTTCCTGGAAAATTGGCAGCGCGTAATGTTGCTATGTTTGTCATTTTGGTTCCGTGACCAAATATCACTTCCTTGGAAGAGGGAACTGTCCCCCAGTTTTATCTCCACCCATCTCCATAGTTTTGGCCCTGAATTCTCCGCCTTTCTTTGGTCATCAAACCGCTCGTGAGGGTCACACATAATTAGGATCATCAATCATTTATGTCCATGCTGTCTGCCGCTGTGGCATCTTTTGTCCCACTGCCTGGCAGATCCTCGGACAGCAATGGCAGATGGGAATGCAGGCACCCTCAAGCTTGAGACGAACAAAGAAACAAAAAACAAACCAGCAGATCGGTGAAGAGGCCTTCCTGACTGGACGTGGTGCTGACCTAATTTCCCCAGCTTTATATATAGCAACAGATGTGGACCAGCCGTGTAACTGTGCTAATTGTCTTTCTGTCTCCACTTCTTTTAAGCCACAGAATCAAACATTTTCTGCAAATTAGGCTTTATGGATGTGTCCAGTGTTAATCTCCACGCTGTGTGGCCAAGGCGAAAAGAGAAACCCAAACAAACACATGACCACTTTAACACATTAAGTACCTTAAGTACACTCCCAGCTGAACTTGAAAGTCTCTGTATAAGAAGTGGTTAAAGTGGTAACTTTGATAAGTCTGTGGTATTAAATATAAAAAATAAAGATGTATAACTCGATAAGCAACACTAAACATCTGCTATGTGAATTTGACCAGCACAAATGAGAATGATGAGCACAATGCCAGCCTTGTCATGGACACTTTACACTTTACAACATCACACAGAGTCTTCATGGAACTGCCAAAAGTTCAACATTACTGACTGCAGTGCTTTTAATAAACGTCTTTTCAAAAACTCTATTCCTTGTTGTGGTAATTGGCTGACATTTAAATCGTTTAATTTGATCTATGTACACATCCGCTCTCATCTTCAAATTTGGTCATTTCTGAACAAAAATACCCAAATATGTCAGCAGGGTTTTTTTTTTTTTTTTTTAAGAATCTAAAAGGCTTGGTCGAGCAATACAAGAGCCAAGTGTTTTTCAAATATAAAGCACCAGTTCACAAAGCTCCTTCCAAAGAAAGTGAAAGTACATTCGGTTTTGAAAGAAGGGAATTTTGGATGATCTGCGGGGGAAGCAGAAATGAATGCATAAAACCGAAAATACAGTTAATCGTGGAGGAGCAGGCAAAAGCATGCTAAACAAAGGATCTCTATCATCACATCTGCTGGATTAAAGCCACCCAATGACATTTAACAACTGTGTTATCTTGTCAGAGCATACCAACACAGCCTGGCAGTCCCTGGACTCCCAAGCTCTTTATTCCCTTTAAATCAGTGCGGCGCCAACACCCAGATGAGAGACAGCAGAGATCTCTGACATATTTGTATTTACCAGGGTTATGTAACGCTCATCCCAGAAGCACCTGTGATTACACTATGATGAATCACTCAAATGATTGGAAATCCAATTTAAAAGTAGAGACGGCAGCTGTAAAATACTAAACCGTGTATGCCATTGTTTTACCTTAGCGGTTTCTTGGAATGAGAAAGGGGAGAGCAGAGAACAAATGCTGAAGGACAAATGGCAATGTGCTCAGTATGTATGTCAGTTACTGCGTAACAATGAGTTAAGAACCAAAATAAAGGATCATTGAACCCAGGGATCCAGGCGGCGTGCAGAAGAGGATGTGGAAAAGGTACAGAAGTGAGGATGGAAGAGAAGCACAATAAAGGAATGGTCAGAATCCTCCGAGAGTGAGGTGAGGAAAGGGAACCGGGGAG
Organism: Menidia beryllina; assembly: GCA_013363375.1. Lineage (NCBI taxonomy): Eukaryota > Metazoa > Chordata > Actinopteri > Atheriniformes > Atherinopsidae > Menidia > Menidia beryllina. Next base: position 10,071,093 of record JABUIW010000028.1, on the reverse strand, counting down.
GAGGGAGGGAGACAAGCAGAGAAGAAGGGTGATGTCACCTCTAACGGGCAGCCAATGAGAGTCAGGGAGGGAGGGAGAGAGTGCAGTCGAAGGAGGGTGTGTTTTTCTATCACTGCAGCATCAGCAGAGAGGAGAGGGGCACAATCAATTTCACACAGAAGAGGAAGAAAGACACAAGTAGATAAGGAAGAGAGGGAGAAAGAGGACGCAAGGAGGTGTCTAAGGACAGGAGACACCGTGGGGGTAAGAAGGTTTCTTATTGTAACGAGAGGGACAATTTGTCATCAATTGGAAATGAAGCCGTGCAGCGCCGCATTGAGCAGATTAATTAGTCTGTTAGGTGGAGGTGGCTTGTTATGGAATCTCACCTCTGGCTCATCTTCAGGCTGTAAAATATTATTGGCTGCACCATAGAAATCAACCTCTTATGTTATCATTCTGTTTCTGGACATTGATCAAATTGCCGTCCATTAAGTTGATTTGTAGGCGTTACAATAAGTTTGCATTCATTTCAGCACAAAAATGATTTCAACTATAACTATCAACTGAACACCGAGGGACTGAAATGAGTCAGACTGTATCACTGGCTCACCAGATGTCACAGATAACCTGTTGGCGCACTGTGCTGTCAGGGTTAATGCTTTTCTCTCGTTGGTGTATTTTGTTCTGGGATCTGAATGCAACAGGGTCTCCTCTGACGTTAAAATGAAAACTGCAGCAGAGCTGAGCACTATTGAAACAGCTAAATGATAATTTTGTATCACCTCATGTCTATTTGGTCCTCTGACAATAATGAAAGTTATAATATACCTGTAGAAAACTACATGCAATGATGATAAAAGACGTTTCCAGGTGTGTTGGCGTGTACTTTGAATTGGTTGCAACACTTTACATTTAGCCATCAGACTTAATATACATGTACCTGCACATTCTGTGAACAGTCGAGACTTCTGTAATTTGGCTTTCCTCTTCTTGATATTTTAGTATGGATGTTTACTTTATCATCCCCTCCCCCAGCTAATAGCTCAGTGGCTTAATGTTAAGTACACAGCACATGATTGCACTGCGCTACCAGGAAATTCAGGGTTGCAGATAATGAAACTGGGCGATCCACACAGCGATAGACAGTCTGCAGCTTTTTTCTAGTCTTTTAATCTTAAATCTTGCAGCTGTAGCCCATGCGTGCATCGGGATGGCAGTGACACAGATGAGTAATCTTAAACTCAGCATTTTGAGGGAACGAGGAAGTTAAAAACGACCTGAGATGAAGACAGAAAGAGAAAATTCAGACATCAACAGGAGACAATCAGAGAGTTTTTCCCTCTGGGAAGGAAAATAAGGGTGGGGCAGTGCACACAGCAGACTGTGGAGGTGTGCCGGGGAAAAGGAGGCGCTCACCTGGCTGAATGCCATACAGATGCCTGCAATCGGGCACTTACACCTTCTAAATGTCTTTATTTGATGCTTCTGAAAGAGAAAGCTCCACCAGTCGTGTCGATGATGCAGTCACAAGTAGCCAGAAGTGTTGCTCCAGGGTGGGGGCTTGTTCACTCAAGGTTGTTAGGGAATGCCCTCTTTTTTTTTCTTTTTTTTTTTGTGGACATCGTGTTTGTTTCACACAAGGACTGGAACGACTGGAATTGTTTCTGATAGTTGGAGCGGTTAAGGTAACGGCTGAGACCTTGGCAGTGCGTTCTCTCACTCCCTCCTTGCCTTGGTTGCCTGCGGCTTGTCCCAGATGAACCCCGCCAAGAGACCAGAGGGGAGGGAAGACACGGGGCTTGACAATGACTTGTTACCATCTGTGCAACATCCATAAACATACTGCACTGCACACAGCCACACAATAGATCCAGATCCAGACGCTGTGAAGGGTGTGGGAGTGCGTGAGCCTGTGCGTATGGATCCTCTGTGTGGCAGCAATGCTCCAGAGACCCACGGCTGGTCACATTACCATACTATTTAATGCAGTCAGTTTTGTTTGGCCGCGGCTGTCATGGGAGCTGCTGGTGTTGCAGAGATTTTATTGTAGGACTAGCTCGACTCGGAGTCTGTGATTACTCTTGCTACATTATGGTGATGAATGAAATCTTCCCCTCTGACACTGAATGGCTAATTGAGCTGTTCCGCCAAAGAGATGGCTGTAAATGGGGATTTATGAGAAAAGACAGGGAGAGAAAGACAGGGATCTGCAACAGGAAGACAAGGAAAGATGTTTTAAAGAGACAATCCGAAGGAGACCAGACATTGAAAAAGCAAAGCAATTTGCATCCTCTGATGCCTGTTGGCTGCAATAGATATTGACAGGTGCAGCCTGAGATAATCGGCTGGGATACAAAAAGGGGCAAGGTCACAAGTGAAAATGAGCTGTGGCAAAAACAAAGAATTATAGACAAAGAATTAAAAAAAAGGACATGGAGATTTCTGTACGATCAGTTCAAATATAATTACACCTGTAATGACAGAAAAAAGGACAGATTTAGCAAAAGGTGAAACCTCTTTTGGTTATGTATGCTTCTGTCATGGTCCTTGGCTTAATAGTGTGATAGATGAGAAGCTTTCCAATTGACCACTGGCCCTGTGTTGAAACAGAGAGCTGCCGTTGTGCAGGAGAGTAAAACTGACCTGCTCCCGAGTCGGGAGCAGCACTGCTCTCCTTCAGCCACCTGTTAAAGCCGGAGGCCTTCTTCGTCAGCCATCCTTCTCATCAAATAAAGATGGATCAACACAGCTACATCATCCATCGCTAGTGTACATGTTTTGCAACACAAACGAGCCCTCTGTGTAGATCTCTTCGCAACGCGCTGAATTAAAGATTCTCTCCCGGCCTGATTACTTAAGCGTCTGCTGCTGATCAAAGTCCACTCTCTACTTTCCTGGGATTCAGTCATTAGAATGTGCCGCGGGGTAGGATCAGGGTTAAGAGGAAGAACTGTGTCACAGACTGATGTGTCAACAATAACATTTTATATCTCTGGGCTCCTTTATTTGTTCTCATCTCCCAATCCCACTTGCAAAGCTGCAGACTGGTTTGCTCAGATTCAGACAGCTCCCTCCCAGCATTAGCATGCTTTTTTAACGTCATCCGTGTGTGTGTGTGTGTGTGTGTGTGTGTGTGATTGAGCTCCAGGATTCTATATACCTTCACCATGCTGTCAAACTGGAGTCCCCCCCCCCTCCCCTATCCTCATCAGACTTGAGGCAGCTTGAAGGCTGTTTGATTTAGGCTGTGTAGATGGGAGTCAGCCCAGTAGGTGTCAAGAATGGGATCATGCAGACGTGCTGTCAGGGTCTGGGGGAGAATACATTGAGGTGATTTAGGATGCTAAGGGTCAGGTGGATTGACAGGCCAGCCTTAGGTAAATGATTATAGAGAAGAGAAGGGGAAGGAAGGAAGCCTGAAAGAGGGAAGATAGAAATTTGTAAAGGTGACATGAAGCAAGCGGGGGCAAGGAAAGGGCTGATTTAAATGCCAGCCGGTTGGTTCGTGGCTGACTTACATATCAGGGCTGTTAAAGGTGGAAGAGAACTTGTTAAAAATCATTGCATCACAATTCCTGCTTGGTCATTCAAATCTTTCAAACTCTGGGATCAATTTCTCCTTATTGCCTGTGTGTTTTTCTTCCCTTTTCCCTAATTCTAATGTCAATATAGTTGTTAAGTTTCACCAACAAGCAGCAGTCAGAGGAAAACACATTCGGGTTTTAATCAAAATAATGACTCAGGCTTCTATTAGAGTTCCCGGAAAGAGGCTTGCAGACAAAGCCTCATAAATTCTACCCTGTTATACAACTGAACCTGCAAAGAAGCACAAACAGAGGCTTCATGTATGGAAATGAAATTAATTTGGCAAAGTGAATTACCTTATTACAGCTTTTTGTGTAATGGCATGAGGGGGAGTGAAGTTTAGAGTTCCTTTGGGGATCAAATAAGATATTGGCAGTTAAAATGACAAAACTGGACCCCTGCAATTGACACCGGCAGTAAACTTAATTACCGCCAAGCTGGAATAAAAAATTGAATAAAATATCGATGAAAAAAGGTTTATCATTTAGTTTGGCTGTTTTGGTGCAAAATGCCTGCATCCTTGTGGATCTCGTTTCTACAGTGCTATTGTATAAAGATAATAAAGTCTAGAGGAAAGGAGCAAAACAATAAGACAACACATTGAATATGAATGAAAAGGGGTATGACACTGACCATCAACCCCCCCAATACTGCCCTGGTATTTTATATCCAGCAAAATTGCATCTTTGTTTCAGCAGCACAGAAAATTCCCCGCAGTGTCACTCCTTACGGTCCACAGTCAGCTCTATCAAAGAGGCTTTATTGTCCACATCAGTGACTATAATTAGACTCAACTGACCCTGTGTTTCCTGACGGCATCCGTCTGTATGTATGAACTCGTCTGTTGATTGTCAGAGATGTTTCTTTGTGAATTTCTGAGCATAATTCCCATAATTTTTGCCACCATGTGATGAATGAATTATTAATGTCTAAATTAAATTCTTAGGTTATTGCCTTCCATTGGTTTGAAAGCATTTTCCTGTTGTGGATTTACACAGACATATAAGGTCAATTGCCTGTGAAATTTAAAAAGAAATCAGTAAAAACGTTCAGCACAGGTGGTGCTTCAGAGGGAAAAAAGTTTGCCCTTATCTTGCATCACATTCCTTTATTTTTCTGCATTTGGTCACTGCAGTAAGAAAGTGGGAAGACTAAATCATCTTTAAAAAAAAGCACAGTTGCAGTTGCTTGCTCTTTCTCTCAGATTAGTCCATTTCTGTTGAATCATGCTTGTGAAAAGTCTCTTCATCCTGCCAACAAACAATCATTTTAAAAATTTAAAATGAATTTTCTTCTCATTTTTATTGTGAGGGGGCATGGTGGTGTGGTGGTTAGCACTGTCACCTCACAGCAAGAGGGCTCAACGTTCTATCCCCGGGGGATCCTTTCTGTGTGGAGTTGGCACGTTCAAAAACATGCATGTTGGGCTAATTGGACACTTTAAATTGCCCCTAGGAGTGAATGTGAGTGTGTGTAGTTGTTTGTTTCTGTGTGGCCCTGCGATTGGACCAGTCCAGGGTGTAACTCGCCTCTCGGCCGTTGTCAGCTGGGATAGGCTCCAGCCCCCCCCCGCTGGGATTATGCAATATAGAAAATAGGTGTATGGCTTTATTGTGGAGCCCTTTATTCTTAATCTGCTCCAAGTCATATCTTCATCAGCTCTGGTCCTCCCATTGTTACAGTTAGGAGACCATTCAAATAACCTCCACCTTTTTTCAGATTTCTGGTAGTAGCTAAGGTATTTGGATTCTCTGTAAAAGACCAATTTAAACCATTTATGTCCACTAAATATTCCAAAACAAGCAATAATTTCCTCAGTCAATTTAGTGAAGCAGGCATAATCAATACCAACAAAAACTGACATATCTGACATATATGTCAGACATATTGTCTGACATATCACTGGAATTTAAATAGCAGTTTTCAGCTCTTATGTTGACTTAAACAAAGCTTTCAATTCTGTGTGCTACAAACTACTGTTACACAGAGTTGAACCCGATAAGCCTCACTAAAACGGATTTGAATTTTCCAAGGACCTGAATGTGTAACTCTAGAAAACTGTTCGCCAGCCTCCCTCACAGTATTCTTGAGGGATTCATTTTATCCCTAATTTTATTTTTGTTTTTCAAGGTAAAATGGAACAAAGAATACATCGAGCTAAAGTTGCACTTTTATGCAGACGACATCATCATTTTTACAAAAGAAGAGAAGAAAAGAAAAGTTACATTGGTTGATGTAATTCTCTGAGGGAAAGCATCTTTGCCATTATGTTTCATGAAAGCACACAGAGCTCAATATGAAATAAACTAATCTATCTATTTAAAGATATTGACAGCATCTCTGGCACTCCTGAATACATTGTGATTCCTCAGGGAATTGATGTGCCTTTTCCCCATTCTGGGTTTCATTACATTTCACAGGCTGTTTATTAAGGAGACACCACGGCATTGGTTTACTAATTTATTGATTTCTTGCTAAGAGGCCAGCTGCATTTTTAATGAAACATGTGGGTACGGCAACTTATATCAGTAGGTTTACAATTGAACTGAGGTTTTGATATGCTTTGTCCAACATGTTCTACAGCTTGTCATTTGCCTATAATTGTTCTATGTCACTTGGCACTTTCCCTTTAGAGGATGTTTGCCTCCTTGAAACAATGCACATCCCAACTGAGTTTTTCTTTCTTCGCCTAGAATTTGCGTAGCAAACTTTCTAAAAATGATTGTGAAAACACTTACTGATATCCAGGACACCGGTATGTTAAAATAAGATCAAACATTTGCAGATTCACTGCAACATTTCTTTAAAGCGGAGAAGGTTTTGCCTTCAATATTCTGGGATTGGCACACCACAGAGAATGAGTTGGCAGGTTTCTTTTTGCTTTCGGAAAGACTGGACCAGACTGCAGTGTAGAGGCTCATGCCAGTGTGTTCAGGCTGTCAAAGTATCGCAGAGCCACGCCCTGAAGTCTGAAAATTTGACTTTCAAATAATGATCTAGACCGATTCCGTTTATTTCTAAATGCTTTGATAGAACAGGCAGTATAATCTGGTACATTGTTACTTCTAAAAACGAGGTTTGTAGATGTGTCGCCATGCATTCATCCCCCCATTTGTGAAACAAAGAATCCGTCAAGTGGCTTATTCATTGGAACTGTTTACATTTGAGTTTATTGTTTCCGGGTCACTTTGTGCTTTCCCACTCCACACCTAATCTGAATAAAACAGAAATGAAACAGATGGGGCGTGAAGCCCAAGGATCCAGACACACTTAAGATGATGCAGCGTGCTCAAACACTGAAGTGACACAAGTACACAGATTTATCTCTTCTCCGTGTCTCTGTGATGTTGTGACAGTGGGATTTCAACAGCGGTTTTATCTGCTGTGTCAGCCATGATATATTCATTAGAGTTGGATTACAGAGACTAAGGGAGGATCAGGTTTTGAGTGGGTTGTAATCCCCATATACTAGCCTAATTTAATCTCACCTACTGTGCCATCCTATTACACACTACACCCACCCCATGCATGCAGACGTTGGCTGGAGGAGAGCAGACAAGGGGACATGCAAGGTTAAAACATGGTAATGTCAGACAAGAGCTCTGAAGACAGGAAGGGGGTTGAGGGGAGATTTAGAGATGGGAAAACTGATTAGGAGCAGCAGGAAAGAAACTGAAGTTTGGAGAACGCCAAAGAAGATGTGAGGTAAGAAAAAAATAAGTCAGAAATGTAATCTTCCAGTTGAATCAGCGGTAAAAGTATCACCTGACTCATATCCAGACAGAAATAAATAAATACAATTCCAATAGGAAATAGATGCTAGAATATTCTAAAAACTGTACTGAAAAAGTACAGTTGTTAGAGTTTACATCTGAGAGACTTTAGGTTATATAATCTAATTTGTCTTGTTTTCTTTGTGCTCAATATCCCTGTCCTTATTCATTCTCATGTGCTCCAAGCCATTATAAATGGCTCCACTCCACATCCTCTCTCCCTAAACTGGACGCTACCTAGGAAAAGTTCTAGTAAGCCTCTTCTGATTTTTAAATCAGGTCGGTTTTGGAGCTGTTGGAGTTTGCTCCCTTTATTCATTAGAGTTAATCGAGCATGACGCTGCAAACGGCTCACGCGAGCGCAGGCTGCGGTGGAGAGACTCTGCATTTAGCTATAAAACTGTCTGTTTACATTACGCATTGTGCTCCGTTGCACTGCAGGTAGAACTGAGCTGTTGCTCGCCAGGCACAGTTGACGCAACCACTTTTGGCAAATCATTTGTTGATTTTTTTCTGCTGAGGGCTTGTTGATGCAGCAGGGAGCAGGAAGGACTTTCTTATTAATTCAAAGAAAAGATTAAAGGGACATTTCCCAAGAGAAAGGAGAAGAGAGGAATACATGAGGGTACAGGTGTCACGGTGGTGATGGGGGGAGATGGGTGGGCGTGTAGGGAACAGAAAAAAACTGTATGGATGAATAAAAACTGTAGACAATACAAAGAGAACCCAGACATTGTTAACAATCTTGAATAAGTAATTAAACTCATCAGCAAAGACTTCATCCTCCAGGGCATGCATAGATAGGTGGAGTTAGGCACAAAAGATAGCGTACTAGAGATAGAAAAAAAAGAACTTTTATTTAAGTAACTATTTAACAATCTTGATGTAATCAGGAAAGTTTGATCCAGGCACAGGGCAACCAACAGTGAGATTGATAAAGAAGAAGACCGGAGGACAGACTGAGATAAGAGGATAATGAGGTAGCTTTGAGAGATGGACAGAGTAAAGGACAGAGATAATGTGGTGATTAAAATGTCAGATGCACGCTGACAGTATTAATTTTTTACTATCCCTGTTTTCTGTAATTGAAACCCTTTCATATTTCTCTTTCATTTATGTGAAAATTATTCTGACCAGCATGTAACTAATTTAAAGGTAATTGTATTAAATTGTACCATTCGCGCAGATGTCCATCTTCACGGGTGTTTGGAAAGCTGGTTTCTCCTTTCAGTACAAATGTAGAAAAAACAGCTCTGACTCTCTGTCTCTGCATGTTGTCACGGAGAGCTGTGTGATATCTGGTCTGATCTGGAGTTACTGGTGTGCTTTGGTGGGTGGCCTATATAGGAACCTGCACAATCAGCCTGTTTTAAGATGTGCCACCATGGGTTTGAGATTATTTTTTCTGCAGCTATAACAGGACATTCACTGTTCTATTGCTTCTCGACTGTTTTCAACATGAGAAGCTATGTTCTGGTTCGCATTATGTTACTATTAAATCATATTGTGTAAACAAACGGCTGTTAGCATTTGGGTTTTGTGCATTTGTGAGCAGTAGATATGGATTGTCAAACCGTGTTGGCTCAAGAATCATATGACTGTTTAGCCGTAGGGAAAGGTCAGCATTGTTTTTCCTGCACCTCTGTGGCCTCCCTCCATGTATCTGTGTTAATGCCCCTCTCTCTCTGGAATTAGGCACAAAGTCTCTCTGCCATCTCTCATAGCTGAAGCAAAACGAGAGGAAAAATAGAGATACAGCCACAGCTGGGGTTCCAGCTTGTAGGCTATAAAGCAAAAAAAAAAAAAAAAAAAAAAAAAAAAAAAAAAAAAGATGAGAGAGAAATTAAACGAGCAGTGGAATAGGGAAGAGATTAAACTATATCTGTCTTTTTTTGCCATTTCACTCTGTCTCCCTCCTAAAATAAAAAAATATAAAGCCGGTCGTGTTTGTCCCTCCCTTTTCGGGGACTGAGGATAATGCACATGCAGACTGCTGCAAGCCCAGGTTGGATGGAACAAGTTGTCTGTTTACCCTCTTTCATAACAAGACTTGCTGAAAATTGGAACGCGCCCTGGAAAATGTCACGTCCTTGATCTCTTTGCACCACTACAGAGTGGTGCGTGGAGACATGGGGAGGGGGATTTACAGAGACAGGGGGCTGCTGCAGAAAAGGGGCTGTATGCCTCTGATAACACTGCAGCCTTTGATGGCGCCTGGCCTTCCTCTGTTGGAGAGCACAAGCTGCTCCGCCTCAAATACTTCATCGCCGCTGACTCCGCTGGTAATGGTTGGACTTAGTTACAGAGCAGAAATGCTTTGCTGATGATAATGATAGCAGATGTGATGGGAGTTAGCGAGCCACTCAGGACCAAGGGACTGTGTCAATACTGTGCCAGGCTGCAAATTTCCCTCTAGACTGGCTCGAAAAGCTGATGGTAGAGGTTGATAGTAGGCTACCTATAATTGCGTTGTGTATTATCTTTATGGGGTTGTTGTATTAAGGGTGTGGTAACCCTACAGATGTGGTCCAAAGCTCTCTGTAAACTTCTTTGCAGACGAGAGGTGACGGAGTTTAGAAGGAAAAAGTAGGATTTCATACTTATAGTGAAAGGGAATCAGCAGGGGTGAGGGAACAAAAAGACAGACAGACAGACTGGTGCACAAATAGAAAATAGTATTTTTGCAAAGACGACAGCCAGGGGGGATGAACTCTTTCAACTATGGTAGCATGTAGACAAGAGGGGAACTGAAGGAAGACAGAGACACGAAGTGAGGAAGAGATGGAGACGCTGGAGACTGGAGATGAAGGTGGAGAGTAGATATATGACAGAGCGAGAAAGAGATGGGGGATGGGGGGATAGGATGAGGAGGATGGAACATGTGGGAGGGGGCAGGGAGAGAAATATTTGCCGTGTGCTGCTGAGAGGGAGTCAGGAGGTTGTCATGGTGATTTCCAAAGTGAGAACAGAGATGGGAGGCAGAGGCATTGACACCTATGTACACACATAGGCGCGCTCACACACACAAGCTGGCACATGATACAACAAACAAAGTGAGTCACGCATAACAGCACTGACCCGTCATGCCCTTCATAAACACACAAACACACTCAGGTGGTGTGAACAAGTTAAGTTCACACAAGACCGCAAAGTCACACTACCATGCAAACTCTTTTGTTCAATGTCTTCCTGTCGTCTTTCATCCTAAATTGGCAACATTTGAATGGCAAGCAAATCATAAACTGACTCGCCTGACTTGAATATGATCCAACCAAAATTCTGCTGGTCATCGTAAGTGTTGTCATGTCTGAGATTTGTTGTGTCAACTCCAATCTCAGACACGCCCAACTCCACTGGGGCATGGTTGCTTTTGACGTGCACGCCTGGTGATACTATCATTTTTTTGTGGCAAAACTTGTTTCTATGACATACTAGAAGAAAAACACATCAACACAGCAGGATGTGATAAGTTTTTCATGAAAAATACATAAACAATATTAATAGAAAATTGAATTGCTCCTGAATAAACGCATGAATGTGTTTTATATTATGGCAGATAAACCGAAAAATGTATTAATGCGTCACATCTGTTCTGTAATTATTTCTCATCTGTTCACATCCCAGCACCTTCCTCTATTACCACTCTATTTGCACTCTATATACGCTATGCAAGGATATTAAATCTTTCTCCCCATCCCCAGAAGACCTTGCTTCTGATTAGATTGGCAGCACTTAAGCAGAAGTGCTGCTTTTGCAACTTTGAATAATGTTAATGGGATTGCTAAGAAGTTGTGTTTTTTTAGTTGACTACTTTCAAGATGCCAAAAACGCACAATCTTGTGCACTGTTAGCATCTGCCTGCATTTTGACGTGTTGTTCATGATATACAATTAAGAACATGCCATAACAGCCTTGGCTTTTTGTCTCATGTGGCCATTTCCACAGGTTTTTTTTTAAATTTGCTAATCTAATACCTCTTGTTTTGCCAATGATTTTGTGAGTATGTATTCTTCACGCATGGATGCGTGCCAGATGCACGTTTTCATTAACTCTGTGATTTCATGTGTGATTCTTGCTTGTCTGCACAAGCCAGGTAAAACTAGGAAAGAAAAAAATCTATCCACTTTCCCACAGTCGTTAAACCACTGAGCCACATCCATGCAAATGTGTTAGAAGAGCACGGAGTGACCTTGCTCTTCCAGCCACTTATTTCCCTGAAGTGGTGGAAAAGATGGGATTACATCCAACCTAAAAAGACTTTTCTGACAAAGTATGGCAGAAAGCTAAATATACAGAGGCTGATTGAAACTTGGTGAATATCATCTTAAAGGGTTATTTCTCAGAACATGTATAACCTGTGGCATCATCTACCTGGAAAGGCTGTTAACCCCACATGTTCTCATGTATTCCTTGACATATGATTATGATAAAATAATGAGTTCATTGTACAGTGTGGCACTTCAAGTGTGCTTGACTAAGCAATTTAGATGCGTAGATCTGATCTTAAAGTATCGCTTTCTTTAAAATGAACTACCTCAATTTTTTATAGAGGGTCCTACATCTCACACCAACACACACAGGCACACACACACACAGGCTCTGCCACTCCCTTCATGTTGTGGTCCCCTAATTTCCCTATGGAGGTGGCCACGTGTCCTTGCATGTCACGCGAGTGGCTAGCAGCTGTGTCCTGTGTCCTGCAGTGCTATATTGAACACTTATCACCTGACCCGAGGGACCACTCCCTCCTGTCTGTCTGCTGAGGGGCTGCCTTCACAGGCCCTCCTCAGACATCACTACCTGCTACAGCCCCCTACAGCCCCCCCCACCTGCTTTCCACACTTGATGCAACCCAGGCATGCACACATGTGTCCGCATGGACTCCATTTCTTAATTGAAGTTGATCAGGGGAGCACCACAGACCCGTCTTTGCCGTTTCTCCGTGCAGCCATTTATTGACTTTTTGCAGGGCTGACTTGAATAACAATGTAACATGAATGGAAAATCAACCACCCTGGCCGTGTAAATGTTAATGATTTGTGACCTAATAAAGGCCATGGTGTAGATATACAAGCATCTGCTGCAGTGCCAGAGTTCCCTCCAGTCATGTCGCTGTTTGTGTTGCTGCAGCTGGTTTGTCATCTCCGTCTGTGTTAAGCTGCTGCGTCTGCTTTCCGGGCGAACACTAACAGACACTGATGTTGCCGTCTCCGCACAGGCACGGCCGACTCTGCTTTGATCCCCAAAGGCTGCGCTCACTCACACACTTTAAAATTTCCTTTTTATCCGTCTGATCTCTGTCTAATTTTTCTCTGCGAGTGACAAACCGCTGCACACAAACATGTTTATTGAAGTGCCTTTGGTGAGACTCACTATACAGCTGCACATGCCGCCACAAAGGCATGGATAGAAAAAGTGGCAGTGAAGGTCAAAATGTGCGTCAAAACGGGAGGAAATAAAAGCGAAGCTATTTGTTTTAGGAAAAAAAAGGAGAAAAGAGGAGGGCTGACTAAGAGAGATAAAGAGAGAAAGAGGAGATGGAGCAGGAGGAAGGCAACCAGAGAAGAGGAAAGACAGAAGGTCACTTCTAATAGCTCTCCCATGTAATTTCATAACGTCATGATTGTCCCCCTTTACTCAAGCTAACACCATTAACTACTTGCTGTATGGACAATAAATTCATGGGCCTCATGAAATGTCTACAGAGGCTGTTTATATTCTCCACTGCATGGGGCTGCTCTGCTTAGAGTTTTCAATCTTTAAAACCTGAAATATTGTCGTTAATAATGATATGCTGAAGCACTGCTGTGCCCCTTATCCGTCTTGTTAATGAGGATGTGCGAGATGCTTTGTATTTGCGGAGGTGCTCGCATGCATCATAGTTTTTATGTTAGGGTGTGTCCGTTCATTAGCGTTTATTTTGCTGCAAGCGCAATCCTGCTAATGAAGCAAAAGAGTGCCACAAGCAAGAGTGCAGAAGAGTGTGTATTTGTGTGTTTGAATATATAAAAAAATGTATAAAAAAGATTTGTTTTTGTGTTAATGACCTTTAGGTGCAAAACAGAGCGGCTCCAGAAACACACACAAAAGTAGCACAACATGTCAGAAGGGCCAAATGGGAAAATAAATTAACAGCATGTTTACTACCATACATGGAAGACGAGACAAAAATTTGAAAGCTCTGCACCGGAGAATATACACATAAATATTAAAAATAACATTTTTGGGGGGTTTGTTTTGTAGCATGTTTTTCATTGTTGTGTTTTGCACCTAAGTGCAAACAGAAAACATGTTTAATTCATTCAGATGAAACTGAAGATGAATTGAAATTGAGAAACGACCTGTCGAAGGTTGAACCCATTTATTCCTGCCACGCCAAAGTCGACATTTATGATTCTGCTCCATCTATTTCTATTTCTTTTCGGCTTAATGATTCCATATGTCTCCATTTCCCAACAACGGCCTGACTGACAGGCTGACCATAAGCAAATGACCATATCACTTGTGGATTTAGGGGAACGGCAGCTAAGATGCTGAAAGCAGAGACTGGCACTCCATCTGCAAGACCAGCTCCATTAGCTGACAAGAGAGATTAGCTGACCTGCTGACACACAGGCTGATCTCTCCTGATACGCATACGCACAAACACACATACACAGAGGGAATCTGATACACTACAGGAGTACAATGGGGTAACACCCTATCTTGATCATTACAGGGCTTTTACTGGGCTGGAATCCCATGACATTTATTTTTTTCATGTCTGTGATAAACAGTCTTTTTTTCTTTCCGCACACCCAACTGTTTCCTTTGTTTCAGCTTTCTATGAATTTTTCAGACTTTTTGTTGTTGACTTTGTTGTAAGCCCCCTATATGATCTCCCGCAGGTGTTGCCCTTCTTCTTCTCTGTAGGTAGTCTTTTCTCCTTCCTCCATCCCTCCATCCACTTCTCCATCCCTCTCGTATATCTTAATGAGTCCACTCCTTTCATCTTGAATTATTCACCACTTTCCTCTGACATTCCCATTGTATCTTAAGGGGATAAACATAAATAAATAAATCCCTCCATAGGTAACTTCTTTTGCCATCTTGGCTGTGGTTGTTTTTGTTATTGTGCACGGAAGAGAGAAGAAGAAGCTACTAAAAACTATGAGTAAAAGTTCACAATTTTTTCACTTTATTTTGCATTCTATTCTATTCTATTTTTTCTATTTGAACTTTCTGATGAATAAATTAATTTATCCTCGTAAATCCTTGAAAATGTTAACACTGTGTTAAACATTGTGTCATTTCAAGTAGGCGCCAGCAGCTCAGACAGGAGAACGTGTTACATATGAATGTGTGTAAATTTAGTTTCCCCAGAACACGATAGTGTGTACGTGCGTGCGCATATGTAAGCAATACTGTGAACCAGTTAGTGACCATGTGTGTGAATAACTGAATTTGTATGTACAAAGGGGGGGGGGGGCTGTGTGGAGACCGTGTTACCATAGCAACCAGGATGGAAATGGAGTGGGCGGTTGCCCTCGTGGATCCTCTGACAACCTTTATTTTCTCCATCTTTGAGCCACACTAATATTAACCTCTAACCCTTGACAAAACAACAGGGGTTATGGGGAGGTGGGGGCCCTCCTAAGAGGTGCAGGCTTTCTGAAAATGAGGGACATACTATACCACATTTGGCACCAGTGGGAGTAGCAAGTCTCTAAATGCTGAGCTTATGCTAATAGAGGTATTGACAAATGCGCTGTCCGTGTAGCCCGGCTCCTGATAAGCCTTAGCTCTGCAGCGTTTTTCAGCTGGTAAATTTCCATTTAGAGTTAACCATGCATCATCATTCTCGAAACAAATGTTACTTGGCCTTTTAAATAAAGAGCGAAGAGCCTGAGCAGGATATTGGTTTCCCACTGCGCTGCACTGTGAAGCCCCGCGTCCATTAAAGTTGCAAATATTGAATTAAGCTTTTACGTTGCCTATTGTCCAAGCCAGAGTGCTACCACAGCAGTTTATAAAGGTGATGGAGAGAAAATAAGTTGAACGTAGGCAGGAGTGGAGAGAAGAGGAAAAGGCAGCTCTGAAATGTACTGTGAAAAGTGATTGGTGGGGAAATGATGAAAGCTTTTAGTGTCAGATACCATGCAGGCAGACAGACAAGAAGATTAATCAAAAGGTGACAGGAAAACGGGGTACTCATCTTCTTGGAAAGTTCCTATCATAGATTCTAGGCACCCAAGGAGAAACACTTTTTGAAAATTAGAGGAATCTAGTAATGATCCATGCTGAAAGGTAAACGACAAATGACTGTTGAGGAGCAGAGAGAAACAGGCAGCTATTATCTGATATGATTTGTGGTATTTTTCCTTGGTGGCGACAAAGAGGTTCTGAGACTGGTCTCACTGCAACAGGCTCATGCATTAAGTATTACCCTGCCAGAGTGAGAAGGAGGGGGGGTGGATATGAGAGAATCAGACAGCCACGCCAAAGACAGCAGGTATAGATGGTCAGCGCCAGTCTGGGCCAAACTAAATGAATGGCAAGGGAAGCAGATGAATTATGAATTTGGGTGAATTTAGGGCAAATAGTGCCGACAGGAAGGGCATCTTTAATGAATAATTCACTCTGTACGGTGCCTGATCATATACCCCCCAACGGCGTCACCTTGTTTCCAAGTTACCCCCCTTCTCTTCTGACCCTTCAATCTCCTCACCATCCTTCTCTTTTGTGGCTTCTCTATCTTTACGTTTATTACTGAACATTTTCTTTTCCCTCCATCGCACCGATATCCCTCCATCCTTCTCTCTTTCATCTCATGTTTCTGGAGACAGACAGACCCTGAGGGGTTGAGAAAGGGGTAAAGGGGGGCACATGTTCATTTATTTTTCTCCCCCCACCTTCTGTCCTGCATTCTCTTCTACTACACATCCTCACAGCTGGAGGTAGTTAATATTTAAAAGCAAGGCATGACAGGACACAAGACGTGCACACATGTTTGAGCATGCTCATACACACACGCAAGCCCATGAATCTGGTCACATCTGATCAAAGCTTTCAATATTTATATTTTGCACGAAGAGATAAAATATCAGGATGCATTAATAAAAAAGTAGCTTCTCATACAGCGATATGAGAGCTTGAAAGGATGATGTCGAGTTTGTGTTGTTGTTTGGCACCAATTTAAGAGCCTAATTCGGCTATTGATGTCTGAGCTGGTGTTTTGCTCCACCTTTTCCACACAAAGAACGGCTCATTAAGCACTCAAAGTGCTTGGTAACAATCACCATCTCAACTTGTGCTAATTGCAACATTTCAAAAAGGGAAGAGGATCACAATTTTCTGTGTAATGGGTGGCATTTGGGGCACATTCTCCTCTGTAGCAGAGTGATAATGACAGCGACACTTAGAGCATAATCCAATATGTCTGGATTGTCTGCATTTTATCTGAGCAAAATGCCTCAAAGCAGCAATTTATGAATAATTGACGGACATGCAAAATTGGCTTGGCCAATTTGGCTAGTTTCATACATGAGCTGTTTAATTTTCTCCGCAGTCAGGCTTTTCTTGAGGGAAAAAAAACAACAACCACGCCCGCAAATCTCAACACATGCACAGCCCTCTCCATCGTCTTCCCTGTGATTGAACGACTGGATGACATCCCAGTGGTGATAATAGTTTTAAAAGCACCAAGAGACACTCTAGGGTCACTTCAGCCCAGCTGCAAGCAGCCATTCTACACATAACCTTTGACCCCATCCACTGAAGCAGGTAAAAGCCCTGAGATTGGATCATTGACAGCTGCGCCGCAGTCAACCAGAAAAAGTGAAATCAGGCATCTGCTTCAGTGTCAGTCTCCTTCCACTGTGATAATGGAATGGCTTCTTGGCGCCATGCCGTGCACACAGCTAGGAAGTTGTTTGTGTGTAAGTGTGTGTGTGTGGGGGGTGTTTTTTTCCCCCTGTCGCGGACCACATCAGTCTGGGCTATCAGCATGTTTGGGTGGCTGGGCTGACCTTGTTACATGGCAACCTCTAACCCCACCCAGTCCATTATATTGTTCCCTTTTATTGCTGAATCTCAAGCATCCGTGGAACAATCTCTGGTAAGGTGTGGCCTCTGACTGGAGCCAATGGGGCCGTGCCCTTTTATCTCTGTGATCTCCTCTGACAAACCAATTGAGTTGTGTGTGTCTGTCTTCTTTTCTAGGCAGTCCGTTCATGCATTACAACCTTCTCTTCATATATCTCTTAACAAGTGAACGTGTTTTCCACTTTGTGTCTTTTAGTGAAGTATTATTGGACAAGTATTGGATTTACTTTGTTCCGCTCAGTGCAAAGCTCTCCATCTCCATGGTACAGAGGCTGATAGAAGGACTCCAACTTAATATCACATTAACAGCCGCACTAATACCCCAACTAGCTTTGCTTCATTCATCTGCCACTAAAGGCATTTTGGAGATGCTGGTTTAAGACTAATTGGCTGCCTGTCTCCAAAGAACAACAGCTTAAGAGGCTTTCGTCTGATGGAAAGACTGGAAAAGAGAACAGGATAAAGAAGAAAGTCAATGATGCACTGATTGAAAGATCCTGCACATGTATGTGTTTATGTGTGCGAGAGCATGGATGGGATTAGCGTCACAGCTGTCAACCCGTGTCATCCCTCCTCCCCCGCCTCTCATCTCTCCACCCCTACAAACATCCTCCCTGTGTCCTCTCTTGGCTTCACCTCTCCCTTTTCTTCCCCACCCATCACCAATCCCCCTTTTCACTTTTTATCTCCCCTTAAGTCCTCCACCCACCTACCATTCTATCCCCGCCTATGCATGCTTCTTCTGATAAGGAAAGCTAGTGAGTGTAATGGCTCATTTACTCCTAATGGTGTTAGTTTAAACTGCCTTATTAAGGACTTAGCACTTGTTTGTTCTTTAATTTGATCTAATTTGGCTCTTTTGTTGTAGACAAATCCCACATTCCTGTTTCCCATCTTAAGGCAGTGCTCTATGATCTCTCCACATGAGTGACAAATTAAACATCAACAGTCATTTTTGTGCCAGCCACCACCCACTGGATGAAAGAAAAAATAATGATAATCATCACTCTTCAGCCTCCTCCCACCCTTGATGCTCATCACCTCTCCTCACTCACATTCCCGAATTCAAGGTCACTCAAGCCTCTGTTGTAACACCGCCAACAAACTATGAGTTGTGCCAAAACTCCGTCAGCCAGTCTGCAGACCTGCCAAACTACACCCTCTCTCTCTCCTCGCCATTTTCTTTTGTCTCGCATGTACGTCTTAATCATAGTATGCCGGGATCTTAAGTAGTGTAAACAGTCAGCGGGCTGCGCCACTTGGTGCCGTGGGGGAGGACAGCCTGCTTGTTGCGGTGGGGACCAACTCCAATAGTACAGATGGAGAATGAATGAACTCCCAGGAGGGGTGACTTGCCTCACTCACCACGAGTGATAGCATCTTTATCACATCTTTATCACAGCGCTGTCACCCAGGCTCTCTATGAGTGTTTCTGTGTGTGTAATGCGGCCCTGGCCGGCCAACCTAATTACAAAAATACTTGTTTATCCGTCTTGTGTATTATCAGATTTGACTCTTCATCAGTCAGCATTTGTCCGCTTATGGCCCATCTGGGTGCTGAGAGGGTGCTTTTCAGCTTCTTGTTGTGGCATTCTGTCCATCTGTCCTGCTGACTGGCTCCTCCATATGGGCCACTGGTTATGTCATTAAAAACCAAAGGCAGACTTTGGGTTCGTGTGTGTGTGCAGGGGCATTGTAGATTTTTTGTCCTTGGTTTGTGTTTTGTTGACTTTTGATTGGCTTGTTAACAGCCTCTCTCACTCTGCTGATGTGACCACATGGTGCACGGTCATTTTTTTACCCCACTGTGACACATGGCCCCTCTCTGCCCCCCCCTCTCTCTCTCCTCCTCCCACCCCACTCTACCCTTGTCTGTTTTTCATATTTCAGAAAAGAGACCTGCAGGAGGGCTTTGACCTGATTTGAAGAGGAAAACTTAAGGAGATTCACAAGACAAGCCGTACCAAAAGACACAAAAGGAAGAGCCAAGGCCCCAAGCACGCAGGCACAGCCTCACACCTGCTCAGCTTGAGTGTTTTGGTGTGTGAGACCAAGATTGCCTCTGTGTGTATTTTACTGTAAGTGTGCGAGCAGGTGGAACTTTGACAGGACAGTGAGCAATGCCTCACTCGCAGCGACAGCAGGTTTGCAGTAGGGGGCAGCGCTCCTCCCACCTCCTCCCCCTTTATCTCACCCTCCTTTCTCTCGGCGTCCAGCTCAGCCAAGAAGCTATTGAAATCCCCCTCAACTGTGAGTACTGATTAATATTATGATATCCACAGCAATAGCCGAGTGCTTCAGTGTGATCCTAAGATGTATTTGTTGTGCTAATTACAGTGTTAATTCATTAAAGCACCCTCATTATGATCTTTAATCATGATTCATTTGTGCAAAAATTGAAATGATGATGTGTTTCTGCTTTAGTAATCTAAATATGCAGGAGCTAAAAAAACCTGGGCTTTGCTCAAAGTACCATTGTCAGAGATTTCTTTTGTTAGACCTCATCTGGGCGTATGGTGTATCTAATTACTGTGTAACTGATCTCCTCATACTGCATTGATTAGTCCCTGAATTGATCTAGATTCCTTGGTGAAAGCCAGAATCCGATCAAGAAGTAATTAAATCAACATCTCGGTTATACGACAAAAATCCACCAAGATTTTTCCTTGCTTGTTTTCATTTCTTCCACCTCCTAAATGCAATATGTGGGCATTAAAAATACAGCTGAGCTCGTGGCCCTGCAGAGAAATTGATCTTCATCTTACTCTGCTGCTCCCAACCAGCCCACAGAGCTCCAGTGGCGAAAAAGTGGATATTGGTTTCTCCACTTCTTCTGTTCTTCACTCTTTATCAAAGACTACTAGCTATGAGTCTCCTTCACTACCTACACAAATGTGTACCAATACAAACAGGGACACACATACAAATCCCTCAAAAGGTGAGGAAATGCAATGAATTTCCTCATCTCATTCCCAAAGGGGCAAGCTGACAGAGGTGAGAAGGTCAAGGTGTCTTCTGCTTTTAAATTTGGCTGCCTCTGACATGTCAATTAAAGCTACTGAGGAGGTGGTCATGATCAATAAAGGAGATGAGTTAGAATCTATCTCAAGGAAGCGAAGAGCTTGGAACCATTACAGACAACAAACCTGTAACCATGTTAAGATGGACACTTGTTTTTTCTTTTTTAAATCTAACTCTTAAAACTTCTTTAATCTTCCTTTATGTGACAGTCCACAAGTAACTATCTATCTATCTATCTATCTATCTATCTATCTATCTATCTATCTATCTATCTATCTATCTATCTATCTATCTATCTATCTATCTATCTATCTATCTATCTATCTATCTATCTATCTATCTATCTATCTATCTATCTATCTATCTATCTATCTATCTATCTATCTATCTATCTATCTATCTATCTATCTATCTGCTGGTTGATGCACCTCTAATTGAACGATTTTCTACTTTGGCTGTCACTGTGGACTAATAGACAACATAAGTGATCGTAAGTGCTTTTAACTTTATTGATGTGTTTCTTGTATTAATGCATGTCCTGTTAAAGCTTATTGTAAACACGGTACCCCGGAGATTGTTTTCTGTTTGTGCACACATAAAAAAATCTCCCTTTAAATGATGATAATCTGACAATGGTGTAGATTTGCAGCTTAGTTCTTGTGATCCCATCTGTGTGAGTTGTGTCGGGAACATGCATCGGTACTTGGTGCTGTTTATTTAGCCTTATTGGCACCCAATAGGTGACATCCCTGTAGGAACAAGAAGGGGGACGTTACAGACTGCTGTCTGTAAGGAGGCAGCAGGGCTGTCAGATCAAAGGCATGGAAAGATAAAGAGGAGTTAAAGCACTAAGCACCAGCTCCTCTCCTCCTCCTCTTCCAGTAATGCAGCAGTGCCTGCAGTCTAAACTTCAATTTGATCAGCTGAGGAAATGGCTTATTTCTTGTATCAGTGGGAATTCTTTCATTACATTTCTTTACCCTTCCAGTCGGTCTATTTCAGATTCTCTGTATGTTCACCCTTTTATAATTTTCCGGTCTCCCTCAGCAGTGTGTTTCTCTGGCCGGCATGCTCTGTCTCTTTGTCGCACTTTCATCCATCTCCCCAGTCTGCTTAGCTCTCCATTTTCAGTGCTTTTTCTTCTCATCTTCTGCTGCAGCCCCCCTCTGTCCTTCTTTTCCAGCTTTACCCATTTACCTACATGTTGTGGATTATTTTCTCTTTTCCTTTGGACCAAATTAAAGACTACATGTACAAGTATTATGCTGTGACTCATACTCAGCACAGTAATCCAATATATCTATATTTATAAAATTTGTGTCAAGTTTTCAAACCTGCTGATTTAATTAATGTGCTGGCAATTTTTCTTAGTTTGCAACAATAAAGATGCAAAGGAAACCTTTGCACTCTCCACTTTTCCCCACAGAAATTGACATTGACTGCCTTTTAGTCTCACATGGACAAATGTGCCATTTATCTCTTTTTACATCACTTTTACTTATCTATTTTACATTAACTCTCTTACTTACATTATGGTGTATCAATTTCCTCTCATCTGAACCCATTTTCTATGCCACTTACTCTTACTCTTTTCAACGGTCTATATTTCATCTTTTTATCTAGGGAGTCTTTATAAGTGATATTGACTGAATTTACTTTCAAGCAGCTGCAAAGCTATTAAAGTGATTTTGATATGTTTGTTAAGCTTTTAAACATGGCTATGCAAACTACTATGACTCATACTGGGTGATTTATGTTTGCATGTCATAGCTGGAGTTCTGGTTGTATATCTTATGAGAGCACGTCAGATGAATTCAGCAATTCGAAGTCTGCAAGACTATTCAAAGCATGTCTGTTTAAATATTTTTATATGCAAAAATGTTGTGCATTCTAATCATGTTGAAATTAACTTTGATTTGAATTCATACAGTCAAGAGGCCCCCTGTGATCACAGGACAGCCAGGGTCTGTCACGGTCTTCGGTGTTGAGGACTTCGTCATGAACTGTGAAGCCTCTGGCAACCCGCCACCAATGTTAGTAAAGACACACACCCAATTGAAATAAACCTGTTTGTCTATGATCGAGATCACCAGATTTCTTATGCAGTCTTTTGAGAAATCTAGAAACAGTGACCTTCCATCTCCTTGTTCAGCTGACATCTACATATTAGTATTACATGAGAGAACAGCTTCTTGCAGTCAGAGTTCTTGTTTCAACAGGGGATAAATGTCATTAAGCCCTCGAGCAATCTCCTCCCAGAGTGTCTTTGCTTCTCTGAAGTGGAAAACCGCCCCGATTGCCGAGGACAAGATGAATATCGCAATTACACAGCTCAAGATTCTGACTCCCGCTGGTGCATCTCGTGTAAAATTTACAGCAACCCATTTGTTCCCTCAAATTCAGTGACATCTTGCCACATTAATGACTGCTCTCAAAGGGATATAGAAATGACTGTGTGACTTTGATGTTTGAATGAATGCTACAATGTCAGTGCCAATTTGTTCCTGTTTTCCCATCGTTTAAGTTTCCGATGGACCAAGGATGGAGAAGAGTTCAACCCAGGAAATGACCCGGAGCTTAAAGTTACTGAGAAGTTAGGGTCATTTGCATTCTACACACTCAGTAATACAATGGACTCCCTGAGGCTCTACCAAGGCAAATATGTCTGCTACGCATCCAACGATTTGGGGACAGCTGTATCTAACGAGGCTACTGTCAGCATTGATGGTGAGAGTACACTGATGACTTATAAATCTCCCAATGTGCAGTAGTTTGAAGGTGTCCAATTTTGAAAATGGTCAATACATTTAACAATAACTATTATATTTGCTTATGTGAAATCATGTGGCATTAGCCATAGGAAAATATCAATCTCTCATCTGTGGAATCACATTATCCTGAATGTCAGAATCAGCATTATTACTTATCTAAATGCCTCCAAGGTTCAGATGAGAAAGGAAAAGTGTTATTATGGATATCTGTATTGAATTTAAAAGCTGTTGGCTGAACAGGCAGTAAACCTTTGACTACTTAAAGAATATGTGTGTTCCCTTACGTGTATTTATCTGTTATCTGTAACATAATTACTTGCAATAACATGACTAAACATGCAAGCACACACACACCCTTGAGCAAAAGTAAAGAACACCTCCATAACCATCCACCTGTGCGACTGGCTCTCTCCTGGGCGACCTCCTTCCCTCACAGTTTCCCTGACAACGGTTTCCCCAGAAACACTCTTGAGCTGATGTCATGTGAAGCACACTTCAGTGGCTCCTGTGGGGTTAACAAGAATGGGCAGGCAGGTGGGAGGAGGGGGGCATCTGTGTTCCATCTATCCACATATGACTATAAAATCTGATCATTTGACATCTGTAAGACAATAGAAAGCAAACCCTCTTATTTGTAGTTGTTGAAATGTATAAAACATCCTCATTCTCCACGTTGTCTTTTCAAGGCGACACGTGATGAGGATAGCCTCAGGAAATCTTTCCATGTGTTTTTCCTTATTTATCACCTGTTTCCTCACAGACTTACAACTGCGTATATGCTCTTTCCTCCCCCCTCTAGTCCTCCCGTCACAGCAGAAAGAAAAAAAAGTTAATGTGAAGGCTGAAGAGGGAAACAGTATGGTTCTCAAGTGTAACCCTCCACAGAGCTCCATGGAGCCCATCATTCACTGGATGGACTGGAGTGAGTACATTACGTTTCCATCTCAGCATCTATTAAATGGCTCCTGTCTCCTTCATAAAAATGGTTATTAGGCTGTATGCATTTCCTTTGTTTTCCATGTTTCCATAAGAGAAAAACAGATACATTAGTTTCTCAGAGAGTATTTTCAAAATTGCTTATTTTTTCACGTAAAATTCACCGACGTATTTCACAGTCTAGGAACCAATCTGCTCCCCCCTTGTCTGTTTGTTCTCTAGAATCATTTGACTTTTTCTTCCATCTTAAAAGCTAAAATATTGAGCAATTGGAAGTCTTTTTTGCTTATTTCACAAACCAGTAATTTTTTTTTCTTTATTACAGCATAGGCAATTGATTTTTCTGACCAATCCTCTTCTTTTCATCAGCGTTACACCACATCCAGCTTAGTAAACGGGTGGTGGTAGGGAAGGATGGCAACCTATACTTCGCTCATTTAACCTCAGAAGACAGCAGGAATGACTACACCTGCAATGTCCAGTACCTG
Source organism: Menidia beryllina (assembly GCA_013363375.1). Lineage (NCBI taxonomy): Eukaryota > Metazoa > Chordata > Actinopteri > Atheriniformes > Atherinopsidae > Menidia > Menidia beryllina. The sequence goes on along the minus strand of JABUIW010000028.1, from coordinate 10,046,454 downwards.
GCAACACGCACCATTCTGACAAAAGAGGCCATCTCTCTGAAGGTCAACCCCTGTGAGTTTTGTTCTCAACTGTTTTACAACACATTTATTTAAATCAAATCAAGTGTGATATGGATGTATGTGGGTTCCTGGTCAAACTAGAGATCTCCCAGCCATGTGAGAAACAAAATATGACAGATGATTGAGATTTTTCCTAAAAATAGCATTGTTAGTCATATTTGAGGTATAATTCTATATTAAGTCATATTCTCTTAGTAATTCTTTATCCCAATGTTAAATCACAACCAATCATTACAAATAACATTCCTAGTCCATTACAGGCCTTGGTCAGATTACACTCATCAAAGTAGTTTTAGCTTTTATTTTCAGATTTCTACTTTCTCAACACCTCAATGATTTGCAAGTGGAATTTTAACCGCAGTGCTTAAAGAAATTAATCAGAAAATACTGAATCAAGAGACTGAAATAAATGTATCAAAATCCTTTGAAATCTGTAAAAATGGTTTTGTAAACAGTTCTCTTCCAACCATAAATTGGAGTTGGTTGTACAAAGGCAACACTTATGTGTTACAAATCTTATATATGTGCCAGTTTTCTCTAGTTCTGTAGTGCTGTGTTATATCAACTGCACTGTATGTGCTAGTTTTGATGTTAAAGAGCCCTGTGTTGAATTGGCATGCGTAGTGTGGTTTTCACTAAGATATTCAGAGACCCTGGAGTTAAAAAGTCAGCTTACCACCATGTGGTGGCCTGTTGTGCTGACTAAGGCAGGGATTGTATCCGGTGGGTGTCTCATGGCCAGCAAGGGGTGTATCACCTTCTCAGCCCAGTTGTAATGAGAAGCAGTTCACACAGAGCTGGCTGCCAGCATCTGTACTCCAGCGAGAGGTCAGAAAGATGAGCACGTGTTACACGAGAGTGGAGAATGTAAGGCTGTCCGGTTTGCCATGGGGGTAAAGTTGTCCCTACGTGATGCCACACCTTACATCAGGATTGCATGTGTCAGCGTGGCTGCTGTGTCAGCAGCACAGCGATCTGAAAATCATCCATATGCATAAGTCTTTCTCTTGATCTATGCATTTCCCCCTCTCTTTGTCCAGCCAATTCAGTACTGCGTAACCGGAGACCACACATGATGAGACCTTCTGGACTCAGCACCATGTACCACGCTCTCAGAGGCCAAACAATAGAGCTTGAGTGCATCGCACAAGGCCTGTGAGTATTTCGGCATGTTGTGTGCATGCATGTGTGCCTTTGCCTTCATAATTCTGACATGCAGAACCGCTCTTCAAAATCAATTGCTCCTGCCTTTCAACCCCCCCAAACACCTCACTTCATTTGCTGCCATCTCTCCTCCCTACTGCCGTCTCCCTTTAACACATTCCTTGCTTTCCCCATCATATCTTTTTCTCCTCCACTCCGTTACGATTACTCATCTGCATACATATTCTCTAAGATGTCCTGCAATACATATGATTATCTTAACTCTCTCCCTCCTCAGTCCAACTCCTGACATGAAGTGGTTTAGGAAGGATGGTGAGCTGTCTGAGTCTCGGACAGTGAAAGATATGTTTGGTCGCCGCCTGCGCTTCACAAATATCTCAGAAAGTGATGGGGGCGAGTACCAGTGCATAGCTGAGAACACCCAAGGGACAGCCACTCACACTTACATGCTGACCGTAGAAGGTGTGTCTGGCTCTCCCTCTGCCACCATGAACATACAAACACAGATAGAAAATATCATGAACAATTATGAACAATCACAAATGTTATTGTTATTCAATAAGTTCATTTTAAATAACTTTTTAAGACTGATTTGCAGATCACTGAATTCTCTTTTGATTTATATTTCATGTTTTATGGAGGTCACAAAACTAATCTATTGTTTAAACCAGTTGATGCAGTAAAACCTAATAAAACGGTGATATTTTACTAGTATATGTGTATGCCATATTCTGTTCATTGCAGCTGCCCCATATTGGATCAAGGAACCAGTCAGTGAGTTATATGCTCCAGGGGAAACTGTCAGACTAGACTGTCAGGCAGGTGGCATCCCCACTCCCACCTCCACCTGGACCATCAATGGGATCCCACTCTCAAGTGAGACACAAATCCACCTGAATATACACACATCTCTTGGAGAAGTAGATTAATTGACATTATATAACCTTTCAACAGAGACGGATAAGGATCCACGGCGCACTGTGACAGCAAGTGGATCTTTGATTCTAGAGGATGTCACCTTTGGAGACACTGCCATATACCAGTGCCGGGCCTCTAACAAACATGGAACCATTCTGACCAACACCAACGTCTATGTCATTGGTGAGTGTTAGCTGTCTACATGCAGATTATTTAACCAACTCCCCAGTGTGTGCACATTCCAGCTTACCATGAATGCATGTGTTGTTTCAGAGCTAGCTCCCCAGATCCTAACTGAGGATAGGAAATTGTACTCACATACAGAAGGCCAGAAGGCTTTACTTGAGTGTGAGACCTTCGGCTCTCCAAAACCTAAAGTCATTTGGTAAGGCAGATAAATGTGGCTTTTCGCTGAATTTCCTGGTGTTTTATGGCGGTCTTTCATATCTTACTTCACAAAGCCGATGTTGTTGCATGAGTAGTTTTTCGCATAAATTAACAACCAAACATCCAAAAAGGCTTTATTTTTCTGCTAAATAGATGACGAAATATCTAAAATGGTTGATTTTTCTGTCAAAACTGAAAAGCATGATTTTTTTGCTCTTCTTTGCCAAGTTTCTGATGTGTGTGTTTTCTAGGGAGAGAGTGACCTCCTCTGTTCTGGCTGATCCCAGAATTAACCTGCTCACCAGTGGAGGGCTTGAGATCTCCAACATCACCCACGACGACAAGGGCATCTACACCTGCTCAGTGCAGAACACCAACCTATCAATCAGTGCTGAGCTGGAGGTCTTCAGTGAGTGAGACACACGTGTGCAGCTGCATAAGCCGAGTCCCCAAGCAACTTATGTTATTTGCACCTTTTGAAGCTCATCTCAGCTCTGTGTCTTCTTACTTCCCACACCAGACAAGACGGTGATCGTGTCACCACCACAGAATCTGAAGGTGCAGCCTGGAAACATAGCAATCTTTTCATGCGTGGCCCTCATTGATCCCAGTCTCAGCTCTCCAGTTATTCAGTGGCGGAAGAACAATCAGAAGATTTTTGAATCCCACAGCGATGAAAAGTGAGACTGACACTCAGTGTGATGATGCATTTTTTAAAATTTACACACAAAACATTTCTTTTCCACCACTCCATGCATATTGTCCTCTAATGTGGTGACAAAAGCATGAAGGAGTCTTACGAGATGATGAGGAAAACCAGATGATACCAGCGCGCAATGATCGTAATAGAGGGGAGGAGAATAATGATAATAATCACTATGTATTTTCTCAGATACACATTTGAAGGACCGGATCTCATTATAGCTAATGTGGAGCAAGCTGATGAGGGTGTTTACACCTGTCAGATCATCACTACACTGGACATGACTGAAGCCAATGGCACTCTCACGTTATGTGGTAAGATTAGTGCACTTCATGATCACAGAGCACCAATGATCTTAGACTGAGTGCACCGCATGCATTAGAAAAGACAAAATTGTTTCATATAGCCATAGAAGTTCTGTTTGTTAGCGTGTTGGGCAAACACAGATGCCACAATAATAATGAAAACTGTGTTCTGCTCAGACCGTCCAGATCCTCCTGTAAATCTCCACATCTCTGATCAAAAGCATCGAGAAGTTTCTCTCAGCTGGACGCCTGGAGATGACCACAACAGCATTATACAAGGTTTAGTGCACACACAAACACACACAGGCCCATTTAAACTCTAATGACAGAATGTAATTTTCCAGTGCCACATCCTGCATTATTCAAAGCCTTCTTTTTATCCATTGGAAAATAGAATACCAGCATCTGCCCTGCTCTTCCTCATTTTTATGTGACAATGTCACATGGAGATGCATTAATTTCTGGAAGAAACTAGTTACATTATTTGTATCTCATACTTATCCCAAATCTAACAATGGCTCAATAATTAAACCCCAGATTTGTTACATTTTTACATAGTTTCAAAGATCCAACAGGAGCAGATTCTGCACTAAATTCTTAGCTGTTAATGACGTGGGACTGGGACATTGAGCCACATGACAGTTTACACCCTACCTGGCAAGTTCAGAGGATGTCAACATATTTTTTTTCTTCCACTCTCTTTTGGTTTTCCTCCTGCCTTTCCCAATCACTCCTTATCTCTCTATTAATAGAATATGTGTTGGAGTTTGAAGACCAAGGCTCAAAAGAAAGAGGTTGGGAGGAGCTGAAGAGAGTAGGAGGGAATGAGGAGCGTGCAGTCCTCACACTGTGGCCCTACATGTCTTATCGTTTCCGGGTAATTGCCATCAATGACGTGGGGAAGAGTGATCCCAGCGAATCCTCTGAAATAAACAACACAACTGCTACAGGTACAGCCCAACTTTTTATTGTGAGAAATTTCTGGTGTCACAGTCAGCCCCAGATTAAGCTGCACTGTTCTGCTTATGATGCACAGCTCCAGACATGAACCCAGAAGATATCTGGAGTGAGTCAACAGATCCAGACACTCTGCTCATCACCTGGAAGGTAAACCAAGCATCTGAGTGAACCACTATTTGAAAAATCCTAGAACATTTCTCAAACGTCTTGTGTGATACTTGTGTGCCATTAACATCACTGCAGGAAATGGACAGACGTAACTTCAACGGACCTGACTTTCGGTACAAGGTGCAGTGGAGGCGAGCGGTGGGCAGTGGGCCGAAGTGGCACACCAGCAACACAACAGCCCCGCCATTCATTGTCAATGACGTTGGCAACTTCTCTGCCTTTGAAATCAAAGTTCAGGCGGTCAATGCGAAAGGCCACGGACCTGAGCCAGATCCTGTCATCGGCTACTCTGGGGAGGATGGTAAAAATAATCAATAAAAAAAAAAACTTTTAACCAACTTAACTAAACCGATTCTGGTCTAAACCCTACACACTTCTGTTATAGTGAATGCTACTAACCTCAATGTAATTGCATTTGATATACTTCCCATGTGCTCAGCATAAAAAATGACGCACCTCCACTAGAACCTAAATAATTGAGTCTTAAATGCCAGATCTATTTTACAGGAAGAAACAAGTCATTCATCAAAGAAATTGTGTGAATATCTCAGCTTTACTTTCATCATAAATTAGAAAGACTGCATCTGTGCAGCGGACACCACAGTTTTGTCACAATAAAGTTTTCATATTTGTTTTCTTCACAAAATCAGGCATGTTGTGTTATTTCTTAAAGTACTATGAAGCCTCATACAGTATCAGACAGAGTTCTTTTGTGGTATAATCTTGATTGACTTTCCAAATGTGATTCCACCTGTTTTCCTTTTCTCCAAGTTCCACTTGAGGCTCCGATGGATGTGGGTGTCCTACTTATAAACAGTACAACAATCAAAGTGACGTGGGCTGCCATAGACAAAGAAACAGTCAGAGGACACCTTCTGGGATACAAGGTGCTGATCCTCTATCTGCTCTTTTAACAAATAACACATGTTTGGCTTTTACCAAAGTTGGTAGCTTATGCCATATCGTTTAACACAGATATGAAGCCTCCAGAAATTTACCCTTGCCATGAATCAGTGGATAACACTGATTAGTAAAAAAAAATTAATAAATAGATACAAGAATGACCCAAAATTTATGAGGTTGTCTGTTTTTCTCAGTTTCAGTCAGTGATATGATGGTGGGTCTATAGCTACATCATAAATGCATTCCAAAAAAGCTAACCTGTAACTTTGTGTCTTCAGATATGCTTGATCAGAAAAGGCTCCAGGGGCCACCACCGGGGCCGAAGGTCCAGGGAGCCTGAGAGCCGTGTGGTGGAGGAGGCTGGGCCCAATGATGTGAAGAAGGTCATCAGTCATCTGAGACCGTACTCCCACTATATCCTGACTGTCTCTGTGTTTAACAATAAGGGAGAAGGACCTCTCTCTGAGGAGCTCTCCTTCAAGACTCACGAGGGAGGTGAGAAAAAGAGAGTGGATGTGGAGGAGGGGTGAGAGTGATAGCAGAAATGAGGCACATGATAAATAAAGCATCTGGAGAGGTTGAATAGCAGAAAGGGAAAAAACATATGGAACATTATAATGACTTACATGGCACATAAAGTAGAGGAATGATAAAACATCTGTTTTGATGGACTTTTTTGGTAGGATGATGAATGTTTGATTAAAATAGTACCATTGATTTCCTTTTAAACTGGGCACATATTAACCAGATGTCTTTGTGTTGCTGTTAGTACCTGGCCCTCCCACATCTCTGATTCTGGACAGCCCATCAGAGACAGAAATGACTCTGCATTGGATGCCTCCTGCTCAGCCCAATGGAATTCTCATTGGATATCTGCTGCAATATCAACAGAGTGAGCATTGCATATATTTCACCCTTACTGCTAAACTCAAGAGAGTTTAACAGCTTTAAAAGAATCCTTGTTTAACCCATAACACTATGAAGATGTCACAACATCCTAATAATGTGCATGGGTTCTGTGATGTGAGGAGGATCCATGAGTGATTGAAAGTTTCTGTGCTCCTCTGCAAATAGTGACAGAGAGAGATGACAGTCCCATGCAGGTAGAGACAATCGATGACTCCACAGTCAACCACCTCACCCTGAAGGGCCTGGATCGCAACAGCCATTACCGCTTCTACCTGAGGGGTCGCACAGCTGCTGGGGATGGAGAGCCTATCAAAATGACTGGTGCCACCACGCTGGATGGAGGTAAAGTGAATCTTTTTTCACTGTTAGAATCATGACATTTGTAGAGACAAGTACTAAATCATTATATTTTTTCCCGAATGAATTGCAGCGCCTCCTGCCAACATCAGCGTGTCTGTGGGGGAAAACTCAGTCAATGTCAGCTGGGTGGCCAAGAAGAGACACAGGAATATTGAATTTGACATCAAATACTTCAACAAGGGTATGATATCCATACCGATATATGCAAAGTTCAAACTCTGCTGCACTTACTAGTAATTGGTAACCTATAAGAAATAACAAGAAAATAAACTAAGGCTCATTTTATGTGTGTGCAGGTGTCTCTGGATGGAAGAAGGTGAACTCCTCTCAGTCCTTCTACCAGCTCCAAGGATTGACTCCTGGAACTCATTACAGTCTACTCTTTACGTACAAGAACAAATCATTCTGGGAGACTGACATTAAGACAGAAGGAACAGGTAGCACTCTGCCTTCTTTCATTCTATTTTCTTTTATCTCCTCCACCCTCTCCTCTGGGCTCCCCATATCTAAATATAAAGCCTAATCCTGCAGAGAGTGCCTTCCAGTTTTTTCTTTGTTTTCAAACCCTTTTTTAGAAGAGAGCTCAGGTATCCATGTGAAATCTTTCTTGTGAATGTTTGGTATGTTTTGTTGCTCTAGTTGGTTCCTTGAGAAATGCCACATTGTTAGAATGTGTGATGCTCTGTCATATGTGCTTTCAATACTTTTCCCATGTTATCGTGTGCATTCTTTTTTCCTGATTCATTCCTACTGATTCGTCTTCCTACTTTCAGCTTGTTCACTGCAAGTAATCTTTATTTTTTGGCTTACTTTTTATTTCCTTTCCAAAGAGGTGACACAGGTGCAACCAAGCTTTGCAACACAGGGTTGGTTTATCGGTGTTGTGAGTGCCATCGTGCTGTTGTTGTTGATCCTGCTCATCCTCTGCTTCATCAAGAGGAGTAAAGGGGGGAAGTACTCAGGTAAGTGTACCAATGTTATGAGGGTCCAGCACTCATTCATAGAGATAGCAAACTGACAAATGTAGTTGGTGATGACCATGGCCGGGAGTTTGAAGAAATTCTTATTGTCTGTCTTTCTTATTTTCTTGTCATTTAGTTTTAAAAACCTTTCTGTAGGTAACACTGGCTTGTCACACCCAAAAGGCTGTCTTACACTGTGGCCAGAGCAAAAAGCAGCATAAATGGGATTAGCGACTGGTGTAAAAAAAAAGGCTTTGACAACATTTTCTACGCATCTATAATCCTCATAGCGGTTCCACTTCACAATAATTGTCAGATTCAACTAAGCTTTCCTGCTCCCTTTCAGCCCTTTCCCACTTTAACCACACACACTAAATGAAATGGACTTCTAAGCTCACATTTCATGCGTTCTTGCTGTGTTGGTAAGGAAGAGCTTCTGTCCTGAAATGAGTGATATGTGTTTGAAATTATAATCACACGACACAGGAGCGACTGCAGCCTTGCAGTGTCCCTCTGTTTGATAGAAAAGAGAAGAAGCCCAGACAATGTGTGCACTCCCAGGAAAGCCTGAATAAAGAAATCAATAGAATCATACCTGCTATCACCATGCTTATGAAAAACCTATGAACAAATAGTTTTTGCTCCACGTAGACTAACTTAATCTTATCTTGCCGTCTGACAACATGTCATTATTGATGTCTGAGACAGTGGCTTAGAGAGAAACCTGGTAAAGATTTCACTGATAATGAAATCCAATGATCTGTTTCGTTCTCAGTGAAAGATAAAGAAGAGGGCCCGATGGACTCAGAAGCACGGCCAATGAAGGATGAAACCTTTGGAGAATACAGGTTTGTCAAAGTGATTTGACACTGTGTCTATTCAGAACAGTGATATGTCTAACACAACCCTTATTCCCTACTCTACGTTTGGTTTTCCTAACCCTTTTTGTTCCTTTCCTTGTCCCATTTGTCCAATGCCTGCCCTTGAATTGCAGATCTCTAGAGAGGTATGCTGTGACAAGTTTCACCTACTTATTTGTTATTCCCTGCCAATGCCTTTCTTGCCAACTTAGTTTCCTTTTTAATCCTTAAGCATGGAAACCTTTTCAGATGATAATGTGACCTCTTTCAGAATTTGTGAAAAAAATCAATTAGAACATCTATAGAGCTTCATCAGAGTACATAGGTCCAGTCAATAGACTACGAATACTCAGCTTGTGACAACAATAAACATAAAATGTTGCACAGTTAATATTTCATACCCTGGAAACACTAATTTTCTTCAACTTGTGCTTGAAACAATACTTAGAAAAACATAAAAACATACTAAACTGACTATTCATTAAATTTACAAAGCATTGATATTCCAGTTTTATGAATTTCCAGGTTGCATGTTGACCTTTTTATGACTGTGTCGATATAATGTGTCATTAGATCACACAGTTTTTTTTAATAACAGTGAAGTTCTTTTATACTTCTGCCTTTTCACTTTTGACCTCTTCTCTCACTTCTGAAGCGATCTTGAGGAGAAGCGGACGGCCAGCCAGCCCTCCTTGTGTGAGGCGAGCAAGCTGTGCAGCGAGGACAACCTGGACTTCAACGGGAGCAGTGTCATTACCACAGAGGTCAATTTAGATGGGTCTCTGGTCAGCGAGGGTCAAGAAGGTTTCCACGGCCTTCCGGATAACTCTCCACTCAACCCCACCACCATTTCCCCTTCCACTAACGGCATGCCTAATTCAGTCCCCATTCTCGATTAATTCCCCGACATCTCCATCCGGGACCATCAGACCAAAATATTTAAACTCTTATGTGCCCATATGCTCATTTACCCTTTTGAGTTGCTGATCTGTATGTTGACATTCAATACCCAGTCATACACTGACTTTTCAGATGCTTCTGGCAGTCAACTGACTGATTGAACTATTTTAACCAAAGGAGTGTGCAAAAAAAGGGACCATATGACACAAGTCAGACTCCACCTTCCCATCTTCCTTTTATTGCAGAGTTTACAACATATATAAACGGCTAATATTTATTTCTACACTTTCCATTTTTTCTCAGTCTCACATCAAACAACCCAACAGATAATAGAAAGAACGTAGTAAATTAAAACATATCAGGTGTTTTAGTTGTGGTCACATAAAGATGCAGAGTAGTGGATTAATTAAATCTTGGGGATGATAGTGATGGAGCCCAGTGTAGGGAAACAGACAGCACATGCTGCTGGAACAATTCTTACATACTAGATATTTAATATGTCTCACTTAATGTCTCATTTGTACTTACCAGTGATATATTTTCCATTTATAAACTGTAACTTAACTCAAAACATCTCTTTTTTTATTTGACTTTTTTATTTGATATTGATTTACATTTCTTGAGTTTTATTTTTTACTTCATGTATATAAAGCCAACTATTTCTCTGGAACATATTTCATAAAGATATTTTAATTTAAATCAAGTAAAGCCAAGTTTGAGTGGAACTTGCAGTGAAAGTGCAGAGTAGCATCTGGTGTATATAGCTGCATCTACATCTATCTATTCAGCCATAATACAGTATTATAGATATGTACATGCTCCTCATAGGTTCCTGTGCCTGCTTGGTCTGCATAAAGCACCAGACTGACATCATTACAATCTCGCCTTCCCACTAAAAGTGTAATGTCGTTATTGGAAATGAAATTGTGACTTTCAGTTTTGAGATCAATGTGTAGCTTTCTGTATCTGTCCTTGTCTCTTTCTACACTGTATTAAAACATTGTTGTGTCTAATTATCAATTATTTCATAACCTTTCATCCCATACCACAACATCTGACTGAAAAGCAGTATTTATCAAAGATCAGAGAGTGGAGTCTTTTTTGTCAAACACTCTCAAGTTTTATTTTTAGACCTTTATCAATGCAAGCTGCATTTTGTAGATGGGAGAAATGATTACCATGTCATGTATGATACACATGAAGGTAGACAGCTGGTATTTATATTAAAGAATGTTATGTTTTCAGGGGCAAGGTTGCATCTCGTTGTTTTCATTTGAGCAACGGGATTCTGAAGTAGTCGAGATGTTTAAGTTACCGAAAGAGGCTTTTCCCCCCTTTGAATGTAAATACACTTCTTAAAAACATGTTTGATAGAAAAATGTGCAGGTTGAAAATCTTCCAGCTTAATTTGAAAATGTTCAACATGTGAGTTTTCTTCTTATGTACTATTGCTATGAATTCAAACTTTCCATTTTTGACAAATGATTGCAGTGACATTTGGGGGTAGAAAAAATAGTTATGAGTTGAGGAACAAAAACAACATTTAAAAAAAGAAAAGAAAATGTCCACTTTGTTCATTAGATGTTCACAAACATAAAATAAAAAATGTAAAAAAAAATGTGTCATTAGTGAAAGTAGTGTCACACTAAAGTTTGGATTCATGCACATGTCGTCCAGCTATGTGCTGCAGTGCAGTGAATATCTGTGGAAATTTTGCCTGATGCAGTTATGTGGGCAGGTTTGATGTGAGCCAGTCTACTTGTCCTGTTCCAAAAAAAACATGCTGTTTGCCAAACTTCACCTGGCTGGCCCTGAGGAAGTGAATGGGATGTCAAAAAAGGCGAGTGGGGCTGAAGCAGCTCCTCGTGCTCGGTTTCACTGATGGGCTCAGGACAAATAACACTTGAAACAAAAAAAATCTATTTTCATACCGAAGCAATGACTGACATAAAATATGCTGATATTCTAACTCTACAATCTGCTGCTAAACATCTGTGTTTGTCGATGTTTGGGGCAAATGTTAGCTTTGGATGAAGACTGGGTGCACACACACAGATACTCACTGGTCTGCTACTCACTCTTACATGTTTTGAGAGAAAATGTGGAGGGTGCTGGCCTTTGCTTTGTTGTTGCTGGGTTTTTCATAGTTAAAATACAAATAAAACATTTAAAAAGAAATTGGTTTGCTGACAATAAACTTCTCTGAAAGATCAACAGTTTAAAGAAGAACACTGGAGTCGAAGTGAGAGAAAAGGAGGAGTAAGGAGTGTGTCCAACTCTTTGGATGCATCATTAGCACTATAATAATGTCTGTGTTTGAAAGAAGTGGAGTGGACTTGCACCACAGATGAGCTAATATAACTGTAACTGCATTTTGAATCTACTACTGTACCTGGATATGACTGAAAAATAAAGTACCTGGACCAGTCTGTACTAAAATGGTCCTGTGTGTCAGTATCTACCATCAAATGTGACAAAAAGCATCAATTATATTATTAATAATCAATCCACATTATATCAATGTACAATAAGTATATTTCATCCGAACATTATTGATAGAGAATGTCCTAATGGAATGGGGTGGTCAGCGGGAACTGGTGTTGAATTGTTGGAAGTAGTCTTTTGTGGGTTTGTTGGTGTATAGCTCCCTGTTCAGATACTCCCGACTAGGGAAGAAACAAAAATTTACATGCAATACGTAATCAAAACTTTACGAAATAAGATGTATCTAATAACTTACAGCCTGATAGTGAGTGTGTTAGTGTATCTTTAGTGCTTACTGTGCGTGCTGCTCTCTGGCCAGCTGCAGGTTGTACTGGTCCATTTGAATTCTCTGTTCTCTCCGAAGCTCTGCTGCTCTCCTCGCCTCCTCCTCTACTTTCCTGGATAGCTTCAGAAGCTGAAGGTCCTCAGCTACACTCTGAATCTTTTCAGCATCAAGTTTTCTCTGTAAAGAGAAAAAAAATCAAGCTTTAACTGGGATATCTACTCACGAACACTGTTACTCTGAAGCAGGGTTTCCCAGATCTAAATTGTTACAAGGAAGAAAAGCACAGAGCTGTTTTATACATCCATCCGTTTTCTGACAATGGGCGAGGAGCAAGTTACACCCGGGACAGTGTATTGCAAGCCCACATACAGACAAACAACCACACACACTCACATTCACTCCTCGTAGCAATTTAGAGTTTCAGCTTTGTTATTGTTGTTTTATATCTAATCTAATCTTTCATTATCTTTCAATTGAAATCATTGACAGCAAGTCTGCAAAACAACCCCCTGAAATTTTGGCTATAATATAATATCCACATCTCTTGCTATTAAGAATTTCCTTGTTGAGAGATGCAGGAAGAGTGGTCATACAACTAAGCCACACAAACTGTAATTACAATCTATTTTCACTGTCATTACAGGTCTAAAAATGGAGCAAATATCATTTTCATCCAAATGTGTGTTTACAGCTCATTTCCTTGAGGTCATTATGCACAGTCAGCTGCCTTGTTTATCTTTTTCCAATTAAATACAGATAAAGAGAATCAGAGATGGGAGCACAGATAATGTGGTGGAAATGTGAGCAACAGTCTGTTATGATTTCTTATTAACCTCATAATACAAAAACAGATGTTGTCCAAAGCATGGCAAAGATGCACACATACATTTCAGATGGGCAGAATCCAGCATCAGCAACCAAAGGAGATGTTTAAAGTTGATGCCTTAAATAGTTAAGGCAGCAGCTTTAAACATCTCCCTTTGCTTTATAAGGATTACAGTTTAATATTTAAATTAGATTATAAGCAATGAACTGCTCATAATCTCTATGCATATTGTGTGCATCCTAAGTGGAAAGCAGACAATTGAAGAGATCAAAACTAGTGGAAGAACTTTACAACACCTTAGAGAAAAATGCAATATTTGCATTAACGGCTCATTAATTTATGTAAGTTGTGATTTTAGATTGCCTTTAATTAGCACCTGCTTCTCCATTCGCTGTTGCTCTTGCTCCCTCTGAATGGTCCGGAGCTGCTCAGGTGTCATCCCCTTCCACCGGTCAGGCAGAATCTGTGGAGGCCTCCCTTCTCCCACACCTATTTCTGCTGCATCTGCCGACTCTGTCATCATGTCAGATGTCACAGTGTGCCACATCTCTGCAAGATTCTCCCTGTACTCTCTCAATTGTTGCTCCTTGAGGTTTGCTGCACGCTCTGCAGCCTGTGGGAACAACATATGGTGAGGCCATTCTGTTGATCTGAGGAAAGTTAATCGATTATTCCCTCAACAATCAAAACAGCAGGAGCCCTACATAACTCGAAAATGTGATTACTTCTTCAATAAAGCCAAGAACCAGCCATATGCTGCTTGTGCATCATTTATATAAGTGGTTATTAAGCAAGCCACAAAATTGTCATGAAATTTAACATGATCTGAAGGATTTACAATGTCCCTTGCAATTGGGAAAATAGACAAGTGCATTCAGACAAATGACTGAAAAGAAAAATGAGGGTATTTAAAGACATCCTGTTCTCATGCATACATCAAAACAGTTTAATCATCCATGTTATTTGGCATCAACAATGATTGCTGGTCCCCTGTGCAAACTGTGTGTATGCATCACTTAACATTTTAATTTTTTTAACTCTAATTTAAGACTCCCACCTGAGAACACGCTGTCACATTTCTAACCCCACTGGACTGTTTAGAGCATTGACAGCAGTGGGTGTAGCATTAGCATGTGTTTGTCCATCTGTGTGTGCACATGTGTGTTATGTACCAGAGCTTGGTTGTAGTTGTCCAGTGCTATGCGGCCAACTTTCTTACTCTCCTCTTCTAGTGCGGCCTGCTGAATGCCCTGTAAGTCTTGATGAAGTAGGTCTTTGTTCACCAACATCTCTGTGGCACAATCAGAAATCATCTGGTGTGTGTTTTTCACACGTACACTAGTTATATAGAAAATTCCTCAATGACACACTTGGACATAGATTATGGCTCTGGAGGATGAGCATCTATCAAAGTCACCTGGCAAACAGGACTTTGTGTGATTGCTTTTGTAGGAAAGCATGAACCATGTGTGTGATTTACACACATAAATACAGCTATAGTGCACATTGTGTCGGCTTATCTGCAATTATTATTTAGCTCTGTTCATGTATGATGTCTTGTTTGAATCTATTTACCTCTGTACTTGTCTCCCAGTTGCTTTCGTTTATTTTCGTCTATTTGGGCTTGCAGCTCTCTTTTGGTCTTTTTTATTTGTTCTCTCCTCATTTCCTCCTCACCGGTGCCTTCTCCCTGTACATGAAACAAGGGCATTGTGCTTCAGGTGTTACTCTATTATTTATGTACCCATTCATAGGATTTGTTTCACTATTCTTTGAAGCACACAATGCAGCCGCGTCACATTGTAAGCCTACCTGAAAGATTTGCATACTAGCAGGCCCCAGCTCTGCCTCAGGCATAGAGATCATGGTTGCCCCCTTCAGGCCACACTTCAGACCATCTTCAGGATAATCTTCCTCTTGCTGCTGAGTTTGCCAGTACTTGGTCAGGTCCTTGTGCAAATTTTCTCGCTTCTCTTTTTCATCAGTGTCTTGCTGCAGAAGTACTTCATCTTGATATTTTCTGAGCATTTCTAAGTTGAATTAAACTACATTGTAAGCAACTTTTGGGGACAGTTTCAAATAAATATGAATTGTGTGTATATATATGAAAGAATTACCAAAAGATTTGTCTTGTTGTTTTTCCATTTGCTGCTGGTATTTCTTTACGTGGACTTGATAATCCAGAGCATCTTGGTCGAGGCCCATCACACGTAGCCGGGTGTTAAAAATGCGGGCCTTGCGAGCTGTTTCTGCAGACCTTCGCCTCTCCACAGCCTTTTCTGTAGACTGGTCTAAAGGCAGGTCCACTTTATACATGTTCAGTTTCTACTCTGTTTTGGAAGAGAACGTTGTCCAACACTCATTTGTGGCTGGTGACCTTATCTTTAGACAAATTTGCTCTTGTCAAGGTATGATATGGTCGCATACCAAAGTAATCTAATTACATAGAACGACCATATTATTAACTGAATGTAAACATCTAATTTTCCAATTATGTTTATTTCCATTTTAAAACGCTGAGTGGCTGCAATAAAATGATACGTACCTTTTAATTAATTTCACAGAAATGTCCGAACTTGCTGTTCAAATCATGTGGTGTTTGGATGCCCGTAGTAACCATGGCAACTTCCACACTCATATCAAAATGTTAGAAATATTACAGACAAATTGTGCAATAAAATTGTGAATAACATGAAAATAAAATCATCGACAGAGTTTTCTTAAACTAGTTGAGAGGTAACTAACTAACTAACGAGGATCAGTAAGTGATAAAAAGACAAAATGACCCCAATGTGATCTCGCGAGACATTGTGAGTTTTCATGTCTCGCGCGCTCTCGAGGCTTCCTGCTAAACTGTAAAATGGCGCTTTGTTGTCACAACTATTCCGAGTCCATTTGATATATAGCGCTCCTTAGATTGTCCAATCAAACGTGCATGTAATAATGTAACGGAGGTATAAACCAGCAACGGACTGAACAAGAAGGTTCATTCATTTGTGTGCACATTTTATCTTCGAGATTGCTTGTGCACACAGAATTTTAGCATTTGCTAGCAAGCTAACGTTTTACTTAGCCAGTATTGTTCGTACAGTTTTTTACAGGCAGCGGCACAAAAACGACGAAAATGGGTTATTTAAAACTCATAGAGATCGAAAACTTTAAGTCGTATAAAGGAAGACAGATCATTGGACCTTTTCACAAGTTCACTGCAATCATCGGACCTAATGGATCTGGTATGTTATGATAGCAAATGGCTAGCTCAAAGCGTAATTCTTACTGCTACTTGAAGTGGCTAATGTTAAACATTTAGTTTTTACACAGAACGATATATAACTTGTGCATGTTGAATAATTATCGATTATTCCCCAAGAATATTTTTAATCGTTTATTTTTGCCTTGGTATAATTGATAAGTTGGTCGTGATTATAAATTGTAGCTGTCAAAGTGCAGAATACTTGCAGTCATTCATGAGTGTCTTTGATCTAATACATTGATGCAGATATTTTAAAGTAACAGTTCACTAAGTTTATTATTTTCATTTCCATCAAAATTATGCTTGCATGACTAAAAATTTCAACATTGTTTTCATAGGAAAATCCAACCTCATGGATGCCATCAGCTTTGTGTTGGCAGAAAAAACGAGTAACCTGCGTGTAAAGACGCTAAAGGATCTAATACATGGAGCTCCGGTTGGAAAACCAGCTGCCAATAGAGCTTTTGTCAGTATGGTTTACCAGGAAGATAATGGTGAAGAACGGTCCTTCACAAGGGTCATTATTGGTAAGAAGCTTCACCAGTAACCATGGTACATTGTGCAGTTCACTTCCTTATTGGTACAACTTTTAGTGAAATTATTAATTACAAGTCAGATGTGTTAGTGTTGGAGATATTCATACTTGAGCAACCAACATTTGGGCTTGTTTCATCAGTCCTACCTCTATCCCAACTGTCAAAGTACACTTGTACAAATGACTTTTTCACATATAGATTAGCTGGATTTCAGCAAGACATTTAAACTGTGTTCAATTTAAAATTAAGATTAATTATGGTTATCATGTACATATAGGCTACATTTTTCCCTTTTTTTAATGTGAATGCTTTCATCTTCTGATTTCCAAGAGGAGAACCATTTGCACTCCAAACGTAAATGTCGTATTTTACTATTAAAATAAAAAAAATTCTAACTCGCCCCTAAAATGCAGTTGTATTGGTACAATTTGGCAAGTAACGGGCTCTGTCAAAATCCGGTTCCAGTTTGTTTAATCCAAATTTTTTGGGTCACAGAACATTTCACCCTGCAATATGTAAAATAACATTGAATTAACGCTGAAGTTGTTGGCGTGTTCACAGGTTCCTCATCTGAGTATCGCATCAACAATAAGGTGGTTGGCCTGCCTGAATATAGTGAAGAGCTGGAAAAACTTGGCATTCTTATTAAGGCCAGGAACTTCCTGGTGTTTCAGGTGAGAATAAATGATGACTTTTGAAATTATTTTACAACACTCCTCCACCGAATCACTTTGGACCTGTGTTTGGCTGCCTTGCTCACCACATGTTGATTCTTCTGATCACATCCAGGGAGCTGTAGAGTCCATTGCCATGAAGAACCCCAAAGAGCGTACTGCACTGTTTGAGGAGATCTCACGTTCTGGAGAGCTGGCCCAGGAGTATGATCGAAGAAAGAAAGAGATGGTGAAAGCAGAGGAAGACACACAGTTTAATTATCATCGCAAGAAAAACATTGCAGCAGAGCGCAAAGAAGCCAAGCAAGAGAAGGAGGAGGTATGTTCTTAGTGAGGAATCATATGTGGCATCTCTGCAATGATGATTGATGATTTCTTCCATACATTAGTTTCCTGTTTGGACTAAAAGGGAATATTTGCTTAACTTCTTGCAACACATCTGGCAGATTTTATTAACATGTAACCACCTTTCTTTGCTTCTAATTTTAATCGGTGCGTCCTCAACAGAGAGTTTAAAACATGTTGAGACTTCCCTTATTAAATGAAGATGGTCATTCAAAACAGTTAAAATGTTTGCTCACATCTAAATAAGTGCAGTATGTTGTTAGCTGATGAGTAATAACTGTTTCTTCGAAAAAGAGAATGAAGAAGACTAGAGGCGAAACTTAACACATGAACAGCAAAACATGTAGAGTTATATGGAGTCAGCGTTAGCTTTATTGTTACTCAGTCAGTGATGTTTCTCATTATCAGGGGAAGCATGCCAAAATCCAACAATGATAGACTGTGCAAACAATTTATTTACGGTAGTTGAATAAAGAGAAAATCCCCATGCAGAGCTGCATCATTTTCAGCTGAGTGAAGAAAATGAATGATAATTGTCATCAATCTGTTGACTTAATTATGGAGGGATTTTAAACTAATTTAAATTTGAGCTGACATTAACACTCACCCAGCAGTTCTGATGGAGCAGCATATGTTCCCTTTTAGCTTTAGGATGAATGATGTCTCATAGCAGCTGCTTCTTCTTAACAGGAAATAAAACATCTGTCCACAGCTGCACTATAAATCAATACATTCTGATAATAAAACTTCCTTCAGATTTTATGTTGCTCTAGAAAAATTCTCCTTAAATCATAATACTTATAGTATGCTTTGTCAGTAAATTAGTGTTACTTTTGATCTGTTCTTAAACATAAGGGTATGTCTAACTGTTTTCAAACTTGTGCTCCTATCAGGCTGAGCGTTACCAGCGTCTGAAGGACGAAGTAGCCAGGGCAAGTGTGCAGCTACAGCTCTTCAAGCTGTACCACAATGAGACCGAGATTGAGAAACTGAACAAAGAGCTGGGCCAGCGGAACAAGGAGATTGACAAGGACCGTAAAAAGATGGACCACGTGGAGGAGGAGCTGAAGGACAAGAAGAAAGAGCTGGGCAGGTTGATGAGGGAGCAGCAGACCATCGAGAAAGAAATCAAGTCAGTGTTTATTTCTTTACAGCCTTCTTGTTGCATCGTTTACGTGCGTCCATAGATCCTGATCCATTGAGCACCTTGTGAATCGGTTGTCATTTCATTCTGTTCACAGAGAGAAGGACTCTGAATTGAACCAAAAGAGGCCACAATACATCAAGGCCAAAGAGAACACCTCACATAAGATCAAGAAGCTTGAGGCAGCTCGAAAGTCCCTGCAGAATGCCCAGAAGATGTACAAGAAGCGTAAAGCAGACATGGATGAGCTGGATAAAGAGATGAGGGCAGTGGAACTGGCCAAGCAAGACTTTGAGGAACGAATGGAGGAGGAAGCACAGAGCCAGGGCCAGGACCTCACTCTGGAGGAAAATCAGGTCTGAAACTATGGATTTCACATGTTTGGCTTTGATAGGAAACTGAATAGATGTATTTTAAATATTAACTGATATTATCTGACAAAGTTATTTCAAATGGATGCACATTCTTTTTTTTTTTTTTAGAACGTTTTATTGTGTCCCTCCAGCTTGTGAAATTATTTATAAAACCTCGATTCTTGGCTTTTCACTGTTCATTCTGGAATTTGTCAACAGACAGATTTGTTAGAATGTAATATTAAAATTTTGAATAACACTGCATCTCTCTCTTTAGGTTAAGCAATACCATCGTCTGAAGGAGGAGGCCAGTAAGCGCGCTGCCACTCTGGCACAGGAGCTGGAGAAGTTCAACCGTGACCAGAAGGCAGATCAGGACCGTCTTGACTTGGAGGAGAGGAAGAAAGTTGAGACGGAGGTAAGGGAGAGAAAAGTTAATTGCGGAGCTAATTGATTTGTTCCTATGAAAAGTGACCGCTTATTTGTTGCTGTCTCTCCTCAGGCCAAAATCAAACAGAAGATCCGTGAAATTGAAGAAAACCAGAAACGTATTGAGAAATTGGAGGATTACATAACCACCAGCAGGTATGCTGTGAGCTGCATGTGACCCATGCTCATCGGTTTTTAAGGTTCCTCCACTATAAAGCTTCATGCTTGTCTTGTTTACTCTCAGGCAGTCACTCGATGAGCAAAAGCGCATGGAAGAGGAGCTGACGGAGGAGGTGGAGATGGCCAAGAGGAGGATTGATGAGATCAACATGGAGCTTAACCAGGTGGGGAAAGAGAGAGAATAGGTTCCACATGGTGAGCTTTGGTGCCTGAGTGGTTTCAGTTTGTTGTTGGCAGGAGCCTTTTCTTCAAATAGCCTCTTCTGAATTAGAAATACAACCAGATCGGTTTTGGTCCTTATGAAAATGTCTGCTGTTATTCACTAGATCTGCCTTTCCTACAGGTCATGGAGCAGCTGGGCGATGCCAGAATCGACAGGCAAGAGAACAGTCGACAGCAGCGGAAGGCCGAGATCATGGAGAGTATTAAACGGCTCTATCCAGGCTCAGTGGTGAGACAATTCTTACAGCAAAAAAATTAACAGTAATCAAACCCTGACTGCTGCCCCTCCACTTTTTGGTTAAAAACAAAAGAACTGGGATGACTGAAGAACCCTGTTGTGCTCTGTTTTCAGTACGGCCGTCTGATCGACCTGTGCCAGCCCACTCAAAAGAAGTATCAGATTGCTGTGACCAAAGTTTTGGGCAAGAACATGGATGCCATCATCGTTGACTCAGAGAAGACCGGCAGAGACTGTATTCAATACATCAAGGAGCAGAGAGGAGAGCCGGAGACCTTTCTTCCTCTCGACTACCTTGAGGTGAATATTAAACAGAGTGTAAATGGCTCTACTGAGGAATAGTGACAATGAATGTAACTTATTTTATATCGTGTAAAATAAGAAAAGGAAAAAAAAGAAACTGATTCATCTTAAAGGATTTAACACATCTTAAATCCATTGGTTAGTTTGGTTAGATAATTTTTTGCTTTTGTCAAAGGTGAAACCTACAGATGAAAAACTGAGAGAACTGCGAGGGGCCAAGCTGGTCATCGATGTCATTCGCTACGAACCCCCGCACATCAAGAAAGCCCTCCAGTATGCGTGTGGCAACGCTCTGGTTTGCGAGAATGTAGAGGATGCACGGAGAATCGCTTTCGGAGGGCCATACAGGCACAAGGTACTGAACCTCATTTGGGATGAGAAAAGTGACATTTTGTGAGTTCACCTGAGAATCTTGTGGAAGTGAGGACTGTGCCGTCTTTTCATTGTTGTACAGACGGTAGCCCTGGACGGTACTCTGTTCCAAAAGTCTGGAGTCATCTCTGGAGGAGCTAGTGACCTGAAAGCCAAGGCCAGACGCTGGGATGAGAAGGCGGTGGACAAGCTAAAGGAGAAAAAGGAAAAACTTACCGAAGAGCTCAAGGTATCATTTTTACTGTTGCTTACAGCAAGGAGACGGCGCATTTGTCCCTCACAGAATTGATTTAACACGGGATCTTCTAAACAATTTCCCCCAATTTGTCTTTTGTTTTCCTTTGTAGGAGCAAATGAAGGCGAAGAGGAAGGAGGCAGAGCTGCGTCAGGTGCAGTCTCAGGCCCACGGTCTGCAGATGAGACTGAAGTACTCGCAGAGTGACCTGGAGCAGACCAAGACCCGACACCTGTCCCTCAACATGCAGGTGGGCCCCCAAGCCGTTGGTCGGTTTTTGTCTCTTACCATTCGCGAAACACGGCCGCTTCATCACAGGCTGTTTCATTTGTGTTGTTCAGGAAAAGTCCAAACTAGAGAGTGAACTCGCAAACTTTGGCCCACGCATAAACGACATCAAGAGGATCATCCAATCCCGCGAGCGGGAAATCACTGACCTCCGCGACCGCATGAACTTGGTGAGGCTCACTCCGGGCAAGAGCCATGTAGAGCACAGGTTCTGGACATGGAACCAGTGACATGTTTTTCTTCCCTATTCCAGGTGGAGGATGAGGTGTTTGTGGAATTCTGTAAGGAGATCGGAGTGAGGAACATCAGAGAATTTGAGGAGGAGAAAGTGAAGAGGCAGAATGAGATCGCCAAGAAGCGGTCGGTTCCGTGAACCTGTTTCCTCGAATGTGAAACTCAGTTTTTCTCTGTCATCTAATCTAATTCCATTCTGCTTCAGTCTTGAATTTGAGACCCAGAAGACCCGCCTGGGTATCCAGCTGGACTATGAGAAGAACCAGCTGAAGGAGGATCAGGAAAAGGTCATGATGTGGGAGCAGACTGTGAAGAAGGATGAGGCTGAAATAGAGCGACTCAAGAAGGTAAAAAGACAAAGTGAAAGTTAAAACCTATTTCACGTCAGGTCTGAGGTCAAAGTCAATATGCCAAGTCCTTTGCAGGAGGAGCACAGACACATGAAGATCATTGATGAGACAATGGCCCAGCTGCAGGATCTGAAGAACCAGCACCTCACAAAGAAATCTGAAGTCAATGATAAAAATCACGAAATGGAGGAGATCCGCAAAAAGCTGGGAGGAGCCAACAAGTCAGTTTCTGCAGGAGCATACGAACATACGAGCATACGAACAAATCAGCGCTTAACACGCCATTTAGTTTTTTTTCCTCTCTAAACTTCAGTTTGGATTTTTTTTCCCAGAGAGTTGACCCAGCTCCAGAAGGAGGTGACTGCTATCGAGACCAAACTGGAGCAGAAGCGCAGCGACAGGCACAACCTGCTTCAGGCCTGCAAGATGCAGGACATCAGGTTACCACTGCGCTCCGGAACAATGGATGACATCAGCCAGGGAGAGGTTTGTAAATACAGCCATGAATGTGATCATTTATCCAGGCTGAAACAAACACAAAGGGAAAAACACCTTCTTTTCTTTTGATTTTTTTAGGGGAGCTCTCAAAATGAAGAATCCAGCAGCCAGAGGACTTCCAGCAGTGTTCTGGCTAAAGAAGCCCTCATAGAGATCGATTACAGCAGCCTGTCAGAAGACCTGAAGGTAGGTGGTCTGAACAAGAAAAGAGCTTGAATTTGAGTAGAATTTATAAAAGTTTTTATGAGTGGTAGGAATGTTGATTAGCCACCGACTGCTCTCAGACAAAGATGCATCCGTCTTGTAACAAGAGCTCACAAATATATATGGAAATGATTCAACTCTTTTACTTCTGACAGGACGCACTGTCAGAGGAAGAGATCAAGGCAGAGACCAACACGCTGCAGCAGCGTCTGAACGAGCAGGGGAGCATCCTGCAGAGGATCAGCGCGCCCAACATGAAGGCCATGGAGAAGCTGGAGAGTGTTCGGGACAAGTTCCAGGAGACCAGCGACGGTACGCTGCCGGACTCATGGTTGTGTGGCTGCTTGGGGGGGGGGGGGGGGAACCAAATGGGTGTTAACTTTGTATGTTTGCCTTTGTCTTTACTTTAGAGTTTGAGGCTGCGCGTAAGAGGGCCAAAAAGGCCAAACAAGCATTTGAGCAAATTAAGAAGGAGAGATTCGATCGCTTCAATACCTGTTTTGAGTCTGTGGCCACCAACATCGATGAGATCTACAAAGCCCTGTCACGCAACAGCAGTGCTCAGGTGTGTTTGGAACTAATGACACTTTGTCCCCCTGTATACACAACAAGCTAAGCTCTTAATGCTGAATCTTTCTTCTTCAGGCCTTTTTGGGCCCAGAAAATCCAGAGGAACCATACTTGGATGGTATCAACTACAATTGTGTGGCCCCAGGGAAGAGATTCAGACCAATGGATAACCTGTCCGGAGGGGAGAAGACTGTAGCAGCCCTGGCTTTGCTGTTTGCTATACACAGGTAAAATAGCATTTGACTTGCTAATAATTAGGTAATGACTTCTGGATCTCTAAAACATGTCTAAGCTCATCTCTTTTGACTCCATGTAGCTACAAACCCGCTCCCTTCTTCGTCTTGGATGAGATCGACGCAGCCCTGGACAACACTAACATTGGCAAGGTCTGTACAGACCTCTGACTCGGCGTTTTATGGTTCTCTTTTAGTGCGGAGTGGTTTTTTCATCCTGGCTGAGTGAATTTTTCATCCTCTTTGTCTCCTGAAGGTGGCAAATTACATCAAAGACCAGTCAGTGCAGGAATTCCAGGCCATTGTCATTTCTCTGAAGGAGGAGTTCTACACCAAGGCTGACTCCCTCATTGGAGTTTATCCAGAGGTTTGTTTTTCTTTTTCATGGAATAAAATGAAGCTCTATGTCTCCGGTTGCAATTTTACTATAAAGCTACAAATGTATCAAGCTAAGAGATGTCCGTAAAGCATAATCTGTGTCACATATAGTCTGAAGTTAGAAATACCTTCCAACATGTGTCCAGACCTATGATGGGCACTTCATTTACATACATATATTTCTCATAACACAAGAATGTGGCACACACCCTTCAGACAAAGTGAAAGAATCCTGGAAGGTTTAGGAATTGTTTAGCAGGATCCTGAGGATATTTTCCAATAATCATGTAAATGGGACTACAGATTTGTATTCTCTTCTTCCACAGCAAGGAGATTGTGTAATCAGCAAAGTCCTCACCTTTGACCTATCGCAGTATCCTGATGCCAACCCAAATCCAAATGAATGAGGTGACTCTCGATCAGAACTTTGGCAAGTTGGATGTTTCATGTAGTCACAGATATATATTAGGCCTCCCATCTTTATTTCATGTTTTTTTATATTATGTTTGTTTTTTTTTCTTTTTCTTTTTTTTTTTTTGGATATGCTAGAGTAGTAGATTAGCTTTGTTTTGTGGGAAGGGTTGTCCTTTGTAGACTCAAACAACCCAAGATGTATACATTTGTATGAGGCAGCCTATTCTTAATTTGGCCACTATATTAAGGAATCAAAATTAATCCTGCTCATGTTAAAAGATAGGGGGATCACACCTTTTTTAACAAACCGACTTGTATCATGTGGTAAAAATGAGGATTATTCCTGCGTAAAGTTGTTTTGAGACTTTTTATACTGTCAAGGCCCTCTTCAGTTGTGTGCTGTAAAGCCCTCGCCCCTCCTTGTTGAGTGTACTTAAACATGTATTTGCATTTCCTATGTGCTATTTTAAAAAAATCTTAATCATGGAAACGTTACAGTGTGAAGGACACATTCCCTTGTGTTGTACCTGAATAAAGCCCATAACTGTCTGTAGCAGGCAGAGCTGGAACAAGATCATGCAGCTCAGTGAAAACTGTCTAAATAAAATCATTTTTAAGAAAGTCTGAAGAGGTCCTTAGATCTGTGTGGATTCCATCATTCCTTTTACTCTTGAGTAATTTACTGGATGAGCTTTAGGAAAACAGAAAGTCAGCACTAGCGAAACAGTCTGTCTGGTTTGTTTTATTGATTGCTTTGCTTCAATAAATACAGTTTAAATTATTTAAGGCCTCCGCTGTTTAAATGGAGCTCAGTCGTTGTTCTAATTTGCATACATCTTGCTGTGTCGGCTTCAACTCCAAATGGGAAAATCTTTGCATTTCAAGGCAGCAGTGTTTGTAATCTATGCAGTTTTCCATCCCATTCAGGTGGAGGAACACTCAGGCCTCTGGTCAGATTTCACTCACTCATTTCTAGCATCCTCACCAGTCTTCTGCTCCTCTTTCTTTGTCCAGATCCTGGTCATTGTGCCATGATTCTCTCAGGGGTGGAAAAAAAAAAAGAAAAGCTAAACCAGACATGAACATTTGGGATGTTTTATTTCTTTTGCCGCCGGTGCAGTCACAAAAGTAACATCAACCTTATTGGCACAACTTCAGAACTGAACAAGAGTTATGGTGTCAGGTCTGCTCCAACCAGCCGAATCTTCTAAACTTTAAAACACGATATGTGACAGCAAAACACAGATCAGTGGACGATGTGGACAAAAAAAAAAGATGTCAGCTGGAAGGCCTGCGGGCTTCTCAGCGCAAGAATTAAAACAAGTGCAAAAACTATCAAATTAGACGTCCCAAAGAGCTTTCAAGCCAAGTCTACCATACCCAAGATATTCTGAAGAATCCACCTTTGTACTACACAGATACCAGAACCGAAGGATTACAAGTTAATGTAAAGGAAACACATTAAACCTGTAGTAGAGTTCCTTGCACTCTTTACTACATTATGGCTTAAATCCGGGCAGCTACTTAAGTATGAGCTGATCTCTTGATAGCTCCTAGATTGTGCCCGTGCCTCCACGGTAAGAAAGATTTTCTCTGAAGACTGCATCCGACATCAGTTTCTAGCAAAGATAACTTGGTTAACATCAGTAGTAGGGATTTAACATCGTATGTATTTGAGTCCCTTAAAGTGCTGTTAAAGCTTTCTGGGTCTGGGTGCAAATAAACTCGCCTCCACAAGGGGGAGTCTTTGACCGCTGTCCTCAGTGTACTTCAGCACAACACAGACACTAGTCTTCCTTCTGTTTACACAGCGAATCACTGGCCACCATTCTGCCTCCCTCTGCGAGGCTTCAGGAGGACCCTTTTCTCACCCACATGGTTGTAACCAAAGTGGAATGGATGTCCTCACCAAATGCCACAAAGAAAGAAGTGCGTCAATCTGTTAACTTTGAGATAAGTTAGTGTCTTTATTAGTTCATTAATTTGAACGGTGTTGCATTGTAAGATATATTGTTTTCTTGGTTAAGGTTCCACCACACTTCACAGTTGATTTAGTCTGTTATCAGGCCTGAAGTCAGGCTAACAGAAACACGTCAAGGTGAAAACGGGCTTTGTAGTGCGTCATGAGGTGAGGCCACCTGCTTATGAGAAAACCCACTTTAACAATGTGAACTCAAGTAACGGCCTCTAAACTTCGGAGTCAGCCTCGTCTTGCTTCTTTTGTGGAGGAATTGGAATCGGACGCCTCTTTCTCCTAACAGCTGGATCCGGCTGGCCTGGTTTTAGTTCCATCACAGCGGGCGCAGATGGGGGAACTGGGACAGGGCGTCTCTTTTTGGCAGAGAGGACGCTGCAGGAGTGCTCGCCGACGCTTCCCTGGGCCACACTGTCCATTTCTGGGTGCGAGTTATCGGTCATCCCCTTTTTAGTTATAGACTCAAACCCTGGGTCTTTGGCCTTGGATATTACACCTCCCTTCACAAGAGCCTGAAGAGAAGCAGCAAGCAGGGATCTTACGTGACGCTAATGCTAGCATTTTCTGTACAGAAGTTTATGTGAAGAAAAAAAAAAACTTAAACGACTTTACAGGAACTCAAATGTCTTTGTTAAATCTCAGAACATTCATTTTTAAGACTTGATCTGGATAGTAGGTAGCAGATGCTGTAACACTCACATCCCGGATGACCCGGTCAGCTGCAGTATGGGAGCTCAGACTCTCGCTGTCTCCAAGGTTAGGACAATAAGGGAACTGTATCAAAACACAAGTGTTCATTTATTAAATATATTCTCTGTTTATCGTCAAATACACTGGATGAGTCACAGTTATTACCTGTGTTTTATCTGTTCTCACAGTGAAGTTCCAGGAGCGTCTGAGGTCTGAAAAATGAGAAACAAGAGAAACAACGATTAACAAAGAGAAATTGGCGCAGTTTTAGTCTGTTAGGTTCTAAGAGTCAGATTCTATTCGGGTTGGGTTTGATAATTCATTGAGTATTTTGTACAGATGTTGGTTTTTGTTAGCCAGTATGTTGTGGCCATCATTCTCCATACCTGGATCCTCCTCCTCATAGGGATTGTAAAACTCCACTGGACTTCCTTCTCTTTCAAAGGCAAATCTGAAAGAAACATGCAACTCATCACACACAATGTCCCTCTGAGCACATGTCATCAGCACACGTACATTGTGTGTGTGTGTCGGCTCCACTCACTCTGCAAAGGCATTGTTGTTAGTGTTGCTCGTAGGTGCAGTCGTGGGGAAAAACTCTGTGTTGGACACCAAGGCAGAGGTGTTTGGCGGAGACTCAGGCTGGCTCTCAGAGAACTGGAGGGGCCGCTGGTTGGTCATCTGGGGATGCTGAGCATTAGCTGGTTCAGCGGAGAAGGAGTCTACTCGGTTACCAAACAGACCATGTGAACGCTAGAAGAACCAAGATACATGTAGGATTAGGGTTACAGCATCACATCAGTTATCACATAAGAGAAGTCACTGATCTGCAATACACATACAGCATTAAACGTTCCCTTTTTTACAACAACAAAAGTAAACTGGAACAGTGTGTGTCCAGAGTCACTATATCTCAATAAAAAACAGGGCTTTGCACCTGATAAATGGCCTCCTCTGCCTCCTCCATTGCTCGGTCCATCTCTTCTTCATTCTGTAGATCTCCTGAAATGGCCCTGTGCATCTCTGGAGCTGCTTCTTCCTCTATACTCCTCAGACCCGCCTGGAAAAGCATGGAGGAGGTGCAGAAATAACAATTAATGGCACATTGTATTCAAATCTATAGAAGGAAAATGAATGCCAATGCAAAAATATCTATATCAGTGGCTATTTATGAATGATTTTTATAATTCTATAAGGACTTTTATAATGAATGTGCAGCTGACCTGAATCTCTGGACCTGAGCCGCTCTTCTTAGTTGGCCGGTAGCCGTACAGCTCCTCTTGACGCTTCATGAACTTACGGAAATGGTCTTGGAGCAGGAAGGTAGAGTAGAATTTCCCCACAGTCACCTCATCATCTGTACGTCACAGAGGTGTCGGTTTGAAACATTTTTGATTCCCCGATAAAACTGAACAGTAGTTTTTGTTATTCGTGTCCATTGACCAACCTCCTATAGGGGGAATGACCTGGTCCAGTAGTTTCATACTGGTGCGTTTCCAGATTTGCTTTATAATGGCTCTCAGCTCCTCGTTGGCCTGCTCAAAATTACCTGATGGGAATAATTTCCTTGAATTAATATAACATCATTTGGTTCAAGGAAATCTAAATATCTCTTGTTTTAATTGCATTTATCGTCATCTTTGTGCTCAACCTTCTGTTTTGATTTTGAGTGCAGTCCTGACCAGAGCAAACAGAGTGGCGTTAAAGGTGACTGTTCCATCGCTGTTGAGAGGCATGTTCATACCAACCAAGCGCTAACAACACAGGGAAAACAGCAGAAAATTTTCATGTACTTGTGTACAATTTGTTTGAAGAAATGGCTTTTTGTGTTGTTATATTTGAAAAAAAGGTGCCATCCATTGGGAGTGCTTTCTGGTTTCATTTACCTTGCACGCAGCGTGGTGTGGACAGAACTTGCCAAAACCAAGTGGGGGTTGGATACTTCGGAGCAATGTCACCACATCCAGATGTTTGATCCTCCCCCTGTCCGATAGCAGTCATTACAGCACCCTATCATTTCAATGTCCCTACAGTGTAAATATATGAATGTAAATATTATTCAATTGTGTTCAAGCTCACGTGGCTTCTGGATCATATTCAGCCCAGATTTTCTTAAATTCATCCAAATGGTGTGGACCAAGAAGAGACCAATCACGTGTCAGGTAGTCAAAGTTGTCCATAATCACAGCTACAAATAGGTTTAAGATCTGTAAAAAAAATTGAATTTAGAAAAGCATTTTAATTTCTTTGATACTTTGAGGAAAAAATACCCCTGCAGCTCATATATGACTGTTGAACATGAGGCTGCATCTCACCAAGAAGGCACAGAGACAGTAGAAGCTGAGGAAGTAGAAGACAGCAAAATTGGACCCACAGGTGTACTCTTCTCCTGGCAGGAAGTCGGATTTGGGGTCACACTTCTTCCCGTACATTGAAGCCATCATGACCTCCTGCCAGGCCTCTCCAGTCGCACATCTGGATGGATCAGCACACAACATGAAGTGAAATCAGGCTGCATCTTCTTCAGCCATCATTGTGTTATCCACACATCAAATGCTGACCGGAATAACATTAGAACAGCCTGAGGGAATGTCTGGAAGTTGTTGTTCCGGTTGATTTGGGTGCCGTCCACTAAGGCTACCTTTCCAAAGATCTGAAAGTTGTTACAAGTCAGATCATATAGGCAATTATCCTGAAAGGGTTTTGGTAACATATTTACCATAATCATAACAATACACAGAGGTATACCTGCATCCCAATGACAGCGTAGATGAAAAATAGCATCACTATGAGCAGAGCTACATGTGGGAGAGCCTATGGAGGAAAAGAAAACATATTGGTCAGAAGCACAGTGTGCAATGGAAGCAAAAATAATTGACAGCAACAGCAGGATGACTATGAAGACCTGGAAAGACTTGATGAAGGTCCACAGTAAGTTGCGGATGCCCTCTGAGCGATTGAGCAGTTTGACCAGACGCATCACACGGAAGAGCCGGAAGAACGTGATTGAAACTGAGGCATTTTCTGAGGCCTGTGGACAGAAAGGAGTGAAAGTGATTGGAAGAAGTAATACACATATGACTTGATGTGAATGTTAAGAGATATTGGACTTACTGCAATTACTTGCAAAGGATTTGTCTCCTGCACGAAGAAAAAGTCGTAAGTGCATTAGCTGTCTTAGAAATATAAATGTCATAGATGGTAGCTGGACACAAAAAATAGTTAATGATTGATCTATTTTTGTTTAACATAAGCTTTCATATTTGACATGCTAAATGGCTGCAACTTGTAACCCATGCAAAATTAGCAAAATACTATCATTTTGCAGCTTTAACATTACAACCTCATCTTTGCAATCAATATTGAGACATATGACATGTATGTAGCAGTTATAAGACTGTGACACATTAAGACAATAGCAAACCTTCTGAGGCCTTTCTAACATTGACTCTGTAAGGGCCAACAGAAAGTAGGAGCATGACCGTCTCATCAGCAGGTTAAGTAACACACCATTCATTAGGGTCCATCTTTATTTTAGCTGAGGACATAGTGTGGTGCTAGCACAGCAAGACTCATGCAGCAGTGCAGATATTTACAGCGCAGCCATGGAGACAGTACAGTCCTCCACTGGAGGCCAGGGCAGTCTGTGGAGAGTAGACAAATGAGGTGTGAGGGTCAAGGTGACACAGGGATTGATGGGATACAAAAAAAGAAGAGGAGCTGGTACAATATGTAAACTGAGATTTAGGTGGAGAAAGATGTGTTTGTGGATGATACAATGAGGACAATGCAGTGCAACAACAGCTGAAAAAAAACATGACCTGCTAGAGAAAACAGAAAGCATGTGGGATAGAATAAGTGTACCTCGACTAATGATGTGCCCTCTAAAAGTGCTCACACTACACACAGAAGAGATAAAATCCCTGAAAAAAACATTGTTAGCAATAATAGTGACCGTAGCTATTTTTTGTGATGGAAGTGGATCAGAAGCTCTTAACACATCAAGGTGGGCCAAAGTGGAGGGTGAGGAGGACAAGGGACAATCACATTACCATCCTCGTCTTGTCAGTTAGTTCTCCTGCAACCATCAGTTGTTGTACCACAATTCTAAGAATCTGGGTCAGACTATTGAACAAATATATCCCATCCTTCCAAATTGTATCATGCTATTAGCTGTGAATGATTCATTTTGAAAAAACACACAGGGACCACTACAGCATCGACAATGAGAATCTGAAATAACTGAAATTCTTTAGGCTCGAAATTGAACATATACTTACATCAACTTCACTCAGGATGACATCAACAACGCTGCCAATGACTATAATGAAGTCAAAGACGTTCCAAGGGTCTCCAAAGTAGCCCTAAACAAAGATGCACAGCACGATGACATGATGGCTCCGGTTGGATGAGTAAAAACAAAGGTGAGGCCTTACCTTTGCTTTGAATGCCATGAGCTTGAGTATCATCTCCACTGTGAAGAGCACGGTGAAGATCAAGTTCAAAGTGTCTGACAGCTTGGTAACATGGTCTGACTGGTTACAGTGCTGTTCAGAGCAGACAGAAAATCTGTTATACATAACGTGTTGCAAAATCTTGAGTACCCAATAAAATTTTATGTCAATAAGTCTGATTAGTTTAAGGGTAAAGCTAATTGGTTGCAAGGCTGGTAGGCCTATACATCTGAAAAAAATCTGAACAATTGAATGAAGAATTTGGCATTTTTGACTCCACAAATGCAGTTAATCTATTTCGTCCAAAGAGACAAGATTTACAATTACTGAGTAATATTTTAGACATAATTTAAATGTGATTTTCTCCATTTGTAAACACTGTAACAAATAAGGAGCCCTGTGGCACTGCAAGACATTACATTACAATCTAAAGAACTGATTTATGGAGCACGATGCCATCCCAGTGATCTTAAGTTACAACACGACAGTGATTAACAAACCTGCATCCCAAGACACAAGGTGTTCAGCATGATTAAGAAGAACATCAGGTACTCAAAGTAGCAGGAGGTGACAATGTACCACACTCTGTACTGGTTGGGGTTTTTCGGGATGTAGCACCTTAAAGGGCGGGCTTTCAGAGCATACTGCACACACTGACGCTGAGGGGACAGACAGGGAATGTGCGTTTAAAAACTTTTTAAAAAATACAGTTTTACACACATCATTTTGATGTGAGTAGAAATGGCTGCATCCTGAGCTTCATCTCTGTACCTGGTTCTTGTCCAGCTCACAGTCCTTATACTCCTGCTCGCCCTGTTCCTGGAAGGTGACTATGACAAAGCCCACAAAGATGTTCATCATGAAGAAGGCTATGAGGATGATGTAGACGATGAAGAAGATGGACACGTCAACGTGGTTGTTGTAGACTGGACCCTTGTCTTCTTGGTCAGAATCTATAGCTCTATATAAGAGCCTGGAAACAAACAGAAGTCAAAGATCAGTGGTAGAATAAAGATAATTTTTACAGGGCTACACACAGTTAAATTTCCTTTGAAAATCATTTCCAACTAATATGATATGCTGACATAGAACTGACAGATAGACTCAAAATGCCTTCACAGCTTACTTTGGCCAGCCTTCAAAGGTGGAAACGGTGAACAAAGCCAGCATTCCATTGAGCACGTTGTCAAAGTTAAAGTCACTGTTGACCCATTCTCTATTGGCCACCACTGTGTCCTGTAGGGAATTCTCAATGTGCTTCAGGAAGGATCCCCTAAGAGAATACACCATGAATGGTCACTCGAAAATAATTTTACCATTCAAATAAATAAAACCCATGATATGTGAAGGGTGTTTGCGTACTGGCACTCCTCTGCAGTCGTTTTGGTCGAGTCATTGCAGCTGTAGAATTTACCCTGGAAGATACACAAAAGATACGGCACACAGGCGATAATATTTCTAAGAGAGGTACAATTTATTAAAAACAAACCAACAAAAAAAAGAATATTTACCTTAAAGAGTTGTACTCCAATGCAGGCAAACATGAAATTCAGAAGCATGGTGACCAGGACGATGTTACCAATTGTTTTTATGGCCACAAACACACACTGGACCACGTGCTGTAAATGAGGTAAGCAATGACGGGTCAATACTGTGGAAAGGTGAAGGTTTCTGGAGACACTGCAAACTCTCATTATATTTTGAGACAAATATTAAGCTGGTTTTACATTAGAAAAATGTTACTCATATCAAATCTATTTTTCTAATTCTGTTCAAGGCTACTGGCCTTGTGTCTGTCATGGGCCACAGAGTGATTCCTAAAACCAAAACACATTTTCCAGAAATTTCAGACCAAAGCGCCAAATGATCAAATATTTCACTTTTTTATAAATGTGTTTCTCCATTTCACCAACAGTCTTGTATCCTTTGGTTCCTTTTTGTGACCCTTCAGCGAGAGCTTGGCTTACATCTTAGGTAGCACAGGAATAAACTTCCTGATCACATCAGACTTAGCTACAAGTCACAACACTACTGAAGTAAAATGCTTTAATATGATCGTAATCTAATTATACCACTTGGGTCCTTTAATATTTTGGGCTTTCATTTCATGTCTAATTGTATGCTTCTGAAACGTGATGTATATCATGAATACAATTTTTCCTCTAGCAACACATCGTCACTCAAGAATCACACCTGAAAAATGAGGGAAACTAGAAGTTTTTCCTATACCTTTAATCCCTTAGCTCTGTTGATAGCTCGGAGAGGCCTAAGCACCCTCAGCACCCTGAGAATCTTCACCACAGAGATGGCACTGGATCTGCAAACAACACGTAACAAAGAGCAGTCCTGAACTGGGTGAAGTCAAGTGAAAATGATAAATGGTTTAATCCAGCCCATGCATGACATTCTGTATGTAATGTGATGATTTAGGAATAATAACATACTCCATTCCCATGGACAGGAGGGAAACTGTGACCACGATCAAATCCAGGATATTGAAAGAGTTCCGACAGAAAGATCCTTCGTGCATGAATGCTCCATACACTGTCATCTGCCAGAGGCAAATACTTCAGTTACACATCATACTATGGATTGAGAACATGCATTGAATTGAGCCTTTAGTCAGTTTTATTTATATTTATCAAATGTTTTTTTTTTTAAATCAATAATGATATTTCATGGTAAGGACGGTTTTTTAGGCTTATACAAATAAACGAGAGCTTAAATAAGGTGCACAGTTTTGGCAGCTCAACCTACCTTAAGCACAATCTCAATGGTGAATACAGTTGTGAAAACTATGTCAGCATAGGCCAAGATCTGGAAAAAATGACAAATTTGCAGTTTACAGTTAGACTTGGCCTTCTTTTAATAAATAATGTATAGAATCTTGAGATAAGTTAGGATATCACCTGGTTTCTGTAGGACTTTGGATCAATGGGGTCCTCAGCTGCCAGTGAGATGGAGGACAGCAGGATGAACAGAAGGATCAAGTTGGTGAAGGATGAAGCATTGATGATCTTGTAGCACAGCTTACGGAACCTAGACAGGTAGGAATATTTTGCACACACAAGCAAAAACCCCCCTTTTCATTAACAGACTATTACAGGTGTTTTTCAAATGTAATTTATGCAGGAATCCTGTTAGATTCATACTTGTTCTGGGGGCCAAAAATGTAAAAGGAGCTGGCTTCAGGCAAAGGAACTGCTTCCTCTTTCAGCTGCAGGTCCGCCATAGGTCGGGGCCGAGGGCTGATGGGAATTTCAGGCTCCTCCTCTTCATCATCACCTATGAAGCAGAAAAAACAATCAAAATTATAAAGTCCATATATTAATGTAATGATGATATTATATGCCTTCCCATATCTAATAATGTGGCAAGCTTTAAATAACAGCCACCAGAATGGTGCTGTAGCGTTTTCTATAAACAACTCAAAGAATCAGCTGAGTCTAGTTGTGATGATGGGTTACTATACTTGTACTGCAACATAGCCCAGATAGCAGCGCGGGTTAATGGCCAGTGTAAAGTAATACGGATTCTTGCCATTGGTGACCTCCTTTTTGACAAGTACATTACTGAGAAGATCTACAACAAATCGATATTTAAATTAAGTTTTTTCTTACCTGGAAAATCTGCAGGTGGAAATGGATCTTTCACTTCATTGACATTGGACTCAAATTCATCAATTTTCAGCTGCAGGAAAGGAAGATAAATGTGTGCTTAAGATACTTCTGCTCCATAGCATGTAATGCAACACCAAACACGACACAAACCTTGGCTGTGGTGGGCATGTTCTCCATCTTGGCCCTCTGCTCTGCCAGTTTCTTTGCTATCCTCTCCCTCTCCTCGTCCGTCTTCTCTGGCATTTTAGATCTGCAGGATAAAAAAGGAAAATAAATGATAATTTCAAATTAGCATTGTTCAGAGAAATCACAACTTTTTAGCTGGTATGATGTTATTTTGTTTACCTTAATAGCTTTTTCCTCATCTTCTCCTCTGCTTTTTCTTTCTGAGCTGAAGTCAGACTCTCAGCCTCAGCCAGGTTGTCCACGGCAATAGCCAAGAAGACATTGAGGAGGATGTCTTGTATTGAGCTCAGGAAAATTAGAAAATAATTAAAAAAGAAACATCACATTTAATTTTCAAGTTGATATTTGTAGCTGATTGGAAGGATACAGTTTCCACAGACAAAAAGGATTATGAAGTAGATGGAAACTAGGATGCCAGGGATGACGGGCCCTCCATAGGCCATAATGCCATTGTACATGATAGAAGTCCAGTCCTCTCCAGTGAGGATCTGAGAGAAAGTTGTAGGTAGAACAATTGGAGTATTAATGATAGCAAAGCTAGGAGAGATCGAATTGCAGCTGTTTTGGGAAACCGTTTCATGTTTAACGTTTGGTTAGAATGAATGTTGTTAGTGCACAACATTCATGGTGAACTTCCTCCTCACCTGAAATACACTAATCAGGGCCTGAGGGAAATTATCAAAGTTACTGCGTCTGAGCCGGTGGTCATCGAAGATGAATTTCCCCCCAAACACCTGCATTCCCAGGAGTGAGAAGATGACAATAAAGAGGAAAAGAAGGAGGAGCAGCGAGGCGATGGAGCGAACCGAATTTAAGAGGGAGGCCACAAGATTACTTAGAGATTTCCAGTATCTGAAAAACAGTTTGGACACATTTAAAATTGACAAGTCACCCTGTATCTACAGGATAAAAACTATTGCAATATTACAATTTGAAGTTATTCAACGTACTTGGTGACTTTAAGGATCCTCAGCAGCCTGATACACCTGAGCACAGAAAAGCCGAGGGGGGCCACCGCACCTGCTGACAACATGATCATCTCCAGGATGCCACATAGCACCACAAAGAAGTCGAAACGGTTAAACAGAGACATGAAGTATGCTCTTGGTCCCAGAGCATACATCTTCACAAAAATCTCCAAGACGAATAGCACCAGAAGAACGCGGCTAGCCACATCTGTTGAGACAAAAGGTAATAGACAGATGATTGAAATTGCGAGGGTTAAAGTTTGCATAAAAGAAAAAATTTGATAGGAAAAAACAAAGTAAATCAGTAACCTTGCAGGGACGTTAGCCAGCCAGGCTGGTGGTGATACTCTGTGGCTAAGGTCAGCGTGTTGAGAAGGACGAGGAACATCACCAGCCAGTAAAAGGCCTTGGTTTTCACGTACACCAAGCACTTCATCCTGAAGAAACGGTTCCAGCGACGGGCCAGGCGGCTAAGCAAAAACAACCACACCATTTTGTTCCTAGTGGCCTTGGATGTTTTGTGCAAGCAATTATTTTACAACATAACGGAGAGTGAGACTCACTAGTAGTAAACAACACGACTCTTGCCTTCCAGATCATACAGGCTGTCTGCGTCAGAATCTCCATTGGTCAAAGGCAGGAGACCTAACAAGATTATAATTGTTAGGATTTTCTGTAATACGAAGGGGGGCTGGACTGATCTATTGAGCTTACCTTTGCCTTCTCTGTCAGCATCCAGGACTTCAGCATGAGTGATCCACTCCATGTAGCCGTGAAGGTCTTCATCCATCTGCTGACGCTCTCGCAGCTTCTGGAACTCCCCTCTCGACCTGGCCTTCTCACGCTCTTTAGTAAACTCTCTGCAGGGAATCAACATTTTTTAAAAAGTGCTCATCCAAAGCAAAATAAATACAATGGAGTGTTTAGAGGAGCTAGTAAACTGTCTTACCCACTGAGCACACCCAAAACAAGATTGAGCACGAAAAAGGACCCCACGAGAATGAGAGGAACAAAAAAGAGCCATGGCCATTCATTTCCTATAGCATCGTTAACCTGGGACACAATTGACAACAATCATACAATTAAAAAAATAAAAATTGTCCTGAGGATGAGAAGCGAAATTCCAAAATCCACCTACCCAGTAGAGGACTTTGGTCCATCCCTCCATGGTGATACACTGGTATACGGTCAACATGGCAAAACCGATGTTATCAAAGTGGGTGATACCATTGTTGGGACCCTCCCAGCCAGGCCGACACTCTGAACCATTGATCATACAACGACGTCCATTACCAGCTTGTGCACATGGAGCAGGCATCTCACCTTCTGCTACTGCATAGATATCTGTGGGGGGAAAAAAGAAACAAGTAAGAACCCACTTGGTACGAAGGCTTGATTGCATTGATGTCTGATGGGGTTATTTGTATACACACTTGTGCCGGTGTAGTAGCAGGTCTTATGCATTTTGCATTTAAAGAGCTCAAGTCCCATAATCGCATATATAGTGACCAGTAAGAAGACCAGCAGGGCAATGTGTATCAGAGGCAGCATGGCTTTGAGGATGGAGTTCATCACTACCTGAAGGCCTGAAAGTGAACGATAACAAATGATTACTGCTCTGCATTGTTTTTTGTCAAGAAAAACGCAACAGGCTGTCTGTCCAGAGGGTTCAAACAGTGCCTAAAGCCTGTGCAATATGAGTGGATTAAAGCTAAGGTTCTTACTGGGAACTCCAGAAACGAGGCGAAGTGGTCTCAGTACTCTAAAGGCTCTCAGTGCCTTCATGTCGAACCCTCCACCCTTCTCTTTTGGCACTCCTCCTATCGTATTTATTGTATCCAAGGCAAAGGTGAAGAGACTGTAAGGGATAATCACAAGATCATAACTCTTCAACTCTGCAAAACTTTAACTTGTAAACAAATTAAGCATTGCAAAGCTGACTTTTCCAACTCTTTAAAGTGGTGAAGCTGTTCTGCTTGCAGCAGAAGTGTCCTGCTGCTGCCCAGGGCTCATCTTACCCCATGAAGACGATGACAAAGTCCAATATGTTCCAACAGTTCCGTAAATAGGCCCCTTCATGGAACACGAGCCCATATGCTACAATCTTCAGAAAGCACTCTAAAGTGAAGATGACCATAAAGATATACTCCAGACTCTCCTGTGGGAAGCAGATCATGCAAATAACAGTTTAAGGTTGTATTTCACCCTTTAAATAGGCTAGATTTGAATATAAAACAAGTTGTTGTTTCTTGGTTCTATTTGTTTTTAGTTTTGCAAGGTCCTGAAATACACCGGCATGTACAGCAAGTTAAACCACTGGAGGTCAGTACAGGCCTGACTTCATGAAGGGCAGAATTCACCTGCTGATGCTGATTCTAGCTTTAATGTCTTTGGAAAAGCAACTGTTTTCAGTAAATTATTTTTCCTTACAGGCTGCTCTTTATCTGTAATTCAAACCAATAAACCTTTAGGATGTTTAAACAGATTGGATCAATTAGTTGGTAAATAAACTACCAGAGTCACTGTTTTTTATTAGAT
Source organism: Menidia beryllina (assembly GCA_013363375.1). Lineage (NCBI taxonomy): Eukaryota > Metazoa > Chordata > Actinopteri > Atheriniformes > Atherinopsidae > Menidia > Menidia beryllina. The sequence goes on along the minus strand of JABUIW010000028.1, from coordinate 10,007,415 downwards.
GGTGAACAGATTAAATATATACCTGATTTAATAAAAGCACAAGTGTTCTCTACTGTTTTAAAATCTGCCATTTTATAACACACAAATACAGCTCTGAATCTTGATTTCCTCACACTTCTATAATGCACCATTAATAATGTAAAATGCAAACTTTCATCTGTACACAACATGCTGTATCTCTCCCTTTGGCTCTTCAAACAAAACAAGTCAACAATCTTGAGCTGACGGTCACTTAGAACCTTTAAGGCCTTTAATTCTCATATCTACCAACAAACACACCAACATCTGTTCAGACTGCCCACTGGTGCCAAGCTGGTTTCAGTTTGCTCAGCAAATTTAGTGTACATTAGGTTACCCTCTCTAGGCTGATGTGTGAAGACCATGAGTATGATTACATGAAGCAGCTTTAGTGGACTCTTGTGACGCCATGTTGGCCGGCGTACATCTGACCACAGCAGAAGGGTTATACATCTCTCCTTACATTTTTCACCCCCATGGAATGGCAAGAAGAAGTGAGAGGCTTTTGAGAGAAGGCTGGCAAGTGAGCCAAAGCAAAGATGTGAAAGAAATGGGGTCAGATTTGTTCACCTGATCATTTTGGCTGAGATGCAACAATGCAACAAATGTGTATCAACAAGACTCACATGAGTGAGTTTACCATGCAATATGTGGATCTAATGTATTGTGGTAGAGCAGGTGAAGGCTAATAATGCATGAATGCATGACTGTAGAGACTACAGTCAGATGCCAGCATTATTATTATCTCATACATGGGAATTGTTTGAGATGAAAGAGTTATGTTACCAAGCTAAATATCTGAAACAATAAATTGCTGTTGATAAATGTAAACTCAAAAAGAACCAGAAACAGTTGTTGGCATTCTCCTCCAAGACTTGATTCATCAGGTTGTGCAGACTTGACAAAGTCTACATAGCTTGAAGACTTTTTTTTGTAATTGCAGATTTTAGCTCTGACAGTTTTCAGTTATACTTGGCTCAAAGTTGTTAAAGCCCATGTGTTATGTTCTTTTGCCTTTTTTCATGTATGTCTCCAGCTGTTTTATAGATGAAATTCCATTCATTTAATTTGAAGCTAAGTATTTTTACACCAGTTGAAGTTTTTTATATCTAATATCTAGTTCGAAGCACACAAAGCACCCACACACAGTGGAAGAACAGCCACTGATTGGCTGTAGGTTGTGTTTTCTTTTCCTTGAGGGATTCATTGTATAACATGAAAGATCAGATGGACCGTTTGACAGAAGCATCCACAAATTCTTAGTGTAAAACAGTTTGGCCAAAGGAAGGGAAAAATACTGAGGTATGAAGGTGGGGGAAAAATCAATATAATGGTAATTGCCCTTACAGATAAAACCTGCCTGATAAAAACTTATTGGTCATAATTTTTGTGTTTTGACCACAAAGCAGACATTAGGAAGTGGAGTTTATTGTTGCTTCCACATTTCATGGGGGTTCGGATGTTTTTTAAGGTAAATCTAATGGAATAAATCCCCGAAAAACAAGGAGTTTTGCCTTGCTAAGATCAATGAATACATTTTTATCGAGTAATTGTGGATTATCCATGAATATCTCTTGAACGTCAGTCCTGATTTTTTTATGCCTTTGTTATGTCCTCCTCTGCTTCCTTCGCCCTGTTTTGTTCAGCATTTAATGAAAAAGAAGCATGTATTTGGCACAGTTTGAGAACCGCACCACAGATTGCTCCAGATCAGCCTGAAACTCTTCAGCTGTACAACGTACATTTGATCAATAATCTGATACATCTCTCACTGTTCCTTCTGATTGGTTTCTACATCATACCACCTCCTGAAAAGGATCCTAAAAGCTTTTTAATTGACCTAGAAGAAAACACTGAAAACTGAGATTAGCCAGTAGATATTTTAACTAATTCCTCCTTCACATCAGCATTTACATTTAAAGAACTATGATGCGTTTTTAATCATGCTTGAAAGACTATTTTCTGTGTATCAAACCAATATTTTTTGTCTGTATTTTTTTTATCTTCTAAAAGCATCGTTTGTTGTTTTTATTCAATAACAAGAACAGCTGAGCAACTATTTTGGTGTCAATAAAACTGAGCAGGATTTCTTATCTTCTGCACACTCTGAGCTGCACTGAAAACCTAAATTGTCGTTAAGCTGTGTCGTCTCTGACATGTAACACACTACCCACAGCCACCCAGCAGTGAAAACACACACCTATAGTGCTGAAATCCAATATATTTTGGAAATACATCAGGAGTCAAACACCCGCCCCCAACTTGTTTATGCTTCTCTGAAACTGGACCATGAATAACCCACTTATCTTCAAAGTAAAAGGAGCTGTGAAACTGCTCACTATTCAGAGAGAATACAAACCATTTTGTAATTTCATGCTAATTTAGCCTTGAAATGTTACAAGCTATTTTAGAAACTATTCGTCCTGCAGGTGAAAATTCTGCTCAAAACATATCCTAGATTTTTATTTTTTGTTCTCAAATGTTTTTGTCTTTGCTCACGTTTTATTCTTTCTCTTCTTTACAAAACACTGATCGGAATGATGAAGAGATCATCACAGCAGGATGAGTAAAGAGCCCAACTATTTGATAACTATTCCTCTGCTGCTTAGATAGGGCTCCAAATTAAGAACTGAGTTGAGTGTGGAGTTATTTAAATGGAGCCTGGCGTTCAGAGCAGTGAGCAGCTGAAACCTTTACACATTAAGTATCAGACTTTAAAGGCTTAAGGATGAGCTGTGCTTTGCAGATTAATGCTGGTCTCTAAAATTTGATGACCACTTTGCCAAATAAATCTAAATGAAAAAATATATTTCTTGGAGAATACATTCCCCATATCCTCTATACAGTTTCCACAAAGTGACGGGTAACACATCATTAGAGAGGGTTTGTTGTGAAACTTACCAAATTTGAGTTGGTGTTATTGCTGTCTTCTTCAGGCATGGGCAGGAACACAGCCAGAGCCACACAGTTAGCAAAGATGGTCAGGAGGATGATGATCTCAAATGTTCTTGAAGGAAATATTCAGAATCGTAACAACGGGTGATGCAGAGACCCCAACTTATACCAGGCATACGTTTCTAAATCAGATTGGCAGTAATCCACAGTTACAGTGAGGGGGAAGTACACAATGATTCAAAGATGGAAAATAGATTATCAGTGTCTTTCTGTTTGAGTGATTGGTTTCCTTTTAACTTTTTATGACAGTGTAATAAATCAGGTCAAACAGCTTCGTAAGAACCAATCAGTGACTTTAAATTATGTCTGAAACTTCATCCTTAAAACGAGTCGCCCACAAAGCTGTGGCAGTTACTGTAATGCTGTCCCCTGTGCCGCCTCATTCTCGTCCACAGGGGGCTCTCTGAGAGAATTCCCCTGCCAAGTCAGCATCATGTCTCTCTGTGATGCCGTGGGACAGCTGCAGGGCCCCAGAATATGACAAACCATTTAGACACGTACGACTCATCAAGGAGCAAATGTCTGGTCACACTGAGAAGTTTGTTTATGTTGAAATCTGTGAGCTTTGGTAAGTTTTAAATACTGTTTCTGTTGTCAAAGCTTTTGGGCAATATTTGTGCCTGCCTATCGGCACACAAACCCAATAGCGCCCAATCACATTCCAAAGTGATTCAGCAGAATACAACCTATGATCTGCCCCAACATGTGAGCATAAAAGACGGTTGGACTAATATTAAAATCTGGCCACGGTGAAACTTCATATTAAGATATAATACACTGCAACTGCTGTACAAATAAAACTGTCTTCACAACCTAAATGTGATTGTCATTCTATTCTGGATAGAACATATGTACCATCCAGAAATGGACATCAGACTAAAAGCAGGAAAGTCCCTGTAGGGTTCTGAACTCCACTCAGTAACAGACTCGGCCTGTGCTTTGCTCATAAATTCTCATCCTGCATTTAAATCACAGTTTCTGAATTTGAAACAAAAAATTCAGACACAAAGATTATAAGCTACTTAAGACTGGTGTGAAATTTCATTCATTGTGTTGCTCTGCCAGATCGGAAAACCTACTCATGGATTTGCTCGGGCTGAAATTCAGAGAGGTACAGACATTAACACAATACAGGAACCTGACAGATGTCTTTACACTCCAGTCATCGCCTTATCACAGATTAGAAAGAGACTTGGCCTGAGCGTGCTCGCCACAGGTGAACAGCACAGCCGATAATTCACCGCCCCACAGATATGACCTCTGTGCATCCCGGCTGTCAATGTTTTTAACAAGAGCACCACTCACCAACTGCAGAATACCTTCAGGTTATTACACACTCAATTTTTAACGCAGTGTGTAACAAGTGGTTAGTAACCACTTGTTAATAGCCACTTAGTGAAGCACTAACAAGTGGTGTTTAAAAACAAAATCTACACTCATGTAAACCGAGAAGGATACTTCCACTCCACAATGTTGATGCAAGCCTTCCGGAAGGGATTTTTGAGGGTGAAGATGAAGAGGGATCTGGCAGGGCGAGGGTTGCCTCCTGTGGCCTGCAGCTTCTTCAGCTTCTCCCTCTGCTTTCTCTTCAGTTCCTCCTCATTCATGATGACGGGCTGTGCTGCCTCTGCGTTGGTCGCCATCCTGATTCTTCCACCTGACACAAAATCCCAATTCCAGACAAAACGTGACCTCTTGGTTTAAAATCCCAAATTTGGGTGTGGTATAACCCCTTTTTGTGCTGGCCTCCGGGGGTTCAGATCAGCTGATCTTGAGCGGGTTTCCCCGCCACCCTCGCTCTGCTCTTCCCCTCTTCCTCTGACTCCTGTCCACCTCACGCAGAGCTACCGACCTCTCCTCCTGGCTGAGGGCCTCTGACAGAAAAAGCTCAGCTTGGTAGAGAAAAATAACTGGAGCCCAGAGTGGCTGGAGAAGCAGATGGCCCTGCTCGGGTTTAAAATTAGATTGTGAACCACCGGCAGCCCATGCTTGGGGAGGATCAAGATGGCAGGGGGTGGAAGATGGAAGAAGGGGAAGGGCAGATTTGTTGGGGTGAAAGCAAAAAGAAAAACAGAAACATTACCTTATAACTAAAGCACATTTATCTCTTCCATACACATATGGCATTTTCTTTTTTAAATATAACATTTATTTGTGTGTCTTGCGGATTCCAAAATGATGTTTTTTTTTTAGGAATTTCAGGACCCCAATCTCTATGGAATTTGGGTCAGACACAGAGTTACAAATATTATGATTTATAATATATTAATTACAGAAAAAAATCAAAAGCATTCAAGTTGTATTTTTGAACCTAGCTTAACAGGTAATATGCAAGGCATGCATTTATGGTCCTTATTTTGAAAAGTCTATCACTGATACAAGACCAAAGGAATTTAATTTGTGTTATATGCAATTTTGTGGCATAAATAGTTCGGAAAGTATTTGATATTTTTTCCACAAAGCTATAAAAAGTAATCTCCTCCTGGTTTCAGACTTTTTGATATTACTCATAGTTTAGTCATGCATGTTCAGGCTGACACTAAATTGGAAGACAAAGAAAATAACTCATGCTCCTCACAGAGAAATGCTAGCACATAGTTTTATAACACCTACAAAAATTAGAAGGATTTTTTTTTTATTATTATTTCACATCAAAACATGGGAAGACAAATACAAAGAGGGTGAAAAATTAAATTAAAATCTATATTGACATTCTTTTTTGAGGTGTCTAACTTTTATTTGACACCAGGCATCTCTAATGTGCCTCGGCATTCATTCATGTTTCTGAGCAGCAGGGGACAGTCCAGAAAATATTTGTTTACTTTATGTTGCAATGATAGTCTTAAATCATCAAAAAGATTAACATTTCCATACAGTTAAACACAAGCTGAAGCTCTGCCATTTTGCCATTTTCATTTCAGTCTGTTACCTCAAGCTTTGCTAAAGAACAAAGGGCACAAATGACTCATACATGTACATGAGCAAAGCCCCTTTGTCCTGATAAAACTACTATTGCAAGATCAACGACTTCATTGGACAGTCATAAGCAAATTCTCTGTACAACATACCATCTTTTAGGTTTTAAAACCTGTGACATGCCAGGATTTTAGGGACATATGTTGAGTTTGGTCAAACACATTTTCCACACACACAGAAGTGGTCGGAAAAAGGCACAGGTTGAGGCTGAGAGTGACAACAGCCCGGACTCAACCATCATTAAGTATGTTCAAGTCTGATTCACCAGCTGTAAAATAAAAATGCGGAATGCTTGGCAATGTCGTAAGCAAGGTAATAAGGAAATCCGCTCAATATAACCATTAAGAGGCAAGTTCGGAAGTCCTGCGCTGCAGAAATTGCTTGATATTTACAAGGTTTGGAAAAAATTGTGAAAAGCTATTCATAGCCATCGACAAATGGCTAACATATGTTTCCTTTTCTTTATACAGATATTCCAAAAGTGCTGCATTGCAGTTGCTGAGCATGATTAGGAGTACATTTCCTCACATGTGCACAAAACATGCAGTTTTTTGTTCCACGGCTGCGGCTTAGCTTATGTTACAGGAAATAAATTAACTAGACATTCTTATGCCAAGCGGTCTAGGATAAGTGCTTCAAAGGTTTTTCAGGGATAAAAATACTAACACAGGTGCACGTCGCTGGTGACAGTTTAAAGCACTGAGCCCGGTGGGTCTAACTCAGCATCTTGTGGCGGTCAAACACAGTCTTGCGCTGCTCCTGGACCTGTTTCTTCCAGCGCTGCTGTGCCCCCTCCACCCGCTCCAGCACCGTGTTTCCTCTGGCCAGCCCACTGTCTGCTTGTGGACGCATTTCCTGAACACACACATCAAACACCTGCCACATTCAAAATCCACTGCCTCACATTCTCCCAATGAGAGCATTCAGTAGCCGTGCGCCGCCCGTTCCCAGATTTACCTCGGACTCTTCCTCGTTGTGCAAGGGCTGAGTGTAGGGGTCGTGTTTGCGGATGAGGGGATCAACCAGGAGCAGAAACAGCATGTAGAGCAGCAGCGCACCCACAACGGACAGGTAAATGATGATGGTTACCTGTGAGAGTTAGACATGGGAACAGAACTGAAAGCTGTGAAGCCAGAACTGCCCTCCAATGACTTGACGCCCTCCACCGAGCTCCAAAGTTTGTCCTCGGGTATTCAATTTTTATGCTTTTGGATTAGGTGCTTTATTTGTGCGAGAGTGTACGTATATTTTCAAATTGGCAAACAAGACTGGAGCCACTTTATGCTGCTTATAACGTCAACACCTGCAACAGCGGGTCAGTGCGACTGAAAGATAGCTGTGGCCTGAAAATAAGTCAGTGTTACCTTGATGGTGTTGCTGCTTCGCTCCTCATACTTGCACTCACAAAGCAGACAGTAAGCTTCCACATCATGGCCAGGAACTGGCATGGGCTCCACTACATGGAGGCAGTTACTGTAAACATGGGAAATCAGGTGAAACCAGAAAGCCCTGCCAGGAGCAGAGTAAATAAACAAAACAAATGAAGGCAAAAGGTTCTCTGTGGAAGAGGAGAGTCAGAGGTTCCGCTCACCAATCTTTCTGTGTAACATTTTTATTGTAGATGTGGCCCGTGATGTTTCTGTACGGTGGGCAGATGCACTTGCAGCGGACATCTTCAAAGTTCTGCAGCAGTGAGGAAAACTGGGTCAAAATGGCTCCGAGCTTATCCAGCCGGAGGAGCTCCTGTCAGCATCACTCAGCCCAGTATTTACCCCCACAAGACCCACAAATTGACTGTTTTTTGTTCTAACAGGAAAGCTTCCACAAAGGGCCAGCTCCACTGACCCTGGGCAATTTTTTTTTTAGGCCCAGGCTGCAGGGGGCCGCATCATGCTGCTCTTTTAAACTGCACTGCTCTTTTTAAACAGATAGGCCAATTCTGATTTCATTTACTTTGTGTGCGTTTTTTTTTTTTAATTATATTGAAAACCAATCACCCTCTCCACTATATCCCAACCACTCTTACTAGATTTATTCATGAATTTCTCATCTGAATATACAGAACAAATTATTAATTTTATTTGTCAGCTATCAAAGAGAGAAAAAAATCACTGTCTAGGAACTGTAAGCTTTTTGAAAGGATCCCATTATAGTGGAGGATCAGCCATTTTAAAATAGAACACAATCATCTAGAAGTGCGATTTCCCCCCCCTGTTTTTCTGAAATCTAATGCGTTTCCATGGCCCAAATGCGAATGCTAGGTTGCTTACTGTGGCCAGCAGCTGGCTTTTACCTTAGCCTGCGCAACGACAACCACATCCAGCAGGAGCACGGTCACCACTGCGGTGGAAACGGGGATCCGGGATCCCTCCCTGACAAACCACATTTCACCTGCAGAATGACCACATGCACGGCTGCTCCGGGGCCGCGGACGCCCTGTCAAAGCACGGGCAGGAGGCGGGTTAGCAAAGACACCAGCCGGAGGCACCAGCCACAGACGCGTCGCTTCTGACTGTGTCCTCAGATCCAAACAGCTTCCGCGTTCACGGACAAATAACTTACGTTACAACAGCCGCACAAAAATCCCGCCTCTGGTTTAATGTTTGTTGCTGTGTCAGTGGAGTTTAAGCAGAAATTTCCAATTTGACTTTGTCCTTCCTGATTCCGGAACGACGTCACACTTCTCCCGTAAAGCACGGCGAAGCGCGCCCCCTGCTGGCGACGGGCTGCAAAAAGCAGAGCCGAATTAAATCTGACCGGTTCCGACCGAATTCCTATAAACGACAAAAATTACATTAAAAGCACACGTTACTCTGGTTTTGTAGTTTTACCACACATTCAGATTTGTAATTTTTTAAAACTAATTTGTCATATCACACACAGTATATTCATTTAAAAATTACCCCTTTTGAATTTTCCTAAATTGTTTTCATCCCCCAAAAATAAAGTAGTTCTGGGCAAGACTGATGTAAAAATAAATCAGTTTTTGAAGCAAGTTTCTGAGGCTGGACTCAGAGAGGTATGACTTTTAGATCCTGCTTATAATACTCTCTACAAGATGGCATGCAATATATCCGTAATAGTAATTGCCCGATTACGGCCTGTTATCTTTAAAAGAAAAATTATTCTATCCTATCAAGGGGGAATTTATGGCTTGTTCAAATATTTTCCCATATCTCACTGCCAACACTGTTCTTAGGTCCAATCCTGCCTCTGTCTTGAAATTTGTAATGTAAGCCTCTGCTTCTTGACCCGATCAATATCCCTATTTCCTGGTAATCCTGCTTTCATATCTCTCCGTATAGTAAGATACTTGTGCGTCTAATAAGCCATAGAAATCAATGGCGCACAAATTCAGCCTGAACCACTTGAGCCTGTGGTCACATAGATCAATTGAGACCATGGTTATTTCTTTATATCAGTGTAAACAACAACACATCCTCCATTGTGTAACCCCAATCATTCATCTGACCCTCAGTTTAAACGAACAAAAAAATAACACCAAAAGGTGGCCATGAAATGATCTATCCTATTTTTTATTGAGATTTTTGACTCTCTGTGTTCGTTTTACACAAAATCTTAAGAGTTTGGATTAGGCCTGTCAGATATATGTTGCATTCAGCGTGTGCATTTGCCTGAAGCATATTTGGAGTGTAAACACAGGGATGAGTTAATGAATATGTGGAGGACGGAATAATGCTCACTGGGGCCAAATTAAATTGATGGTCTGAAAAATGGCTTGAAGAGGAGATACATCTCAGGCTATTTGTTTCTCAGTGGTTCAAACTGAAACGTGAGCCAAATTCATGAGGAAGATTTTAGCTGACCTCTAAATAAACAAATACTCAAAAAAAGTAAGCCTTTGAGGATGAAGTTATCATTTTTTTTGTGGCATTTTCCAGGAATCTGAATATTTCTCCATTTTTACCTTCTAATTCCTGATTGCGACAGGATGTTTTGGTGAATTACATTTTCCCCATTTATATTTAAAGAACACTGCAACATTAAAAGAAAAACATACATGCTTAATGTGCTTTTCTCAGTTATACAATGTTGGTATGATTTGACGTCTTTAACAATGTTTCATATAGAATTTTTTTTTTGTTTTTTTCTTTTTCAGCCATTAACAGAAGTACAAGCATTAGCAAAGCCAGAGCCCACAGTTCCAGTGTTCTCATCATTTTAATACACGATAAAGAAGGAATTTAGGGAAATGGGACTGAGGAGAGAGGCAAGGGAAACTCTTGAAAGGGCAGCAACCAGCAGCCAAAAGACAGGTAACCAACTGCTACCTCTGTGTTAAGAAACTAATCATGCTGTGGCTGCACACAGGACCCGGAACAAACAAACAGCAGTATCATCACCAGCTACCAGAACATGGGAAATGACTAATTATCAATAGCCATTAGGTCAACAGTGAAGTGAGCGTGTGAGTGAATGCGTGAGGTGAGTGTTTGAATCTCATGCCAAAGGTTTGACATGAACTGTGCACAATAACAGGAGAAGTGAGCCACACTTTAGATTTAACCCTATCCTTTTAGGAAATTAGTTTTAATTCACGTGACTTACCGCCTCTCTGAAATACCAAATAACTGAGTGCTTAATTTGTCTGATTAATTGTAGGTCTTTGTTTATCAAAATTGGCTCTTCAACTCTCTTTAGGTGACGATTTCTGCAACCTTCCTTGCCTAAAGATAATCTTATTCTCTCACCTCTGTCACTGTAAGCCACTTAGTTCTCTGTGGTCTCTGATGAAAGACTGCCCTTTACATCCTCTGGCCAATTACAGCATAAATGACACTGACCAGAGCTCAGTGCCAGGTCTCATTATGATTTCAGACTCTTCAAGAAAACGTGAAAAGCAATCGGTTCCTTTTCAGGCAAGTCACCCAATTAAAAAGGAAAAGAAATCTAGTTATCTCATGTAAAACAGTTTATTAGCTATTAATTAGGAAATCCAATATCGATACAGACAGATACAAATATTCTGACACAGTTTGAGAGTGGTGGACTGTGCACACACACACACACACACACACACACACACACACACACACACACACACACA